>CM031378.1:69273412-70473412 GCA_018208015.1 Medicago ruthenica
TTGCAACCCTAAAATAGCTAACCCTAACCCTAATTTTTGGTTTTGAAAAAAATTTATGAAAAACAATTCCTACTGAGAGTTGAACCCCAGACCAAGTTCTGGTAGATCACAACCATTACCACTAGATCACTAAAGTTTTTTGTGACTTATAGTTGCTTTCATTTTATTTATCTAGCACAAATGCGAGTTCACTTTAAGTCATTCTCACAACCCTGAATTCCAACATCATTTGAACACGAATTGAACGTCATTCACACACATCATGCGATTCAACTTCATTTTCACCGCCGCCGGTGACCCCAATAACAACATCCTGCCACCGTTGCAACTGCCACTTAAACAACACATGCCGCCGTAACTGCCACCGCCGGAAAATCACTTTCTCTCACTGATCCACACACATCACGACGCCGCCGCAACTGCCACCTCACCAACAACTGACTGCCGTAAATGTCATTGCCGATAACTCGCTTTCTCTCACCGATTCACACCATCTTTCATCGAATTGACAAAAAATTATGACCAATGTTGATATTGATTGTCTGAATTTTGTTAATTTCGAATCCTTGACATTAGGGTTTGAAAATTATTGATTTTGTTATGTGATTGTGTGAATTTTAGCTTTTTCTTCATTATTTTTTTTTCATACTAAATGTTAAGTAGTGTTGCTCTAACCCTAATGATTAGCCCTACTTTTTAGTTATAAAAATTTATGAAAAAAACTTCGGATGGGGATCGAACCAGGTACCACATGCTTTCAATTCACAACTCTTACCACCAAGGTACTGATGTTTTTTATGACATGTGATTGTTTCAATGTTGTGTATTCAACACAAATCTCGGGTCCTCTTTCTTTCAATCTCACAATTCCTAAATCATTTCTCACTCACTTTCATCTCTCTCACCATCTTACAATTGAACCTAATAACCATAACACCACCCTTTTTGACGGACCTAATTAATTTTTATGAAAAAAAAAATATGCAAGGAATTGAATCAGATAACACATGAAAATGTCATTTTTTAAAAAGTCACTAACGTCATTGCAATTCCTTTTTTGATAGTAGTTCCTTTTCATTATTAGCGGTTCCTTTTTATTATTATTATTTTTTATTTCAATTACCACGTAACGTAAAATTTTTTTTTTTTCTTTCGGTTACTAAATAACAATTCCTTTTCCTTTTTTTTTTCTTTCGATTAACAACTTTTGCGGTTAGGATCAATTTCTTGGTGCTAGCTTTTGTATATATTTTTTCTTTTGATTTGTCATTTTTATTGCAGTCCATCTTTTATTTTTGTTACTTTTTGAGATAGTTTGATAACATAATACTGAATATAACTATAAAAGTAATAATATAGTCATTTGATAGTTATATATGAAGCTATACAAAACCCGTGCATCGCACGGGTTAGAGTCTAGTATAAGTAAACAATTAGTAAATTTGTTAACTAGTTGGAGAGAGTGAGTTTTGATGGTTTTTACCCACCGCAAAGAAATCAAACAGAAAGGTTCTTCCTTGCCTAACCTATAAAAATTAACAACTCATGTCTGATAACCAATAAATAAAGATAGAATCATCTAAACAAAGCTAAGGTTCTGTTGCTACAGAAACCAATAACCGCACTGTCTGAGAGTAGCTGTCAACATTGTCTAAGAATTAATTGAGTATCATTGATAAAAATAATAATTAAGGTATCTAGTAATTTGAGAATGAAACTCATATATAAAGAGAAAAACATTTTATATGGAACTATCCAAGCTATAGTTATAATTTCATAAAGCAACCATGGAATTTTGAAAAAATAAAAAATGCAGAACTACATTGGAATATAATATGTTGTAATTATACGATCTTCAATCAGCATCTCCGAAAATAATATAGTAGTAACTAGAGAGAGGAAGAAGCAGATGATCTCTAGATACAGCAAAACCGAAGCAAAAATGGACCTATCATAGGAGAACCTCTTGATTATGTTGTATGTGTGATATACAATACAGCCACACAATGTAATAGATGCAAAGCACCCATGGATAATATGTGACAACTTATCTAATAGAAACCACACCTGTAAAAAAAGGATCACAATGTTATTATTTAAATATCAATATCACTATTACAAAGCTAATTTCCATGTTAATTATTAAGCACTAAACACAAGCATTTTAATAGCAAAATACCTTAATGAGGCTAAAGAGGATATGAACTAACAAAGCTCCAAGCAAGAATGGAGCTAAAAAGCTGAAATCATAACGTCTTTTTGTGGTCCAAAATGTGTAGAGAGTCAAAGTGAACACAACCACATTAGTCAATATGACAGCTTCTAGAATTACTTTCCCTGCATTAGAGAAAAAAAAAATATGCACAAATTGAAATTGATATAACATAAAATATTAGTGACCAAATATATACTTATCATTATCAAAAGAATTAATTATTAAAAAAACAAGGAAGATTTGAGTACGTACCACTAACAAAGGCACAAGTCAATCCAATGGGAAAAGCTGAGGTGACGGTCAAAATTAGGAGGAGGAAGTAATTGAGAGGGTGCTTGTCATCAAATCAAATCAAATATATATATAAGAAAACAAATGCCTATCAAAATTAACAAATTATCCTTGTTCCTTACCATTTAACTTTCCTGTTTTTTTACTTTATAAAGGGTAAAACTGTATATTTGTCTTTTTAGAATGAATGGGAAGTTTTTTACCAGAGTGTGACCGTACTACCCTTTAATTAGTACACATAATGGTTTATTAGGCCAAGGGCATTGATGTCAATAAACAATGCTGCATGCTTTGGTTTCCCGCTTGCCTGGCTAACTCAGCACACTAAGTCAACAAAGCTATTGTCCAACAGTCTACTGCTGAAGCTGCCTATTACACGCGACCTGCAAGAAAAGATATCATTCTGATATCTGTCTCATTGTGATATCTTTCTCCTTCTCCCCAAACAGCTTCTCAAACATAGCCAGCTTCTCAAACATAGCCAGGTTCTCATCCTGTTTTTGTTGATTTCTTTTTCGTCATGTTTTGGTTGATATACCGTGTTCCAAACCTGCTTTTGGTGATGTTTTGTTTGTGATTTTTTTGTTGTTTTTACTAACTTTTAGCTATTGCATGTTCAGCAATCGTTTTGTTAATGTATAGTTTCGCTGCAGTTATCTCTTTTCATTGTTCAGATTTATGTTTGTTTGGTTATTTTTACTTATCATTCATGTTTGATTTTTTTTTGGGAAAGGACTATTTTTCCTGATCATGTTGAACTCGCTCGTGGTTTTGATGATATTAAGAAGATTGATGAAACCAAAGATATATGGACACATGCTTAAAAATGTATTTTTTTTCAACTGTTTATTCGTGTTTTCTCTATACTTATCTCTTTTGATTGTACAGACTATGCTTATGAAGTAAAAAAGATTTATGTTTGTTTGGTTATTTTTACTTATGATTCATGTTTGATTTGTTTTTGGGAAAGGACTATTTTTGCTGATGTTTGTAGGTCTTTTCTAGTTTTAACATGGAAGATCATGTTGAAGTCGCTCGTGGTTTTGATGATGTTAAGAAGATTGATGAAACCAAAGATATATGGACGCTTGCTGTGAGAATTGTTGATATTTGGTCAGTTATTAGCAAATATAGAAGTGAACATTTGGAGATGATTGTTATGGATTCCCAGGTATTTTGTTAATCACACAATATAATCTTTGTTTAACTTTAACAATCCCGTTGTGACAGATGGTTCAAAATTTTCAGGGTGACATGATTCAAGTTACCGTCCCTAAAGAATTCGTATCAGAATTTAAAGATATGTTGTTGTTGAATAAAACTTATGAAATGGAGAACTTTAAGGTTAACAAAAATTACCTGGTAGTCAAAGCATGTCTTCATGCATTCAGACTCACAGTTACAGGCGCCACGGTAATTACGTCGCAAGACTTTCCTGACATTCCTATCTCAAATTTCCGCTTCAAGGACTTTGGTGAATTGTTGGCTGGTAAATACAGGCCAGATTTGTTGGTTGGTAAGTGTTTTGTTTTGACTATTATCAAAGTTTAAATTCATTGGCTGGGAATTTGAAATCATTGTTGTGTTTTTAAATGCCAAAAAGATGTGATTGGAGCCTTTCAAGAGGTCACAAATACAAACAGGAGTGGTGGGAGATTAAGAGCCATTACTTTTACTCTTAAAGATGCCAGGTAATGCTGTTCTGAATGAATTGGAGTTGATACGAAGTTAAGGTTTTAAGATATTTCTCAAATTTTATTCTTTGTTAAATGTAGTGAAAATGTTGTTCATTGCTGCCTGTGGGATGATCATGCAAAACAATGTAGTGATGCTTTCTCAAAGTTTGATGGACGTGAACCAGTTATTGTTATTGTCAAGCATGCAAGGATTAAACCTGAACAAGGTATTCTTTCAGGCCATATCAAAGATGTATAGCACAAATATCAAAATAATTTGATATTAATGACTGATTTTGAAATGCATTGTTTTATTAGGGAATTATCCACTTTGCTTCACTAATACTTGGGATGGCACTCAAGTTTTGATCAATCCTGATTTACCTGAAATTGCTGAGTTCAAAAGCAGGTAAGTCATCTGAAATTTTTGTATCTTTAATTAAAACATTTATTGGACAAGTTTTAATTTATGTTTGTTTATTTTTTGACAAAGATTCGAGGCTCTTCCATCTCATGCTATTGTTGAAAGTCAGAGTCTTTCCCAGTTCAGTCAGAGCTCTCAGTTTTCACAAAATCCTGATATCATGTCTAGAGCCACATTCCTGTCGCTTTCTGAGATAAACAGTTTGCAACATGTTAGTCCGCTCTATTATGTTGCTTAATTGTTTTACAATACACACTTTCTCAGCATATACAAATTAGTATTAATGTATTTGTGATTTATTCGCAGGAAACTGTTTGTGTCACGGTCGCAGAAATCACAAAGTTGAATGCCACCAGACATGGATGGACGTATGATGGATGTAACCATTGCACCAAGGTTGTTAAGATGTTTGATGGAAAGTTCAAATGTAATAATGAACATGTCAATGAAAAGCCTCTGCCAAGGTTTAAACTACTATACCATTCATCAAATTATGATAAATCCGACCTAATCAGATACAAGTTTAGTTAATATTCATGATTTCAAAGTGTTTAATGAAATTTTGATTATTTATAGATACAAAGTTGAAGTGCAAGTTGTTCATAAGTCTGAGAAAGCAAGATTCCTGATATGGGATAATGATTGTGCTTCCATCCTTAAGATTTCTGCAGCAGAATTGAGAGAACAGATGATTAAGGTATGTGATGAACCATATTGATTGTTGCTCACATTTTGTAATTAGTAATAATAACAGCCTCTGTAAAAAAGATCACCTTAACTCCTTTAATGTAGGCTGGCCACACCAATCCAAGAACATACCCTAAAGTTCTGGATAATTTGTTGTCCAAGAAAAAGGTTTTTAAGGTGAAAGCACTGCCAGGATCTAACCCATGCTCTGTAATCCAAATCAGTGATAGTCAACAACTGGTGGCTAATCTCGAAAAACAATTTGGATTGGAAGAGGTACTTTCAATTTATATCATCTTATCATTCATTTTATATTATAACTAAAATTCTAATAGTCATAGATACTCCCAAATGCAGACTTCTTCAACTAAGGAACATGTTTGCATTGACATTATTTCAGAAAACAAGGACACTTCAATTGTTCCTGCTGTAAGATATATAATTCTGATTCATGTCATTCTAAGGCTTTCTTCAATTATGAAATGTTCATTATCTCTATTGACATTTTATATCCTTTATATTAATCTTATTATCTCCTTTACTCCCAAATGCAGACATCTTTAAGTCAGGAACCTGTTGTCCTTGGTATGAATTCAGAAAATAAAGATACATCAATAAATCATTCTGTAAGATTTCTATTTTAGTATTATCACATTTTGAATGCATCTGAAATCAATGTGTTACCTATGTCTGATCAAGCTACAATGCTTGGTTTATAGGGATCACTTTGTGGTGAAAATGATCTCAGCTTGACTTCTTCTACTCCACCAGCTAAAAGACTCTCCCTGGAACACACTGATTCTGCAACTCAAGCTGATTCACTTGATGTTCCTCTTACTCAACTATCATCAACCAAAATGAAAAAACCTACAAAGAATGCCAAGACTCCAAAGCTGGAGAGATAAACCTTTGGCCATGCATCATATGAAAGGACTAATTTGACTGCTTTGGAAGAAAAAACTAAGTTACCCGTTTTTTGAGTGTCTAACATTAACATCTATATTTTCCTGTTTGATGTTCTACCATGACTCTATTTTGATGAAACTTTCGTCTACTTTGTACTAAGTTTTGTTATATAAGTCTTAAGCTCTACTGCAAAAACTAATATGCTAATTTAACTACTATGAAGTTTTATCAAAATCCACAAAATGTTCTTTTATTATGTCAATTATTCTGTATGATCTCATATTAGATTAAAATATATGTCAAATGATTCAAATAATACCAACATGTTATTAAAATCTCAATAGAATAAGATAATAAAAAGTTATTCAATAAATTATGCTGTATCAGACCCAAATAGAGTCTACATGAGATTCAAGTATAAACAAGTATTCATTCTATAAATCAATACCCACTAATATGTGAAGATGGATAAAATTATGTTTACACTTTCTTTCAATTCAATTCCTAATATCAGTAAGCCTTTTCTTCTAAATACACACACTTAAGACCAATGCAATGTCATGCGATTTCAACATACTACTCATGAGCATAGTCAGAATTGTATATTCAATATCTTAACTTGCTCATTGGCTAATTAAATTAAACCAATAAACTACATAGATTGTTTCAGCTAATCTTTGTTCATTACAGCTATATGCTAAGGACAAGAACTGATGTGACAATAGCATGCTGCAAAACTTACACAAATATCATATGCCTAGACTTACCTACTATGCTTAAGTCCATGCCTACTTCATAATACTTTATCATAAACATATAAATAATCATATAATTTTGGTGTAGCCTAGAAATATGCAATTACTATGTTAACCTTTGTACACTTACTACCACTTTCAAATTTTATTTTTTCAAATCCGAACAAACTACTTGGAGGGAATTGTTTTTCCAATTTCAGCTTTCAAATTTCATATATATTTGATATTTCAATTTCAGGAAGAAACATGTGAACTTTTTTAGATTTCAGACTATTGAAAACATAGGTAACACATTGCGAACAACATTTCTAAGACTACACTTCAATCCTCCAAGTAATGGATGCTCAAGATCATAAAGCAGCTAAGGATAAAGCTTCTCTAGCAAGATTCAGAAGAAAGAGCATTCTACAGCAGAAGGTGAATAAACGAGCTAAGATTTCAATGTCTTCATCAGTACTGCATACTCCTTTTGCTGATATCACAAACACACCAGTTGTGCCAAGAGACGAAAAAGTGCATGTAAGTAAAAACCATATCTTATGTTTGAGTAATACTCCTCCAACCAACAGCTACAAACCAAAATACCAATTTCAGATCAATTATCCAAACTTTACACAAACCAGACATATTCCTAATATTCAACCAGGTTCTATTGAAAGATCTTGCAATCAGGATAGATTACCCACGCCAAATGCTATTTCTCCTCCTAATATTGCAAATTTTACTCAGCCAACTTCATCCAATAAAATTCAAAAGGAAAAAATTAGTCATCCTAAATTTAATCAGCAAGGTGTAAATTTAATGAATAGATTTATGTTGGTTGATTCTGATAATGCCTCATCATCAACAATGAACAATCAGAATTCCAATACTGAAACCATTGATGATGATGCAAGTTCTGTTGACAGTGAACAGTATGAAGCTTACATTCCAAGTCATGAATCTGAATCAAGCAGTGATTCAGAGGAAGATGACCTTAGTCACACACATGGAGGATTGATGCCTCCCAATTTTGAACAAGGTAATATTTAAACTATATTTAATCAGTGTTTAATAAATACATTTTGATTCTAAACTAAGCATCATTATTTTATATATAACTGTGGTTAAAAACTAACCATGTATTGAATTGTATATAACTAGGTTATTCTGATATTGGTGATCCTTCTTGCGAATGTCGTAAATGTGGTGCGTGCATGTGGTACCAAGAGCGTAAGAGGAAGTCAAGACATAGTTCTAATCCTGAGTTTGGAATGTGTTGTGGGAATGGCAAAGTTCAAATTCCTTTCTTGCCTACACCTCCTATACTATTAAATGATCTTATGTTCAATCATTTTTCAACCGAGAGCAAAAATTTTAATCAGAACATAAGGTGTTATAATAGTATGTTTGCATTCAGCTCACCAGGATTTAAGGTTGACAAAGGAATTACCAAAACAAGAGGTCCACCTATTATAAGAATTCAAGGACAATCATGTCATAGAATCGGAAGCATGCTTCCTGTACCTGGAAAGAATCCAAAATATGCACAGCTATACATATTTGATACAGAAAATGAATTGCAGAATAGAGTTCAAGGCGTAAGGTATTTGTAACAAATCTCAATTCATTTCTATTGCATTTCAATATCACAACTGTTAGTGCCTGTTATTTATGACATCATAATTTATTTCAGCAATCCAAAAATTAATATACAAACGGTTGCAAACTTACAAAAAATGCTTGATGAGCACAACTGTCATGCTAAATCGTTTAGAAAGGCACGTGATAGATTGAAACACAACAATGTTCAAAACTTAAAGTTGAAGCTAATTTCATATAGAACAACTGATGGAAGGATTTATAATCAACCTACAGTCTCAGAAGTGGCAGCTTTAATAGTCGGTGACGTAGACTCAGCAGCAAGAAGAGATATCATTATGGAGAGGCAGAGTGGTCGTTTGGAAAGAATTGATGAGTTCCATCCAGCGTATCTTGCATATCAATATCCACTTTTGTTTCCTTATGGTGAAGATGGATATAGAGACGATGTTCTACACCGAGGTGTCATCGATGTAAATGTTGACAAGAGGTTTCGACTAACAATTAGAGAATGGCTGTCATTCAGGATACAAGCAAGGAAAACAGAAGCAATGACAATATTGTGTTCAAGAAGGTTATTTCAACAGTTTTTGGTCGATGGTTTTACAATGATGGAAGCTGATAGATTGAAATGGTTGAGAAAAAACCAGTCCAAATTAAGAGTTGGTAAATACAGAAGTTTGAGTACCACCCAATCAAATGTAGGAGATCACTCTTCAAAGCAAGGTAAGAGGGTCGTGCTGCCTACGAGTTATGTTGGCGGTCGTAGGTACATGGATCAACTTTATTTCGATGGCATGGCTATTTCAAGTGCTGTTGGCTTTCCTGGTTTGTTTATAACTTTCACTTGCAATCCGAACTGGCCTGAAATTCAAAGGTATGTTGGATCAAAACACTTAAAAGCACATGACCGACCAGACATCATTGCAAGAGTTTTCAGAATTAAGTTTGATGAACTTCTCAATGACTTGACAAAAAAACACGTCCTTGGCAAAGTTGTTGCATGTAATATTCTAAAACTTTTCACTATTTCAATTTAAAAACTATGTTAAATAGTCATGACATTCATTTATACTAATTGTTTTTTTCAGATATGTACACCATTGAATTCCAGAAAAGAGGTCTACCGCATGCTCATATACTTATCTTCCTACACCCTTCAAGTAAATATCCTACCCCAGAGCTCATTAATAACATAATTTCTGCTGAAATACCCAGTTCTGAAAAACAAAAAGAACTATACAAGTTAGTTGCTACTCATATGATGCATGGGCCATGCGGTTTGGCCAACAACAAGTCCCCTTGCATGAAAAAAGGTCATTGTTCAAAGTATTATCCTAAAAAATTTCAAGCAGAAACGGTTGTTGATAGTGAGGGTTATCCTGTGTACAGAAGAAGGGATAATGGAAGGCAAATTGTGAAAAATGGCATAACCTTGGATAATCGACATGTTGTTCCACACAATCATTATTTATTGATGAAGTATCAAGCTCATATAAACATGGAGTGGTGTAATCAATCAACTTCTATCAAATACTTATTCAAATATATCAACAAAGGTTCTGATAGAATTACTGCTGCCATTGTTTCGAATTCTTCAAATCAGTCAAATCCAAATGACAATGCTGACGAGATAAAAAAATACATTGATTGTCGCTATGTTTCACCTAGCGAGGCTTGCTGGAGGATATTTGCTTTTCCAATCCATGGAAGAAATCCAGCTGTTGAGAGAATGTTCTTCCATTTAGATGGAGAACAATCCGTTTATTTCAACGATTATGAGCAGGTAGATGAAGTTCTTTTAAAACCATCAGTTACCGAATCGATGTTTACATCATGGCTTGAATGTAATAGTAGGTACCCTGAAGCCAAGTCCCTTACCTATTCTAATTTTGTTTCCAAGTTTGTGTATGATAAACCAAAACGAACTTGGAAACCGAGGAAAAAAGGTTTTACCATTGGAAGGTTGATGTGGGTGCCTCCGAGTACTGGTGAAGTTTACTTTTTGAGGAGGATGCTAACCGTTGTTAAGGGACCAACTTCCTATGAAGATATTAAAACTGTAAACAACATTCTATATGATACATTTAGGGAAGCATGTTATGCAATGGGATTCTTGGAGGATGATAAAGAATATATTGAAGCAATCAAAGAAGCAAGTGTATGGGCAACAGGTGTTTTCTTAAGGATACTATTTGTCACTTTACTCCTTACCAGTTCTATGGATAGACCAATTCATGTTTGGAACAATACTTGGAAATTGTTAAGTGATGGTGTTTTATACGAGCAAAGGAGATTGGCAAATAACCAAGGTATAACTGGTAAACATTCATTTTATAGTTAACTCATGGTGTTCATATGCATATAGTTACTTATTTATAGTTGTTTAAAGTATATCTGTATAAATTTGGTTACTTATTTATTTTTCTCAGAGTTGGAACTTAGTGATGATCAAATCAAAAATTTAACTCTTGCATTACTTGAGAAGCACATGGAAAGAAATAGAAGATCTCTAAAAGAATTTAAAGGATTTCCTTACCCAAAAAGTTATGTCATGGAACAACTTGGTAACAGATTGATTTATGATGAACTTAATTATAATGTTGATGCATTGAGAGACGATTTCCAACGGCTATATAAAACTCTTACAGGTACAATATAACAATGAAACTTTTTTTTTTTCCAACATAATATTAACTAAAATAAATAACCTGTTTACCATATTATATGGTGGATCAGCTGAACAGAGAGGAATTTATCACCAAATCATGGCAGCTGTTAATGGCCAGAGAGGTGGTGTATTCTTCTTACACGGTTATGGAGGAACCGGAAAAACATTCATGTGGACAACTTTGGCTGCATCATTGCGGAGTCAAGGAAAAATTGTTCTGACTGTTGCCACAAGTGGTATTGCTTCTCTGTTATTACCTGGAGGCAGAACTGCTCATTCCAAATTCAAGATACCTGTGCCTGTGTTGGAGAACTCAACATGTAATATTGATGGCATAAGTGATCTAGCACAGCTCTTAAAGGTTACAAATTTGATCATATGGGATGAAGCTCCAATGGCACATAAGTTTTGTTTTGAAGCCTTAGATAGAACTCTAAAGGACATCATGTCAAAAACTTCCAACTCCACCAAAATTTTTGGTGGTAAAGTTATTGTATTTGGCGGTGACTTTCGCCAAATTTTACCTGTTGTACCAAGAGGAACCAGATCAGATATCATCCATGCGTCCATAAATTCTTCCTACATATGGAACTTTTGTCAAGTCCTGACTCTCACAAAAAACATGCGACTTCAAAATGATACTCAGTCATCTGATCCTAATGAGTTAAAAAAATTTTCAGAATGGATCTTGAATGTTGGTGAAGGGAAGATATCTGAACCAAATGATGGCTTTGCTGATTTTGAAATACCGAAAGAATTGTTGATCAAAGACTTTGATGATCCAATTAATGCTATAGTGAATAGCACTTATCCTAACCTTTTGAATATGTACAACAATGCTGATTATCTTAAACAAAGAGCAATATTGGCATCTACAATAGAAGTTGTTGATACAATAAACGACTATGTCCTTTCTCTTATTCCAGGTATAACAATTGATACAATTCTATTATAATTACTACATTGATAATACAACACATTAACTATATTAATATTTTCACTAACTTCTACGTTTATATTTGTTAAGGAGAAGAAAAGGAATACTTAAGTTCTGACTCAGTAGACAAATCTGAAGTTAATCAGGAATGCCAGTCTTTTGAAATACTAACTCCAGAATTCCTAAGTACCTTAAAAACCTCAGGTCTTCCTAACCATAAGATCAAACTCAAAGTTGGAACTCCAATCATGCTAATGAGAAATTTAGATCAAGCAGAAGGTTTATGCAATGGTACTAGACTTATTGTTACTAGAATGGCCAATCATGTGCTTGAGGCAAAGATTATTTCAGGTAAAAATATTGGAAACCTCACATATATACCAAGAATGTCTATGTCTCCGTCTCAATCTCCTTGGCCATTTAAACTAAGTAGAAGACAGTTTCCTATTATTGTGTCTTACGCTATGACTATCAATAAGTCGCAAGGCCAAACTCTTGACAGTGTTGGACTCTATTTGCCAAAACCAGTCTTTAGTCATGGACAATTGTATGTAGCTTTTTCTAGAGTTACAAGAAAAGCAGGACTTAGGATATTGGTTCATGATGTGGACAAGAAACCTCTTTCAAACACAACAAATGTTGTGTACAAGGAAGTTTTTGACAACTTATGGTAAGTCTGTTTATGCCTATGTTACTAAAACTTATACTCTTATTTAACTTCTGTTTGTTTATTGTTATACAAGTCACAAGTTTTGTTTGAAAACATGATCATATACTATATATAACTATTAATTAACCATTGTTTTCATATGGATATTAGATTTCATATGGATATTAAAATTAACCATTGTTTTCTGTCATTTTTTTTTAATGTACACTGCAGACTATTGATTAAAGTCTGCCTACTGATGGGAACAGAAACCAAGTTTAGTTTAGGCCATTCAATTATCAACTTCCGCATCACTTGGAAACTCTATCTGTTTTGACCCTTTTTTGGACTTAAGCATGATCTTATATATATATTTGATCGCCATTTCTGATTCCATCAAGACATTTACTACTTTATGTAAAGCAATTGGATTACTTATTATGAATACTGCCAAAATCTAAATGTCTGCAAACATTGTGTACAGTCTTTGTCATTTTCTTATTATGTTTGTCTCAGAATCTTTACCATGTGCAAAAACATAAATCATGCATCTTTTGACTCATCAATATATGAATTGGCAAATCAATTCAATTAGCTGTTGACAACACAACAATAGCAATGCATTTGTATATCAGTCACTATAGAAGTCTATCATCCCAAATCAAAAGGATCATCTTCAATCTTCCTTGGATTAATTTAAGCTACCTACACATATGCTATAATGTTCTTATGTAAATCAAACATATAAATGCATGTCAATTCCATTTAAATTTTACTTATTAAATTTATGGTAGTTACTTGCATTTAAACTAAATTGAACAAATTAAGGTAGCTACTATAATTTTGACTAAATATATTATTCGAACCACATAAACATTCACTGTCAACAGTTTCAAAATCAAAATCTCAAAATATAACTAACTAATATTAACACTTACTATAAACTTCACTGTTTGTATCATCAACATTTAATTATATTGAAATCGAAAATATCACACCACAAGCCTCTTACATTGCAATTTTTAACTAGGTTTGCTTTCATTTTCTGTATTATAAAATTCCTATCAGTAACTCATATACCACAATGTCAACAACAGTTATCACTTACAATTGCAATGTTCAACTTTCCTTCCCTATAATAATTTCAATTCAATGTATATCCTTTTTCACATGTTGTGGTCAAAAGATTCTTACTTATTGAATCAATAACCATGTGCTGCCTGCAAAAGAAATAATAGCCCACTGTTGCCACTTGAATTGCCTAATCAACTAGGTGCATTGGCAAGAGGTATCCACTTTTTAAAGACAAAAGTTTGCATGAGGAATTCAACACCTCAATTATGCGTGTACTATCATGCCAACCAACCAACCAACCTGTAAACAAATTAATACATTATAATATCAACAATTAAATATCATATTTTTTTTCCATTATAAATATATCATTAGAAATCATATCAATTTCATCAACTCAATATTTTCTAACCAAAATGTCTGCAATAAAAAAAATACTGGAAACCAATCCAATTGAACATTTTTCGGTCGTTAAATTAGCATATCAGGTAACACTTGATTCTTTGTTAAATTCCCTTTTCTTATTCAAGTCATTTATTTATTTATATATTGACCACCCTTTACACTTATAATTCTCAATAATGCATTTTTATTGTTTATCGAATCCAATTAGAACTATGCTGAGGTTGAACGAGATTTTGTCGCAAAACATTATGGTCAACTCAAGGATACCTGGAATATTTTAAATGACGAAGGAGGATTTCATGAGCTAAAGTTCAAGCCAAGCTTATATTTCCCAACAATAACAACTGGATGGACAGAGGTCAAAGAATACCATCAAATACCAGATAATGCTGAAGTGGTGTTCTCATACTATGGCAAAAATCTCTTTGGCATATGCATGTTAAGAGAAGTTGATGATCCAAAAGATTTACCAAAATTTCATAGTCGCAGTCTACTTCCGAAAGAAACTTTCTTCTTTGATGTCCATGTTAATGAGTATTGGTTGAAAAGTCCTAAAATCGTTAAGTCCATTAATTAATCCTATACATTTATAATAATCATTACTTATTTTCAATATATTTTCAATATATTGCAAAAATGTTATATTCAACTCTAAATTGTTTATTTACCAGGTTCTTCCACAGAAGTTCGGTGACTTTTTAAAACAATATTACCATGAAATGCTTGCTTGCTGCAATGATCAAGGATACTACAAGCAATTCCAGGTCCTTCTTCGAAACGATAAAAATTTGACTGTTGAATTGGGACTAGATTGGGACATCTTCTGCGAAACTAATCACTTCCAGCCAGGAATCATTCGATTCAAATTTAGTACAAATAATCCTCATTCTATGTGTCATGTTTATCAACTTTCAACATCTGCATCAGTATCTACCTCAAATCCTCTTCAGTGAAATTAATGTCTTTGTTATGTGCTTTTTAATTCAGTAGATTATTTTTATGTGCTACTGTTGTTTCAGTAAAGACTAAAACGACTAAATTTTTATTTGTAACTTAATCATGTGTAATATTTAATTTGTTGTTATGTTTGTATAACATTTACTTTATTCATCTTCTAATTTAATTATGTTTAACAATGTTTATTACCAAAACGAAACTGCTACAAATATTGTCAATTGTTTAGTAACCAAATGTAATTGAGACTGTTGAAGCTGTCAACAATCAATAATTCTGCCTATCAACCTTGCTTTTGCGTGTTCCAACAAATGTCAGACCAAAAGTTCAGACTCATACCATAAAAGGTAATTACTATTATTTAATGGTCATTTCCTCTATGTTTCTCTACAATATATATCTACCTATCTCACCAAATCAGTTTATTTGTGTTTCTTCATTACCTAAAACATGTCATCCATTGCAAGAAGACTAAGAGACAACAATAGAGGTGGCTTTTTAACTATTCACCTGTTGGATGAGGTAACATTTATTTCTTCTTCACTTCTCACATTTTGGTTACAATTATAAACACTGATTATATTTCCATTAAGCATAGTCTACACTTTTTATCAGCTCAGTTTGGTCTTTCAATAATATTAGATAGTTCTGATGTGCTTAGTAAGTAACAATTACTTGATGGAGATTTTTTTTAGATAGTTTAGAATTCATATTAATTTCCACTGATCTGGATATATTGTTTAATTGAAAGTGCGAAATGAAGAATAATATATTATCATGTTGATTATTAGTTTAGAAGGATTTGTGGAGGACAAGAATAATATATGTTAATTTTATTCTATGATTATCAAACAAGGTTAATACTGTGTATTACATTATGTACTATAAAATGCCTCTACAAACATTTTACATTGATAGATCATTTCTGTTTTTAAAAGAAAATATAGGAATAAGCTGCTTTAAAGTTTAATGCTTGGGCTATCAATATCATCATGGCTTAGAAGTTATCAAAAAGCTTTTGTAAACAAGAGAAAATTTGTTAGTAGTACAAAAAATATGATGTTTTGCAGGTATATAGATTTATATACTTTTGTCTCTCATAGTTACCTATGTGTCAAAAAACTTACTGAAAAAATGTGTCATAGCTAAGAGTTTTCTAAATTCTGATGGTTAGGGGTATAATAGTGTTTATACTAAAATAAATATAATATTCTATTGTTATGGTATGGAACCATATAGTAGACTCAATTTTTTTTAATTCGTCTTCTTAAAAGGAACCTACATACAATTCTCAGAAAACATAAGCTCTAACTCACCAAAAAGTCAAGTGTAAGACCTATACTAATGATTCCAATAAAAAAATGTGAAGTGTAAGACATATTGACATGATAAATGCTTTAACTTATTAATGTTATATCATCTGTCAAGCTTAATTATAGTTCTGTTGTTTGCATCATGAAAAGCCATGGGGAGAAATGCCATGTAGTTTTGTGAATGAATTTTACGACGAACTTGGACCAGAATTTACACTGGTGGATGGGAACAACAAAAGAACAACTGTTAAGTTTAACCAACACCCTGATCGTCCTCTGCTAACCGATGGTTGGGATCGTGTTCGACGTGTATATGAAATTGACGGAAATAGAATGCTATTGTTCACTTATCTTGGCGACAATCTTTTCCACATCAATGTTTACTATGGACAACCTATAGATTTGTATAAATTGCCATCTCAACACACTTATCGAATCAGCGACGGCAACTGGGCATTTTTTGATGTTCTTCTAACACACTATATGGCTACCGGATCACAGCTGGTAAATTCATCACTATATTCATTCACATTTGTTCTTTCATGTTACTGTCTTAAATACTCAGATAATATTTTGTTTTTAATTATTTACGTAGACCTTCAATAAGGGAGTTGGCGATTACATTCGTGAGACAAGATACAATGATGTTGTTTTGTATGGAGCAGAGGGAACTGAAGTTGAGTGTAAGGTGATTAAAAAAGTAAAAGCTGGACAGAGGACAACAAAGTTCGGAACGGAATGGCAATTGTTCTGTTATTTGAATGGATACAAAGAAGGTGATGTCTTGAGGTTTACCTTTGTCAACAAGGCATCATCAAATCTGATCAAAGTATGGAAGATTTAGGAGAAAGCCAGTTAGTTTAACTTCATGTCATGTGTTTGTTCTATTACAGTATTTGTTTTCTCAGTTTGTAAGGAGACAACTCTAATTAAGTTCCTGTCATGTGCTGTTTATTTGGTCTAAGTTTATGTTTAATGTAAGTCATATTTCTATTGTTCAAAGACAATGTTTCTATTTTGTAAGGAAAGTTAAGTTCTATACTTTCTTCTTTTCAACCATTTAGTTCTACTAAATTATTATCAAAAGCTTCAATCCGCTTCAAACACACTAGATAAATGTTATCCTTTTCTCCGATTATTGAAAATATTCAATAACATAATGCTGTTAGTTAGCAAGCTCTTACAATATAATCCACTGTTATCTCTCCATTTAACAAAGTCTTTATAATTTTCTCTTAAATGGAACGAAAATGAATTGGTTAAAAATGTATACATTGTAACTCTATGGACCAAAAGATAGTCAAATTCAATGTCATGTCTTAAAGACAAACAAGGATAGAAAGAAGAGAACCAAGTTTGGAAAATATATGCATAATTTTGTACGTATCAATGAATTTGTTTTCAACAACATTCTAAGGATGAATTTTGTCGAACAATCAAATTCAAATGTCATCAACGTTGTTAAATTTTAGCTCTGGATCATTATGTTTTCAATCTTTAAGTTTGTAGTGCTATATTGTAAAAAAGCTTACCATGTTCAGCCAGTTATTAATTAACCAATTTCGTTCAGCTATTTAAATTTTTATTTTTTATTTAATTTGTCTGCATTCACAATTTCGTAGTGCTATATTGTAAAGAGGGTTACGATGTTCGGCCATTTATTAATTAACCTATTTCGTTAATATAATAACAACATTTTATATTATTAGTGTACTTTTTCCTTCTATATTCTTTTAATTATTCAATTATTATGATTCGTGACTGAATTTATAATTATTAATGATTTATACTTTAATAATACACTATCATGTGTAATTTAATATTTTAAACTTAATTTAAACTACCATATATTTAAACTACCATATTGTTGAAATTATTATTCATGGAATTTGTAAAAGAGTTTATTTCTGATTCTTTTTTTTAACCTTAATTTTCGATTAACCCATTTTATAGTCATTGCAAAATTATTTTAAACTTAATTTAAGTAACCGACAATCACAATATTAGTAAAAAAAACTTCTTATTTGAATTTGATGTTTTTACGAAATCGAAGTATATACCACAATATAATCAATAAATCTAATATTCATCAATTTATAACTCAAATTCAAATAAGCTGTCTTTAATTAGAGGAACATACAATATACAATATGTGAGTACTGGGCCTGATTTTATATAAAAAACATATACTATCAAACTCAACCCTTAGAGCCCAAAAAATTAATTCATTTTTAAATCAAAATGGAAATTGATGAGTGAATATTATCTTTTATGTGGCTGACATTTTCTTAAACCATTACATGTCCATTCCTTTCAACATCCATTCACTTTCCTATACAAACATTCACTTTCCATTTGAACCGCATATCTTTCACTTTCACTTTCCTCTGCGTCGCTTGCTTACCCTACCATTGATTTGTTTCACTTTACTCTGCCTCGGTTGCAACCTGCACAACATATCTTCATCGCTCAAAGGATCGTACGGGACAACTCCAGGATGGCCGAAAATGAACCAAGGTACATAAACCCTACCTTAAACAGCTCTTTATTGAACCAAACATGATTTTCTCTTTGCCTTTGCTTGAAACTGTCCACATCAACCAGTCATTTAGTACAAGGTTGGAATTTAACTGATTAAGTGACTGATTAAGTGAATGAACATAGAATTAGTGTTTGTTAGTAACATTCATGCCACAATAGATTTTATCCTTTTCTCTATACACGATTTGTTACTGCATTATCCTTTGGTTCAACAATAAAATTTATCCTTTTCTCCAACAATGTAGATTCCCAACCAATTTTTTATGAAGTTTTTCTTCATTCATGTATAAAATTTCTTATGTTATAGATTAATTAAAATCACTCAAAATAGCTTTCAGCACATTCATTATGTTATAGATTGATTGCTATTACTCACATTACTTGCTTCATATTTTCACACGAAATACGCTGTTAATTAAAAAATGCACTTTCATAACTGTCAACCTAAAACTGATTTATCAAATTACTTCACTAAGACGCACTTTCATTTTTATTACATTTATAGATGGTTACCAGGTGTTACCCTTGCTCATAGAGGAGAGGTACTGGAAACCATTATATGGCCTGATCAGGTAAAAAAAACCTTCATAACATGCTGATTAAAATTTTCAATTTCAGTTTGACCGATCCTAAACAATGTTTTTATAATTATATTATAGGGAAGAATACGCATCCATAGCAAATGGATCCGTAAACACCGTGATCAACTAGATGTGAATAGGTCTGGTTTGCTCACTGATGCCGAAGGAAGAAATATTATAACCCACTTCGGAAGAGACGAGACCAGAGTTTATATGACAAGTGGTATAAGAGTGGCAAGGATGTTTAACCTGCATAATCCAACAAGAGTTAGACTGGATTATATGGGATCTGTCAATTCCTTCACCATGACACAACTAGAAATTGTGGTCGTTCCAATTTTGCACACGGTAACCGTTAAGGAAGAGCCCATCGAGATTATTTCCGATGAGGAATTTGATGCACCACAAGTGGAGGAGGATGATGACAGTGAGGTTGAACAAGTTCCGGAGGTGGAGGAAGGTCCTGCTGAAGGTGTAGAAGAGGTGCAATTGGTTGGAGACTACCATTTTGTGAAACCGGTCAAAGAGGCCATGGCATCACCTACTAAAGGACAAGTCATGGTATGTATACTTCAATTTTACTTTCTTCAATTACTTAAATATCACACTTCATTATAAAAAACCTTTGTTAGTAGGCTTCAAAGTAACTTACATGTGCATCTTAGTTATAACTTACATTATATCACACTTCATTTTTCCTTTTGTTTACCATTATTTATTTTCTCATGTTACAACTCATACATGTTTTTTACACTAAAATAGGATAACAAATTATATATTGAAGACAAATATTTTGATTATGAATTTGCATACTACTAATAAAATACCATAGTGTAGGTACTCCATCACATTTCTCTATGATCATAATCACAATTTCATCTCTTTTATTGACGTCAAATAATTTACCCTATGCAATTGTTAAGCTCTTTAATACTTTGTTCTTACTTTGAGTATAGGTTAACTATTTGTTTCTAACCTAACTTTGAACAATTTATTTGCTTATGATAATGCATTATCCACTATGTTATGCATTTAATTTGTGTAATATCCAAATTTACAAAGCATTTATATTATCATTCTTTGTTATCCTATCAACTTGCATCGTAAATTAATTCATTTTGGCATTTTTTGGTAGCATTTTCCGAATCGGGTGGCAAGGAAGGTCTTAAAAAAGAAATCAATGAGGATTACTTTGCAAGATGTTGAAACACACAAACAATATCAATGTCGTGTTATTACCGGTCGCAGGAATGCGGAGAAATTCTTAGGAGGAGAGTGGTTTGAATTTCTTAGAGACCGTGAACTAAAAGAAAATGATCAGCTCATATTTGATTTGGAGAATCCTCCAAATAAAATGCATGTTCAAGTAGTTCGTGCGGAGGATGAGGATTAACGATGGGATACAATTATTGTACCGTGATATTTATTTTTTTGGAATAGGGTAATTCTGTGTGTATTCATATGTGATGTGATTTACTTTGTGTTAACTAACCTATGATTTGCTACAATATATTAATTCATTAACTTAACCAAAAGCTATAATTCTTCCTAAAATGATAATCAATAAAATTTTTCCTAACTACATTTTTCAACTTAACTAATTAATTTAAACACTTTTCTTAAATATTATATACTAACAAAATAGCACAATTAATTCAAACACTTTTGTTACTAATTATTTACAATTCATTGCATTCAAACATGTTATTCAAACACCACCACTGTTCCAATGCACGTTTCTACCTTTTATTGACATATACTATATACAATAGTACAAGTTCACTTCCCAAAATCTTATATAAAACATAAACGAATATATTCTTTCTACTAAACCAAAAGCAATACTGCCAAACTATATACAAACAGTTTTATGGTTCAAATAATGCATTACACTATTACTCAAACCATGTTTTACTATAAATACCCCTTCCCTTAAAGATCAACTGACATTTCTTCTTATCATATTCACAACTCAAATTCACTTACAAACATATGTCTTCATGTATTACTCAACTACCATCAAATCCAACAACAATGCAATCCAATAGACCTCATTTCATGGCTGTCTGCACAGAAGTATTACTAATATTACATTTTTTTTTCAATCTAATTCTTTAAACTTTACAAATTTCATATATAATATACTAACAATGTTTTATTTAAATGCCAGATCATTTGCGAATTAGATCCACTTTTTATTGCAGAGTATTACGATGAACTTGAAGAACAATGGATGTTGCAAGATGGTTGTGGCAATTGTCACCAAGTTGAATTTAATAGAATTCTCAATATACCGATACTTACCAACGGTTGGTACCAATTCAGAAATTTTTATCACATCACATCAAATCCACTTATTTCTTTCACATATCTTGGAAATAGTGTATTCCAAACGCAAATTTACAATGGTTCTACGCCAACAAATGAGTATCCACGATACCATAGATTGACTACTTGCATTACTCGAGATCTAACATTTCAGGTCACAGTTCCAAACAAATACCCACTCATTTCTAGATTGGTAAGATTTTCATCTTCAAAATGATAAAACTTATACAATTTCATTTCTTCAAATTATCTCTTATATTCATGTCTTTTTTCAGATTTTACCACCTGACCTTGGAAATTTTTTACAACTAAAAAACCACAAAAACCTCAGATTATGTGGACCATCAAACACCGTCACTATCTGCAAATTGTTATTCCAAAATGATCCTCGGACAAATGCAACGACTGTAATTATTGGACGTGGATGGACAACCTTCTGCTCATCAAATCAAATCGGTCCAAACTGTCCTCTAGAATTTAAGTGTGACTCAATCATGGCAAAAAACATCGTTATTGTATTCAAATTTTCTCAACATTTTTAATATTGTCATTATCATGTTCTTACATTTTGCTAAATTCTAATGTAATCGATGTTATTAATATAAATCCAGTTAATGTTATCGATCATTTAAAATTTTTTTATTACCATTGGTTTTAATGATATCTATCCAACTAATTGGAATTCGAATTTTTTTCCTATATTTTCATATATATGCCTAACAAATTTCTCAACATTTTTCCTAAATGGACAACTAATTAAATTGTCCTTGCGCGGCGCTTGCGCCGCGCTACCCGTGCTATAGCACGGGTAAATCGACTAGTAATTTTATACAATCTAATCTAATCATTCATGAACACATTTCACGTAATTTTCCTATAAATACTTATAAGCTTCTTTGTCATCTCACTTCATATCATATAGTACTTGAATCCTCCACACACTCTTAATTAATTACTTTCCATATGGCATTCTCTAGAAGCTTCATTGTTTCATCACTTCTCCTCTCACTTGTTCTTTTTCATATGGTTGAAGCGCACCAACTTGTAAGGCATATTTGTCTTCTTTGACCTATATACTTCCTCTTTCTTATTTATTTATCATCATTCTATAATGATACAACATTTATTATTACTTGTTCTTATTTTTACTCCGGACATTTCATGTATTCACTTTAAAGATACATTTTTAACCATTAGACTACTTAAGAAGAAAAAAAAGGTCGATGTAGCTATATATAGTTTGAACCCCAACTAATTGACTTATGTAATTATGTGTGTGAGTTTCCAATAACTATTGTCATTTCGTTTATTTGTAAAAAAATAAAATAAAATAATAATAATAGTAATAATATAAGTACAAATTAAAAATTGATACAATAATCATTTTTGTAAGAAAAATGCATATATAAAATGAGACACATAATGTAGCAGTTAATCTGTTCAATCTAATTAAAGATTAGTTAATGGGATAATTATGTATAATTATGTACTCCTATATCATTGTTTTCCAAATTGTATCCACACGTTAACCATTTACCTAATCCACATGTACTGTTTTTAACTTACAGATGAGCAACTATGGAGCTACATCGCCATCCCCTGCTCCCCAAACAATAGGTAATATTAATTTTCCAACTTATATTGTCTGACCAAAAATAGCTAGTTAATTTAATGGGTCTAATTATTTATGAACGTTTATTATATGGTGTACGATGTATAGATTGTGGAAATGCTTGTAAAGAAAGGTGTCTATTATCATCAAGACCAAATCTGTGCAAGAGAGCCTGTGGTAGTTGTTGTGCCGTGTGCAAGTGTGTCCCTCCTGGCACTGCTGGAAACTTTGATTCATGTGAATGTTATGCTAAACTCACCACCCGCAATCAAATTCGAAAATGTCCTTGATTTAAGTATATGGAGAGAAGAGAAGTGATACAAACACTTTCTTTAGTAATTTCTTTTTAATACTTTTGGTCAAAATTTACGTGGGTCCTATTAATGATTTTTTAAAATTGATGTATTTCCCCTGATTATTAATATATTCCAATAAATTTTCGTATTTTACAGTCGAATAAACAAATATTCTAATTTTATCATTAGTTTCATTTAAGTTTTACATAATTTTTTAGGATTATAACCCTCCTTCTTATAGATCTATCATACTCTTCCTAAAAAATAGATATATTCCACTCATTCTCATTTTTTTTAAGCAAATAGTCTAGTGGTTAGAAATTCACTTAAGGTAAACAAGTGGAGTGTACGAGGTTCGAACTCCAACTCCTACATGTGTGTAATGCAATTTCTTAAACAACTGAATTATACTCAAAGAGACTATCCTACTCATTCTCTGATGCCATACAAAAAAATTGCATTCTCCGGCATTGGTTATAGACAAAATTAACTAATACTACCTCCGTTTATTTTTAATTGTCACTTTTTGACATTTTACACAAACCAAGACAATCAATAAATATTACTACTTTTGATACAATAAGTTATATTTTTACCATAATGACCTTATTCATTTAATATCTCATTTCATATACTTCTCTCCGCAATAAATAACTAAATGTAATACTAGTAAAACAACATTTAATGTTACATTGAGTTTTGAAAGTGACAATTAAATAGAAACAAAATTTTTCTTTAAAAAAGACACTTAAAAAAGAAATGAGGTAGTATCGAACTTTCTTTTTTGGTTGTGTAAAAAAAGGGTTCACACAAAAAAGAAATCAGGGGATGGGGTTGGAATGAAGTGGGAATCATGCAGGGCAAAGGGTTTCATTCCCCTCATTTCTCAAAAGCTCCTATTTTTTTGTTGTTGTCAATTTTGACTCTTCAAATCACACAGTCTGAACAAGATTTATTCAGATTGACCAACAACATAACATTCATAACAGTGACCCAAGACAAAAATTAACGACAGTAATAGATAGAACATATAATATATATATATATATATATATATATATAGAACATAACAATTGGTGGAGCGTTTCGTCCACACCCAAAACGAAATATTAACATTTTCGGTTTTATAAAATAAAATAAAAACTTTTTGACCATTTATATGGAGTATTGACTACTGACCAACAAAAACACATTTGAGGACCTAAGTGACTGACAAAAGACACATTTGAGGACTAAAATGACTTACTAAAGAGACACTTGGTGATGTAATTTCAATTTAGATGCATTCAGGGACTATAATCGCAACGCCAACACATTCAGGGACCAAAATGGTTGTTTACCCCTTTTTTTGTGTACCATTTTATTATGGTCATTACTTTTTTCATCTTGTGTTATACTCATGCGTCCTATTTTTTTTTTCTTTTCAAAATACCATTTGTCCAGATTTTATAATTCGAACTAGATTCATAGGGATTTCGGGTTATATTTTTTTGAGAAATAACGAGCTGCATTTTCTGTGTTGTATTTGATGCAAAAGTCTTTGTTGACCGTCGTAGAATCCCCGCATAAACTACAAAGTAATTGCAGGGATTCTATGAACGGTCAACAGTGACCATGACATCATAAACACTCCTAAAAAACTAAAAAAAGTTTAAGAAAAAGTAAGAAAAGATGGGATGTGAAGAATGAATTAATGAATTGGTTGAAGATGCAAGCCTATTTATAGCCTTAAACCAGTCCTAGACCATACCTACAATCAAAGGAAACGTTTTTCATGGTCCAACCGACCAAAAATGTATTAGACACACCACAAACCGTCCAAACCTTTGGTGAAACGACACCGTCCAACTAGTTTGAGGGGGTTTAGATTATACAATTGAAACATGTATAAATAGTTTCGTATTTTATAATCCGAACAACATCAGACTGTGTTTAAGTTTCATTTTTGCTGGGTCTTCATGGCCAATGACATAGGAAAAAATTTAAAAAAGGTAGAAAAATAACTAAACAGCTAAAAACAACACAATAACATAAGTGATGGATTTTCTAGGAATAGGTGTTCGAAGAGGTGCTTTTGAACTTGATCCAACTGACATGCCAACTAACATATTTCGATCGGCAGGTTAACCGGATCAAGCTCATAAGAACCTCTTGGTGTTCATATCTTTCGGAAGATTTTTCAGAGTTTTTTGTTGTTTTACAACAAATGAACCAAGCACACTTATTTATAGAAGTTTCTGTGCGTCGTGAACCATAGAAATTGTCGGTGCAATGTAGACCACACAAAAAATCTGTGTTGAACTAGTTCGGATTATATAATCCGAACCTGACTTGCACCCTATATATCTTCGTCTATTTGACAACATGATGAATGTAACACCCATACTAAATTTATCTAGAATATTTAGCATGTGTATTAAAACTTGATACTGGATACATTAAAATTTTCAATACTAATACAATACTATTGAATGAATACAAGCTTGCTCGTTTATACAACTAATAAAGTACCACTAAAGTGTACATATATACATAAATGTTGACTAAGTCCTGAACTGGTACATGACGAGCAATTGCACTCCTCTCAGCTCCTCCGTGATAAACTTCATCACGAAACCTATTGCTTACCTGAAACTGAATCAAATGGATTGGAATGAGACATAATGTCTCAGTGAGCTCCACCTATCCTAGGCTGTGTGGCAACCTCGGGGAAACCTACGATTGTCACCTTCTAATCTCAACCCATTTCAGGTTTATACGTGTTTGTGCCTGCTATACTGTGTAGTCGTGAAAACTAGACTATGTCCTGCTAACTTAGTGATCGAGGGGAATCTAGGATCACTGTCTGGTAACTGATATATGCCTGAACATATTAAAATATTTTTCTGATATTAAACTGTTAGTATGTTAGCGTGTAACAAACAATTATTATCTGAGTTGATTTTATGGAATGCCTCTGATTGGAGTAACCTCGAAGTACATTCCCCTGCTAACCGGTAAAAATTCTTATCTGAGGCTAGTCATCGAACTCCTCCTGCTGTGTGTGATTATCCTCGTGGATGGTTCCTGTCCGTTCCAGCTGTATCTGAAACCTTTTGTGCTCTCTAACTGACGAGAACACAGAAGACACATAATTTAACCTTTTAGTTAATTAATTCTGATTAGTTATCCTGAACTGCTACGTGTACCCTCACTCCATTAAAAAATTTCAAAGCAAATAAAATTTTGAATAATTGATACTTCAATTGAAAACATAAATAATTGATACAAAATATAATGGTAAAGCATAAAAATCGAAACAAAATGAATGAAAGGAAAAACTCCAAAAAAAATTCTCATAAATGAAAACAAAATGAAACCTGCAACACATAAAATTCTCACAAAACAAATCATGCAATAATGAACACAAAACCAACAATCCTAAGAAAAAAAGTATCTGTAGATAGCATGAATTTTAGGGTTGAAAAGAAAGTGATGGAAGGAGGAAACTTTTTTTTTTTTATAATAAAACTTCAATACATGTAAAATACTTTTTTTTAAAAGGTGTATTGACTACTCTTCGTTAATATATAATTATAAAGCTCATACTTTACAAAAAAATAATGTGATCAAAACACAAAATATATAGTTCTCACATAAATCATATTCTACTTTCATTCCTTTGTTGTGACATCAACACAATGATCATTAAAGGAACTCAAAACTTTTGTCTATAAAAACATTTAAATATGGCTCATATCGAGAGACAATTTTACTAATACAAAAATTAAATTGAATCATATACATCTTCACTAAATTCTCACAACGTTGTCACACTTTTTTCCGTTCGTCTTTTCTAAGATACACATCTATGAAGTATCTTTGATAAAAAAAATTTAAAAATTCAATTATGATTCTTCTTGCAACGTAACTGTTAGTATATATGGAGTATCAATATTCGATACGGATACATTTCTGATATGGACATGTCTTCATGTTTGGAGTGTCCAATTTTATATCTACATAAATAAAGTATGAGTCAACTCTTTAATGACTATACCAACTTTTACCAGTTTAATTTGAATCAATTATAATTGACTTAATTATAATGTAAATATATCCAACTAGCTGTATAATCAAGGCTAAAACATGACCTATTATTCATCATAGGTATTTTAGGATTAACATTCGTCATATGGTTTTTTAGGATTAACCAGTCTTTTTGACGTTCATGTTGTCTATTGGCATATTTAAAATTTTGTCTTTCCTATATAAAAAAAAAAAGACAAACTTTATTTCATTTTCTAAGTTAATTTTTTTTCTTCAGAAAGGATGTTGTCTCACATATTAGTGACTTGCTTTCCAGTTGTTACTGCTGAAATTTTTGTTGAGCGGCAGGTAATATGGCACCTGTCCTCTTTGGATTGTGCAGTGCTAAATGTTGATGGGAGCTTCTTGGTGGACTCTGGTAGAGCTGGATTTGGTGGTGTCTTAAGGAACAAAAACAACTCTTGGATCATGGGTTTCAGTGGCTGCCTCACCAACTCTAACAATACTAATGCAGAAATTGTCGTTGTTCTTCGAGGATCACAACTTGCTAGGAATCTAGACATCTCTGAGGTGGTGTGTTATTCTGATTTTAAAGCAGCTCTCAACCTTAATTTCCAACTTTGTCAACCCTTGCCATTGTTATGCCGTTGAGATTCTCCCCATTCAAGATTTGTTGAAGTTAACTGGAATGTCCAATTGATTCATACTTTAAGAGAGGGTAACCAACCAAGATTGGTTCAACCGGTAATGTTAATTACCTACCATCTTTGAATGAACACCCCCCCTCCTCTATGTACCAAAAAATAATCTAGTTTTTGTTTGGGCCATTGAAGTTCATTTGTAATGGGCTGTTTAGTCATTCAAAAAACCCAATCTAGATGATGGGCCCATAATTCAAAAACTGTAACCCAACGGCTAGTTCATTGTATGTTGTTTTAGGTTCTCCAACGGTCATATTTTGATGCTATCATCTTCCTTTATAAATAACCCCCGCCGTTTGCCCAAATCACACATCTTCTTTTATTTTTACAATCGAACAATCTTGCGCTCAAATCTCTCTCTCTCTGCAATATCACATTCCTTTCAATCACTTTCAACAATGGAGACTCCTTCATCCACTGCAAGAAGAGTCACAAGATCACAAACAACCACCTTGACTGCTTTCAACATCAACAACATCCCATCTTCAAGTGAGTAATTTTCTTTCTAAAAAATTTAATTTTGGAAAATGGGTTTTTTTTTTCATTTTCAAGTTTGATGGATTTTTCTTTTTTAAAATTTGATTTTGGAAAATGGGTTTTGATCATTTTCAAGTCTGATGGATTTTTCTTACTATAAAAATTCAATTTTGGAAAATGGGTTTCGATCATGTTTTTTTTTTCTCTTGATTTTCTTATTCAGGGAAGATAGAAGACTCGGAAAAGAACGCTTCGAAATCAAGACAAAGAAAGGGGCAAGCGCAACAACAGGATCGGTGTGCACTGATCGACATATCCAATGATTCTCCCATCGTTGGCCTTGCGAATGGCGAGATCGAGACACCTCTGTCGAGTATTGCGAAGCAAAGGGGAAGCCGGGTGAAGAAGACTCCAGGTTCTGGTGAAGCTTTGTTGAGGGGTCAAGTGAAGACTCTCTTGCAGAAAGTTGAAGAAGAAGCTGAGATTTCTAAACTCACAATGGATGTTCGTCCTTTTCTTCAATTTGTTAACTCTCCAATGCAACTTCTTGCCCCAACTCCTGCAAACACCCCCCAAATCCCCAATGTTCACAACACTGCCACTGGTTTCACTGAGTTTTCACCTTCTTCTGTGGTTCAAGAACAACTCATTCCTCAGGTTTGTCACAGTCTTCTTTAAACCAATGTATTTTATGTGTTGCATATATTTTTAGTCACAACAAATTTTTCATCTATGTTATAGAGATTAAAAATATATTTAGTCCTTATTTTTCAAGAAAGTGAATGTTTTTTTTTTTGGTTAATTCATACTGTCAAATAGTAGTTTGATTTTTTGGTTGATTTTATTTTTCTTGTTAGGTGCTGAAACATATATGTAGTCCTTAGTTTTTTAAGAAAATGAATGGTTCTTTTAATTTATTGATATTGTCAAATAGTAGAGATTGATTTTTTGTTTGATTTGATTTTTGTTGTCAGGTGCTGAATCAAGAGAATGTTGAATCTGAAAAGAATGTGCTAAGTCCACTGCTGTTAGATTTCTCTGACAAATCTGAGGTTACAGAAGACTCTAAGATGGGGTCCACAGAAGATGATGGTGATTCTATTTGGTCAATTCAAGTCAATGCAAGCACACATGATGATGAAGATGATGATGAGGAAATAGCTGAAGTAGGAGAAGATGAGGAGGAAGATTACTATGAGGGTGTTGAAGAAGAGGAAGAATATGCTGATGGAGGGTTGCTACTTGATGAACTGTGTGAGGGTTTGAGCAACATTGGTGTGAATGAAGGAAATGCGGTTCCAAAGTTTGCTGGGAAACATACAAGATTTTTGTATGATAGTGATGAAGATGAGATTGTAGAAGAGGTTGTTGAAGAATCTGCTGATTCTAACTCTGAGATTTTGCATTTGAAGGGGTTGCCAACTCCAAAAGGAAAGCATATTCGTTTTTCTGAGGAGGAAGAAAAATCTGATCTGTGATTTGGTGTTTGCTTTTGCTTAGTTTCGTTGGTTGTCTCTCTTTTGACACCACTTTTTGGCTTTTGTTTCTTTTTATCAGAATGGAGCTAGTGCTAGGACCATAACATGTGGTTGAATGCTCCAATGAAATTGTTTCTTTCATTATTGCTTAATTGACAAGATTCTTGGTTCATTACCAGTAAGTTTATGATTATATCCATGATAGCAATTACAAATTTCTAAATAATGGCATATAATCATAAGGTAGATTGGTAACTGTGCAATTTCTAAAATGCAACTTTTGGTTATTGTTGCCACTCATCTGAGTCATGTTCCTCCAATTTCTTAATGCACATATAATGTAATATAGCGCTGCTAAAACTCTGAAATACACTAGCCCATCTATCTGTGTGGTGTGTGTCCTGCAAGTACGTAAGACTAATTTATTCTATAGAAGGAGAAAACAACTATAATAATAACTATAATAGCAATTACAAATTTTTAAAGTGGATTGGGTAAATGTTTCAAAGCCGAAAAGTACTTTATGACATGGTATAGAGTTAAAAGGACATGATATTAGTCATTCTAAAGTTATTCTAAAGTAATATTTAGGGACTGATGTCACAATATCAAAATAACATTTTAACGAGGAGACTATTTTGCCTAATAAAGTGTACAATCATAGATTATTTTAAAATTTTGATACATTCAGAGATTATTGTGGCTACTTGTTACACATTCAAGGATCAAAATGATTATTATGCTTTAAAAAAAGGTGTGTACTCCGTAAAGGAAATTGTGGAAAGTAATAAAAGATTACTTTTAAAAAAAATGAAATTCTTAAAATCCATCTCAAAAAGAAAGGGCTCATTAAAGAATAGGGGGTGCAGAAATTAACTTTTGGATGAGTTTGCATGTACTACATCCTGTTCCAAAATGTCCTCTACTGGTTGGCCCCATGACAGGATAATGATATTAAAAGGGATGAGAAAAATATAACCACACAACATGTTATCTTCATTCCTCAGCCATATTCATTCTAACGAAGAATAGAGATGGGAACCACCTCCCTCTCTTCAAATTCACCTTCCCTCATCAATATTATTCTAACTAGACGTTCAAATTCACTCCCATCAACCAGACACAACCAATTCCTCTCATTTCAACCTAGCACTTCCCTCACTTTCCACTCCATCACCTGCAGCAGCAGCAGTAGCACCAACACAAACACAGACGACGATGAAAAAGATTCAATTCAAGCACCAACTCCAACACCAGTTGAACTAAGGCTGCGGCGAAGATCAAGAAGACAAGCCAGAAAACAGAGAGAGAATGGAACTCTCACAAATAGCATGCAGCAACCCAAGGCAAAGGCTGCTCCTAAGAAATGGGAGGACATGAGTTTCACTGAGAAGGCACTTGAGCTTTATGTAGGAGAGAAAGGTGCTCTCTTTTGGCTTAACAAATTTGCATATGCTTCAATCTTCATCATGATTGGGCTTTGGATAATGTTTAGGTTTGTGGGTCCTGCACTTAATATTTATCAGTTGGATCAACCTCTACTGTCACCTGCGGATGTACTGAAGGGATCTTCCTGATCTCAAGTTTTGAAGAAATTTTATGAAACCATTGATTAATTTTAGCTTCTGAGCCAGGTGCTCCTGAATTATGTTGTTAAGCTTCAGAATTTGGTCTGTCTTTTATCATAATGCATACAAAGATTGGGTGTAATTTGAATGTACAATACTATAACTATTTAGGAGCACAAAAACCAATCATTTTGGTTAAATGAGGGTTTCAATGATAGTCCTTTATTTTTCTTCTTTTTATTTAAGGATACAAGCACTTTTGTTTTTGATGCATCGATGAAATACAAAATGCCAAGTATCCTAGTAAAGATGTTAGTAGTTACATGCTCTTAAATTGCAATTGCAGTTGCAGTTGCAAAACCATTGAGGAGACTTCCAAAGCACAACGAAGTGGCTATGGTTGCATATAACAAGGAATTGGATTAGTCTTGCGAATTTTATGGTAACAGATTCAGTTTACAGTTGATGACAATTGTCATTGAAACACACTGAACCCCAACGATTAAATATGGCCACATGAGTTGAGGGGCATCAAGTGAAGAGTACGATTAATATACTAGTGAACCAGAAGGCTGTAACAATATAACTGAAATTTGAGAAAGATGGACACACGGGCTAACTATATGAACAGAATAATCACAACTCCCCAAAATCCTATAAATTGCAGAGTATTTATAATAAGCATACACCTTTCGGAAACTGAAAAATACACTGCCATTTATGTCTTATGTGAATATAATGAGCTTGTCATGAATATCAACGTTTTGATGGCAAAGTACATGCTAAAACTCATCAAAACTAGGGCAAGCAACGAAAAAAACAACCAATGAATTCAATATTACACAACATTGACGGGTTGCATGGGTGCCACTCTAAGCGTTTTACACCTGCAAATAAGAAAACATTGATTATTCAATAGCGTGATGGCAGATGCAAACATACTTGATAGATTCATAATGACTAGCATGATATTGCCTTCAATTGGAGGGCATTCAATTTTGCACCTCGAAATAAATAGACTACATGAAAGAGAGAATCACCTGTTACACTCTAGTCTGGACGCATAATTATGATTGTTGCAATTTGTGCACATCCAATCACCACTTCGCCATTGCTTAGCTCTAATAAGTCAAATAGATAAAAGTATTTAAATTGTGAGCCTATGAAAGTATAATACCATCATTGAAGACCTATAAGATGAACAATTACAGGATAATAAATCTCTCTCTCTCTCTCTCTGTGTGTATGAGTGTGTGCGTGTGAAGTTTGGTGGAGAAGAATTAATTACCCTTTTCCAAGGAGTGCGGTAGAAGAAACTTGAGGTGGAATTGGAAAGAGTGGGGGCATTGGCAAACTTGGTGCTGAACTAGAGTTAATGCTGGTATAAGCAGGAAAGAGTGCAGGTCTTGGTTCTGCACTGGTCCCTACTGCTTGCTGCTGATCATTCGTCTGTAAACGAAGAAAGATTGTATGTAAGATTGCAGGAGGAGAATATTATTAAAAAAAGAAAGCATGAAAAACCACAACAGTGGTCAGTGAATCAGCAAGTAAGAAAAACAAAATCCTTACAGGTCCTACGTTCAATCTCTTGTTATCCCAGTCATAACCCAATTCTTCAGAAGCTAACCGTTTTGTGCCAAGTGCTTTACACCAAAGAAAGTGGAAACAACATGAAGTTTAACAACAATTGCTACCAAAAAATGAAAAATCTAAAATATTGAAGAGCTCCACAGAAACCATATGAGAGAATACTCTTGAGAGTTGTGAACTAGAGCATAGTATCTGTTCATATAAGATACAACTAATGCAATTTGCATTTACAATCTACACCAAGGAAGGAAGCAATACCTGGTGGAGAAGCATTGCATTTTTTACACTGCAAATTAGTTCAACATTGAATCAGAAAAATAATGAATACTTCATTATTTGTGTAGTTCAACATCATTTAGATATTTAGATATAAAGTTCAAGACCATACTTGTGCACGTGAGGAGTAATTGTGGAAGCCGCAGTTACAGACCCAGTCCCCATTGCGCCACCCATTTGGAGTAGATGGGTTCTGACTAGAGGAATTTTCATAGGGATGTCCAGAACTATAATTTACACCTGGTGGCCATAGGGAAACTGGCTGGACACCAAACTTTTGTGCTCCAGTAACAGGCCAGTTATAATTCAAATTCAGCGACTGTGGTGGCCCACCGTTTCCGATCAATCCAATATTCATCCTTTGCTCTGGTCCTCCCGGAACCCTGGAAAAATAATGTGGATAAGCAGGGAAAGATGCTCCTGTCATTGCAATTGCTGGCATGGCCGCTACCTCTTTTGGTTGTCCGCACTTCTTGCACTTCTCTCTTGATGCATAATTGTTGTTAGTGCAACCTATTGATCCAGTGCATACAAACACATCCCCACAAAGCAGCCACAGAAGGAAAGGAACCCACACCAACACGTCGCACGCACACCAAATACACATACAAAAAGCACAAAAACATCTCAACCTAGTTGATACCAAGTTCTTCATTTCAATTTTAAAAAGAAGATCATAAACCAAATGATCACATGCCAAGTTAAACTTGAGCATCATTTTATCACTATCAAGTGGGAAGGAAAACCTATACAGGTACGACATAAATAGAGCTCAAATGTGTGACGGCATACCTCTTTCCTTGAGAGTAGTACAGATTTTAACTTTTAGACAAAATACACAAAGTTGGGACATTTGTGAAATTACAACAAACAAATTTTCACCAAGTTGTTGAAAACTACCCTAAACTACACATAGCATTTGAAGCTGTGGTTGTCTTATAAGCAAGCTAGAAACTACGACGAGTCTGTTTGGATTGTCTTTTTTTAACTTTCCTACTGACATATAAACACTTGTGAGACTGTACGGGAGGACCTTATAAATACCGTTTATAACATGTTCATGATTTTTTTTTAACTTATTTCTCTAAGCTCTCCATGATGGCTTGCTCTGTTTGGATAAACAACTTAATTTGCAACTTATAGCATAAACACTTATCTTGATAAGCACTATGTATAAGCTATTTCTATAACAAAAGATAAAATAGAGTTAAATTGTTTTCGTATAAGCTATAAATTTTTTTCATAATCTATCTTGTAGAACTTATGAAAATAAGCTGAAAACAGCCGTTCAACATGTCATAGGACCCGTTTGGATTGACTTATTTTTGAGCTTATGCAAATAATAAGCTTTTATGTATTATTCATAAGTTTGTCAAGGTAGTTTATGAAAAAACAACTTATGAAGATACAATTTTCGTTAGTGAGAACTTATGAATTAACATAAAAGCTTATCTCTATTTGCATAAACTATTTTTCGTAAGCTCAAAAATACATCAATCCAAACAGGCCTATAATCTATTTTTTTAAGTTCTCTCAAACAGTCTCACAAGTGCTTGTGCTAGTAGATAATCTCAAATAAGTAAATCCAAACATGCCCTTACAAAAACAGTATGTAGTTTATATGAAAACTATTTCCCTTCATTTTATCTTTTGATACAAAATATATCATACATAAGCACTTATATGATAAGCGCTTAATCAAAATAACTACATTACTACACTAGGCGATTTGGAAACATGCAACTTAACTAAAGGCTAATTCTCTTATTCCACTTCATTCACACATTTTCCACTCACTCATACCGACTTAACACTTAATAAAAACATACAAAAATTTCTTTTCTCACCCCCTCAATAAAATCTCCAAGAAATAAATAAAAGTACAAAAAACAAAACCACCCAATTCAAAATCACATCAATAAACAAGAAAATTGAATATTTCAATATACAAATGAGATACCCATAAAAAAAAAAAAAATCTTGGAGGGGGGGTGAAGTAAGTAACTAACCGGTGCAGATCCAATCGCCGATACGAGGGAGCCATTTGGAATCAGCAGGGGTTTTGGTATCAACGAGAAGACGTGGTTGTTTGCATCGATTGCAGAATGATCTGAAAGCGTAGTTTCTGTTGTTGCAACCACTGCACTCCCAATCACCTTCTCTACCTTCCCCCATTCTTCTCTTTAATTTCAGTGTCTTGTAACGAAATAATAACCAGAGGTAAAAGGATTTTGGTTTTGGAACAAACAAGAGAAATCAAAATTGTGAATTTAGTTGTATATATGAGAATGAAAGATATACTAACCCAAGTCTCTTTTTTTATAAGATTTTTTTTTGGTACAAAGATCATTTTTATATTTATTTATTTTTATTTTATTCTCTTTTGCTAACTGCAAAATAAATAAGTAATTTTCCTACCAATTGAGATAAGTTCATGGACGATGGATCATTTTTATTTTTAACTGCATTAATTATTTTTTTATCATATTGTAAGCACAACTCAGTCAGTATCTACTACAAGACAATATTATACAGAGTCTAGAGTTCAAATATCAGACTCATCACTTCTCCATATCTCCATATTTAAAATGTGCGAACCCCAGACATTAGTGTGCGCACCTCGTTTTTTTCCTTGGGAAAAAGACGCGCAAATCCTCCGAGGTCGTTCGTAAACGCTCGGAGGGCCTTTGTGAAGCCGCCACCAAAGTTTTTGTGTAAAGGGAACGTTGATAAACCCTTAAGTTTTTTTTTGTAAAGGGAAACGATAATAAAACCCTTTTGACGATGAGGAAAGGATGGTCATCGTAACCATTGTCGGGTTCGGGAGTCGATTACGCAAGGGGAAGGTATTAGCACCCTTCACGTCCGTTGTACTCAACGGGAACCTTCTATTTGGCTAAAGCTTAAATTGTTTTTTCTTGTTTTGCGCGCATGCTTATTTATGTCAAAATATAATAAAGGGGGGGAGAAAGAGATAAAAACAAACGAAAGAAAAGAAGAAAAAAAGTTTTTATTATTATTGCGCTTGACAAGATGTCGATCTTGCTCCTACGTATCTCCCGGTAGTCGGAGAATTCAAAGCGTACGTAGTTCTTTGGTAGAAAAGCGTACATATGTTGGTTAATTTTAAATGGACGATGTTTTAACCGAATTCTTGCGATTAAAACGTAGCTTGTATGCTCGCGCTTGGGAGACTTATTAAGCGTTTGTTCGTGAATCGCACTAGAATTGTTAAAAGGTACGTCCGTTAGGGTAAAAAGGGTTCGAATTGGTCGCTATGGGACCAAGAGAGGTGCAATGGACTCATACAAGTCAATCATTGACCGAGTGGACTCAAACGAGTCGGGCGATTGTTCAATTGATCCACTGAGATCAAGAACGGGTACAATGGACTCGGACGAGTCGAACATTGACCGAGTGGACTCAAACGAGTCGAGGTATCGAATCTAATGGTCGCGGGGGACCAAAAGGTTCGGATTGACCACAAGGGGCCAAGGTTTGGTTTGGTTATGGTTGGATATTTTGGAAAAGGGAATGACGATTGCCCGAACGTCGAGACATACGTCACGCATTCGTACAATCGGGGCAATGGAGAGACATACGTCACACCATCCCTTTTTCATTCATGTTTTTGGGTAGAATTCTTTTAGAAATCCCAAGGTATGTCAAAACAATTGGTTTGAAAACCCAAAATGGGAAGATTTAGCAATTTGTTAGAAAAAACGCAAAAGTTCGGCTCATTTTGCGAAAAGCGAACGATATTCGGCGTATGTTCATGTTTGGGTTTTGAACATCATGAACAATATTTATTGTTCGAGTTTAGATTGAAATGATGAACATAGCTGATTTGTTCATGTGGGTTTGAAAGTTTGAGAACATAACTTGTTTTGCAAGTTATCCACAAAATGTCGTACGAACTTGTGATTTTGTCAAAATTGTGCAAAATCCTTGTTATGGTTTGAGAAACATGGGTTTAAAAACTCTTAGGTTCTGAGCTCTTGGGCTAGAACCTCAAAAATTGCCCATTTGGGCACCTAAACTCAGATTCTGAGTTCTGTCATGGTCGCACTGCGATCATGACTTCGCACTGCGAAGCATGCGAATTTTTGAGTTCAGAAGCTGTTTCTGAACTTTTGTTCAGAAACAACTTCTGAACACACTCAGGACCTTTTAGGTGAGTGAAAAGCTTTGAATTTTTTGGGTGAAAAAGGCTGGACAAACCAGTTTTGATGTTTTGAAAACCTTGGGATTTCTTTGAAATTCAAAAGGGGTTTTTTAGAACCAAATGGTTTTGAACCAAAATTGCTATGCAAACACAAATGAAAATGCAATACAAAAGCTTGGAACACTTACAGAACTCCTTAGCAAAGCTCCAGCTGCAATGGATTTGAATTGGTTGAAGGTTTTCACAAAGGTTTTTGATATTGGGGATGAACTTGAACTTTGTGATGCTTTGTGTTGGATTGGTTTTTTTCTGGTTGTTTGTGAGTGTTTGTAAGCTGAAATGAGTAGAGTTTCTGCTCTTGAAAATGCTGTTATTAGTTGTTTTTTTTTTACCTTGGGCATTGCCTTCTATTTATATGCCAAAACCAAATCTATTTCATCATTAGAAAATCCCAAAATCCAGCTGATTTGTGGCTAGGATCAAGCTGAATCCCTTTGCATTAAATGCTAATGGATAGAGGCAACCTTGCCTTGTGCCAAGGGGCAAGACTCAGCCTGTTTTCAGCCACAAAATCAACTATTTCTAGAAGGCAATGATGAAGAACAAAGCTGAATTGCAATTGGCCAAACTTGGGGATCAATCCTTGCAATCCCAATGGTTAATCCATAAAAACGTGCACTGTAATGTGCAGAGATTGAGGGATGAAAAAGGCTACCTATGGCTGGTGTGAGGGGTGAAAAGCTGCTGCAAAACAGGGTAGGCACTCATGGCTTTCCAAGTGAGAAAATCCAGCTAGTTTGACTGGTTTTGGGGGAGCAAGCAGGAGGAAAGTCACCAAGCAGGTGGCTGGCAACCTTGGGGTGGTTAACAGGTCACATGGGAGGGACAAGAGCTGCCCAAGGGCAAGCCCACTTGCTTGTCACATGCTAGGTTGGAAGAAAAAGCTTCCAACCTTGGCATTAATGGCAAGTCCTTCAATTCTGGTTTTGCTTGGCCCAATTAGCCATGAATGCTGACCAAAATAAATATGGAAATGATATGCAACAAAAACTGGAATTAAATCAAAGAAACCAAAAATCTGCAGAAAAATCGCAGACTTCGCAGTGCGAAGTGAGCTTCGCAGTGCGAAGTCAGCATTTTTGAAATGTTGACTTTTCTGTTGACTTTTGTTGACTTTGACTTTTTTTCCCCTCTTTGATTTTTGATTTTTTTTGTTTTAAAATGCTTAGGACAAAATTAGGGTACTACAGCTGCCCCTACTTAATTGTGTCTTCGCATAGAGTGCGTGAGTGCCGAGGGCATCTCATGAACTCTTTGCGAAGATCAATTAAGTAAAAAGAAGGACCCGAATTTTGTCCTTCGCGGAATGCAAATGCGATGGTTTGAAAAGATTGATCGTATCCAGCCGCTAACACTGGAGGTAGATCCACTGGGGGATGAAGGTAATCGTATCTAGGCACTTTCACTAGAGGTAGATTCCTAAAGGGGAAGCGATCTTATTCAGCCGCTAACACTGAAGGTCGAACACTGAAGGATGAAGGTAATCTTATCTAGGCACTTTCACTAGAGGTAGATTCCTAAAGGGGAAGTGATCTTATTCAGCCGCTAACACTGAAGGTCGAACACTGAAGGATGAAGGTAATCTTATCTAGGCACTTTCACTAGAGGTAGATTCCTAAAGCTAGGTAATCTTATTCAGGCATTTTCACTGAAGGTTGATTCCTAACTAGTTGTGATCTTATTCAGCCGCTAACACTGAAGGTCGATACACTGGGGGAGGTGATCTTATCTAGGCACTTTCACTAGAGGTCGATACCTAAGCTAGGTAATCTTATTCAGGCACTTTCACTGAAGGTCGATTCCTAACGAGCTGTGGTCTTATTCAGCCGCTAACACTGAAGGTCGAACACTGGGGGAGGTGATCTTATCTAGGCACTTTCACTAGAGGTCGATACCTAAGCTAGGTAATCTTATTCAGGCACTTTCACTGAAGGTCGATTCCTAACGAGCTGTGATCTTATTCAGCCGCTAACACTGAAGGTCGATACACTGAAGGAGGTGATCTTATCTAGGCACTTTCACTAGAGGTCGATACCTAAGCTAGGTAATCTTATTCTGGCACTTTCACTGAAGGTCGATTCCTAACGCGCTGTGGTCTTACCCTAAATAGGTGCCCCTGGTTGAACTGGAAAACATGATTGTATGATGCATGTTATGCAGTATGATATGCAGTGATATGCAATGCAATATGATATGAGATGGACTCAGACAAAGATTCCTTCTGGGGGATTGGGGACAGTTAGTGAAGGAGGTTCACTGGGGAACGCTTACTTAACTGTTGATGGATGTTGGTGAATATGTGATTCTCACTGGAGAATCCTTGTTGAGGATGCATGATTTATGAAATGAAATGCATGTGTATGAATAATTTGTATATGCATGCATGAATGAAAATGACATGATGCATAAATTATGCTATGCATGATATGAGGGATACTGGTTGGGTGCCGAGCAAAGTCGGTCTTGGTTGTGGTTGTGGCGATGACGATTGGACTCTCTTTTTTTTTGTGTTTTGTTGGTTGGTTGGTTTGGAAGGACAAGGTCCTTTGCCTACATACCCAAATGGGATCAAAACCGGTGTAGTTCGGGCTTGTCCTGGGGATTTGTGTTTGTCTGCCAATGATGATTGGACTTTTTGTTTGTTTGGTTTGGAAGGACAAGGTCCTTTGCCTACATACCCGAATGGGATCAAAACCGATGTAGTTCGGGCTTGTCCTGGGGATTTGTGTTTGTCTGCCAATGATGATTGGACTTTTTGTTTGTTTGAGACTCCTTGGGGAATGTCAATGAAAATTGGGCTTTATTGTGGGCCAATGAGTATTGGGCTTTGGTTTGTTGTGCTTGACAAGATGATGATCTTGCTCCTACGTATCTCCTGGTGGGATGGAGAATTCAAAGCTTACGTAGTTCTTTGGTTTGCCAATGAATATTGGACTTTTGGTTCGCCAATGATTATTGGACTTTTTGTTTGGTTGCCGAGCGAGGTCGGGCTTTTTGGTTTTGGTTGCCGAGCGAGGTCGGGCTTTTTGATTATGGTGTGATCTCACTGGGGATATAAGGATCATTTTGGAAGCATGATCGATATCCGGCCTTAGTGGATGAAAAAGATGTATGGGGGTGAGCTTTATTTGGGGAAATTTGTTTCCTCCGACACCCGGGATCTTTGCGTTTTACGCGTCGTGAGCTACGCACTTGTTTCTGCTGAAGAGCATGAGTCTTAAAATGACTGATGCAAAGCTTCAAGTTTTGAGTCCTCTGATGCAATACCGGGGACCAACGAAATTCTTTCGACATTTAACGTCCAAGTAAAAAAAACACATTTTTTTTGTTTGTTGTTTTTTTTTTATTTTTCCCATATTTCAATGCATTATCTATCATGAATAAAAACACATTTTATGAGCAAGTAAGGACGCATAACAATGAAAAGATTTAAAGATGATTTTGATTCAACGAAACTTAGTCCCTTGTGTGGGTAACTATTCGTGAAAATGTAATCCCTATAAGAGGTGATTACTGAGATAGAGAAAAAGGAAGAAACAAAAAGGCAAATGAAAATTTGCTTGGGTTTCACGTGCTACTTTCCCTATGACTTCGACATAATTTGTTTTTTGAAAGATGATAATGAGTTTGATTCTTTCCCTCTTGAATTTTGTCCGGACCTCACGTGCCGCAGTCTTTTTGCCTTCTTTTTTTTGAAACCCCTAATTTTTACCTGGACTGCTCTTTCAAGTTTTCAGTCCACTGGGGTATATTTCCTTTTTTGATGTCCTTAATTTTTGCCTAGACCGCCTTTTCAGGTTTTCGATCTACCAGGACGCTCTCTATTGCCTAAACCGCCCTTTCAGGTTTTCGATTTAGCGAGCTCTTTTTTTTTGGCATATATATTTTTTTGACTGCGCCGGAGTTTATTGATAGGGGGATCTTTGTGGGTGGGTAATATCCTTTTTCCCGAGCATTAAGTCTCCTTCTCTAAATTCTCGAGAGCGAACTTTCTTGTTGAACTGTTCATGCTACAATGCTGTGAGGTGTTTCTCTTTTATGGGGTTTAGTTGGTCGAACCTTGTTTGTGTTTGAATGCCAATGGAAATTGGGCTTTGGGTATTGATTGGATGACAAGCATGGTTGGTTTTTTTCGAGTGCCAATGAAAATTGGGATTTGGGTGTTTGGATGCCGAGCGCAAGGTCGGGCTTTTATGATGGGATGCCGAGCGAGGTTGGGCTTTTGTTTTTTTTGGATGCCGAGCAAGGTCGGGCTTTTGTTTGTCTTCCGAGCAAGGTCGGGCTTTTGTTTTTTTGGATGGGAATGCCAATGACAATTGGGCTTTTATTGGAAGTGGGGTTTGTGATTGCCAATGGAAATTGGGCTTTTTGTTTGGAAATTGTGTGTGCCAATGAAAATTGGTCTTTTGTTGGAGATGTGAGGAATGCCAATGATGACTTGGCTTTTTGTGTTTGGGGATGCCAATGAAAATTGGGCTTTGTTTGTTTGGGAATGTGAGGAATGCCAATGACTTGGCTTTTTGTGGGAATTTGTGGGGAGTGCCGTAACGGCAAATGGTTTCTTTTTTTGATGAGTTGGGCGACCACTTGTTCGGTTATGTTTGCATAGGAAGCTGCTTCGACCCATTTGGTGAAACAGTTGATGGCAACTAGTATGAACTAGTGCCCTTTTGAAGCCTTTGGCTCAATCATTCCAAACATGTCTATGCCCCACATAGAGAAAGGTTAGGGTGATGTCATGACATTCAGAGGTGTTTGTGGTATGTGCCCCTTGTTGGCATAAATTTGTCACTTGTGACATGTCTTGGCATGGGTTTGGAAGGACTCCCCATGGATTTCTTTGGTGAGCATGACTGCTTCATGTTTATCCACACGTCTGAGCGAGACTATGATTTCTCTTATAGAGTGTGCCCCGGCAGAGGGAGAACTGTGGTGCTATATTTTTTAGGGTTCTCTTGGTGAGGTTGTATTACCCTATCCTCTTGATCCCCAAGTCTGGGCAATCCTTCAGGAGGTTCAAAATCGTCCTTATTATCATCTTCCGTTTGGTTATTTTGAAGATTGAAGTCAAAAGGGATTGTAGCAGTGTTATTTTTTTGGTGGTGTATGATGATGATTTTTTTTGTAGGGTTGCGGAAATTTATTTGAGAACGAAAGAAAAACGAACTCTTTTGAACATAAACCGCAAATTTATTAATGACGGAAATGATTTGAAATATGGGGGTCCCATAAAATTAATCATTTGCCTTGGGAAGAGCAAAATGATGATTTTTTTTTGAAAAAACAAGATAAATTACTTGGACAAAGAAATGTTTTCTGGAAATTCGATGGCCTTCCGGTTACTCGGATCTCATCAGAAACGCTACTGTACACCGGGTCGGGTACTCCTTTTTTGGTGTTTTATGAGGAGATGATGTGAGGGTTTTTCTTTGAAATGAAAATGCATGTGAATGTATAAATGCAATGAGTATGCAAAAATATGCCCCTCTTTTTTTTGTTTATGCAAAAAGTTTTATGAATGCAAATGTTATGACATGCAGGGGTTTGGTATATGAAGGTTCGGAACTTCCCCCCATCCTCACGTGTAGGCTCTAAAGATGATATTTCCTAAGAAGAGGTCCCTAGAGTCATAGATCTCACATGGAATTAGGGTTGTCTATGGACATACGTCGACATGACTTCAATTAATTCCACGTGAAAATCTCCTCTAAGCGGGGTTGGGCATCCTACCTCACGGACATACGTCAACGCGGGCTTCCGCACACAACCTCCTTCTAACTTAGTTTTTTTCTCAAGCTCGGGTAGAGAGCCTCACACGTCCGGCATTAACCCGAACAATGTGGAGTAACATCACTCAAGTAACCCCCGCATTTGATATATATATGATATGAATATAAAGCAAAATAAAGCAAATATAAACATAAAGCATAAATATGACATGTATGAATAAAATAATAAGCATGGCACGCAAAGAAAATAAAAACAATTGGCTTAAAAGCCAAATAGGTTAGGCTTGACTCGCTAGTGGGAAAAGGATTCCCCAGTGAAGTCGCCAGCTGTGCGCACCTCGTTTTTTTCCTTGGGAAAAAGACGCGCAAATCCTCCGAGGTCGTTCGTAAACGCTCGGAGGGCCGTTGTGAAGCCGCCACCAAAGTTTTTGTGTAAAGGGAACGTTGATAAACCCTTAAGTTTTTTTTTGTAAAGGGAAACGATAATAAAACCCTTTTGACGATGAGGAAAGGATGGTCATCGTAACCATTGTCGGGTTCGGGAGTCGATTACGCAAGGGGAAGGTATTAGCACCCCTCACGTCCGTTGTACTCAACGGGAACCTTCTATTTGGCTAAAGCTTAAATTGTTTTTTCTTGTTTTGCGCGCATGCTTATTTATGTCAAAATATAATAAAGGGGGGGAGAAAGAGATAAAAACAAACGAAAGAAAAGAAGAAAAAAAGTTTTTATTATTATTGCGCTTGACAAGATGTCGATCTTGCTCCTACGTATCTCCCGGTAGTCGGAGAATTCAAAGCGTACGTAGTTCTTTGGTAGAAAAACGTACATATGTTGGTTAATTTTAAATGGACGATGTTTTAACCGAATTCTTGCGATTAAAACGTAGCTTGTATGCTCGCGCTTGGGAGACTTATTAAGCGTTTGTTCGTGAATCGCACTAGAATTGTTAAAAGGTACGTCCGTTAGGGTAAAAAGGGTTCGAATTGGTCGCTATGGGACCAAGAGAGGTGCAATGGACTCATACAAGTCAATCATTGACCGAGTGGACTCAAACGAGTCGGGCGATTGTTCAATTGATCCACTGAGATCAAGAACGGGTACAATGGACTCGGACGAGTCGAACATTGACCGAGTGGACTCAAACGAGTCGAGGTATCGAATATAATGGTCGCGGGGGACCAAAAGGTTCGGATTGACCACAAGGGGCCAAGGTTTGGTTTGGTTATGGTTGGATATTTTGGAAAAGGGAATGACGATTGCCCGAACGTCGAGACATACGTCACGCATTCGTACAATCGGGGCAATGGAGAGACATACGTCACACCATCCCTTTTTCATTCATGTTTTTGGGTAGAATTCTTTTAGAAATCCCAAGGTATGTCAAAACAATTGGTTTGAAAACCCAAAATGGGAAGATTTAGCAATTTGTTAGAAAAAACGCAAAAGTTCGGCTCATTTTGCGAAAAGCGAACGATATTCGGCGTATGTTCATGTTTGGGTTTTGAACATCATGAACAATATTTATTGTTCGAGTTTAGATTGAAATGATGAACATAGCTGATTTGTTCATGTGGGTTTGAAAGTTTGAGAACATAACTTGTTTTGCAAGTTATCCACAAAATGTCGTACGAACTTGTGATTTTGTCAAAATTGTGCAAAATCCTTGTTATGGTTTGAGAAACATGGGTTTAAAAACTCTTAGGTTCTGAGCTCTTGGGCTAGAACCTCAAAAATTGCCCATTTGGGCACCTAAACTCAGATTCTGAGTTCTGTCATGGTCGCACTGCGATCATGACTTCGCACTGCGAAGCATGCGAATTTTTGAGTTCAGAAGCTGTTTCTGAACTTTTGTTCAGAAACAACTTCTGAACACACTCAGGACCTTTTAGGTGAGTGAAAAGCTTTGAATTTTTTGGGTGAAAAAGGCTGGACAAACCAGTTTTGATGTTTTGAAAACCTTGGGATTTCTTTGAAATTCAAAAGGGGTTTTTTAGAACCAAATGGTTTTGAACCAAAATTGCTATGCAAACACAAATGAAAATGCAATACAAAAGCTTGGAACACTTACAGAACTCCTTAGCAAAGCTCCAACTGCAATGGATTTGAATTGGTTGAAGGTTTTCACAAAGGTTTTTGATATTGGGGATGAACTTGAACTTTGTGATGCTTTGTGTTGGATTGGTTTTTTTCTGGTTGTTTGTGAGTGTTTGTAAGCTGAAATGAGTAGAGTTTCTGCTCTTGAAAATGCTGTTATTAGTTGTTTTTTTTTTTTACCTTGGGCATTGCCTTCTATTTATATGCCAAAACCAAATCTATTTCATCATTAGAAAATCCCAAAATCCAGCTGATTTGTGGCTAGGATCAAGCTGAATCCCTTTGCATTAAATGCTAATGGATAGAGGCAACCTTGCCTTGTGCCAAGGGGCAAGACTCAGCCTGTTTTCAGCCACAAAATCAACTATTTCTAGAAGGTAATGATGAAGAACAAAGCTGAATTGCAATTGGCCAAACTTGGGGATCAATCCTTGCAATCCCAATGGTTAATCCATAAAAACGTGCACTGTAATGTGCAGAGATTGAGGGATGAAAAAGGCTACCTATGGCTGGTGTGAGGGGTGAAAAGCTGCTGCAAAACAGGGTAGGCACTCATGGCTTTCCAAGTGAGAAAATCCAGCTAGTTTGACTGGTTTTGGGGGAGCAAGCAGGAGGAAAGTCACCAAGCAGGTGGCTGGCAACCTTGGGGTGGTTAACAGGTCACATGGGAGGGACAAGAGCTGCCCAAGGGCAAGCCCACTTGCTTGTCACATGCTAGGTTGGAAGAAAAAGCTTCCAACCTTGGCATTAATGGCAAGTCCTTCAATTCTGGTTTTGCTTGGCCCAATTAGCCATGAATGCTGACCAAAATAAATATGGAAATGATATGCAACAAAAACTGGAATTAAATCAAAGAAACCAAAAATCTGCAGAAAAATCGCAGACTTCGCAGTGCGAAGTGAGCTTCGCAGTGCGAAGTCAGCATTTTTGAAATGTTGACTTTTCTGTTGACTTTTGTTGACTTTGACTTTTTTCCCCTCTTTGATTTTTGATTTTTTTTGTTTTAAAATGCTTAGGACAAAATTAGGGTACTACAATTAGGTTATTTGACAAAAATAAGTTATTTTGTATCAACATACCCCGTTTATTTTTCATCAACAACAATAACATACTCTATTTATTTAAATATTTTTCTTCAATCGATAATAAATATTATTTTAAAAACATAAATTAATTATTTCTCTTAAAATATAAAATTGTAAAAGTAGTAGTAATAGTAATACAAACAAATTTAATACACTATCAATTTTTATAATTTCATGATTTAGTCAAAATGGACATATATTTATGGACGGATGTAGTAATAATTACAGATTTACAATTATGTTCTTTATAATCATAGTTGGGCTTGAAGCAAAACTTGTTATGTTTCAATATAAAGTTGCTCTTTAGGCACCTATCAATTGCTCACAACTATCTCGAATTTCCAGAAATACCCAAATGGGAGATTACAAGAAGGCGAGTTGGAATGTTATTGGAGGAAGAAAAAAAAGATTTTTTGTGTCCCCTGGTTGCCATTGCTCCTTTTGTGAGGGGAGGTACAACCTCTCATGTGTTGGTCCTGTTAAGATGGCGTGGAGTCGATGTCTGGGTCCCCGACGAGCCTGTGTGGTTTGTCTTTCGGTTCTCGGCTGTCCTTTGTTGTAAGCCTTATCTCTAGGCTTTAGGTAGTGTGGCCCTTGTTGGGGAGGTGGTTTTGTGACTCAATGTGCCTTAGGTGTGGTGTTGGAGTTTTTTGTGGTGTACATCTTTTTTCTTTTTGGGTTGTGTTTAGGTCTTCTTTTTGGTTTTTCGGTTTTGTTTTCATTGTTGTGGTTCGGGTATTTCTTGTGCATGTCCTTGCATTTCTACTTTGAGCAATGATATTTGAACATCAAAATTTTGACAACTTATGTGACAACCTATAAAATAAAGTGTTAATTTGGTTAAGAGAGAGAAAGAAAAAATTATTATAAAACTCTCATGAGTTGTTTTTAGTGTAATTTTATAAGTTGTGATATAAGTTGTCAAAATTTTGTTGTTCAAATATCATTGCTCTTCTACTTTAGAGAGCTTGCTCTACTTTATAGAGCCTTTAACTGGAATGCAAAATCAAGACACAAAACAAACTGTCTAGACACAATCAACACACAAAAAATTCAATAACTAATAATTTTTTCAACAACAATTAACTCGTACATAATTCAATAACAATGTATCATCATTCATAATTCAACACCAATACAACATAACTAAAAATTCAATAACAATACACCAAAGGTTAAAATTCAACAACAGTTCAACATTATGGAATCTGACATTACAATTTAAAATTACATCAAATCTTACTCACACTTTGTACATTTGTAGTTCGAACGAACCAAAAGATATAACACGTCATCTGGATAAGACATCCAAGAAAAACATGCATTAGTTCGTTTGTCGTTATTATCCGCCAGATCTACGTGGTGCTTGAATACCAACACGAGACGTGGTATGATTTTCACTAGCATGATGAAAGAATTGGTTAAATTGTGTCTTCAACTCATCCAACTAGTCGGTGGGGGTTAATAAAATGTTAACTGTCTTCTTCAAAGTTTGTATTTGACATGAGTTTCCATTTGATCCACTTGAAACATCGTTCACTTGAGAGATGTAGATATCGGAGAAAATATCAAAAAACAATGAAATGAAAGAAATGATAAAATGAAATGTAGATTTACTGAAAACATACGGCAAAATAATATGGGATACGACCTAACTATTAAGATACGGCCATAATATGTAATTTGAAAATATTTCATATGAGTTTTTTTTTAATTTCATTGAACCATTTATACATCAGAATTTTAATATATTTATAATTTTACCTTGTTGTGATCATTATATTATATCTTGTTGATTATTGATGACAGAACATCATATGACATTTTGGCTGTGTTTTTTAGTACTTTTCTTTGCATTTGAAGACAAATAAGATGAGAGATAGAGGAGTTGTTAATGGTTTGAGGAACATATTGTATTGTTTTCATTCGAGTCGTTGTAGTTCACTTTCATCCTAGATCATGCAACTCCATAGGTGTTTTGAGTATTTTGTAGTGAGGAATCATGTAAATCGACAAATCAAGACATCACATGAAGGATCAAGGATATGAAATTGAAGACCAATGGTTCTTAGAAGGTTGTTGAAGACAATACAAAGTGAAGAAAATTCATTTCAAGTTCCCAGGAGTTTTCAGACGGAAGAACGATCGAAGACGGGACGAAAACGCAAGAAATCGCACCTAAGGGGCTGCCTCAGGCGCCCAACTTCGGGCTGAATGCTGATTTTTGCTTGTTTTCCAAGCTGGATCGCTGCAAAAAACATAGTTTTCTTCTCTTAAACCCTAAGTAACCATATGCTTTAAATAGAGACCCTTGCAGACATTGTTATTCATTCAGAAACATTGTCGGTCAAACATCAGAGTTTCAAGACAAAATTTCTCCTTCTCTTGTTCTCTCTAGAGTATGTTTTTCTATTGTTTTATTATGATGTTTGTTGCCATGAGCAACTAAACCTCTTGATTAGGGTTCCAAGATGAACCCTTTCTTATTTCTTGGAATTTATTAGTAAATTTTTCATTTAGTTTATGCTTTGGTTGTGCTCGATTTAAATTATATTATGTCTGTTCTTTAATGCTTCGTCAATTGGTTAACTACGAGTGTAACCTTGGGGATTGAACTGTGGGATAAAAGTAGGCCCTGACAACCAAAAATTATATCAGTTCCATTGAATTTTCTAATTACCACTTCTTATAGAGGTTAGGAAGTTTCAGATTTGAACTCCTTCTGTTATTACTCTTTTCTTTAGACAACGTAGTACATGATCTAAAAGGTTAGGTTGGTCCTGCAATAGTTATTTAAAGAAACTTTGTATGAGTTTTACCGTTGGATTCATTAAATCAAAGTAATCACCACATAAGTTGTTTGTTTCTTAAAAGATAATTCTGATAAAGACGAAGGGGGATTCAAGGATTCCATAATCACCGTTAATCATTTGAATCACAAACCTAATCTTGCATTGGGCAGGGCAATTCAACCCTGCAATTCTATTCACTTTTATTTAACTTTCACCTTTTGAAATAAGTTTTATTAATTACTAAGTTGAACGACAATCCCTCTGGAGAACAATAAACTCACTACTTTATTACTAGTTACGATTTGGTGCACTTGCCAATTTCGTCCATCAATTATGGATCTGCAATTTTATCTTGTTGGCATGGTGTTATATTGGCCATGACTTGAAAAGGATGAGTATCTTCATACTGCTTTGGTATCTTCATAGTGTAGCATGTTGTCGATATGGCATGTTTGTTTTGGTTTAAAGGATGACTATCTTAGTTGGTGAATGGTGATCCATTGGAGTTTGACTTGTTGTAGTTAGTTTTAAGACTTCCTGCTATTTATTTTTATGCACGTGTATGTCTACGTGTGTGTGTGTATATATTTAAAAAAAAATTGTAAACGTATCTAAGCCGTATCTTATCCTAAATTTAAAATTTTGACGTATTTGTATTGTATCATACTCGTACCTGCATAGAGGTGACGCCTCTTCATGAGGTCTCTGTCCCGTATGAAGGTGACGTCTGTATGTTTATGTCGTGGGAAATCTTATATTTAGGAGTTTCAACCTTATTTAGGAATTTCAACCTTAATATTTAGGAATTGCAACCTTGTCGATGCTTCCATCGTGGAAAGTCTTACTCATATTTAGGATATTTCAACCTTGTCGATGCTTCCATCGTGGGAAGTCTTACTCATATTTAAGATATTTCAACCTTGTCGATGCTTCCACTGTGGGAAGTCTTACACATATTTAGGATATTTCAACCTTGTCGATGCTTCCACTGTGGGAAGTCTTACACATATTTAGGATATTTCAACCTTGTCGATGCTTCCATCGTCGGAAGTCTTACTCATATTTAGGATATTTCAACCTTGTCGATGCTTCCATCGTCGGAAGTCTTACTCATATTTAGGATATTTCAACCGTTGATCGCCTATGCGAGGTCTTTATGTAGTCTCCCTTTTTATCTGTTCTTTCCTGCAAAATAAATCTCAAAAGCCAAGAAAGGTTAGGATAACGTCGTGTTCCATCTGCATGTTGTTAATGGCGAGGTCGTTTCTTCCTTATGCATTCTCTTTCCATGGTTTATTTTTGGCACACTGTTTGGTGAATTCTTTCTTAGTCGTGCCTCTGACGAGCTTGTTTGCATCATGGACATGATTTATCTTAAACATAACAATACTTTCCAAACTTCAAAGTAACCAGTAAAAATAAAAGAGTTTTAATCGTATTCGATCATCTTCAATGGGAACTAACTAATCTTTGTCCTTCTCCTATTAACTCGTCCATGTTTTCTACTCTTCTTCTTATTTCTCTTCATTCTTTTACTAAATCTAGAATAACTTTCTTACTTAATTATCTTGTGCTTTTAGTCCTTTTCTATTAGATTGGAACTAAGTTTTCTGTTTCATCCTACTACTTCTCTTGAATCAGAATTCACTACTTCCATAATTAAATTTTAACTAACTTGCCCACCTCATTCTTTTGTTTTATACCCCTTCTCTTTCCCATACTAACTTGAAATTAATTTGCTCGTTATCTTATTTTCTATGTCTGTTTTTTATTTTTTATGAAATTGGAACTAGTTCTTCTGCTCAAATTTATTATTCTACATGGGTTCATTTTGTCTTTATTCTAAACGGCGCTATTAGTCCATTATTCATGTTTTTACTAAATAGTTAGTTCGGTTCGCAAAGTAAATGGTACATGAAAGAGGTTCCCAAGAAAGAGAGGTGGGTCACTTAGACCACTTAAATATCAAGGCTTTTCTCGCCATAATCCCTCTCATGCGACATTTTAACAATACTACACTTTACTTCTGTCATGGGGTGCCTAGAGTAGTTAAATAATTTTCCTAATGACATAATTTGTTTTACAATCCAATTTAATTTAATAAATATAATTACAGTTGTATTATTCTATTTCTTTTCTTATTAAATTTGGACTAACTCGCCTACTTCCTATTAGAATGGAACTAATCGCCCATTCTCTGTTGTTGTTTGTTATTGTTGTCGTGGCCATAACTCTATCATTGCCTTGCGATATCAATCCCGAATTTTAAGCCAAAAAACCATAGAAATTCAAGCAGTTAGTACACATGGTCAAGTTTATAAGTGTGTGGTTCTTAAGGTTTCTCAACGTATACTAGACGCTACCAGCAGTAAAGTTAAAGGGCATATAAGATTACCCCAATATTGGTGGAAACCAAAAACAACTAATCCCAAATTCTAGCATTGATTGGAAATCAATTAGAAAACAAGTATCAATTAATGTCTCATACGACCAATATCGATGAAGGAATGCTTTATAAATTCAGCAACAAGGTTTGGAAGGACATCACCTGAATCGCTGACAGAAGTTGTAGGCCAAGGAAACCAAGAAATAACGGCATGTGGCATCAAAGAGCTGCACAAAAACGCCCCTGGAACTACAATTTAAACGCCATATTCACTAAAAATTAATTAGATAGGTGAGACGTCAGAAATTTGCACAGCTGGTATATGGTCACGTCCAAACAATTACAAACTACTCATACCCTTTAAAATTTTAACGGACAGTAGATATAATTCAAATAAAATGGCATGCAGTCACATGAGTATAACAAATATGTCTTGAGAGTAATTCTATTATACAATTGAACAAAAACCGTGAAGGTACTCGTTGTATTTAAATTGCTATTCCACATAAATATTATATGGACAAATCAATAAATATAAAACTAATTTATCGAAACTGGAAAACCAAAATAAGAGTGAAGTTTTATGTTAATGGTGAATGTAAACAAGTATTGTAGACATATAAACGATTTTCCATGTGACTTACTATTTAAAAAAGAAACACGTGAAATCAATTTGAGCAAGTCATAAGGATCAAAATATGATAAGGTAAAACAAAAGATAAACTTTAGCTAAAAGGCTAAATACAATATATTCGAAACCAAATAAGTTCTTATCACATGTTGATCCAAGAAATGATATAGATTAAATTTTGATCCAAGGACATATATCATTTGTAAATCTTCAGAAGAATTTAAAGGCATATATCCATTAAAGCCATGTTTTCAATCGACTATCAATCCCATAAATGAATGAAAATTATGAATACCAAACGATCCTTTTTGTCCGGCGGCCAAAACATGAATGGATAATTGCATTGAAAATATAAAGGAAACCACGGTCATCATACTCCAGATTTCGTAAGACCATTTACGATAAGGGTTCATAATAAAATTTTAAAATAGCAGGACTCAAAAAATCAAAACATGATGATATGCATAGTTGAATAATCACAATTCCGGAGAGATAAAACCTGACATAGCTCCATGAACGGCTTTTTCTTGCGACTACCATGTTTGTTAGATCTTGAGGCCAGGTTAGTTTTACTGAGACCCACGGTGGGCGCCAACTGTACTTGCAGTGAATACAATATCTAAAACTAGGGTTTAGAACTATTTAAGTCATGATTGAGAATGCTCTCAAGGGATTATTTATAACCTTCCTTGGGCGTGGTTTTCCGTGACTTAGGCCCCAAGAAACTTGGGCCCAAAGTCACATTTTGAGCGTTCTAGAGGCTTCTAGAAGCTCTATGAAGCGGCGCCCTTAGCGGGCTCGCCTATGACCCTTTTGGCCCTTTTGGAGGGTGTTGTGCCCTTCTGGAGGGGCTTTGTGCCCTAAATGATGATATTGATGGTTCACAACCCAACAAGCACTAGTCTTGCGACAAGGCGAAGTGATTAACTGTGAGATTGATGGTTCAGTTGAATACAACTCTTTTCAAGATAAAATTTCTAAATTTGTTCCCTTAACATGTGCCCTAAAGGATCACTTGTGAAGATAAAATTTCTAAACTTGTTTTTTTCACAAGTGTCTTAAGGGCACTCTTTAGCATTTTCACATAAATATAAGGGTTTTGATACATGTACTTCCTAAACCAATAAATTAACAATTAATTGTATGAATCAAAGAAGTATTTGTTGACTTTTGTAATTTTTAAAAAGATAATTTCACAAGAAAAAAACATCATTTTTTCTATAAATAAAAAAGAAAAAAAAACATCATTTCATTGTTTATAAGCATTTTTTTTTATATTTTATTGTAAAAAAAATTCAATATTTACTTTTATGAGTAAGAAAAATTCAGTAAAAATTAACTTAAATTTCAGTGTCATTTATTATAATTTTAAATAATAGAAAATAGTTTTTTTTAAAAAAAAAACTCATTTAACTATTAATTTAAAGATCAAATGTATCAATTCATGTCTAATCGATGATTGTACTGTATAAATTTTATTGAATAAAGTGTGAATTTCGAGGTTCACCAGAATTAAACATACCTCAAAGTTCAAAGAATACTATCATATGTACTTACATATTACTCCCTCCGGTCCTTATTATAAGAAACAAAACCAAAAAACATTAAAATCAATACAATCATTAATCAATGAAACTTTTTGAATATTTTTACAAATATACCCTTATAAAAAATGGTGAAACAATAAATACACGCACTAATATTAAAAAGAGAAGCATTAAATGAGGGATATACAAGTCTTTTAAACAATAACTACACTTTAAAAGTTGTGACATTTTCTTATAAATATGACCAATTTTTTTTTGAAACTTTACTTATAATAAGGATCAGAGTACGCTGAACAATCATGCTCTTGTGATGTCTGAATTACCTCCTTATTAACCATATGAATAAAATCAACCACTTTTAGCACAAAAAGAAGTGCATATTGAATGATTATATATATATATATTTTAATTTTACTTGTAAAAAAAAATATATTTAATTTTAATACAAAAAATATCTTGATTTAATATATATATATATATCACCCACGTGTCGTGCGTTATATGTCATTTAATTTTGACACATAGGTTAATTAAGAAATTAAAATATGCAATTGATATCATCTATATTATATATAAAGAAATATATACTATAAAGAAAATAGATGTTTTAGGATAACTTTTTTTTCTTTCCAGTTATACTCTTAAACAAATTTGAATATAAAAATCTTATTTTGTTGGTGTCATTCAGAAAAAATAAGAATGTACATTATATTTGTTATATTTTTTTTGAAAGACATTATATTTTTTATATTGTTGGTATCATTGAAAAAGATAAGTATAGTTTGTTACAATATAAAAGCACAAAATATCTATTATCTATTCCTATAATTTTAATCAAAATCAAAATAATTTTAATAAAAATTTCAAAAAATAAAAAAACTATTGTTCGTAATTTATACGCATTAGCGCAATAAAAAGACGGGACAAACAGACACTGAGTAGTCGTCTCAACGCTAGTATACTATAAAAATATTACATCCCCTCAAAATATAAATATTACGTATTATCTTATCATGATATATATATATATATATAATTTCAAATATTGGTCAAATTTCCTCTCAAATAACATGATCAGTTTTAGTTCAAATATGAGATTTTACACAGTAATTTTGATATCATATAAAGTCAAACTCTCTTTGGAGCATACTTTTTAAATCGTTGGTTTGATTCTTAAAAATACGATCAAAAGGAGAATCGTTTTTGTATGTGGTTGATTGTTGTTTGGTCAATGTGGAAATGTAGGAGGTTTTTCGTCAACAAGAAATTAACATAGTTAAAATGGTTGACAAAATTAAGCATTTAGGGTTCGTTTAGTGGCAATGATAAGAGACAAGATATGATAATTGTGTTTTATCGCATCTCAATTTAGTGTTTTAATGAGAGATTAGAATATGATAGGATAATTCTAAAACTTATCATATCTTGTCTCTCTACTTAAAATTTTTATAATGAATACGAGCTAGGTTAGAAATCAACGTGATAAGGTAAGAAAGTAAATTACTAGTTTATCTCTTTAAAAAATTAAATTCAGATAAATAAAAAATTATCTATATCTAGAAGAAAAAAATTAAATTGAGATAAATAAAAAATTATCTATATCTAGAAACCAACATAAAAAATTAAAATATAATAAAATATTGATATTAGATTTCAAAAATAAAATATTAATAATTAATTTATTGAAATTACAATATCTAGAAATAAAATTATTATTAAAAAACACAAAATACGAACCTCTTTTTCAAGAGGCCAAAAGGAACTTAGATCAAAATAATCCTATGTGCGTCAAAAGAAAAAGAGCAAATACAATGTAGCAAAGTTCCAAACAAAAAAAAGGGCAATACCACCATTACATAGTGTTGAAACCTATACAAAGCGATGGATTCGTCCACCACAAATGAAAATCAACGAATTGAGTTGGTTTGTGAGCCTTCAACCACCACCAAGAATAAATCTTGACACACTCAAATAATTGCTCTAAAGAAAAATGTTAATTGTTAAAAATTCTTGCATTTCACTCTTTTCAAATAAGCTAAATGCAAGCCAACCAGATCGACTGAAAACAAACACGAATTTCCTTCCTGAAGATATGTGAGCCACCAAACTGAAGCGCATGAGAACCAATATCACCAGGTTGAACAATGTAAATCCCCAACCAACGAAGAACTAGATGCCAAAGATTGCCATAAAAGTCACACTCCAAGAAAATATGTTTGATTGTTTCCTATTGGCCACAACCTTCTGAACATTACATAAAACCATTTGGAACTACTCCTCGACGAACCATATTATACTTTGTTGGTATCCTGCTGTTAATAAGTTTCCAAACAAAAAAAGAGACTTTAAGAGGTACTGATTTATTCCAGATAATGTCTGAGTGCACGTTGTAGCACGATAATCGAAATGATGAGAATATTATAGACCTCTTTGACAGAAAACCATCAATGGGATCAAGCATCCAAATCCATTTGTCACTTACATTTTCTTGCAAAAAAATATTATCCAACAATAAACTACACTCCCTCAATTGATCTTCCTCCCATGTAAACAATCTTCTTCTCCATCTCCACCCTTGCCCATTGACCCCCCAACCTAACCGCATCATATCGGCTACCGAAATAGTAGAATCAACACATAACTCAAACAAATGCCTAAATCTCGACCGCAAACTTACACCCTCTAACTAAGGGTCACTCCAAAAGATGTACCCTTGCCATTACCAACTCTTCGCTCCACACCCTTTGAAATCCAATCAAAATCGTCACCTCCCACCCCCTAAAAAAATGTCATAAATATCTTTCCATCACACAAACGACAATCTTCCTCCTCTTCTAACCTGACCGCCCTCAACACCATATTTGTAATATCCCGCTTAAGCAAGGCATGTATCAGAGTTATAGGATTTAAATGGATGGAGTGGCAAAACTGTAATAAGGGGGAAAAGGGGTCATTGGATAAATATGAAATTTATCCTTGTTTATCTTTATTTTTCCTTTGCAAGAAAACCAGAAAATTGCTCTTCCTTTCTCCTCCATTTTCGTCCCCCACCCTCACCTTAATCATCTCATCAATCATCACCTCTTTAAGTAGTAAGCTCCTCCATAGATTCTTGTCTCCCAAGCAAGCTTGTTTTGGATTTTGGAGTAAGAAGAAGTTATAGAAACCAAGGAAAAAGGGGATTTCACAAGTGAAAGCTAGAGTTGGAACTTGACCAGCATATACCAGAAAATAGGTGAGCTCTCTTGGGTTGTTAGAACCCTCCTAGAGTGAATTTCATTGGTTTTGCATCATAGGTAAAGTTATAGAGTTTTTACCCTAATCTTTGTGCTTGCTAATTCCTTGTTCAATCCTGCTTTAATCATCCAATTTATAGTTGTAAATCGTTCCTTATGCTGTTATGGAGCTTGGGTAAGTTTAAATGTGTCAAAATGGTGGAAAAATCACACTTTTATCAGATTTTGAACTGTCATTTTCGCCAGGCGACCTCGGGGCGAGAAAACGGCGATTTTCAGCAATTTTCCCTGCCCTGTTTCGCCAAGCTTTCGCTCGGCGAAATCAGTGATCTCGCCAACCTTTAGCTGGGCGAAATCAGACAGACAACACATGTCTGTTCTGGTTCGTTCTAAGTGCTGTGTACGTGTTCGGCGAGGCTTTTTGGTAACTGTTTTCAAAGAAAACCTTTTTATCAAATAAGAAAAACACCATTGTGGACATAACCAAGGACACATAATGCATAAGGAATAGGTGATTGAGGATTTAGCAAAGCATTAATAGCATGAGTTCAAGGTTAATAGGAATGCTTCGGCAAGTATAGTTACAGACAGATTTATAGTGTTGGTTCTCCAACAATTATAGAAGGCTTATGAGAACGATAAGCCGAATACCTTATGTCACAGGTTAGGAATTACAGGAATTGTTATATGATCAAAGTAATAGACATGTATATGTATTTATACACTCGTTTATCAAAGTCAAAGAATAATTATAATTCAAAGTCATAGGCATGTTCAGCAGACTCCGGGATACGCCGGATGGGATTTCTCCGAGAGGGTTATCCACATGTAATCTCATAGGGAGTCCGGTGCTAGCCTGATTGTCAGGAGTTTCATCGGGTCATAGGGAGACGTACTTCGGGGTTACTCCACCCGGATGCCCTCCGTAAAATGAACTCAGATTAATTGTTTGTTCAACGCTAACAGCTAACATAAAACACTTTAATTGCTTTATGTTATACAGTCATAGTTACAGTTATAGTTACAGGAAGATTATAGTTAAAGTTATAGGCAGGTTTAAAGACTTGGCGATTCTAGAATTCCCCTAAATTGCCAAGGTAGGCATGGCGACCCTAGGTTCCCTGTGGTTGCCAAACAGTAGGTTGGGTAGAGCTCACTGAGACATTATGTCTCATCCCATTCCTTCTGGTGCAGGTTCACAGGCAGGATCGCAATCAGCACGCAACAAGGGTAAGGAAAAGGCTACGGATTGATCGTGCTGTTGTTATATGTTTTGGATGATTGTATTATATGGATGTATCATATGGTTATACATGTATCAGAGATGTTGTTTAACTTTGGATTGTAATATTACAATGTGATGTAATATATTTGAATGAAGTTTTATATTGTAAATTAATGTATCCAATACGAAATTTTAATACTCGTATAAGATCCTAGGCAATCTTATTATGGGTGTTACAATTTGGTATCAGAGCAGGTCGATTCAGACCGTGCCTTGGGTCATTAAAATACAATACAAGTTTGTGGATCTCTTGGATCCGGGACATTATTCTAAATGTTATATCTGGTTGAAACTGATCACTTTGACTTGTGTATGACAGTTAGGATAATATGTCTGGGAGGAGAAGAGGTCCTGGCAGGCCTAGATCAAATCAGGCAAATGCTGAGGAAGCCGGAGGAGACCCTAATATGCAGTTTTGGGCTCAAATGATGCAACAGCAGCAGGCGTTGCAGCAACAGTACCAAGAGCAGCAAGCTCAGGCTGCGTTACAACATCAGGAGATGATGCTTATGATGCAGCAGCAAGCCCAACAACAGGCTCAGACTCAGCAAGAATGGATGGGGATGATGCACCATGGACAAGGTGCTCAACAGCAAACACCACCACCAGCAGTGGCGAATCCATCTTACCGGGAATTTAACAGAAATCACCCTCTAGAGTTTAATGGAGAAGGTGAGCCACCAGAGGCCAAGAGATGGTTAAAGCAGATAGAGAAAGTGTTCCGGATGGTGGAGTGCCCAGAAGAGAGTAAAGTATTATTGGCAACTAACCAGTTCAGAGGCGCAGCAGAAGATTGGTGGGAATCTGCTCAACGCCGAATGATAGCAAATGATGTTGAGATTAATTGGGATAACTTCAAGGAAGATATGCTAGAGAAGTATATCCCGATGTCCTATAAAGTAAAGAAAGAACAGGAGTTTCTTGAGTTGAAGCAAGGTGGCATGTCAGTCACCGAGTTTACAAAGAAGTTTGAAGAATTGTCATATTATTCCTCTCATAACGAGTATGCCGCTAATGAGAATTGGAAGATGAATCAGTATAGGCGTGGTTTGAGAGGTGAAATTGATACAGCAGTGAGTCTTCAAAGGAATACCAGTTACGACGAGATGGTTCATGATAGCTTGGTTGCGGAAGCGGGTTTTGCTAAAACTGCAAGAGAGAAAGCTGCACTATTTGAAAAGAGAAAAGGCAAATTTCCAGATAGGTATCAAGAGAACAAGCCTAAGGGTTCTCCTAAGAGGGGTAAGCAGACGTTTCAATACCAGGCGAGTCCTGCTTGTAAATACTGTGGGAAAATGCATCACGGTGAATGCATGAAGCAAACAGGTGTGTGTTTCGGGTGTAGGCAGCCGGGGCACTTTTTGGCAAATTGTCCAGAAAGAAAGAATAAGAGTGGAGCTGAAGGAACTACAACGAGTAAAGGCAGGGTATATTCCCTTGATGGTCAGAAGGCTTTGGCTAACGAAGACTTAATTGCCGGTATGTGTTACTTAGGCCAAACTCCAGTTAAAGTGCTTTTTGATTGTGGTGCAACATGTTCCTTTATTTCTTACAAGTGTGTAGAAGCGTTACAGTTATCTATGTCACCGTTGATACCTCCTATGACGGTATCCACCGCTACAGAAGGTGGAGTTGTAGCTAGTTTTATATGTGAGAATTGTCCGATCACTGTATCTAGCAAGACATACTACATAGATTTGGTGTGTCTTCCCATGATACAACTTGATGTGATCCTAGGGATGGATTGGCTATCTGCTAATCATGTTTATATTGGATGTGCGGAGAAGTGTATCTTTATGCCTACAGATGATACGACCGAAGGTGTGGCTTTATCAGAGTTAATCAACCGCACTCATCAGCTTACTCAGCTTATGTGTGCACAGGATAGGGGTTTTTATGTAATGGTTACTGTGACTTCAGAGTCAGAACTGAGCCCCAGTGACATTCCGGTTGTCAGTGATTATTTAGATGTTTTCCCTTCGGAGATAAGCAATTTACCCCCTGAACGGGAAGTTGAGTTTTCCATTGATCTCATTCCAGGATCCGAGCCAGTTTCAGTGGCGCCTTACAGAATGTCACCATCAGAGTTAAAGGAATTGAAGTCTCAGTTGGAAGATTTAATTCAGAAACATTTCATCAGGCCCAGTGTGTCACCTTGGGGTGCACCAGTGTTGTTGGTTAAGAAGAAGGATGGTAGTATGAGATTGTGCATCGACTACCGTCGGCTGAATAAAGTAACAATAAAGAATAAGTATCTGTTACCGAGGATTGATGATCTTTTGGATCAACTCAAGGGAGCTTCAGTGTTTTCAAAGATTGACCTCAGATCTGGATACCACCAGATTCGTATCAAATCGTCAGATGTGTCCAAGACGGCGTTCAGAACACGTTACGGACATTATGAATTCTTGGTAATGCCTTTTGGAGTGACTAATGCTCCAGCAGTTTTTATGGACTACATGAATAGGATTTTCCAGCCTTACCTGGATCAGTTTGTGGTAATCTTCATAGATGATATCTTAATTTATTCAAAGGACTCACTGGAACATGCTCAGCATCTGAGGATTGTTTTGGACATTCTCAGAGAAAATCAGTTATATGCAAAATTCAGCAAATGTGAATTTTGGTTATCGGAAATCCAGTTTTTGGGGCATGTTATTTCTAAAGGAGGAGTGTCAGTTGACTCGTCAAAGGTCGAGGCTGTCCTTAATTGGGCCAGGCCAACGAATGTAACAGAGGTTCGGAGTTTCCTGGGTTTAGCAGGTTACTACCGAAGATTTATTATGAGATTTTCACAGATTGCCTTACCGTTGACACGCCTCACGAGGAAAGATGTGCCTTTCGTCTGGGACGAAGATTGTGAGAAAAGTTTCCGGACTTTAAGAAAGAAATTATCCAAGGCTCCAGTATTAGCAATACCAGACCCTGAAAAGAAATATGTGGTTTATTGTGATGCGTCCTCTAAGGGACTAGGCAGTGTGCTCATGCAGGAAGGTAATGTGATAGCTTATGCTTCTCGACAGCTTAAATCTCACGAGGAAAATTACCCCACTCATGACCTTGAGTTGGCGGCAATAGTTTTTGCTTTGAAAGTGTGGAGGCACCATTTATATGGAGCACGATTCGACTTGTTCAGTGACCACAAAAGTTTAAAGTATTTGTTTGATCAACGAGAATTGAACATGAGACAGAGAAGATGGATGGAATACCTGAAGGATTTTGATTTTGAGTTAAAGTATCACCCGGGGAAGGCGAACGTTGTAGCTGACGCCTTGAGCAGGAAATCTTTGAGTAGAGCAGAGGTGCTGATGCACACTTGTAGGTTGTATGAGAAATTCAGAGACCTTAACCTCAGTGTTACTGAGATGGATGATGGCATTTTGTTACAAAGATTAGAAGTTAACTGTGATTTGCGGTCCAGAATCACACAAGCTCAAGAATTGGATATGGATCTTCAGAGGAGGATTGGGCATTCAGAGTTTTCAAGGGCATCTGATGGTACTCTGTTGTTTGAAGGTAGAGTTTGTGTTCCTAATGATGCTGATTTAAAAAGGTTGATTTTGGAAGAGGCACACAAGAGTAGTTTCAGTATTCATCCGGGTACCACTAAAATGTACCAAGATTTAAAGAAAGATTATTCGTGGCCAGGGATGAAGACCGATATTGCGGAATTTGTATCACGTTGTATTGTGTGTCAACAAGTGAAAATTGAACATCAGAGGCCGGCAGGGATGCTTGTACCATTGGAGATCCCTCAGTGGAAATGGGAAGAAATCTCTATGGATTTTGTGACAGGATTACCTCGGACTCAGCGGGGACATGATTCGATTTGGGTAATTGTCGACCGGTTAACTAAGTCTGCTCACTTTTTACCGGTTAGGACTACGTACAGAGCTGCTCAGTATGCAGAATTGTTCATAGCGGAGATTGTGAAGTTACATGGTGTTCCAACCAGCATTGTGTCAGATAGGGATCCTATCTTTACTTCTCATTTTTGGAAAGCTTTTCAAAAGGCTTTGGGAACAAGGTTAAAGTTGAGTACGTCTCATCATCCTCAAACAGATGGGCAATCTGAGAGAACTATTCAGACGTTAGAGGATATGCTACGTGCATGCATTTTAGAGGATGGAGGAAGTTGGAATAATCATCTGCCTTTGATTGAATTTTCGTATAATAACAGTTACCATTCTAGTATTGGAATGGCACCCTATGAGGCGTTGTATGGCAGAAGGTGTAGGACACCGCTTTGTTGGTCAGAGGTTGGAGATAAGAGTATTTTGGGACCTGAGATTATTTAAGAGACTACTTTAAAGATTAAATCCATTCAGGATAAGATCAGAACTGCTCAGAGTCGACAGAAGAGTTATGAAGACAAGAGACGAAGACCTCTAGAGTTCGAAGTGGGAGATCATGTTTTCTTGAAGGTTACCCCTAAGTTGGGATTGCGAGGTGTTTTCAGGACAAAGAAATTGAGTCCAAGATTCATTGGGCCATTTGAGATACTTAAACGAGTCGGACCAGCAGCTTACCAATTGGCTCTGCCACCGGCGATGTCAGGATTACATGATGTTTTCCATGTTTCACAGTTAAGGAAGTTTATTCCTGATCCTCACCAACCAGTGGAGCTGGAAACTATCGACTTGAGATCGGATTTGACTTTCCGGCCCGAACCGGAACGGATTATTGAACGTGATGTCAAAGCATTGAGGAACAAAGAGATTCCAATTGTCAAAGTTATATGGAAAGGTTCTCCCTATGGTGAAGCTACATGGGAATTGGAATCGGAGATGCAGGAGAGTTATCCACATCTTTTTACAGGTAATTTCTAAATTTCGAGGACGAAATTTCTTTAAGGGGGGTAGAGTGTAATATCCCGCTTAAGCAAGGCATGTATCAGAGTTATAGGATTTAAATGGATGGAGTGGCAAAACTGTAATAAGGGGGAAAAGGGGTCATTGGATAAATATGAAATTTATCCTTGTTTATCTTTATTTTTCCTTTGCAAGAAAACCAGAAAATTGCTCTTCCTTTCTCCTCCATTTTCGTCCCCCACCCTCACCTTAATCATCTCATCAATCATCACCTCTTTAAGTAGTAAGCTCCTCCATAGATTCTTGTCTCCCAAGCAAGCTTGTTTTGGATTTTGGAGTAAGAAGAAGTTATAGAAACCAAGGAAAAAGGGGATTTCACAAGTGAAAGCTAGAGTTGGAACTTGACCAGCATATACCAGAAAATAGGTGAGCTCTCTTGGGTTGTTAGAACCCTCCTAGAGTGAATTTCATTGGTTTTGCATCATATGTAAAGTTATAGAGTTTTTACCCTAATCTTTGTGCTTGCTAATTCCTTGTTCAATCCTGCTTTAATCATCCAATTTATAGTTGTAAATCGTTCCTTATGCTGTTATGGAGCTTGGGTAAGTTTAAATGTGTCAAAATGGTGGAAAAATCACACTTTTATCAGATTTTGAACTGTCATTTTCGCCAGGCGACCTCGGGGCGAGAAAACGGCGATTTTCAGCAATTTTCCCTGCCCTGTTTCGCCTAGCTTTCGCCAAGCTTTCGCTCGGCGAAATCAGTGATCTCGCCAACCTTTAGCTGGGCGAAATCAGACAGACAACACATGTCTGTTCTGGTTCGTTCTAAGTGCTGTGTACGTGTTCGGCGAGGCTTTTTGGTAACTGTTTTCAAAGAAAACCTTTTTATCAAATAAGAAAAACACCATTGTGGACATAACCAAGGACACATAATGCATAAGGAATAGGTGATTGAGGATTTAGCAAAGCATTAATAGCATGAGTTCAAGGTTAATAGGAATGCTTCGGCAAGTATAGTTACAGACAGATTTATAGTGTTGGTTCTCCAACAATTATAGAAGGCTTATGAGAACGATAAGCCGAATACCTTATGTCACAGGTTAGGAATTACAGGAATTGTTATATGATCAAAGTAATAGACATGTATATGTATTTATACACTCGTTTATCAAAGTCAAAGAATAATTATAATTCAAAGTCATAGGCATGTTCAGCAGACTCCGGGATACGCCGGATGGGATTTCTCCGAGAGGGTTATCCACATGCAATCTCATAGGGAGTCCGGTGCTAGCCTGATTGTCAGGAGTTTCATCGGGTCATAGGGAGACGTACTTCGGGGTTACTCCACCCGGATGCCCTCCGTAAAATGAACTCAGATTAATTGTTTGTTCAACGCTAACAGCTAACATAAAACACTTTAATTGCTTTATGTTATACAGTCATAGTTACAGTTATAGTTACAGGAAGATTATAGTTAAAGTTATAGGCAGGTTTAAAGACTTGGCGATTCTAGAATTCCCCTAAATTGCCAAGGTAGGCATGGCGACCCTAGGTTCCCTGTGGTTGCCAAACAGTAGGTTGGGTAGAGCTCACTGAGACATTATGTCTCATCCCATTCCTTCTGGTGCAGGTTCACAGGCAGGATCGCAATCAGCACGCAACAAGGGTAAGGAAAAGGCTACGGATTGATCGTGCTATTGTTATATGTTTTGGATGATTGTATTATATGGATGTATCATATGGTTATACATGTATCAGAGATGTTGTTTAACTTTGGATTGTAATATTACAATGTGATGTAATATATTTGAATGAAGTTTTATATTGTAAATTAATGTATCCAATACGAAATTTTAATACTCGTATAAGATCCTAGGCAATCTTATTATGGGTGTTACAATATTTTGCTGCCATAACTTCAAACCACAACCCTCCCTAGTCCACCAACAATCTCCGACACCATTTTTCCAACAACGCTAAATTAAACTCCTTAACTTTCCTAACTCCTAACCCTCATGACTCCCTATCCAAACACACCTTTTTTCAACTGATCTAATGAATTTTTTGAGCCTCCTCACCCCCACCACCACCCCATAAAAAAGATTTTAAAAGGAATTCAATGATAGAAATAATATACATAATATAAATGTTGATTTACTTTTTCTTACCAAATTAAATATGATTTTATTTTAAGCATAGTTTTGTCATGTATGTATAATATACCTCATATCTTTATTTATATTTGCTAACGTATTAAAAATATATAATAAATAAAATAAATTTAACATATTAGTACGAGACATCTTAAGCCGATTAGTAAATCGGCCGGTTAAGAAACCGGTTTAGAAGGACTTTGAAAACCAACTTAAAATCCAGTTTTTGCACTAGTATTTTTTTGATGGGTCATGCTAACATGTGTCCTTAGGAAACATATTAAGGTTTTTACAAATAATAAATATTCATTGATTTTTTTTATAACTTTTTAATAAATAAATTGGTAAAATTTCCGGTACACAATTTCTACATTTGGTATGTTAACATTTCCCTTTTTTTATTTATAAAAGTTATAAACTATTTTCTTGCTATCATAAAAAGAAAATCTAGATCTCTGAGTGATTGTATGCCATGCCATGCCAAGCACAAAAACCAGGAGTGAATAGGTAAAATAGTCCATTATTTTTTGCAAATCGACAAAATCATATTTTAAATTTTTAAATGTCACTCAAAATAGTCTCTTTATTTTATAGTTAAGAACTATATTTGATATAATGCATGAACCGAAGATGTAATCCTCAATGTTGATCACACATCAATGCACACTCCACACCATAAACTAATTTATCTATGTACTTCAAATCTCTTAGGCTTTGTTTGCGAGTTTGGAGAGGAAGTAGGCATGGCAATGGGGCGGGGTGGGGACGGGTTTTACCTTCCCCGTCCCCTTAGTCTACTCTCATATACTTACCAGTTACCCTACTCATATCCAACGGGGATGAGAAATTGAATCTCATCTCCACCCATCATGGGTTCGGGTATCCCCGCCCCATCCCCGCAATGGATAAACTTTTTTTAATAAAAAGAAAAATATTTTTCAGCTCCGAGCGCAATGTTGTAATGCATTATATAGCAAAGAGATGATGACGATTGATGGCTATGATGATGGAGAAGAGAGAGGCCGAAATTGTGAGATATGAAAGGAGAAAAGAGAGAACTATGATAAATAAGTATCAACTGAAAGACTGAGAATCTTCCTGTGTGAGTGAAATTATTTAGGGTTTAAGTTTCTATTTATATAAAAGGGATAATAAATTGATTTTCAACATTCGGGACGGGTTTGGGTATGGGTTCGTGGTCGGTACTTATATCCCTGTTACCCGTCCTATACCCGTGTTTTGAAATCGGGGGAAACTGACGCAGTACGGAAGCAAGGATTAACAAGCGTTAAGCCTAAAAGATAAACATACAGGTTGCAAACGACAAACCTATCAAAATAAGGGTTTCCGGAATCCACCAGAATTTGAGAAAAGTCTCGATAATTTTATTCAATGAAAAGGTGCCTCTCTAGGCTGCCAAGATGTGTTTAAATACTAGAGGAAATAACAAACCCCTTATGAAGTAGTATTTAAATCAACAAAAGTAAGTATTTTCTATTATCGTCTACACAGGGATTGGTGCGCTACTTCGAACCGTTCAACAATCGGTATCGTTTTGAGTTAGGGGTTTCGTTACTTGGTTGCATAAACTAATCGAACTTAAAAACGGAAATAAAACGACAAGAAATAGGGAATAAAAGCGTTGAGATCGGAGTTCCTCAATGGAGCATCGAAAATAATCTAAAGATCATGCATATGAATTCTAGCGCTTTAGTGAAATTATCACGTATCGCTCGACAACGTCATTGATTTCCCAAATGACGTCGTGAGATCGATCGTATCGTTTAATCGACGATTTCCCAATCAATCAAACGATCCGAAAGCATTACGATCCGAAACTTTATGCGATTAACAAAACCCAAATCCATGTCTAGATTTTCTTATTTTGATAGAGATTATTCTCACCAAAGATTTAAAAGTATTCGTCAATAACATTTAAATCAAAACATGACAATGAATAGCAAGAATAACTCAATTATCACATAAGTTGCTAAAATCATATATTTGCATAATCAAATATTACATCTAAGCTAGAAAGAGTACCTCCAATCCCAACAAAGGGAAGTTAGTTGTTCATTTTCATGACAACTATACAAAAGTTTAGAGAAAGATGAAAATCAAAACCTAAGTTCTTGATTTCCCAAAGAGCCTTTGGTTGATTCCACAATCCAATCACTTTTGCTCCTTGAAGATCAAAGCTTCTAGCCTTCTTTTCTGTCTAAAAACTAACCTAAAAAATAATTTACTAAAAAACTATTCAACTCCTTAAAACTGTGCTGAATGGCTATAAATAGAATCTGAAATTTAACACGCTCGCTACAAGCGATGAGCTGGTCGCTGTAGCGACGGCAGACTTCTTGGCCAATGGGAAAGCTCCACGTCAGCATAGAGCATTAAACCGCCCTTGGTCGCTTGAAGCGACCGGTCCATCGCTTGTAGCGATGAACTCTCCATAATTACCTGCCTAGGCTCGCTTGTAGCGAGGCATCTGGCGCTTGTAGCGATGAAGCTCTGATTTTCCCTGCCTATGCTCGCTTGTAGCGATGAAGCTTGCGCTTGTAGCGATGAGGCTAGATCAAAACTTCATGTTTCTTTGCTCAGTTCAGGTCAAGCATGAAATTCCTGCAATATTAGATGGGGTAAGGCATAGGATCACAAGTTTGACATTTAATCATAAATTATGAGCTTATCCTATGATAACTTGCAAAACAAGCTATTTAAGTGCTTAAATTAAATATGCATTTTAACTACTTTCTAGCACTTATCAACCCCCATGGGCCGAAAATATAACAAACTGAAATAAAAACGAAAAATATCAAAATAACAAGATATGCTAAAATATTAAAAATACTAAATCCTCCTACATCAGTCTCTTCCACTTCTGAAGAACTCGACCCCGAGTTCTCTTTCTAATAAAGACGTCACTATTGTAGACATATTCAAATCCAAATGGCCACCAGGATCCCATTGTTCATTCTGCAAACTCCAATCTGCACCAACAACCATAAGCATTTCAGCAGCCACTTCATCCCCTAATTTAACAACCAAGTGAAGAGGAGTATCACGATTCGGCACATCACGCCTATCAATCACAACAGGGATTGCATCAGCCTTCTCTTCCTCTAAAATTGAAACTGTTTCGGTACGAATCTCACCCACATTACACAGCTTAGGTAAACCCCCAAGTATCCTTTTAAGCTCGCCATAATCCTTCAAAATCACAGCCTTGTGGACATGGCTATGACCAAACTTTGCAACATAAATCCCGGCCATACCTTCATCACGCCGATCAAGCTCGTTCTCATGATCGAAATAATGATCAATTTCAATTTCACGTTCATGATCATGCTCTTCATCCGAAATCAGAGCATGGATTTCAGGCTCAGCAACATCATCAACGTCAATAACTGGATCCGGAGTCATGATAACAGAATCACCGAGCGAAGGAGGCGAGGCGGTGGAATCGCCGCCGGCGGTTGGAGCGGTGGCGGTGGCTGAAAGGAGAACTTCATCATCCTCAGAACTCGAGTCATCAGAAATAGGGTTGCGGTTGTTACGAACCCTAACAACCGGAATTGGTTCTTCATCGTTTCGGCGGTTGTTGCGGCTGTTATTATCGTTTCGGTTGTTGTTGTTGTTTCTGTTGTCGTTGTTGTTATCGTTTCTAGTTGTTAAAGCCGCCATCTGATTTGATAACGTCCTGACCGTCACGGCTAAATCGTTGACCGTCGCGGCTAATCCATCGAAGTCTGCTTTCGTAACAAATTGATCTCCCATGGTCGAATCACGTTCATGAAAGAACAGGGAAAACCTGATCTGATGCCAACTGACGCAGTACGGAAGCAAGGATTAACAAGCGTTAAACCTAAAAGATAAACAGACAGGTTGCAAGCGACAAACCTATCAAAATAAGGGTTTCCGGAATCCACCAGAATTTGAGAAAAGTCTCGATAATTTTATTCAATGAAAAAGTGCCTCTCTAGGCTGCCAAGATGTGTTTAAATACTAGAGGAAATAACAAACCCCCATGGGCCGAAAATATAACAAACTGAAATAAAAACGAAAAATATCAAAATAACAAGATATGCTAAAATATTAAAAATACTATGGAAAATCCTCCTACATCAGAAACCCATACCCAAACCCAGTTAAAGCAGGGAAAACCCGTCAAATTGGGTTTGGTTCGGACGGGTACCCGCGTGTATGGGTTTTGTTGCCATGCCTAAGAGGAAGGGAGGGGAGGGATTGGGGAAAAAGGAAGGAATAAGTGGAAGAAATAGAGGACATTGAGAGGAGGGGCTATGGGGTTAATTTTTCTTCAAAATATAAAACCATCATCATTTGGGAGAACTAAACAATTGTATTGGAGGAGAGTTTGGGAGGGTTTATATGAATTCTTCAAATTTAATATATGTTTTTATAATATTCTTAAAATTAAGAATATATAAATTAAAATTAATTTATCGCTCTCTAAAAAAAAATACTTTTTTAAAAAATGCGAAAGATTTAACAATTTTCTCCTATATTTCTCTCTCCGCAAAACTCTTCCTTCCCCTCCCCTCCAAACTTTCAAACAAAGTCTTAGCTACTAATTTGCCAAGTGTTGCACAATTGCCATTATTGACAAATTTATTTATGAGAATGCCTAAATTGCATAGGCAAAATCAGTCCCAAAAGAGCTAATATTTATATGAGATCAAGAGAGACCATTTCAAATAACATTTTACAATTTCGGTATATATCGATAATTTGCAAAAATAAATGACTATTTTGACCAATACTTACGATTTTGAGGATTAGTTTGTGTTCGGTTCAAAAAGAAGCTTAAAACAATATGAAGTTCTGAATAAGAGTATCCAATGACAAAACAACTTGAGACATGACAACAAGCCGTCTTTAGTATCTATATTTTACGTAATGTAAGCATAAGATGTTAGTTATATTCAACAGTTGCAGAGTGGCGCTTAAATTTTATCGAACAAAATGCTTTTACATGTAATATTTTATTGACAAACTGAAAATCACTAAACCTTCATTCACATAATAATAATAATAATATAATAACTAGTAACAAGTCTACTTCTGATTCTGTTTTAATCTGTAGAAGTTTCTGTAAGATATCTCAAATAAAAATGCTCCTGTAAGATAATATATTTGTCTTGTTTATTTCATTGCATGAACATGTATATATTTACAACAAGAGTCTTGACTACTAAAAATCATTACTGTCTTAGTCAAGTCGTTACTAACTTGACTATGAAGACGTTACCAAATATAAAAGATGCATGTTAAATATAAAAGATATTTACATATTCTATTAGTTTCTCGATTAATATAATAACTAGTAACATGACCTCCTCATTTGTCTCACTTTCCACCATTTTCCAATTCCTTGCACCTTCAAATTCAAATCACCATTTATGACTTTCCATTTTCAAGTTACTCACTGAGAATCAAATGGAACTAAAGGTTGGTGATGATGGTGAGACAGACAGAAAACAATATGGGAGTGACCTGTTTTGGTGGTTAACAGTTTCCATCATAGCAATCCTTGTAGTAGGTGCTGGTGTTTTTACTATACTAACCAACTTTCATCATCATCACTCTCAATCTCATTCATCTCAACCCTCCAACATCGTTCCAAAATATGCCTCTTCTCTTCAATTAGCCCTCCAATTTTTTGACGTCCAAAAATGTAACATAATCTAATCTCGTCTATTCTTAGATACCGTTTAGACCGACTTGCATTAACAATTATCAACTCTTTGAGAGAGACATGTTCATAAACAGTTTTCAGGATAGTTTATGAAAACGGCTTATAACTTCTATAAAAAAAGTTTGACTTTACTTTTCTTTTTGTATAGAAAACACTTATATATAAGCACTTACATCATGAGCGCTTATCCTTTAAGCGTTTAATTAAGTTGTTTATGAAAGAAAATTTGGAATCGAGCATCTAATAATTTGCTAAACATTTGCCAAATACAAATGAAAATTTTCGACGTTATAAATTTTATCGAATATACTTTCTGTTATTGAATGAGTATAACAGAAAGTGGTGTATTTTGTTGTATTATGCAGCTGGTAAGATACAAAATAATAGGGTTTGGTGGAGAGGGGATTCAGGGCTAAGAGATGGGAGTGAAGAGAATTTGGATTTGTCCAAAGGATTGTATGATGCTGGTGATCTTATGAAATTTGGGTTTCCAATGGCTTTCACTGCTACTGTCTTGTCTTGGGCTATTCTTGAATATGGAAATAACATGGATGCAGTGAAGCAGCTAGACTATGCACTAGAATCGCTCAAGTGGATCACTGATTATCTTGCTAATGCACATCCTTTCGCTGATGTCCTTTACATTCAGGTCAACTTTTTGTTTCAAGTTTCTGCTTTCAGTCTGTAAGTGCTATTGAGACCATTACTAAGGTTTTGATTAAAGGTCCGTGAACGCAAAAAGGGCTTGATAGAACGATTTTTTATGTTGTCAAAATCGCAATGCGATTGTGATTGAGGCTGCATCAGCCACATTTGACTGCAGTTCTCTACAGTGTCTAAAATTACAACGCAGCTGCAACCATTACCGCAGCTACTATTTAAAACTTTGATCATAATATTAATGTTTTAAAAGTCTCTTGTAATTGAATTTTAGATGCATATAAGTCGTATTTATCTGCAATGTTTTAAATTGTGGTTTTGACAGTGGTCGCGAATCGCAATTCTTGAAATTGCAATCGGACATTGATGCGACTTCAATCACATTGACATTGTTGTTGCCAAGACATCAACAACATTGATGTCATAATCCAACTTGTAGTCGCAGACTTTATATTCTGAAACTGTAAATTGTTTGTAATTTCAATACTAGTAAAGTAAGGATAGTAATATAACTGTAATTGTGAATTGCGATCACAATATAAAACCTTAACCTCAATTTTAGTAAAAAATTTGTTATGACCTTGTACTCTACCATCTAAAATTCTTCAAGAATTGAAGATACAAATCCATTAGATTCTGATAATGAAATAGGACAGATCCCTTTTGTTTTCCTTGCCATTATTTTCTTGGATAAATGAAGAACTTGAAATGTGTGATTGAAGGTAGGGGATCCGGAGGTTGACCACAATTGCTGGGAAAGGCCTGAAAACATGACTGAGAAAAGGCCACTCACTCAAGTTAACTCATCTTTTCCAGGAACAGAAGTTGCAGCAGAAACAGCAGCTGCACTTGCCGCAGCATCTTTAGTTTTTAAGGAGATTAATCTCACTTATTCTGAGATTCTTCTTGAACATGCTCAGCAACTGATTATTTTTGCTGATACATACAGAGTTTCCTACAGTGTCAGTATCCCTCAAGTTGGAAAATACTATAACTCATCTGGTTATGGAGATGAACTTTTATGGGCTAGTAGCTGGCTCTATCATGCAACAAAGGATCCATCATACCTTACTTATGTGACAGAGACGAATGAAAATGAGTTTGGTAGTGTAGGAAGTGTATCATGGTTTAGTTGGGATGATAAACATGCTGCAACTCAGGTATGAAGTATGATGCAGTGTATTTATTTTTAACACTTCATTTGGTATTTATTTTACTCTTGAGTATAGACTCAGTTACACTTTTACTCTACTTTGGTGATAATTTGGTGAGATTGAAGAATATTGTAAGAAGTCAAGTAAGGATTTATAGAAAAGGAAATTTGAGTTTTTCAGATTTTGGGTGAATTACAATGTTTTATTTGATTTGTTTTGAACTGAAGAATATTGAAAAAATGATATGAGCAATTTAATTTGTAGATATTTTTCAGGAAAATCAAGTATTGGATTATGTCATATAAATAAATATTGTCAATGGGAGTTGATTGTAACAATTATTAACTATGTAGTACCGACGCTACAAATTAAAAGTGCATCTGGTGTCCGACACCAACACTGGTGATTACATTTAACTATACCATTTTCTTAAATTATTACCAATGTCAACGTGTTTGAGTTAGTGGCATGTTCAACGACTATTTATATGTCACTGTTTCATAGAATAAAAACTTCAAGAAACAGATTTGAGCTAAACATAACTGGGAGACAAAAATCACGCACTCAAAATGTAACTAAACCTTTATTATATGCTAAAGTTTAGTTCTTGATTAATGAGCTAGGAATATTCATCATTGTGATAAATTTTCTCATGCATTTTGTGTGACATTGAATTAGGTTCTTTTGTCCAGAGTAAACTTCTTTGGTGCTAAAGATATCCCAGATGCAGAGAACCTTGACCTTCAAAAGTACAGAGAAACTGCTGAAATGCTCATGTGCAACCTTCTACCAGATTCACCAACAGCCACAACCAACAGAACCAAAAGTAGGATTCATTTCTTCCCTGTAGCATTTCCATAGTCCATGAGTATTCACTTCTGTTTGTTAATTCAGGAAAAAAGCTTTTTGCATTTTAAGTCAACTAGGCATGTTAGTTATGAAACATAGACATGTACATTTGACACTTTAACACCGGTAATAATTAGAGAAAATGGAATAATTGAACGTAATCACATATGTGAGACACCGGACATGTCTTCATTCTAAAGTGTCGATGTTTTAGAGGTTACTCATACAAACTTTGATTGCAAAACAGGTGGACAGATCTGGGTGGTACCATGGAACTCTTTGCAACATTCAGTGGCTTCTGCATTCTTAGCTGTTCTTTATAGTGATTACATGTTGACATCTCAAACTGAAAATCTATATTGTAGTGGGAAAATGTATAAGCCAGTGGATCTCCGTAAATTTGCAATTTCTCAGGTATGCATGTCTATAAAAATGACATCAATCATTTTATATCCTTATCATCAGGTCTGTTTTTAATTCGAATTCAAAATTTCTCCATCAGTCAACTCCCACATATTTTTATAGGAGACTGACTTCCTAATGCACCTGTGTGCAAACTTCTAAAATAAGTATGCAACCATTACTTCGAGGTTTTTTTATGTTTGCGCGCACTGCCACGTTTGACTGCATTTTTTCACAATATCAAGGATTGTGGCCTGATTACGACGTGATGTGACCATGATTTAAAACCTTTCTAATGTGATCCTATAAACACAGCATGGTTTGAAGATACTAGCAACTTGGCTTTATGCTTACGTGATTCTTTAAACTCGGCATGGTTTAAAGATTACTAGCAAGTAGGCTTTATGCTTGAATTGCTCCTAATATTATGTTACTGTGTCACTCCTGAAAAATGGAAAATTAAAACAATTTCAGGTAGAGTATGTGTTGGGAGAAAATCCAATGAAGATGAGTTTTCTTGTGGGATATGGAAGTAACTACCCTAAATATATACATCATAGAGGATCTTCAATTCCAGTTAATGCTAAAACTGGGTGCAAGGATGGATTCAGGTGGTATGACTCACCTCAACCAAATCCTAATGTGGCATTTGGAGCTATAGTAGGTGGCCCCTTCTTCAATGAGACATATAATGATTTCAGGAACAACTCAATGCAGGCTGAACCTACCACTTACAGTAATGCACTTTTGGTTGCTCTCCTCTCTGGCTTGGTTGCCAGCTCCTCAGTAGTTTCGTCTTTCTAGAATCCATATATATATGTATGTGTGTATGTATGTATGATCCAATTTTGTTGTGGCATGTGTAAATAGTAAATACTCAACCATTTTAGCTTTAATTAGCAACATCTCCCTGCCTGCCTTCTAAATGAGATGCTATCTTCTCTTAGTTTTTTTTATAATAGGAAGTATCCACTATTCACCGTCATTTAGCAGCGACTAATCACCGTCAAAAGTTGTTGGGCACACAAGGGTGGATTCTCCTCTCTCAATCCAATTTATTCTATACACAAGAGTCCGGGACCAAATCTGTAATCACTTGCAAAAGATGTCTGCGTCTCTTACCACTTGAATAAACTATGTTGGTATCTTCTGCTTAGTTTGAGCAAAAAGAGTACATGTATAGAGCTTTGTATATCCTGTTTCACAAAAATGCTTGTCAATAAACTTTTTTGTTTGGAATTATTCTTGTTTTGTTACAAATACTATATTACATCATTATTAGTTATTACATGAATAATGAAACGAACAAATGAATTTAATCGTCACAAATGCTATATTACGTAAAAAAGAAAAAACTATACCAGTGTAATTTGATAATTGTTTAATAAAAGCGCGTAAGATTTAGTAAAGAAACGCATAAGAAACTAATTTGTTTCAATCTAACAGTATTTTTGTAATATGACAAATTTTTGATCCAATGATAAGTTTTGTAATCCATTAATCTAAATAAAAAGTTATTAAACGATTATGTTAAAACATTACATTGATGTAATTTGATATCTTCACATAGTATAGTTCATGTTGTTTAACTTATTATTTGAAACTGCCAATACTTATGGCTTCTAACATGATCTCTGTTTCTTCTAAAACTGGCAGTCAAAAGAACATATTATTTGTTAAAACATTACTGTTCAAAAAACCTTTCCTTCCTCCTAAGTAACCTTTCACCAAACATCCACCGCCATCTTCCACCGTCCTAACCACCATGGAAAAACCTCCAACCAGCACCCAAAACATCATAATTCCATGGCTTTGCCTTCAAACTCACTCAGAAAAGCTTCAAAGCTCTGATCCAAAACAAACAACCTCAAAAAGAACCATTGCAGATGCACTCAACAATGTTTGTGACATTCCGGTTTCGCAGCTACCTCAGCCAGTAATCAAAAGACATAGAATAGCAATCAAGATACCAGAAGATGAATACCAAGCTGGACTTTTTGCATGCAAGCACAACTTTAATGGAAGAATGTTGTGGCCTAAAGGATCAACACCCTTGAAGGTGATTGACTTGAAAAGCAAGTTATCTCCTCTATGGAAATCACTTGGTAAGTGGGGAATCATGCAAGCCTTCACTACGGGGTTGAAACCTGAAACTCGTATTATATTTAGATTGTTAGGCTTGTCAGTATGGCAAGCAAGTAAAAAACTCATTTCCTCACACCACATGGAGAACAACACAAAAACTACAGTTGGTGCATACAGATGTTAGGGGGCCTCAAAAAACAACATCGTTAAATGGTAATAGATATTATATTATCTCTATTGATGACAATACCAGATTTTGTTGGATTTATTTCTTTAAATCTAAATATGAGGTTTCTCAAATATTTTGGAAATACAAAGCATTGGTGGAAAATCAAAATAATTGTAGGTTGCAAACCATAAGCTCGGATATATAATGGAACAGAGTATAAACTAATGATTTTGACAAGTTTTGTGAAGAATATGGGATTGAGCACCAACTTACAGCACCTTACACTCCACAACAAAATGGTGTGAATGAGAGGAAAAATAGAAGCATTATGGAGATGGCAAGATGCTTGCTACATGAAAAAGATTTTCCGAAACGTTGTGGGCAGAGGCTGCAAAAACTGCAATTTTTTTGTTGACTATGCTTCCTACAAGAGTTATGCATAAAAAAACTCCTTTTGAAACTTGGTTCGTTACAAACCAAATTTACAAAGTTTAAAGATTTTTGGTTGTGTTTGCTTTTATTTTGTACAACAGGTTAAAAGAGAGAAACTTGATAAGAAGTAACAGCCGAGAGTTTTTATTGGCTATAGCGACTCTTGCAAAGCTTATAGAGTTTTCCAACGTCAAAATGGAAAAATTCTTGTAAGCAGAGATGTCAAATTTATGGAGGACAAACAATGGAAATGGGAAGAGCCAGTAAAGAAGGTGGTTCCATAACCTTTCCGATATTATGATGATGACGTAGATGGTGTCCTGATTAGAGGTACAAGACCTTTATCTGAGATATATGAAAGAAGCAATGTTGTTGTGTTAGAACCGGCAGAGTTTAAAGAAGCTAAAAAGGATAACAAATGGTTTAAGCAATGGAGCAAGATATCAAAATGATTGAAAAAATGACACTTGACAATTAGTGGATAAACCTCAAAATAGGAAGATAATTGGTGTTAAATGGGTTTATAGGACCAAATTAAATGACGATGGTTCACTAAACAAGCACAAGGCCAAGTTAGTAGTGAAGGGATATAGCCAAGTGTTTGGAGTAGACTTCTCGGAAACGTTTGCTTCAGTGGCGAGCTTGGACACCATAAGGATGTTGCTTGCTTTAGCTGCCCAGAATGCATGGAAGATATATCAATTAGATGTTAAATCAACTTTTCTAAATGTCTATCTTGAAGAAAAGATTTACGTTGAGCAGTCTGAAGGTTTCAAAGTGAAGGGACAAGAGGAGAAGGTTTACTTTTTGAAGAAGGCCTTATATGGTCTTAAACAGGCTCCAAGGGCCTGGTATAGCAGAAATGATGAGTATCTTCAAGGACTTGGATTTGTGAAAAGTCCAAGTGAAGCTACTTTATATGTCAAAGAAGTAAGTGGTGATTTACTTGTTGTTTCTGTATATGTTGATGACATGCTCGTAATAGGAAGTAATGAGATCCTAGTGAAAGAGTTAAAGGCTGAAATGCTCAAAGTATTAGAGATGACAGACCTTGGTTTGATGTCTTATTTTTTGGTCATGGAGGTGAACCAAAATTGTGATGGAGTTTTCATATGCCAAAAGAAGTATGCAAAGGAAATACTCAAAGTTGTACGTGGAATATTGCAAAAGCGCTACAACTCCAATGAATCAAAAGGAGAAATTCAGTAAAGATGATGGAGCTGGAAAAATTGTTGACAGCAAAAATAGAGGCTTGATTGGTTGCTTGATGTATCTGAAAGCCACTAGACAAGACATACTGTATGTTGTAAGTGTGCTTTCAAGGTTTATGCATTGTGCTAGTGAAATACATTATTAAGGTCTCAAAAGAATCATGCGATACATCAAAGGGACAACTAATTATGGCATTAAGTATACATGATGCCCAAAGTTTAAACTTGTTGGCTATTCTGATAGTGATTGGGCAGGATCAACAGATGATATGAGAAGCAAAATGGGTTATTGTTTCAGTTTTGGATCATGAGTGTTCTCTTGGTGTTCAAAGAAGCAATAAATCATATCTCAAAGTACAGCTGAAGCAGAATTTGTAGCAGCAAATGCCATAGCCCATTGTTAATCAAGCAATATGGATCAGGAAAATACTTGTTGATTTGCACATGAAGCAAAATGAACCAACTTAAATTTTTGTTGATAATAAAGCTGCAATTGCCATTTCAAATGATCCTGGTGTCCATGGCAAAACTAAACACTTCACGATCAAGCTATAACACTTGCGAGAAAAGCAAAAGCTTGGCGAGATCAAATTGACTTACTGCAAGACTAATGATCAAGTGGTTGATGTGTTAACAAAGGCTTTAGTAAAAGCGAGATTTGAAATATTAAAAGACAATCTGGGACTCTGCAGCAACTAAGGCAAGGAGAAGATTTGTAGAAATTGCCTTAGTATTTTCATTTATGATATTAACAAGTTTTTTTAAGAGACATTAGTGAGTTATTTTCCAGTCATGATTTGTTTTCAAGGCAATATTTTAGGGAGTTTCTTTTCTATTTTCAGTTGTGTTTTAGCTCTACTTACAGAGCAGTGAAACAATCAAAATAATGCATAGAAAGGTAATGGCATTAGGCTCTAATACAAATACATGCTATTGACTACTCATTCCTTGATAAAGCAAACAACCATTCAAGGCAATTGCTTATTCTATAGCCCAAGTAGTATATATAACCACCGAAATTTTTTTAACATATAGAACAGGACCAGACAATTCTTCTTTGACCATAAAAGCATATTTAGAAACCTCAATAATTATCTATACATAGCCTAACAGCTCTTCCATAAGTTGCATCAACATTCCATCAAAACATAGAAAAAAAATGTGGCAACAAAAGAAACAGCTCTTCCAAAACTAGTCAGTTAAGGATGCACTTTAAATTTTTAAAAAAAAAAAAATCAAGGGTGCACAAACCCTTATTTGCGTACTTTATAACAAGCTCGCAATTAGCCTCATTCCTATAACAAAAATTAACGGCAAGATCAAAGAAAAATTCTAGAAAACCACAGGGAAGAAGAACAACTTGGTTCCTTATAAAGTTTACTTTCATATTCCTATATGTTCATGGATTCTGGTTGTAACATACAAACCACACAGAAGAGGCTAAACGTTTTATATTGATCAACAACAACTAGAAACATCCAACTAAGTTCACAGATTTTCTTTCATTGCTTCGTTTCTTTTACTTCCTTGGAGATCATATCCAACCTATTTCATTTTTTTTGAAGTCTCCAACCTATTTCGATTGTGTCTATCATTTATCTTCATAGACTCCTATTAATATCGGTGACACACACACATCAGTCTTCAAATCACAAGAGAAAACAATACAAAACAAGAAATGAGACTATACAACATCCCAAATTGAAGCAATATCCTCAGGATATTGATCCTTTAGTCTCTAAACATCTACCATAGAATCCAATGACTTCTGTTTCAAAGGGTTGAACCCAATGGCAAACCGCGAGATTCTGTAGAATCCAAGTGAACTCCATACCTTTTGATCAACGGCTTGCGCTGATAAACACTCCCCATATTGATCAATATGTTGGAGAAGGCTGACATAACAAAAAACTTGATCAATGGAGGAAAATAGTTCAAAAACCAGCAGCTCCGCCACCAATAGCAGAAACACCTTTACTTTTTAAGGCTTCAATTATGGGCAGCGAGCAACAGAAATTTGAGTAACTGAACAAGCTTGTCTAAACTAAGCCACAACTATATCGTATATTCAGAAAGGAAAAAAATCAATCAAGCTGCATGTATATCCCGAGGGGAATTTTTTTTTGACTCACGTGAGCTTCCAACTGAATAAAAGACATAAGAGAGAGAAATTAAACAACGTGACTCGCGTAAAACATGCATAGAACCAGTCAGGGTCCTTTAAAACATTTCTTCTTAACCAAACCAGCACCTAAGAGTTAAGACAGCCATTTCAAATTTCTCACCATCAAATACAGAACATTAAGGATCAATAAACTATTTAAGCAAGTTTAATAATCAAACATATTAGAAGCATTAACTTTTTGCATTTCTCTTGGTAGTTGAGAGGGTTCTTGAACTACATGAATCATTTTAGGTGTCACCAAACTCTCCCTGTCCAATTTGAAAGTGATATCTATGTTTTCCTCATCCACAAAATTAACATTCTGCAAATGTGAATGCTCATGCTCACTGTCAACATCATCGTTTCTTGTGACAGTGGAAATAATTTGTTACCTCGATCTCTTTTGTTCATATCTTCGCATTCTCTGCTCTTTAATAGTTACAGAGCAAGGAACAAGGATTTATACTATAAATGCATCCAGAGTCACAAGGAAACAAATCAACATAACTCGGGAAATTCATGAAGAAACTCAACGCTAAAAGAGTCAAATAACACCAAACTGTTTGCATTACTTTGTATAATTATATAAAAAAAACTTACACAATTAGTTAGACAATTATAATGCACAGACTGGTGAGCAAATACACAATACGAAATAAATTAACTTCTCAGAAAAGTAAATCTGAAAACAAAAAACGTTGTCTTAAGTTTAAAATTCATAAGAGCACTTTCAAAATATTAGGAAACAAGGCATCCATGACGCAAGAAGAGTTTCCTTTTTTTGCAAGGTGAAGTATTGATGCAGGTACATGTATACCGCTGATGGACCAACCTTGGTTAGGCTCAAGTGGGAGCATGTCTTCCACCCAAACATGTAATGCACAATTCCACTCTATATGTGGCAGATATCTTATTGACTAGACATATAAAACGTGGAAAAGTCATCTAATTTCTCATCTATTTGACTCGTACACCACAAATTTGATTGTGAATACTCCTTTGTTTCATCAAGTTACTACGGCTACATTGGTATGGCAAGGCGAGAAAAATGGTTGGTATTTTTTCTACAGTGCTTATAAGATCTGTTCAGAACTTATTTGAGATACTACCCAGTTAAGGAGGTCGAGGAATTGGGATCATATATGGAAAATCAAGGCGCCACTAAAGGTGAAAAATTTGGTTTGGAGGGTATGTCGTGATTACTTTCCCACGCGTGTACGATTGATTAGTTGAGGCATAACATGTCCTTCTACATGTGTCATGTGTAGTAAAGCTAGCGAAGATACATCAAATAGTAAACAAATAGTTGTGACCGATACATTTAAAAATACGGGCAAATATTTGTCACTGATAAGTATAATAAACACAGGATAAATATTTATAAGTGATACAAGAAATTTAGCATTTTGCGACACTTACTCTGCGACCCTTGTCTCAAAAATGTCGCAAAGTACACCTTTGCGACAGTTATTGCGACCTTTGTGGTCAACCGTCGCAGATTTTAAGCTAAATTTTTTCAACTCCTTATCTATTTTCGAAACAAAATTTTGGCTCCTCCTAAAAAAAAAATCTTTTTGCTCAAATATTTTTTTCACTCCCGCTTTCCCAATATCTCCATCCCACAACTCAAAACCCTGATTTTATTCCTCAATCTCTCCCTCATTCTAACTTTCTCCCAATCTGTACTCTAATTCTCCATCACTCTCACCCTCAATCTCACTATCACCATCGCTCACCACCCAGCTGTTCACCACATGTTCTGCTGGTCTCACCACTCACTCGTTCGTTTGAGCAATCTCCCTCAATCGCAGAACTTCAATCGTTCGTTCGTTTCACCACCAGCCATTCGCAGAATTTCAATCGTTCATCTCAGTTCCCACAATCTCACTCTCAATCGTTGTCAAAACCCTCGCCTATCACTACCCCATCTGTTCGTTTTACCCTCGCGTATCACTCTTAGTCGCAGAACTTCAATCAACTTCTATTTTACTGGTTAATTTCTTAATTTCTTAATTTCGTGATTTGAGTGATTTTTTTGTTAATTTCTTGATATTTTTAACTCTTTGTAATTTCTTATTTCAGCTCTGCGATCTCTGTTCTGTGGAATTGGGTTTCGTCGTCGGGTTTCGCCGTCTTTTGTGGTTCTTCAGCTGTCCTACTTTACATTTTCAAGGTAAAATTTATTCATTTCAACCTTTGTTTTTGGTATGGAAAGAATAAGAACATTACTTGAAATAGAAAGGGGATTTTTGTTGACCCTTTGGTATGCTTTACTCCATGATGCAGATATAATTATCTAATTAGGTGTGTGTTGGTGTCGGATATGTATCGTGTCCGACACGACACCGACGCATATGGTTACATTGATTTATGTCATTTTTCGTAAATTATTAATAGTGTGTCCGGTGTCCGTCTATGAGTTTGTGCTACATAGGCTATATATTATAATGCTCTACTTAAGATTTTACTTATTGATTCTCTGATTAATAATGCTCTAGTTTGGGTTTTTTGTACTTGCTTTTGCTTATTTGTATAATAGCCATTATTCTAAGACATTGTTGGTTGTCCTGGCAAGGTTTGAAGATATTAAATACCGTCTAGTTCATACGTACAGTAATTTTATTTATGTTTTGGGTCTTGCCATTTATTGTTGAATTCTGATGTGTTCTTTGCCTCATGAAGGATTAATGTTTTTTCTTTTTATTTTGGTTTAGGGCTGTTCATTTGAGAGTGCTTAATTCTTATTGATACCGGAAATTGTTGGTACATGATTGTATTTTGGACAAATTACTACCCTTTGGTTTTTAAGTGCTTAATGATTCCTTGCTATCAAGATAATTACATGCTACACATGACCTTTTACTTATTGGAATTGGTTTTATGTTTACAGTGTGTTTGGTTAGGATTTTATTAACTGATGTAAATGAATATGTTGATTTCCGGTGCACTTTTTTTTGCTATTAGACAGTGTCTATAGGTAGTTTCTTCCCCCTTTTGCTCAACTTTCTTTGAAATTGTAAAACATCTAATGCAAACAGCCTATATCTTTGAAATTGTAACAAACGGAAAATCTTCAATCTTTGTTTCAGATTTTGAATTTACAGTTTTATTTGCACTGCTTTTGAATTATTAACTTTTTTTCCCTGTTATGACGCATCTAACTACTTAAAATTTCTCATTTTAATATGCAGTGGAACGAAGCAAGGTGCACATATATTGAGGATTATATTTGGATTAGTTGGATTGAAAGTTGTCATCAATATATTTCTCGGTTTAACCATATTCTTTGTCATGTCACCGAGTAAATTTTTCTCTTCATGAGATAATCGACAAAAAATTCAATTTGAGTCTGAATTTCGGGTTTAGTTATTGGACAAAATTGACAGAGCTCTACATGATTATTTATACTATAGTGTTATTTCTCATATTGGTAATTGATTTGGGTAATTTAATCGTGGCAGCTTTTTACTATGGAAGATTCTGAGGCCAAATCTGCTGAAAACCAGCAGACTGAACAAGGTATGTATAATTTTTTGCATTATTAGACTCACAATCTTGTTATCTTATGCACCTCTGCATTTTTTTTGTACTATCATTAACTTTTATTTTTTCTACGCGTTTGTTTATCGTCAGTGTGTAGTTTCTTTAGAAAACCTGTTAATAGGAAGAATATGAGGAAGCGAACTATTGAGAATGAAGATAATGAGGATGACTCAAACAATGAAGAGTCTTTGATGCATGTTCAGAAAAAGAACATGAAGGCTGACAATAAGTTGTTCTTTTCCACCGGCTCTTCGAAGAGCTCTGCATCTGCTAAACCGAATGAAGAATCCGAGAAACCCAACTTTCATTTCGAGTCTTCTAAAGAGATTCAAGTTCAACATGATAGCAAAGCAACGGCAACTTTGGAGACTGAGACTGATTTTTCAAGAGATGCCCGTGCCATCCGTGAAAGAGCTCTTAAGCAAGCGACAAAGAGTCTCAAGGGAAAGAGTACCGGTTCCGAGGATATACAATTATACAAGGGAATCAATAATTATACAGATCATAAGGCTGGATTTCGTAGAGAGCAAACAATTGCCAGTGAAAAGGCTGGTGGGTCACACGGTCCTCTCAGGGCTTCAGCTCACATAAGAGTTTCAGCAAGATTTGATTATCAGCCGGATATATGCAAGGATTATAAGGAAACTGGTTACTGTGGGTATGGTGATTCATGTAAGTTTATGCATGATCGAGGTGATTACAAATCTGGGTGGCAGATGGAGAAGGAATGGGATGAAGCTGAGAAAGCAAGGAAGATGAGATTGGCTGCAGGTGAGGATGCGGAAGAGGAGGGCGCTAGTTTGAATGATGAAGATGATGATGATGAAGACTCATTACCATTTGCGTGTTTCATTTGTAGAAACCCATTTGTGGATCCTGTCTCAACCAAGTGCAAGCACTACTTCTGTGAGCATTGTGCATTGAAGGTACACCCTTAACTTCAAAGCAAATAAGTTTCAATTTATAACAGTTTCAAGTTATTTAGTAATGCTTAATTTCTTTTCCCCTTTTAATTATGCCTAACTTCTGTTCATTTTACTTGCAGCATCATGCAAAGAATAAGAAGTGTTTTGTCTGAATGCTTAATTTCTTTTTCCCTTTTAATTATGCCTAACTTCTGTTCATTTTACTTGCAGCATCATGCAAAGAATAAGAAGTGTTTTGTCTGCAATCAGCCTACGCTTGGCATTTTTAATGTGGCTCATGAGATACGAAAGAAGATGGCTGAGGATAAATAAACTCATCCAATACAATCAATGACTATTTTTGCTTCTTGGAGGTCATTTCCCCCTCTCTTTTGTTCTCCCATTTTTAACTGTGTCAAATGGAGATGCATTGTATTGAGTTGAAAATATATGTTAGGTTTGCGCATAGGTCTTGTCATTTTTGTATCTATTTGATTAATACATCCCAAAATATATCTTGTAGTGAGAGATCTGTATCTATTTAAAATAGCACGTTTGTGGTACATGTTGTAGTTCTTATTGCAGTGCATTTTAATACGAAATTAAGTTTCTAACTTTTTTAATCCTCATGTAGAGAATGTCAAAAAGTTCTCAAATTTTTTGGCTGTCATCATACCCCATGTTGTTTAGCAGCATAGGGACGAAAATGATGGAAATAACATAAAACTTGAACAAAAAATGGGAAAAATTCTTGCATAAGAACACCATTGATGCTTATAGTTTCTCCCGTGTAGTGTATGGGTCATTCTCAAGAAATGCATATATTCTTTTCCCCTGATTTATTTTTTCAAAAAGGACTCCTTTCCCTTGTTACTTTGGCAATCCCTTGATACTTTGGCGACCCGCTTCACCTCTATATATATTCCTCTAGTTAGTCATCTATTCACTCAAAATATTAACCTTTTCCAACCCTTTTAAATACAAAAGTTTACTGCACCATCCACCACTTGATAATAAATTCAACGCAATCTCTCCATTATCAGACATTTTTGTCCAATGATGTGTGAAGTAGGGAAGAGTTTCTCTATATGGATGTTGCAAGTTATATGCCTCCTAGGCCTTCTTGTTCTGTGCCTATGGCTGGCCTTACGACCGAATAGCCCCTCCTTCTCCATCGTGCTACTTTTTCCCCTTCTCCCATGATCACCCTTCATGTAATTAAGTACATCAAAAAGATATCTTCAGAATCTGTTAGCTTTCAGCTCATTTACTGTTTTGCTATGCCAGCAAATAAAATGTCAATATAGAGATCGCGCGGCTGAAAGAAGAATCTTGCATGGTGGCTTTGGTGTTGGTCCAGGGCAGAAGAATCTTGGTTTCGGTGATGATACAACATCATCGCTTGATGCTTGTCCAGAAGAAGCTACAGAAGAGGCCTTGAAGATGTCATTTGGACCAGGTAGTTATGCCAGAAATCTTCTAGAAGGCATGGGCTGGAAGGAGGTATGGACTGAGTTCTCTGGTGCAAAATATTCCATTTTTCTTTATTGAATTGAAATTCTTAGGACTATTATATAGTTAAAGTCTTTCCTATTTAAAAACTATACCATTGGCTTTTCCAACTAGCTTATAACAAAAAAGTGTGAATGTCTTATTGTGCTTGTTGTTTGATATTCTGTAGATGTTTTGGAGGGGTGATGAGGAAATATTTTTTTTTCAACAAGGTATCCATCTTAAAGTTATTCCAGGTATGATACCAATGTCTTAATCTTTATAATGGTGAACCTTGTACTCAGTTTGAATTATTATCAATGTCATTTGTCTTAATCTTTATAATGGTGAAACTTGTACTCAGTTTGAATTATCATCAATGTCTATTGACACCGTTGCTATGTTATGTTTGTGTGTCTCCAAAATGCTATGTTATGCCAAGATTATTTGGATTTAAAAGTGTTATTTTTACCCTTCATGGTGTCATCAACTTGTTTGTTTATTATTGTGTGGGCTTTTCATTTTAAACTTCTTTAGGAATTGTATAGGATACCTTGTCTTGTATTGAAATGTTGAAGGTTTAAGCTATATTTGTTCTTATTTAAGTTTTTGTCTTTCAGGTATGGACTATGTGGATCCAAACGGAAGGGAAATTTATTGGTCTCCATCTTGTTACCTTTAGAATCATTTAAAATTAGAATTTTTTTAGTTTGTTCTTTTTGATAATGTATAAGTATATTTTTGATACTTATTATACGATGTTTATAAAAATGAATGAGATTTAGATATTTTTAGTTATATATTTCTGTATTTTAAGTATTTATTAATATATTTATTTAAATTGTCAATAAAAATTGCTCCAACCAATTTTTTTTTTTAAAAAAACTAAACATTTGCGACTGTTGTGAGGGGTCGCAAGCCCATTTAAATTAGATTAAAGCCCCTACTTTGCGACAGTTCTGAGTGGTCGCAGATATAGTATTGCGACTGTTAGCAACCGTCGCAATAGCCTTTGCGACTGTTGGTGCGACTGTTGGTTGAACAGTCGCAAAATAACCTTTGCGACCCCAATTTCTGTGTCTGTTGGGGAACAGTCGCAAAGGGATATCTGCGACCCTTCTAACAGTCGCAATCCAAGATTTTAGAAGTCGCAAAATGCCTTTTTTCTTGGTTTGGAGGGTATGTCGTGATTACTTTCCCACGCGTGTACGATTGATTAGTTGAGGCATAACATGTCCTTCTACATGTGTCATGTGTAGTAAAGCTAGCGAAGATACATCAAATAGTAAACAAATAGTTGTGACCGATACATTTAAAAATACGGGCAAATATTTGTCACTGATAAGTATAATAAACACAGGATAAATATTTATAAGTGATACTGATAGATATTTAGCAAGTGTATTAAACTATCGAAGTAATAATTCTAAGTTCGCATCCACGAGGACTTTGTTAACTTCAAGTTGCCAGTATTGTTACGATCTAAGATGTGTAAAATTTGGGGGGTTGTAAAAGTGTTGTGAAAATAATAGGAGAAACGGATCAGGTCTGTCCAATCCTCTAGTTATCATTGTTTGGTAAATTGCACCTATCCCTAATAATTTTCTTCTAGTTTTTACGATGATTAACAATGTTATCTCTGAATAATTTCTTGACTCAGAGCTCTCTTCAGTAATTACAAAACCTCAATTCCTTAAGTGATATTATATCCAATGAAGGTTTTAAAGTGCGTTAATCTTATATCACAATTAAACGATTATCCATTCTTAGACTAACCATGTTTAATTGAACAGCTAAATTAGATCCAAGTTAAAAGCTAGGGTCAGTAGTCATTCAATCTTTGTGAAATTCTGGTCAAGCAATAACACAGAGTTAACAGGTTCTGAACCAAACAGGTTCTGAATAATAACTTTGCACAATTAAAAACAGTTAAGTAGCAGAATTTAAAAGTGCAGGAAAGCTAAAGAACACAAGGTTTGTTAACCCAGTTCGGAGTAAACACCTCCTACTCTAGGGGATACCAATCCAGGAAGGAAATCCACTATTGGAATTAATCCTTAAGACTCAGACACTGACTCCCAGTTCCTATCCCAAGCAATCAATCTCCACCTAGTCAGACTTCTACCCAACTCTTGAGTATTAGTAACCACTAACTTCTTATTCAAGCAACTGCAACCCAGTCACTTGAACCACCCTGAAAACTACCCTGTTTTGAATAAAACTTCAATAACACACCTTCATTCGTACCTACAGGCTTTGAATGAATTTACAACTCAATAAAAACTCTAAACCAACTCAAACAATGAGTGGTGCACAAATAAAGCTAACAGCTTAAAACTCTAAGACTCTATTCTCTGATTTTCTTCAATAAAAACGTATGTCTTGAATAATGGCAACAACTCTCCTTTTATAATCTTCAGCAAGCAATATAAAACTGGAATCAATCTTCTGAATTAAGAATGATCCAATAAGGAAACAAATAAACCAGCAATGTATCTTCTAAAAGATTCATTCAGAAAATATGAATAATCATAAACCACGAGCCAATCTTCAAAAGATCTTCTCCAATTTAATCAGGCCTTCTAGAATCAACATGCTTGAATAAATTCTTGTTAAATCTCGCAAAGATTCGCGCCAAAACAATTCAGAAAAACCAGCTTCTGATGAAGTCAACGAAAGTCAACGCGGGCATCAGACTCACATTTCAGCTTCTGAAGTGCTACAGTGAGTCTGAAGGTGCTTTCAGCTTCTGAAGGCCAAAAGTGCTTCTGAACAGCTTCAAAATGGATTTCTTGCAACTGAAGACTTGCTCTAGACATTGAGATGCTTCTATTCAACACATTGGATTTGCCAAAACATGCAGCCAACTTCAAAATACTCAACAATCTCCCCCTTTGGCAAATATTTGGCTAAAACCAATGTTCACACAACCAAGTTCTTCAAGCACACATAAGACAACCTTAGCAATGAAGAACTTCACAAATATATAACATAGCAAACAGATTAGCAGCGGATTCAAGCTATGTTCACATTAAAAACCAATCAGTTTCAGCTTCTGAACACTGATACACACAATGCAGCTTTCACTTCAGAATAACTACAACCACATTAAAACACTCCCCCTGAAGCTTCACAATTAAATAAACACATGTACAACCACTCCAGCAATTGAACTCTCCCCCTGCAACTCATAAAACTCCCCCTTGCTTCTGAACTGCAGTGAAAAATGATAAACCAGCTTCTGCAACATCTGAAACACATCACACTCAGGAATTTAATGACCTTGTACTCCCCCTGAGACACACATACTCCCCCTCAATATCACCAACACATCTCATGTTGCATTGGTCATGAAATCTGAACAAAACAGACAGCTTCTGAAACAACTGAGGTCTGAACAAACATGTCTGAATACATTCTGAACACCAACACAGGTTTTTCTCCCCCTTTTTAGCCACAAAATTATGACAAAACACATGCATCACATAGGGATTGAAAACTGCAGAAATATCTTCAAAATCTGTTCCAGATTTAACTTTAGACTTAGGATCAGACACATCATCACACTTAGCATTAACAAAGCTGGCAGGTACTCTATCTTCCTCACATCCAGTTTGCATTAATTGCTATAACTCTTCATGTAAACAAACACCTAACTTACTCCTCAGATTTTCAAACTGTTTAGCATCTAAAGCCTTTGTGAAAATGTCAGCAACTTGTTCTTCAGTAACCACATGTTCCAGCTGAATGATCTTATCTTCCACAAGATTTCTGATAAAGTGGTGTCTGATATCTATATGTTTAGTTCTGCTGTGCTGAATAGGGTTCTTAGAGATGTTAATTGCACTCAAATTGTCACAAAATAGGGTCATAGTTCCTTGTTCAATGTTGTATTCTTCAAGCATTTGCTTCATCCACACCAGTTGTGAGCAACTACTCCCAGCAGCAATATACTCAGCCTCAGCAGTTGACAATGAAACACAGTTTTGTTTCTTGCTGAACCAAGAAATTAGATTATTTCCCAAAAAGAAACAACCTCCTGAGGTGCTCTTCCTGTCATCAGCACTTCCAGCCCAGTCAGCATCACAAAATCCCATTAAATCAGAACTTGAACTATGAGAATACATGATCCCATAATCACTTGTGCTATTCACATATTTCAGAATTCTCTTCACTTGAGTTAGATGACTCATTTTAGGATCAGCTTGATATCTTGCACAAACTCCAATAGCAAATGTGATATCAGGTCTGCTTGCAGTCAAGTACAATAGGCTTCTTATCATACTTCTGTATTGGCTTTGATCTACTGAAACTCCATGTTCATCTTTAGACAGCTTCAGATGAGTAGCAGCTGGTGTCCTCTTATGAGCAGCAGATTCCATACCAAACTTTTTCACAATGTTTTTAGCATATTTACTCTGAGAAATAAAGATGGTATCTTCCATTTGCATGACTTGCAATCCAAGAAAGTATGTCGGCTCACCAACCAAACTCATTTCAAACTCTGACTGCATTTGCTGGACAAACAACTTAACCATTTTGTCAGACATTCCACCAAACACAATATCATCTACATAGATCTGAGCAATTATCAGACTTCCACTCTCATCTTTCACAAATAAAGTTTTATCAGAACCACCTTTTCTGTATCCTTGAGCCACAAGAAACTGAGTCAGTCTTTCATACCATGCTCTTGGTGCTTGCTTGAGTCCATATAAGGCTTTCTTTAATTTGTACACATGATCTGGAAACTGATGATCCACAAAACCCTTAGGTTGTTCAACATAAACTTTTTCTTGCAGATATCCATTCAGAAATGCACTCTTCACATCCATCTGGAATAGTTTGAACTTGAGAATGCAGGATACACCCAACAACAATCTTATGGATTCTAGTCTGGCCACAGGTGCAAAGGTCTCATCAAAATCAAGTCCCTCTACTTGAGTATAACCCTGAGCAACCAACCTTGCCTTGTTTCTGACTACAGTACCATTTTCATCTGTTTTATTCTTGTATATCCATTTCGTGCCAATCACATTCAACCCTTCAGGTCTTGGAACCAGATCCCATACTTCACTCCTTTTGAATTGATTCAACTCATCTTGCATAGCTTCAATCCAAAATTCATCTGTTAGGGCTTCTTTCACATTTTTGGGTTCAAACTTAGAAACAAAACAAGAATCAGTAGCAGCTGAGTCTGATCTCCTAGTTCTGACCCCTTGATCCAAACTCCCAATGATAAGCTCCTTAGAATGATCCTTCTGAACTCTAATTGATGGCCCTTTATTGGTAGGATCATGATCTGGATGCACTTCTGTTTCTTCAGACTCAGGATGATTTTCTGCTTCTGAAGTTTGTTCTTCTGAGGCTTCAGACTCTGGAATAACTTCAGACTTATCCTTTTCATTCTCAGCAGACAGATCATCAATAACAACATTTATGCTCTCCATCACAACTTTAGTTCTTGAGTTAAACACCCTATAGGCTCTGCTGTTTACTGAATATCCCAAAAATATACCTTCATCAGACTTAGGATCCAGTTTTCTCCTATTTTCTCTGTCAGCCAAAATGTAACATCTGCTCCCAAACACATGAAAGTATTTCACAGTTGGCTTTCTCCCTTTCCATAATTCATATAAGGTACAAGCTGTCCCCTTCTTCAAAGTAACTCTGTTATGGATATTGCAGGCAGTATTCATGGCTTCAGCCCAAAACATATAAGGCAGTTTCTTAGCATGCAGCATAACCCTTGCACATTCTGCTAATGTTCTATTCTTCCTCTCAACTACACCATTTTGCTGAGGTGTAATAGGTGCAGAGAACTCATGTTTTATACCTTCAGAAGCACAGAATTCTGAAAAACTCTTGTTTTCAAATTCTTTGCCATGATCACTTCTGATTCTGACAATACCACAGTCCTTCTCTCTTTGTAATTGAGTGCATAAGTCTTTAAACACTTCAAAAGTATCAGACTTCTCTCTAATAAAATTAACCCATGTGAATCTTGAGTAGTCATCTACCATTACAAATGCATACCTTTTTCCTCCAATACTTTCTACTTGCATAGGCCCCATTAAATTCATATGTAAAAGTTCTAGTACTTTAGTAGTTACCTGATGAACTAATCTGGGATGAGACTTTCTTGTTTGTTTCCCAATTTGACAATCACCACAAACACTGTCCTCGTTGATCTTTAGATTAGGTACACCTCTGATAGCTTCAGTACTTAGGATTTTCTTCATGCCTTTCAGATGCAGATGACCCAATTTTTGGTGCCAGAGTCTGACTTCTTCTTCTGAACTCATGAGACAAGAAGTCAGGCTTCTTTCTTCTTCAGACACCCATAAATAACAGTTATCTTTGGATCTGCAGCCCCTCATCTGAACCTTACCTTCTTGATCAGTCACAAAACACTCTTGCTTGTTGAAATTAACCTTCACGTCTTGATCACACAGTTGGCTAATACTGATCAGATTAGAGGTTAAACCCTTCACCAACAGCACATCATTCAATCTAGGCAAACTTTCACTGATTAAATCCCCAATACCCAGAATCTCACCTTTTGCTCCATCACCAAATGTCACATAGCTTCTGGAGTATGGTTTGATATTGCTCAGTAGCTTCTTTACACCAGTCATGTGCCTTGAACAACCACTATCAAAGTACCAGTCCTCTCTAGAAATGGCTCTTAATGAGGTATAGGCAATAAGGCCTACATTCTAAACCTTAGGTTTCCACACCTTCTGAACATTGTGTCTGGGTGCAGCTGGTTGCACTCTTCTATATTGAAAGTATTCAGGATAACCATACAGTTTAAAGGAAAAAGGTTTAATATGTCCCTTCTTACCACAATGATGACAGGTCCAGGTATGATTCCTCCTTCTTCTGTTGAACTTCTGGGGTTGCATCTGAACATACTTCTGAGGTCTCATCTGAGTATGCTTCTGAGGTCTCATCTGAGTTTGCTTCTGACCTTGCATCTGGGCTTCCTTCTCAGGTCTCATCTTAGATGTTCCAATCATAAGATTATGAGTCTGAGTAGCAGGAACAAACTGTTTAACTGGATTTTTCTGCTTGAGGTTCAGACTCTCATCCACAAATCCTAAACCAGTTTTTCCTTGTTTCTGAGCATCCAAAATTTCATCCAACACATTAGTAGCAGTATTCATCATTCTAACCTGCTTTTTCATATGCTCAAGTTGGGAATTAAGTTGGTTTACTTCTTCTTTCAATTCTGAATTCTGAACCAACAGTTCACCTTTTTCAGCCTCTAGTTGACATATGGTCTCCTTCTGATCCAGGACTTGTTTGCAAACTTCAGCACTTCTGGTATACAGCTTCCTGTAGTTGTCAGCTAGTTCATCATATGAAGACTTTGCAACTTCAGACATAGATGAAGCTTCAGACTCTGAGTCAGACTCAGAAAAGGTTTCTGACTCTAAAACTGGTTCAGACTTTGTAAGAGCTTCTGACTTCTGAGATTGTAACTTAACCATGAGACTTGTGTCACCCTTAGCAGATTCATTGTCAAAGTCTTCTTCTGAATCTTCATCAGACCATGAAACAGCTAGGCTTTTCTTCTGCTTTTTAAGAAAAGTAGGACATTCAGACTTGATATGTCCATACCCCTCACACTTAAAGCACTGCACACCTTTGGCTTGGTTACTTTTCTCCTCAGACTTGGTCTTCTTCTCATCAGTTTGTTGCTTCTTGTTATTGAATCTGAAATTCTGACCTTTGGTCTTGGATTTTCTGTCAACCTTCTCCAGAAATCTGTTGAATTGTTTTCCAAGCAACACTAGAGCTTCTGATAAATCACTATCCTCCTCATCAGACTCTTGTTGATCATCAGCTCCTGAATTAACTGCAAATGCTACTCCTTTCCCTTTCTTTTCAGCCTGTTGATAAGTGCCAAAAATGAGTTAAAAAGCATATTTAATTTAGGCACTTAAGTAGCTTGTTTTGCAAGTTATCATGGGAAAAACTCATAATCATTGATCAAATGCCCAATATTGCTTTTACTTCTTACCTCATCCATTTATGCAGGAAAATGCAAGCCAGGACATGATTTAAGCAAAGAATCAAGAAGAAAAGAGTCTGATAAACTCGTCGAGCGAGCTAATGGCGAGCCCTTGGCGAGCTCAGGCAGGGATTTTCAGAAATAGAGGAGCTTGATTTCGCTCAACGAGATTATCCATCGCTCAGCGAGCCAAGGCGGTTTAAGGAGATTTGAAGACATGGCTAAAAACCACTGGTGAACTTTTAGTATCTCGCCGGGCGAGATACTAAATTTCAGCTTTTAGTATTTAAGCTTTGTTTCAGTTTTTTTTAGATATTATTGATAAATAGCTTTTTAATTTCGTTCAGTAATATTTAGAATTTAGTTTTAGATAGTTTTTAGGGCTAGAAGCTATGATCTTCAAGGAGCAAAAGTGATTGGATTGTGGAATCAACCAAAGGCTTTGGGAAATCAAGACTTAGGTTATGATCTTCATCTTTTCTCTACTCTTTTGTATAGTTGTCATGAAAATGAACAACTAACTTCCCTTTGTTGGGATTGGAGGTATTCTTTCTAGCTTAGATGTAATCTTGGATTATGTAATTATATGATTTTAGCAATTTATGTGTTTTTGAAGTTATTCTTGATTTTCATTCTCATGCTTGATTCAATTGTTATTGACAAATACTTTTGAATCTATGTTTAGAATAATCTTCTATCAAAATAAGAAAATCTAGAAATGGATTTGGGTTTTGATAATCGCACAATGTTTCGGATCGTAATGCTTTCGGATCGTTTGATTGATTGGGAAATCGTCGATTAAACGATACGATCGATCTCACGATGTCATTTGGGAAATCAATGACGTTGTCGAGCGATACGTGATATTTTCGCTAAAACGCTAAAATTCATATGCATGATTTTTAGATTATATTCGATGCAAGATTGATGAACTCCGATCCCAACGCTTTTATTCCCTATTACTTTTCGTTTTATTTCCGCATTTAGTTCAATTAGTTTATATGCAACCAATTTACGAAACCCTTAACTCAAAACAATATCGATTGTTGAACGGTTCGAAGTAGCGCACTAATCCCTGAGGAGACGATAATTGAAAAATACTTACTTTTGTTACACAACTAACAAAATGGCGCCGTTGTCGGGGATTAGTGTTTAGATATTTTGAGCATCGCAATAATTTTTATTGTTTTGAGCTTTTGTATATATCTTGTTAATATTTTTCTTATCTTTTGTACATGATAAATTCGTGTAAGCATTAACCCTCTTTGTTATACAAAGAAAATTTTCTTGTTAGTTACACTTGTTTCAGATTCTCAACATTGAAAGAAATCAGGCTGATCATCATGATTATTTCAACCTCTATAATCCATTTGAGTATGAATCTTATCAACAATTTCAACAATATCCGTCTGAAGATGAACACATGTTAAAAACGGAAAATATTTTGAATTTGTTCATGCAACAATCCATGATCAACATGCAAAATACCGACCAAAGATTGAGAGCGTTATCAATCCAATTGGAACTTTTGCAAGTTCAATTAAATATTTCATCAAGAATCATGGATGTTCAGACCAACAATCAATTCGTTTTGGAATTCGGAGAGATTGTTGATGACGATGTTGATGAGAGTGAGGAAGAGACGATGTTTGAAGGATGTGGTATAAGGACATTAGTGGAAGAATTAGAGATACCACACAAATTTGAACTTCCTCAAGAAAGGTCAAATTCTGAAGAGGCCAACGTTGTTGATAGTGAAGAAGTGATGGATATTGAGAAGACGGAACAGTTTCTTAACAAGGAAGAAACTTGTGGAAAGGAGGGGATGAAAGTGAGCAAGGCAGAATTTGAGTTTGTAATAGATGACATATGTTCCTTGCTCAACATATTCTGGATAGGGAGGTTATGGGCTCCACATCAGCTATACTTCAAGTTCATGGAATTCCTCCCAAAACAAAGGAATACAAAGGCTGATGTGCGTTCCGTCTCATTTTGGCCACCCTAACGAATCAGGCGTCGAGCTAACGACGTAAAACAAGCGCTTGTTGGGAGGCAACCCAATTTTGTAAGTTTTTATGCTTTATTAATGTTTTTTAGTAACCTTAGGTGAAGCTAAAAATGACAAGTCTTTTGAAATGCTGCATTTTTGAAAATTCTGAAACCTGTCATTCTCGCTGAGCGAGATATTACTTCGCTGAGCGAAGCTTACTGATAAGCTCTTTAACAGCAAAGTATCAGATGCATGATAATGATAATGATAGAAATCGTTTCAAAGTGCAAAGCCAAGTTACTTGTTTCTTGCTTTTCTAGGTGTATACTTAAATTTGAAATGAGTACTTTGCACAAAAATTTATCTCATACAGTTTTACACGATAACATGCTTATTATGTGAACCACTTAGAACTAGCCCAAATGTGAGGAATCCTCAAGTGCTTTACATATATGCAGGAGACCGACATTCATTGTTTTACTCGGTTGTTTTATGTTAAATCTAATAATTGTTTTAATTGTATGAAAGCATAGAAATGATCAAGGCATTCTTTTGAATTTGAGAATAACCACTTGACCACAAAAAGCCTACCCGGTGAGAGTGTGAGTATCTGATAACCCCATTTGAGCCTAATGAATCAAAATCCTTAACTACGAACTGTCAATATTCATAAGCACAATGCTTAGTGAATTTGCCCAAGTTTTTCAAAATCCAGTTCATAGTTAAATCACTATTGGATTCTGATATTTTACATTCATTTTGAACCCTTAACCATCATGTTTATTTGTCCTTTGCCTAATGATAAAGGAACATTCAATTAGGGTATCATTTTGAATAAGTTGGGGAGAAAAGGGAGGTAGTTTATGTCAAGTAATGGTGAATTTTGAAATTGATCTTGACAACAAGAAAAAAAGAAAGAAAAGGAACCAAGAAAAAGAAAAGAAAAAAGAGAAAAATTCAATAAATAGAAAAAGTTGTCAAGATCAAAGTAATACTTGTATATCACCAAGGGTTGATAATGAGATTTTGGAGGAAGTAGTGTAATTAGAAAGAATGTTCCTCTATGCTTGGCCATTTGAATTCAATTTTTCCCACATATGACATTTCTTTTGGAAACCAAGCCAAGTTACAACCCTCAAAGACCTTTTGATCTATGCTTTTGTGCTTTTTGAGATGATATTTGGATGGACACATAACTTAATCTAGATGTAAGTTGAATTGCCGGATGAGTGTTCAAAACCCTCACTTCATGATTTCAATTTGTTTTATTTACTTTTAAAGAAGTGTGTTAGGTGTGGTTCATTGTTAATTATGTTATTGACTTGAATTGTGTGATGTGAATTTTGTGTTTAGGACTTATGTCATATTCATAGTATATATCTATATTAATGAGAAACTTCATACTTGCCCGCACAATCCACATTTGAATTATGTCATCTGAAAACTTTTCATTTCTTTGCATGTATTGTACTTTAGTCCAAAGCCTTGATTTTTTCCATTTCTTTTGAGTCCTTTGTTTGAGGACAAACAAAGATTTAAGTTGGGGAGTGTGATAAGTGCCAAAAATGAGTTAAAAAGCATATTTAATTTAGGCACTTAAGTAGCTTGTTTTGCAAGTTATCATGGGAAAAGCTCATAATCATTGATCAAATGCCCAATATTGCTTTTACTTCTTACCCCATCCATTTATGCAGGAAAATGCAAGCCAGGACATGATTTAAGCAAAGAATCAAGAAGAAAAGAGTCTGATAAACTCGTCGAGCGAGCTAATGGCGAGCCCTTGGCGAGCTCAGGCATGGATTTTCAGAAACAGAGGAGCTTGATTTCGCTCAGCGAGATTATCCATCGCTCAGCGAGCCAAGGCGGTTTAAGGAGATTTGAAGACGTGGCTAAAAACCACTGGTGAACTTTTAGTATCTCGCCGGGCGAGAAAAATCTCGCCGGGCGAGATACTAAATTTCAGCTTTTAGTATTTAAGCTTTGTTTCAGTTTTTTTAGATATTATTGATAAATAGCTTTTTAATTTCGTCCAGTAATATTTAGAATTTAGTTTTAGATAGTTTTTAGGGCTAGAAGCTATGATCTTCAAGGAGCAAAAGTGATTGGATTGTGGAATCAACCAAAGGCTTTGGGAAATCAAGACTTAGGTTATGATCTTCATCTTTTCTCTACTCTTTTGTATAGTTGTCATGAAAATGAACAACTAACTTCCCTTTGTTGGGATTGGAGGTATTCTTTCTAGCTTAGATGTAATCTTGGATTATGTAATTATATGATTTTAGCAATTTATGTGTTTTTGAAGTTATTCTTGACTTTCATTCTCATGCTTGATTCAATTGTTATTGACAAATACTTTTGAATCTATGTTTAGAATAATCTTCTATCAAAATAAGAAAATCTAGAAATGGATTTGGATTTTGATAATCGCACAAAGTTTTGGATCGTTTGATTGATTGGGAAATCGTCGATTAAACGATACGATCGATCTCATGATGTCATTTGGGAAATCAATGACGTTGTCGAGCGATACGTGATATTTTCGCTAAAACGCTAAAATTCATATGCATGATTTTTAGATTATATTCGATGCAAGATTGATGAACTCCGATCCCAACGCTTTTATTCCCTATTACTTTTCGTTTTATTTCCGCATTTAGTTCAATTAGTTTATATGCAACCAATTTACGAAACCCTTAACTCAAAACAATATCGATTGTTGAACGGTTCGAAGTAGCGCACTAATCCCTGAGGAGACGATAATTGAAAAATACTTACTTTTGTTACACAACTAACACCTGTTTGCAGAATGCAGTCTCAAAATTTAGCAAAGACCCAATCAGCTCCTCAACCTTCATGGTGGTGATGTCATGAGCTTCTTCTATGGTTGTAACCTTCATATCAAATCTTCTGGGCAGGGACCTGAGGATTTTTCTTACTATCTTTTCATCAGACATCTTTTCCCCAAGAGAATCAAAGGAATTTGCCATGTCCAGCACATCCATGTAGAAATCTTGTATGGTTTCATCCTCCTTCATCTTCAGGTTCTCAAACTTGGTGGTCAGCAACTGCAATCTGGACATCTTCACCTTAGAAGTTCCTTCATGAGTTGTTTTTAAAATTTCCCAGGCCTCCTTTGCAACTGTACATTGCTTGATGAGTCTGAACATATTCTGGTCCACACCATTAAAAATTGCATTCAAGGCTTTTGAATTTCCCAGTGACAGATCATCTTCAGCTTTGGTCCATTCTTCTTCAGGCTTCAGAACCTCAGTTTTGTTCCCATCTTTGTCTAAAACCACAGGATGATCCCAACCTTTAATCACAGCTTTCCAAGTTCTGCTGTCAATGGATTTCAGGAATGCACACATCCTGGATTTCCAGTACTCATAATTTGTGCCATCAAGTAGGGGTGGTCTGTTGACATAGCCTCCTTCTCTATCCATGCTTGCCAGAAATTAACTCCTCTGGATCTCACCCAAAACACAGGCAGGGTGCCTGCTCTGATGCCAATTGAAATTCTGGCAAGGCAATAACACAGAGTTGCCTTTTTGCATTTCTCTTGGTAGTTGAGAGGGTTCTTGAACTACATGAATCATTTTAGGTGTCACCAAACTCTCCCTGTCCAATTTGAAAGTGATATCTATGTTTTCCTCATCCACAAAATTAACATTCTGCAAATGTGAATGCTCATGCTCACTGTCAACATCATCGTTTCTTGTGACAATGGAAATAATTTGTTACCTCGATCTCTTTTGTTCATATCTTCGCATTCTCTGCTCTTTAATAGTTACAGAGCAAGGAACAAGGATTTATACTATAAATGCATCCAGAGTCACAAGGAAACAAATCAACATAACTCGGGAAATTCATGAAGAAACTCAACGCTAAAAGAGTCAAATAACACCAAACTGTTTGCATTACTTTGTATAATTATATAAAAAAAACTTACACAATTAGTTAGACAATTATAATGCACAGACTGGTGAGCAAATACACAATACGAAATAAATTAACTTCTCAGAAAAGTAAATCTGAAAACAAAAAACGTTGTCTTAAGTTTAAAATTCATAAGAGCACTTTCAAAATATTAGGAAACAAGGCATCCATGACGCAAGAAGAGTTTCCTTTTTTTGCAAGGTGAAGTATTGATGCAGGTACATGTATACCGCTGATGGACCAACCTTGGTTAGGCTCAAGTGGGAGCATGTCTTCCACCCAAACATGTAATGCACAATTCCACTCTATATGTGGCAGATATCTTATTGACTAGACATATAAAACGTGGAAAAGTCATCTAATTTCTCATCTATTTGACTCGTACACCACAAATTTGATTGTGAATACTCCTTTGTTTCATCAAGTTACTACGGCTACATTGGTATGGCAAGGCGAGAAAAATGGTTGGTATTTTTTCTACAGTGCTTATAAGATCTGTTCAGAACTTATTTGAGATACTACCCAGTTAAGGAGGTCGAGGAATTGGGATCATATATGGAAAATCAAGGCGCCACTAAAGGTGAAAAATTTGGTTTGGAGGGTATGTCGTGATTACTTTCCCACGCGTGTACGATTGATTAGTTGAGGCATAACATGTCCTTCTACATGTGTCATGTGTAGTAAAGCTAGCGAAGATACATCAAATAGTAAACAAATAGTTGTGACCGATACATTTAAAAATACGGGCAAATATTTGTCACTGATAAGTATAATAAACACAGGATAAATATTTATAAGTGATACTGATAGATATTTAGCAAGTGTATTAAACTATCGAAGTAATAATTCTAAGTTCGCATCCACGAGGACTTTGTTAACTTCAAGTTGCCAGTATTGTTACGATCTAAGATGTGTAAAATTTGGGGGGTTGTAAAAGTGTTGTGAAAATAATAGGAGAAACGGATCAGGTCTGTCCAATCCTCTAGTTATCATTGTTTGGTAAATTGCACCTATCCCTAATAATTTTCTTCTAGTTTTTACGATGATTAACAATGTTATCTCTGAATAATTTCTTGACTCAGAGCTCTCTTCAGTAATTACAAAACCTCAATTCCTTAAGTGATATTATATCCAATGAAGGTTTTAAAGTGCGTTAATCTTATATCACAATTAAACGATTATCCATTCTTAGACTAACCATGTTTAATTGAACAGCTAAATTAGATCCAAGTTAAAAGCTAGGGTCAGTAGTCATTCAATCTTTGTGAAATTCTGGCCAAGCAATAACACAGAGTTAACAGGTTCTGAACCAAACAGGTTCTGAATAATAACTTAGCACAATTAAAAACAGTTAAGTAGCAGAATTTAAAAGTGCAGGAAAGCTAAAGAACATAAGGTTTGTTAACCCAGTTCGGAGTAAACACCTCCTACTCTGGGGGATACCAATCCAGGAAGGAAATCCACTATTGGAATTAATCCTTAAGACTCAGACACTGACTCCTAGTTCCTATCCCAAGCAATCAATCTCCACCTAGTCAGACTTCTACCCAACTCTTGAGTATTAGTAACCACTAACTTCCTATTCAAGCAACTGCAACCCAGTCACTTGAACCACCCTGAAAACTACCCTGTTTTGAATAAAACTTCAATAACACACCTTCATTCGTACCTACAGGCTTAGAATGAATTTACAACTCAATAAAAACTCTAAACCAACTCAAACAATGAGTGGTGCACAAATAAAGCTAACAGCTTAAAACTCTAAGACTCTTTTCTCTGATTTTCTTCAATAAAAACGTATGTCTTGAATAATGGCAGCAACTCTCCTTTTATAATCTTCAGCAAGCAATATAAAACTGGAATCAATCTTCTGAATTGATATGATTCTGAATTAAGAATGATCCAATAAGGAAACAAATAAACCAGCAATGTATCTTCTAAAAGATTCATTCAGAAAATATGAATAATCATAAACCACGAGCCAATCTTCAAAAGATCTTCTCCAATTTAATCAGGCCTTCTAGAATCAACATGCTTGAATAAATTCTTGTTAAATCTCGCAAAGATTCGCGCCAAAACAATTCAGAAAAACCAGCTTCTGATGAAGTCAACGAAAGTCAACGCGGGCATCAGACTCACATTTCAGCTTCTGAAGTGCTACAGTGCGTCTGAAGGTGCTTTCAGCTTCTGAAGGCCATAAGTGCTTCTGAACAGCTTCAAAATGGATTTCTTGCAACTGAAGACTTGCTCTAGACATTGAGATGCTTCTATTCAACACATTGGATTTGCCAAAACATGCAGCCAACTTCAAAATACTCAACACTTTGAAATCAATTTATATATGATTAGTACATAAAAAGCATTGCACACAAATTTAACTGAATAAATTAAGACTAGAATTGCATTAACATGGATAGAGTTTCACAGCCTACATGATTCAAACAGATCCAACAAGTTTCATCTCCATACCTAATCACTAAGAACTTAGTTACTCACAATTGAAATTACAATAACTAAATTCAAAGAAAATTGTATTACATACATAAGGATCAACTATTAGTTTGATTGCAAGCCACCTCTCCAATCTTCGATCTCGGCTTCATAATGTATTTCCAATCTCCAAATTTCAGAACCCTCTTCCCGAAAACAAGTTCAGCTTATATAGGCGAGGTCCTGGGAGCCCAAAATCGTGTCACGATGATCAAAATCGTGACACGATAACCTCCTAAATTTCAAAATTCAGTTGTGACGCTCCTCCAAATCGTGTCGCGATTATGCAATCGTGTCACGATTTTATAGGCAGTGGAAAACTTCAAATCATGGGTAAAAATTGTGTCACCATGTAGGAAAATCCTGACACGATGTTGTAAGTTCAACTTCTTGTAATTTCATACCTTTTGCACCTCCATGTTGTCTAAAAATGCTACTTAGTCAATAAAAATATCAAAATAACTGATAAAAACCATGTAATGACAACATGTCATCAGATACATAAAAAAAGTGATGGATAAATATATGTCATTGATAAATGAAAAAAACTGGACAAATAATTGTCGCTGATAAATATTAAAAAAGCACTGGACAAATACTTATTTTTTTACAGATATTAAAAAACAACAAATATTTTTCATTAATACATGAGAAAATATGAAACAAATATTTGAACCAAAAAGTCAAATTAGCTTCAAATTTACAAAAGTTGATCATGGCAATTTGGTGTATGTATTTAAAACCAAACTATGATGATCATAATCATTTTATTAAATTATGTTGAAAGTGTCTAGTTGTTATATGAAAAACAAAATACTTGCCACATTGTCACCTAGTTTCCAAATATTGTATGAAATACCATATTGTATTGAACACATTTTGATTAATGAAATGCTTTAAGCTTTTTTCCCTCAAAAAAAAACTATACTAGTTAAACTATATCTTATGTTTCTATAATTAATTAAACATATAACCAAATGATTTAGTTCAAAAGGTTAATGAGTTTCACCAAATAATAAATAAGAATGTGAGTTCGATTCTTGGACAGACTTTACTTACTTTGTGGATGAATTCCAAATTAGACATTTTAATTTCTTAATACTTAATATAATAACGATATCTAAAATAAGTGGTTTCTCTCAACAACAAAGAAACAATATCTATAAAAAAAATTGTCCTAAAAAAATATCTATAATAAATTTGTGCAATAATATGGACACATTTACCTAGTTTCATGTAAAAAAGAAGAAAATTTGATAGGGATTAATTTTTTTTTTAAAAAAAATATATGTATTCTTATTTACCTATCAATAACATATCGATGGATTTATCGTGAGGTAATTTTGGTTCTTGAATATGTAACGAGTAACCACGATAATCCATCAATGTATTGAAATTCTAAAATAGTCTTAGGATGGTGTATTGGATTAGGATTTTAAGAGATTTTAAAAGACTTTTTTACTATGAAAAAGTCTTGTGGTATTCAATCAAGACTTTTTGCAACTTAAAAAAAGTCATGTGGTATTCAATTAAGACTTTTTGTCATTTAAAAAAAGTCTTGTGGTATTCAATCAAGACTCTTCATCACTTAAAAAAAGTCTTGTGGTATTCAAAATCATTCAAATTTTAAAGGATTGTTTAATAAATTGGATTTTGATGGATTTTGTGAGATTTTCTAGTGAAATTTTAGCATGAAAAAGTCTTTCATGAAAACATGAGATTTCTTAGGATTGTTTTTTCTTTTAAGATTTTACTATTTCTCTCTTCTCTCTCCCTTTTCTCTTCCTCTCTCTCATCTCTCTCTCTCTCTCTCTCTCTCTCTCTCTCTCTCTCTCTCTCTCTCTCTCTCTCTCCCCCCTCTCTCTCTCTTTTTTTTTTTTTATAAATCAAGAGCACAATGATATAAAAAAGGAATAGATGACATTCGAAAGTTGAGATGTCTTGCAGATTCCGGTCCTTGCCAGGTATATATTATTAAAAAAAAAAGAAAAAAGAAATACAAAAAAAATTGGGGGACATAAACCTAGTTAACCCAGTAAATCCACGCAAAGTGTATATCAATCCAATCAGGTGATACGAAAAAAATAAAAACAACACAAGTGGATGTCTAAAGTTCGGTGTATGGACAAACCGTCAACACAAAACAAATCCAAGAACCAACAACTCCTTGCAACACCAACAAGGATAATGTTTCTTTTGAGCCAAACACTCCAATATCAAACATGTAGGCTGATGAAGATTTTGAAATTTCCCTCAATTTATATAGTACCAAACTTCGTGAAGGTGAAAGATTCGACCGCCAACACAGATACAAAACATTGTGAAATAAAATAAAATAAATAAAAGAGTTTGTACTAAGAATATTGTGAAAGAGAGTGTATTATAATCATTTCTTTTCAACAATTCCTTAAAATTCATAAAATCTTTTAAAATCTTATAAAATCCCTAAATTCATTTCAAATCCTTTAAAATCTTATGATGTAAATCCATTAAAATCCAAATTGAAATCTTGATAGTCTTTTAAAATCTTGAAAGTCATTAAAATCATGCAAAGTCTTTTAAAATCCTCAAGACTTTTTTAAACAAAAATTGTCCTTTAAAATCTCAATCCAATACACCCCTAATTATGCATTTTATTAGTTAAAATAGTCTCACATTAAAATAGTCTTTAAACGATGAAATTAACTCTTTTGATCTAAAGAATAACATGATAACTATCATCACAATATTAATGAAAAGGGCGTGAAAAAATAAAGCAAAAAAGTGGGTGATCTGATAGAGATTAGTTCTTGTTGTTGTAATGTTTCTTTAACTTTACTCGAGGGAAAGATAGGCACGCTCATCTTGCTACTGTAGAACCACGATCCACCTATCATCGTCTTCTTCTTCTTCTTCACCCTTCTCAGGTTCTCTCTCTCTCTACCCCTTTGATTTCATTCTTCTATATTCTCTTTGCTTTTCATTTATCTCTCTTTTGTTCTCTTTTAAGACTTCAATTTTATCTTTTCCTCGTTTTTACTTTGATTGCTACCCCTTCAACCCTTAATCTTCCAGATCGGTTTAAACTTCACTTTTTGGGGGGAGGAGGAATTTCAACTGATAATTTTCTACCCACTAATTGTTTTACTTCATTTATCTCTAAATTGTTTTACTTTCATCCTGGGTTTCTTCTCAACAACCTTTAACTGGTAAATGCATTTACTTTGAACTCTAATAAAGTATATAAGATTAATTTGTTAGGTTAATTTGTTCTTATGAATTTTGCTTTCATTTCATTTTAGTTTAGTTTAATCTTAATATATTATTCATTGCTCTTTCATGGGGCTTTACTTTGGATTTCTAGTTCCAATGTGGTTTATTAGGGTTTTTTAATTTTGAAACATTGACCTTACATCTTTATATTGATGCATATGATATGATTTAGGATTAAGTTGAATTTGTTATTATCTTATCCAACGATATACAGGAAATGGCGGCGGGTGAAGACGTTGCAATGTCGGGTTTGAAGTCTCTGTCGGGTCAATCTTGTGATACGTGGAAGGAAGGGATGGAAAGAAACCAATCTCAAGTCGATGTATTGCAAGAAAAGTTTACGGAGTTAAAGGCGAGTATACATGGCTCGGAAGAAGATTCGAAAAAGGAATTAGAGGTTCTTTGGCGGAGAGTCAAGACTACTGCTACGTTGCTTACGTACTTAAAGTCGAAAGCTAGAATCATGGCTATTCCTCATCTAGCTCATACGTCGTGTGGAATCAAAAAGTTGGATGGTGTAGGGCTTGTTGATAAAGACGGGGTTCCATTATCGGGTTGGTCTAGGAATGTTGATCTTTCTTCGTTTGATGACGAAGATGCAGAATCGTGGATAGGAATTAGCCGTCATCAAGGTTTGTTAGATGAACAGGATGCACTTTATATAAGTGAGATACTGAACTCTGTTCAGATGGTCACTGATGTGATGGAAGCTCTTGTGAAAAGGGTTTTATTGGCGGAATCAGAAACTACAATTGAAAAGGAAAAAGTGAGTTTAGGTCAGGAAGAAATTATGCTAAAGTCTGCTCAGTTAGAGAATATGTCTATGAAATTAGAGGAGATGGAGCGTTTTGCTTTGGGTACAAATAGTATTTTGAACGATATGCGGCAAAGAGTTGCGGATTTGATGGAAGAAACAACTAGACAGAGAGAGAGAGCTGCTGAAAATGAAGAAGAGCTTAGTCGAGTGAAACAGGAATTTGTTTCTCTCAAGTCATATGTTAGTAGTCTAATCACAGTGAGGGAAACTTTACTATCCTCAGAGAAGCAATTCCAAACTATTGAGAAGCTGTTTGAACGGTAAATATATATTTCATTTGACATGTTATATGCAAGTGTCTTGACTATTATCTGGTATTCAACCTGCTTTGATTTTTTGTCTGACATAGTTGTCGTGGTATACTTCCTGCTTAATTTCATGCTAAATTTAATTTTCTCTATTTAAGTTTTCTTGATGATAGTAACTGATATATAATAACAAAACAAAAAGAAAGGAATGACTAGTATAAGTTCACAACCATGCCAAGCATATCCTTAATTCTGAAGTTCAGTTTTCTTCATTATGGCTGGGTTAACCACAATGCTTATGCATCCTTTGATTAATTTAAGGGAATGTCCTCCTTTCTTAGCACTTCTATGAAGAGTAACTCTTATCTATCCAATTTGTTTAGGTTGGTTTCTAAATCACCAATAACATAGATAATCCTAACAAGTTATTTGTTTTGTGCAAGAATATCACCTTGTTGAAAGTTGTCATGTTCACGATGTCTTTTGGTGTCTACTTTCCTGTGTTTTTGCTTTGGTTTTAGTTTTAATGTTTGTGTTTTTCCTGTCACTCTCCACACAATAGCAAGTGAAAAGTATGGAATTCTAAATTACACGTTAATTTGGATAGTTTTTGTTCGATTGATATCATTTTTTAAAGCCATAATTTGGATGGCTTTGAAAGTGATATTTTTGTTTTTTATCATCGTAAAAGCTGGCTTAGTATATGCTTTTGGAAGCGTCTATCCTTGTTCAGGCTACCTTTTCCCAGATAATTTTATAGAAAATTGGGTATTATGGGGTGCTCAGGTACCACATCGAGTAGTATGAGATGCTCACTGGAGTATTAAGAGACTGTTTGAGAGGGTTTATGGAAACAACACATGACATGTTCACAAGCTGTTTTCAGCTTATTTCTATGAGCTTTCTAGGCTTATGAAAACAACTTATAAGCTATAACCTATATGAAAACAATTTGACTTCATTTCATCTTTTGTTAAAGATAAAATAACTTATGAGCTATAACCTATAAGCTTATAAACCCATTTTGGTTGGCCTGGTGGCATTGGCTTGGGACCTTGGAGTATGCTCCTCCTCAAGGTCTCAGGTTCGATTCTCCCCAGAGCTAATTTGGGTGGGTTAGTTTAGCTTCTTGAAAAAAAAAAAAAAGATTATAGAGAAGCAATTATATGATTGGTGCTTATATTACAAGCGTTTAATTAAGTTGTTTATCCAAATAGGGTCTTAAGTGATATGGTTCTTCCTCTTTGATAGTTAACTTTTAAGGGAGGGCTCCCCAAGTACTTAGATACTCATCATAATTATACTCCTATAATATTGTATTTGTTGGGTTTTTCTTGGGTGGGGTGGTGGACATGTTTTGTGTTTCTGTTCATACATGCTTAGTGGTGTTTAGTTTTAATTGCAGTGTTCATATGCAAGGTTCATTTTTTCATCTAGAATAAATTATGTGTCTTACTGCGTGCTTTTTTTTTTTTTTTTATCTCGGGAGCACAGGCTAGTTGGAAAGACTACTCAATTGGAGGGTGAGAAAATGCAGAAAGAGGCCGAAGTTCAGAAACTTATGGAAGAGAATGTGAAGCTGAGTACTTTGCTTGACAAGAAAGAAGCTCAACTTCTGGCATTGAATGAACAATGTAAGATGATGGCTTTGAGCGCTTCAAACATGTAAATGTTATTTGTACTCTAGAGAACTTGTTTGAGGCCGTCTAGTCCTGAAAAAAAGCATCAATGGAGAGCTCCATAAACATCATGAATGCCTTTTTGTCATTTTCTGGTGTCATTTCTCTATGCCTTTTCAGAATTGAATGCGGGAAATATTTTTCCTTCGAATGTAATCTTGGTGTGCTTTCGTTCATGAGAAAAACAAAATATAAAATGTCTCTTCACTGTAAACTGAATCATTAAACCTCACATCACGAATAATCCATCAGATGCTAGAGACAAGCCAATGATTTATACTGAGAAATCCTTGGTGCTCTTTTAGCAAAAGAAGTAGAGTTTAATGACCTTGCACTAACAATGTAAAAAGTATTTGTACATGCATCCGAAAAATATCTTTTACACAGATGGTGCATAAACATAATCATCAAACTCGGAAGTGTTTTGATATGCACCGTGAAATGTGTTTCACTTAAGTCATGGCGTTAAAGTATTGTAGAAATGCCTCACAAAATTGAGATGATTTAGATTTTTTATTTTTGACAGAGATGATTTAGATTTTGAGCCTATAAAATAATAGATTTCTCTTAAAACACAAATCTGCGGTGGGGGAAATGTGAAACAAACAGGTTTACATAACAATGATTTTGATACTTATGCATACTAATATGGTTGGCTGGTTATAGGAGTTGATTTTGATTGGTCCTGACTTGGATTTATTTCAAAATTCAGTTGGTGTTAGTAAAAATTACTAGACTTCACACACATGGATATCATAATACTCATTTATTATGTTTTATATTTATAATTTCAAAGATTGTATGTTTAGTTTATTTTAACGAAAAAGTTTATCAATAATCAAGTTCATGCACAAGATGAACATAGACCAACAAGACATAAACAATAAAGCAAAGAGCGTCGTATATAGGCAGAACACCAAAAAGAAAATCCTTACGCCTTGTACATCATAAACAGCAATAAAGACACGACCCATCCGAGGGCTACCACTAGCACCAATAAAAACAAGCCTCCAAAACCAAAGTCAATGCCAAAACAAAGCAAAAGCCCCACACACAAGTAGAAACCAAAATTGAGGCAAAACCTCAAACTCCATCGTTAATGACCATATAAACAAATTGATTTTTATTTAGTTCGTTTTGTAAAATTGATTTTAACTAAAAGCGAGTTTAATAAAAAATGATTTATGTTTGGTTACGTTTGCATGAAAGTGAGCTGAACAATAAATTTAAGTGTGAGTTTTAAGGCAAAAATTACAAATTACAGTTTAAAGTTAGAATCAATTCTAACTACATCAAGTTAGAATCAATTCTAGCTGCAAAATCACTTCTATTCGAGGGCCCTCCTGTTACACTAGTCAAAGAATCAAATATAGTAAAATTATCTTGAAACTTGTATAATCAACCTCTTAAAAGTGTAAAAAAAAAAATGTTTTTTTGGGTACAAAATTTATTTTTATTTTGTTTCCTTAACAAGTGTCCCAAATAAATTTCAAGATTTCAAAATCACTTTTGGCTCTCTCAAAGTGAATCAAAACATGTACTAATATGTGTAGAATAATGCTAGCAACACTTATTTTAATTAACAATTTTATCAGGTGAACTACATATGGGTCTCACCATTTGATGTGGGATCAATTCTCAAAGTGGTGTGATCCACATACATGTCACCTAAAAAAAGAATGAGTGTTAAAAATAATGTATTAAATAAATGTTGGTTGCATTTAGGGATGTACATGGGTTGGGTCAACCCAGAAAATCCGGTCAAATCCACCTAAATAAATCCAAAAAAATGGGTTGGGTTGGATCATTGGGTGGGTATGATTTTAAAAAATGGAAAATCCATAAAAAATCACGGGTTTCGGGTAAAACCAAACTCAAACCCAATAAATCTACTTACCCAATAATACCCATATTTCATAGGAAAGAAGGAGAATACCAAACGTTTTGGTCATAAATCAAGTCTAATTTTCAAAATTGACACAAGGTATCATCTATATTGAAAATTAAAACTTGCTAAAAAAATATTGAAAATTAAAGCATGATAGAGTTACAAATTAGGATGTTTCACTTTTTGGTTATTTTGATGCTAATGAAATTTTATGTCACTCAACTTTAGTTTGTTGCAAGTATTTTATGATGAAATTTATTATTTGATATTATCATTTATTATTTTATGACGCTAAAATATAGTGAAAACAAGTCACACAATTGTAAAAAAAATAAAAAATTTGACTAATTTTTTATGAAAAAAACAGAAAATTAATTTGGGTAACCCACTACCCAATCCAACCAAAACCAGAAATTATTGGGTTTGTCCAACTCAACCCAATAACGTTACGGATGGTTATTTTAGCTCATCCAAACCGGAGTATCCTATATGGTTCGAGACTTGGGTTTGACCAAACTCAACCCAAACCGACTCATATACACCCCTAATTGCATTCTCAGGAGTATCTAACGAAAATGCACATAAGGACGATATTAAAATATACAATATTCATTATATAAATTATTAGTATATTGTATTAGTTAGAGATAATTGAGACTAAAGTAAGAGATATCCGATGCCTAAAATACTTGAAACCCAAGTTAATAATTTATATAATGAATATTTGATATTCTAATAGACGATTTCTCATGTTGAAAAGATGTTTGAACGACCTAAACGCATGCCTATTTTTGTCTTTTCGTATAATTTTTTTAAAGACAAAACACATGCTTATTCTATGGTAGTAGAAACTAACGTCTTTACGTTGATCTCTTTGTTAGCGCTAAGGCGTTGCCTGTTTTTGACAATGATGAGCAATGTTGTGTGCCAATTTTTGTTAGTTACAACTCCTCTCTCGTAGTTGTGGCTTTGTTTGGAACGTTGCTTTTGTTTGTAATTTTCAATACAAGAAAAGACAACATGTAATTTCAATTATCCAATTTGAAGAGACTTTGATACCCTATGTAGTTTGAAATTCCAAACATACACCACAGTGTTATTGCTAATATCTTTGGTCCAGGTGGTATAATAATGAAATTAAAATTGAGTGGAAATGGCTCTGAGATACGTTTAAACTTAATGACCAAGTTTACCTTGAATTCCATGCAAAAGTGATTACTCCTAGAAAGCTGAGGTGGTCATCGTGGCATGGAAACCTATCTTTCTTGGGGCCTTGGAACATGATAAGAAAGTATATGTTACAATAAAGTCAGATATTTGATTTTTTTTCTTTTTTAAATTAAGTCCTTTTGTAGGTTGATTATGGGCTTGTTTAATATATGTTCTAGTCTTTGAGCTGCACCATACACATGGGCAATTTGCATAGGCGAGACATTTTTTGCGGAATCGTAGAAAATGGAAGTCTTATAGCATTTTGATTTACATTCCGATTTGATTGAATATATTGATCATAGGTTAAAGTAATTGTTAGATATATGATATATTTTTTTTTTAGAAATTGTTAGATATATATGATACATGTAATAGAAAAAATATTTTCTATGCCCTCTTCTATATACAAAGTATCTCTATTTCTAGAGAAACTAGTGTAAACGAGGAAAACAACTTTTCAAAGAGCTTTTAAAATGTTCAAACTGAAACATGAAATAGTATTGATGTTTTTATTTATGCAAAAAAAAAAAAAAAAAGATAGTATTGATGTTCATAATAGTCTAGAAACAAGCCTTGTTGAGTTGATTATTGGTGCTCACACCTTTTCGACACAAGGTACTCTCGGTTGAACACGAGGTTTGATCCTACAAGTACATGGTTTCATCAAAGGATACAATCATTCCTAGTTTGATTGGTGAGTTAAGGACATAAAATGCGTTTCAAGAAAAAGATTTGATCAGCGTTTAAACTTTGGAAAATAACATAAGCATCGACTTACTAATAACATTTGTCTTTGAAAAATAAAAGGATAATAACCAAATTATTTGGTGATCTTGTACCATAATTCCCTTTATATATTATAGCATCATGTTCGTGCAACATTTTAAATATGTTCTTGGGAAATTTCTCATAACAGAATTGCCAAAGGGCTGTTCATGAAAATAGAAAAAAAAATGGAGGCACATAATATAATTGTTATATCATAAATCAATAGAACATTTTGGATAAAGAATATATGTAAAGCGAGGGGAATTTATGACGATTTAATTCATAATAAAGTTTGTAACCGTCCAAATCTCTACGAAGTTTGTCGTCGTCAAAACAACTATAAATTTCAATTTGAGTTTTATTCGTACATTTTGTGGCCGTAGCCACAATTTCAAATGTGATTCCACCATTCATTTTGGCCAATAGTAAAATCATATTTTTTTAACTTTGCAATTTGAGAAGGCTTTTTATCCAAATAATTTTTGAAGGTTTATTGTAGGCCAATTAATCTTTTTTAAGTTGGTCATTAATAAGTGGTTTTCTTGTAGCGTTGAGTCAAATGTAAGAAACTAAACTCCCACAATTTGAGAAAATAAGATCTAAATCTCGATTGAGAGAGATGTCCACATTTAATATTTGATAAAGTCTCTAATAAGATTACGTTTAGTGAAGTGAACTTATGGAAGAAAAAAAAAATGCTGCTACTTGCTAGCATTCCCCATGGAAACATATGTCAAATGAAAGATCTAGATTTAAATTACTAAATCTATATCCCCATTTGCAAGTTTGGGGATAGGAAAGAGAGAGAGATCGTAATAAAAGATACAAGTTGTGGGTAATTTAGTATACAACAAGATAGAGATAAATATTGAGAGAAGTAAAGATCAAGATTGTTTTGTATGCTAATGATAATATACAATTCACTTCTATCAATATTGCGCCAATTCTGATTTCTGGGATATATGTCAATGGATTTCTAGTGAATGCAATCTTTCCCATGATTTCTCTGTACTTTTTTACAGAAGGCATATGAACTCCAAATGTGAGATTTGCTTAATCTTGTCGATGATGCAGTGAAATGAAATCCTTTTGCATACATATTGCTGGAACAATGGACAACAGAGTTACTACTAACTAATGTGGTTTCCCTCACCAACAAAAAAAATAATGTCAAATTTTTTGTGACAACTTTTTCTCTCACATTCATATTATGTTTTTACTTTCTTTATCTATTGATTTGTTTTTCGTGTCAATACCTACTTTTCTTTGTAAATTTATGGTTGTCCCAAAAGTTGTCACACAAATGGTTGTTTAAATAACACATCTCAAACTTAAAGAGAAATGATATTTGTACAACCATTTTGTGACAACTTTTTCTCTCACACTCACATTATGTTTTTACTGTCTCTCTATTGATTTGGTTTCCGTGTTAATATCTACTTTTCTTTATAAATTTATGGTTGTCCCAAAATTTGTCACATAAATGATTGTTCAAATAACACATGTCAAACTTAAAAGAGAAGATGCAAGTTGCACTTTTTGATAATATAATAAAGTCGGGAAAATCGTGATTCTTTTATGCTTTTCTACGGTACTAGTTTTTTTTTAGAATGAATGTTTTTAATCTTTATGCCAAGAGTGAAAATTAAATCATTGACCTCTTTATCACTTAACTAATATTAGTAATGCCATAACCTAATCATAAATGTTTTCTAAACACACTTTCCATATGTATGTTGTTCCCACATCAACACACATTCATATTGTACTTTATAGTATGTTGTGATAATGTGATATGGCGTCAGTAGTTTTTGCGTGTCTAAATAACACAACTCTAATCTAAATATGAGTCTATTTAGAAGACATTTTAGAGCATTTAACCACAAATATTCTTATTGAGGTTCTTAAGCGTGTCTTGTTTATGCATATCAATCAGTTTACCTTTTTAATTAATTTAAGTATCAAATAAGCTTCACATAGCTCTTTGTGCATGTTGGATTGATCGTGAGATTGACATAATGAGTGAACCACCATAATTTTAACAAAAATTACATTATAAAACTTCACAAAATCACAGTGATTTTACCGAACGCCCTGCCAATCTACACTTCATCTCTGGAGGCCATACCATGTAAAAAGAAGACAGAGTATTTGTCTTAGCTTTGTAATTGGTAAGTTGATAGTGTATAATTTCTTGAGATTGGACCACTATGAAAGTGTCAAATCAAATAGGTATTATTGGTAGGCTGATAGTGTATAATTTCTTGAGGTAATTATGAGAGTAAATATTCAATTTAGTCTTTAAAATATTGATAATGTAAATGATTAAGTTGATATGATGCTACAATTTTGTTCTTTGAACATTAAAATATACACATCAAACATGGTATGTATCTCTATCACTCTTTCACCTTTATCTTTTACCATTATATGTTTGTTCATGAAAGAGTTCACAAATTATAGTTAACTAACCAATGAAATTTGCTCCTGTAAGATTTTCAATTATTTGGCTTGTGATATTGCCGTGAGTCATTTTGTCTTTGATTCAATGGATATTTACTGTGTTAATTATTCAACGATACTAACATTTTCCTTAAAAAATACACACAAAAATTAAAAGATATCGTATTTGACATCAAAATTAGGTGTTCAAAAATTACTTTCTCTTACTTTTTGGTGCATGTTTAGTATATGAGTAACTCACCGTAATTTCGACAAATCCACTAAAATATCAAACATGTACTAAAATTAAGTACTTGTACTTTGTAGGAGCAAGAGTCTTTCACATTTTGAAATTGAGATAAATGATAAGCAACAAATTGGCAGAAAGAAATATGTATGTGTTCAAGAGAAAAAGTGGCCCACACTGCTTACTGAGGAAGCAAAAGACAAAACGAAGGCCCAGTGGGGTTACACTTGGAACTTGTTTTCCCTTCTAATTCTAATAATGTTAAAATTTTATTCAGGTTAGTCCTACCCGTATGCTTCATTGTTTTGCCCTATGTATGAAACCAACTACTACAATTTTTCATGCCCATAACATCAATATCCTTTATGACATCCCACCCTCTTATTTCCTTGACCAAAACTATATATTAAATATTTGAATATTTTCATTTTCCTAATCTTAATCTTATATTTTCAATTTTCATATACTTGCAACTATCCATTGAGGCATTGACATATAGAAGCAATTTAGGTACGGTCTGCTACATGTCCCCACATCCACGTGACTCTGTTTTCTCTAACTCTGTTTCTCTTTTCCCACACTACCAATCTCCAACCATAAATATATCCCTCTCTCCATGAATCACCACACCACATTCAACACATTCAAAACTTCAATTTTTCAAGAGAAGAAAACACAAAATACAACAATGGCCATTAGAAAATCCAACAAGCTACCACAACCAGATGTTATTATCAAGCAAATTCTTAAAAGATGTTCAAGTTTTGGAAAGAAAAATGGTTACAATGAAGAGAGTCTTCCTCAAGATGTACCAAAAGGTCACTTTGTTGTTTATGTTGGAGAAAATAGAACAAGATATATTGTTCCAATTTCATGGTTGCCTCATCCACAATTTCAAAGACTGCTTCAAAGAGCTGAGGAGGAATTTGGCTTCAATCATGACATGGGCCTTACCATTCCTTGTGATGAAGTTGCTTTTGAGTTTCTTACTTCATTGATCAGATAAGAAGTATGGTTTTAAATTGCGGTCTACAACCGCAAATATAAAGGATTTCAAGGTCTTTGCAATTTCGATCGCATAGGCTACATTTTTCTCCATTTTTCCACAATATAGAAGTTTGCAGTGTAACCGCAACTGCGACTGCATTTAAAACCATGATGAGAAGGAATGGCCTGGCACATTTGATCGTAGTGAGGTTTATCAATATAAATCCCTTTGTCAAGTGGTGGATTATGGGTTTGACTAAGGAAATATTAACACTTCTACATTTTTTTTTTAATTGTAATATACACACATGCCAAGAAAATTTCCTTGGCAGTGCCATTTGTATTCTTAATGAGTAAAGATTTGTTCCAATTTTACACAATTGTTTTGTTTTAAGTTGCATTTGCTTGATTTAGTTGTTTGATAAATAGTATTAGAAATGGTTACTTCGAAAGGAAGAGTTTCAAACATTCAAATTTGTAACCATTAAAAGAAGTCTTCTTTATTTTTTGGTTTACAATTCCTAAATTCCACCATGCATGTTGAATTTGGAGTTCCAAGATACCCATATGGTCATATCCAACTTAGAAATAGTACAAAATCCACTGTAGCATCTTGTTTTAGCTTTTTGAGAAATCTCAAACAAGTACTCCTTACAAGCCAAGGTTTTAATTTGTGATCAAGATTGTGGCCGCAGTATAGGGAGTTTAGATGTCTTTGACGATTGCATTGCAATAGCAATTGTAGTCGTATCAAACTAAAACGACCGAGCCTAAGAATTCTTATTTAGTGTCGGTGTGTTAAGTGTGAGTAAAAAAAGTCTTACGTTAAATAAAAATTGACTTGTTGAGTTAAAGATGGTATGTTTTAACCTCCCATGGCGATCCAACTCGAAAACCATGAAATTTTCTCATTATAGCATGCAAAAGGTTAGTATTTGAAAGAGACGTGGGGTGGAGGACAAACTATTATTATTTGTAAGCTTCATTTTCTATGGTCAAAGACAGTATTTAGGTGGCTCCAGATGTCATTCTTGTTTCACACTTGTTCCATTTCATTTTCTTGGAGGAATGCCTAATTTTTTTTCGTGAATATTAGAATACCTACGATGTATTTTGTAAAGGAAAAATGTACAAAATGTAAATTTTGATTAGCATCACAATTAATTAAAGTTCAATTTAAGCTGCAAATTTATTTCTTATCGGTTTGTGAAATAATCAGTGAAATAATAGTCATTTTAATCCTTAAATATGTAACGAATGGTCACAATAATCCATGAATGTATCAAAATTACAGAATAACACATGATTGTGCACTCTGTTAATCAAAATAGTCTCTAATGTTAAAATGTTTTGTTAATACGACCATATTAGTCCCTCAATATACTTATTTATTGTCATCTCAATCCTTATAAGAACTTATTTATTGTCATATTTGTCTCCATAAAAAAAGTTATTGTCAATATTGAAGGATTATTTTAACGTCAAACACTATTTTGAATAACGAATTGCACAATCAAATATTATTTTAGAATTTTTATATTATGAATACTCATTACACATTCAAGTATCAAAATAACTATTAGTTGAATAATTAATGTGTTGGCTTGGTTAAGGTTATGACTACAAGTACTATGTACGCCTTGTGATTGATCATGCATGCTACCCAATTGATCACTATGCTACATCCTTCTCTATCTCTTTCGGATAAAAAGGAGGACCAAATTAAATGAATAACAATGCTACTAGCAAAAACAGGGGGAGAAATTCCCGGAGTCATGATTTTGTTTAGGAAAAATCAGTACACGCCATAAGATTTATCCATTCACATTTTTATTTCAACATTTGAATTGATTTCTCAAAAGATTCCAAAATGGACTCCCTATTGTATTGTAGCTCTGTCATGGAGTTAAAACTTTTAACCGTCTGATCTAAATCAATGATCAATATCGTTTAAAATTAGCTTACTAATTGTATGATCTAAACCCGTCTGATCTGAAATCAATGCCGAAATTTATTATTGCATGTTGTTGCATGTAATTGAATCCAAGTCAGATTTGCCAAAGCATCAATGATTGATTTTTTTTACAGATAGCTGCACTGACTTAAACTCCAATCAATTGAAACTTTTGAATTCAAAGTCCTCAAGATGATCAAGGAAGTTAGAGTGTCTTGATCCAAACATGAACATTCTTAACAATAATATTAATAATGTTTCATATATTCTTTCCACTCCATATATACGACAAAGTACACTTGTCTATACAATACAAAATATACAAGTAGTACCTAAATCGTTTCCTTCTCATCAGTCCTTTCAAAATTGATTTATCAAAAATAAATGATAGACCTATGTGACAAAAAAGCATGCGTAATTTGTCCATTAATTTGATGCAAACATAAAGTGGGGCTTCATTGTCTATAGATGAGTCATGACAATTATAATTAAGGGGTAATCTTTTAGACCTTACTCTTGCTTAATAGATGACAAGATGGGAAAGGATAGCCCCATAAAAGAGCAAAATATCTTGTTTGTTTAATTGGATTTATTATAAGGCTGAGCTGAGCTATGAACAACTTGGATTTTTCCAACATGATTTAGATCATAGAGTAACTCCCATGTGAGTACGGAGTCACATTCTTGCACAAGTGGCCATGATTTGAGTTCCACCGTGGTCCTATACGTTTCTTTTCTACAATGGGAACTTTGAATTCGGTTTCTATTTAATTGATTACCCACTAACGTCTGATTATGTAGTGACAATTGACAAGGGATTAGGAACTGATTTGTTAGTTTACAATCATCTCAACCACAAAACTTAATTATAATTTAATACGAAAAGTATTGACATGTGCCTTAAGATACATGTTAAGAAATTTAATGTAAAAACTTTTTCAAAGTTATGCATTTAATTTCTTAAAAGTTTAATTTGTTGTATTCAACACAAAATTACTCCTTTTGTCTCAAATTATATAAGTTTTGACCATTTCACACATATTAAGAAATATAATTAATTTTACATGGAAAAGATATATTATGAGTTGTTTTACAAAATTGTCCTTAATAAATGATATGAGAAAGATAAATTAAAGAATTGAAAGAAAAGAAAGTAATAAATAGTTAAGGGTATAATAAGAAAATTAACATTAATGTTTCATTGGTATTGTAAAACGACTTATAATTTATGACAAATTTTTTTCTCAAAACGACTTTTAATTTGGGACGGAGAAAGTACAATTTTTTAACTCTTTAACATGTGCTCAAAGGGCACAAATTAGCATGACCCTTAGTAGAATAATTAATTGATTATATGTTAAGTTAACTTTTCAATGTGATTGGCCCTAACCTATTTATTACAATATTATTTGATAGAAAAAACTCAATATTTTTTATTTATATTAGACCAAGTGATACACACATTATAAACTCACGCACAAAGCGAAATTTTTTGGGTGTGAATCTAAAACACCACAAAAGATATTTCGTTTAACAATGTTGATATTAGTGGTTGTGGTAGAAACTTAAAGATAAAAAAATATCTCTATCATTAATAAATTGTTCAAAAGATAATCAATGACTTCTCAATTTCGGCTATCTTTGTTAGATAAAGTTTGCATCGCCCCGATGCCTAAAAAATGCATCGCCTTTTGTTAGATAGCTAGATAATATTGCATGTATTCACTTAACTATATTAATTTATGTGATGAATAAATGAATTTATACTATATATATATAAAGAGAATAGGGGGATTTTTGGAGATTTTGGGCTGGTTTTTTGGTTATTTCAATTATACCCTTAAATAAAATTTTCAACAATAATGTTATATTGTTGGTGTTATGAAAAAGATAAGAATTTTTATTATATTTGTTATATTATTGTTTTCATTGAAAAAAATAAATACGATTTATTGAGTTTGTTACATTTGAAAGTCACAAATATCTATACTTATAATTTTAATCCATATCAAAAAATTTATATAAAATATCATTTGTAATTTACATACAAAATTTCTATAAATATCATTGATAATCAACATGTGTTAGCGCAATAAAAAGAGCAGAAAGATGGACACATGAGTGTCTGTCTTTTGCTAGTAATTATAATTTTGTAGTGAAAAACACAAGATAAGTTTTTCTCAATCAAATTTTCTCTATCCACAATAATCAAAGTTTGAACATCTTATCATTTGATTAAGATCTTTACAATCAATCCAACACATGTTGATATTAATCTGTCTATATATTATGCTTCATTTAAAACATAAATTATTAACAATTAAGTTCTACTCATAATAATTAAGTTATACTCAAAATAGTTAAGTTATACTCACGTCGTAGTGTACTTAATTACAATAGGATAAAATTATTAAGTTTTTAACTGTATAGTTTTTTTTTTTTTTGTGAAATTTTTTAACTACTAATAATGTTCATTTCTCTCTTCCATCTTAATCCAATTAATATTCTACTTGATTTCTCTTCTATCTTATTCTTTTATCTTTTATCTTTTCTTTCTCTTAATCTAGACATGCCACATCATGAAAAAAACAAATCACGTTATACTTTTTATTTAAACTTTTGTTAGGCTGTGTCACTACAGTTAACAGTGAAGATTAAAATCGGTAACCAAAAATATATAGAGAATTGAAATCTAAAGGTTCTGTATAAACTAAAAATGAAAGTTAATACATTTATAGAAACGAAAAGATATTTAACTCTAACAATAATTACTTAATAATGAATAATAATGTATATAAAGTAAACTTCACACCATGCCCTATCAAAATATTTATATAATTAATTTAAGGCTGACTTTATTTTCAACATTTTATCTATAAGAAATAAATAAAAATAAGAGGAAAGTCCAAATAATTTTTAAATACTACTTCAAATATCCACTCACTGCCTTATCTGCTTCAAAGGTACAAAGAGATAGGACACTAGTATTGATTAGAAGGCTCCTCGGTGTTCCTTTTCAAATTTAAAAAAGGCTTATTCGGTCATTTGGTCCCCTAAATAATTTCCAGTTTTCATTTTGGTCCCATATCTCGAAAAATCAACATTTTGGTCCCCTTGTTTTTTCTCCGTTATTCAAAAAGGTCTCTGGCTGTTAACTTTAACCCCAAATGTCTAAGGTGGACCAACCTTAAGAGTGGTCCACCATAGACCTTATTAATTTTTTCAATTTTAACCCTTCGATATTTTTTAAAAAAAGAAGACCGTTGGATCGTGAAGGCCCATTGTACTTACAGTGAACCAACAACAACTAATTTTTCTTCCCTTTCTTCATCTTCCCCATTCATCTTCATCATCATCATCATCCTCATAATCTTCATACAAAAGCCCAGAAAAATTTCAGAAATTCATCAAACTTTAAACAACTCAAAATTAATTCAGCTCTAAACCCAAAAATCTGAAAACATTGACTTCTCAAAATTCTAAAAATAATTCATATCTAAACCACAAAAGAAATTAGGGCTCTCGAATTTTTTATTCAGGTGCTAATTCACATCTGAAAATCTCAACCTCACAATTCATAAAATAATTCAGATGCTAAATCGAGGTTAAACTTTCTCGAATTTTGCGAAGAAAGTGAGGTTCTTTGATGGAATCGGGACGAATTGGACTATGCGTCAGAGAATAGAGGTTGTAGGATGAGGTTTACGGTGGTGTAGTCAGAGTTGTCGGTGGAGGTTGTGGTGGTGGTGGATTTGGGATGAGATCTTCCAAGGAGAGAGAAGCAAAGTGTTCAAACAAAACTGAGTCTGTGTTGTGTTTTGAAATAGAACCGAAAAACTAACAGTGGTGAGGTTTGTGTTGTGTTTTGAGATTGGAGACTAAAAAAAAGGGAAAATGAAAAGAAAGAAAAGGAAATGAAGAAGAGTGAGGAAAACACTTCAGGGTTTGGATGATGATAATTTTAAAGTTTGATGAATTTCTAGAATCTTTCTGGGCTTTTGTATGAAGATTATGATGATGATGAAGATGAATGGAGAAGATAAAGAAAGGGAAGAAAAATTAGTTGTTGTTGGTTCACTGTAAGTACAATGGGCCTTCACGATCCAACGGTCTTCTTTTTTTAAAAAATATCGAAGGGTTAAAATTGAAAAAATTAATAAGGTCTATGGTGGACCACTCTTAAGGTTGGTCCACCATAGACATTTGGGGTTAAAGTTAACAGCCAGGGACCTTTTTGAATAACGGAGAAAAAACAAGGGGACCAAAATGTTGATTTTTCGAGATATGGGACCAAAATGAAAACTGAAAATTATTTAGGGGACCAAATGACCAAATAAACCTTTAAAAAACTGCTATGAATTGAGCGAAAGGAACACACATATGGTGGGTTCGGTTGCTGAAGAAATTGTAGGGACATATGTTAGGTTCATGAATGAATGTTAAAGCCTTCAATTTATATATATATATATGTTCCATATTAATAGCAAAGGTTAAACTAGTACTTCTTCCGTTTTATGATGATCGACATATTTGAACAACAACAAAAGTATACTAGTTTTTTTTTTGTTACTAAAGAATGAATCTTGGAACAAGTTCACAACGTAAAAATCAATGACATAAAATGACAAAATATCTACAAATAATATGACAAAGTCAAAGTAATTATAATACTTATGTTTCTGGATATTGATAACAACTAATTACTACCTCCGTTCCTTTTTAATTGTCACTTTTTGACATTTTATACAAACCAAGACAATTCATAAATGTTACTACTTTTGATACAATAAGTTATACTTTTACTATAACGACCTTATTCATTTAATATTTCATTTCATATTTTTCTCTCTCTGCAATAAATAACTAACGGTAATATTGGAAAAACAACATTTAATGTTGCATTGAACTTTGAAAGTGACAGTTAAATAGAAACAAAAATCTTCTTCAAAAGGACACTTAAAAAGGAACGGAGGGAGTAATATTATTCCAACTATAATATCTAATTAATAATCATGTCTATCACTCATAATTCAACAGAACCTGATTACAAAGAGTGTTGAAACATCAAACATGTAACGACATGAAAATAACAAATAAGTTAGGGGACCAAAAGATCAATTAAGCATATATGTAACGACTAGGGCTCAAACCCTAGATACACCACTTATTCATTTTAAGAGATTGATTTATAGCCACTAGACTAGTTGAAAAAAAAATTGTTACCAAAAATTGATTTAAATTGTGTCCAAAAAAAACTTTAACATGGCATTTTAGATTAGTTATGCAACAACTAATTTTAGAGTTATGAGACCAAAATGAAAATAACAAATAAATCAGGGACCAAAGAATCAATTAAGCATATATGTAACAACCGGGGCTCAAACCCCAGATAGACCACTTATTCATTTTAAGAGATTGATTTCTAGCCACTAGACTAGTTGAAAAAAAGATTGTTACCAAAAATTGATTTAAATTGTGTCCAAAAAAAACTTTAACATGGCATTTTAGATTAGTTATGCAACAACTAATTTTAAAAGAAAAAAACAAAGTCGGATACATAACTGACTTAAAATGCCTTTACATATTAAACTAGGACAATTTAAATCACAATGAAAACACAAATTTAAAAAATCATTTAAAATTCACATAACTCTTACCAAGTTTCAAACTCTCGATTTTAAGTCACTTAATAGTCACTATAGACGATTATTGACTCAAGCAAATACTATCAACGCTTACTAGAACTTGGCATTCACCCATCTCAACTGCCAATCATTTATTTCCAAATAATATGGGTGCAAATTATTTGTGTGAACCCAATTTTCCATATGTGTGTATGAAGCACCTAGCTATCGACTACCATTTTGTTTGTGATCTTGTTGCTAAAAACGAACTTCGAGTCTCCCATGTCCCATTGAATCACCAGCTTGCGGATTTACTTACCAAGCCACTCCCACTGGCCCGTCATCAATTCCTTACCAACAAGATTAGAGTCGTTGGCCCCTCCTCCATCTTGCGGGAGCATATAGGCAGTACATTGACTTAGCATTGATAGTATTTGATTGAGTCAATATTTATCATTTACTAGTACTAACCGTTCCGGACATATTCTCCTAAAATAGTTTTGTAAACTCTTTACTTTGTTGCTCTTTATTAAGAATCATAAATATTAGCCTTATATATATATATATATATACACACACACACACACACACACACACACACCTTTTGGTGAATGCAAAAGTAACGAATTCCATTATCTTTTACCCATCCTCCCTATTATTAGACTGGTATATATCGTTAAAAATCATAGAAAAAAAATAGAATCAGTATGTGTTCTAATATATAGTTGCCAATATATGTGTTCCAAAATTAAAACAAAATGTTCTCACTTTGGTTTCTGTTTGCACGAATTCATGGAGACAAGTAACAACAACATATTGTCTTCATCTTCCCTAAGTTTCTTTTGGTCCCATCCAAACGCGGATTTAAGGTATGTGTATACAAGTGGTTCTTAATTGATTGTTGAAAGCACGATGGTTATATAGTTAGGATTGCACATGAAGTGTTTTTTCAATGTCCATTGTGATTAAGCACAAAAAATGAATGAGTGTATATATGTTCCCCCTAATCATTTTCTTCATTTTAAAACTAGTTGACGTTCTCTTTCAATTCAAACTTGATCAAGAGATGTGATGATCCATGGGACTTTCCGACAGAACATATTTCATTAAGTGCTTCAAATTCTAATTAATAAAACATGTTATTGGAACATATGGTCCCTAGTATATATATTGATTAAGGTGTTGACATCCAAATTCATCTAACGAAAAATTGCAAACCTATTTTTTAAATATTGAAAATCGAGTAAAATTGATTTTTATTGAATATGTTTAGACATCTTTTTGTGAAAAATCAATTGGATCAAACAAAAATTTAATTTTTTTAAATCAAATCAAACGACATATATAAAATTTAATAATGTTTCAAATTGGGTCAAAGCCCCGACATAATGGTTTCTATTGCGAGGGTACATATAATGTACGCTGCACTACTAGCATACACATGCACTACCACTCGACAATCAACCATCATGTGATGAAGATTAGGTGTTGATCTACTGATCATAACGTGGTATACTTGGACGAGGATTTTTCACTCATTTCTCATAAAACCCTTGCACCATGAGAAATGAACACATTTTATCACACAAAAAAAAAACTACCTTTTCTCGGTCAACAACTTACTTGAGCATCAAAGTATTTGCAGGTAGAATATACATATGTCCTTTTGTTGCTCTCATACCGTCGTTCTTGGTCTACCTTAGATCAAATACTTATTTATTTTACATTTTAAAATGCTTTTTAATCCTTGCAAATATACAATTTTTTATTTTTCTCCTTGAAATTTTGTTTTAGTTCTTGTAAATATGTTCATATTAAAATAGTCTCTATAATATTCATTTTAGACAACCCACTTTGGTTGGTCTAGTGGTCTTAACTTGAGACCTTGGAGTGTATTTCTCCTTAAAGTCTCAAGTTCAATTCTCCCCGGTATCAATTTGAGTGAGTTGGTTAAGCTTCTTCTTAAAAAAAACAATATTTTAGTCCATATTTTTTATACACTAAAACATATGTTCTACATATTACATAGATCAATTTTGATTAGAATGAAAATAAAAAATAAAAGTGGTTTTATGGAATAAAAATAAAAAATTTGCAAGTACTAAAAATAGAAATTAAATATATATATATATATATATATATATATATATATATATATATATATATGTTTACAGGAAAATAATATTTAAAACTTAGGGGTCCTTGCTCCTGAAAGTATTATTATTATTATTATTATTATTATTATTATTATTATTATTATTATTATTATTATTATTTAAGAGTATTATTAATAGACACAGTGATTAATGATGAAATTGATTAAGTTTGATTTGCTTAAAAAAATACTATTACTAATTAATTTATTCTTTTTTTAGGCAAAATAGAAATTATATAAAATAAAAAGAAAGATACAAAGACTGGGGGGACATTAGACCTGACCCAGGAATAACTCAGTCCACTTTGTCGTGTAGCACTAACGAGAGGGCTCCTAAAAATCCATGAAATATATGTGTTGTGGACATGGAAGAAAGAGATGGAGATCTTCCATAATTTGGAAAATTCCCCTAGCTATATGTCACAAGTTTCTCCAAGATAAATTGGTGGAGCTTGAAGACAAAGATACCTGTAAATTGAAGGTTAGGGGAAAGAGAAAGTGTCAAAATGATAGTGTGCTAGTTAAATATTAGGGGGTTGGGGACAAGGGTGAAAAGGAGGAAAGTGAGGGACTTGGTGAGAAGTCAAATGGTGGAGGCATTAGTGCTATAAAGGGTATCGTTAATTTATGCATTTATTTAAATGCTTGGCTTGATGGGGGAGATACTGGAAGATCGGTGGTGTTGGAAGATCAAGGGAAGGAGGTAGGTTTTTGTGTAGAAAGGAGAAATTTACAAGAAACTTACGGAATTGATCTTGTCAGTACAGTTATCATCGTCTAAAGATGAGTGGATTTGCCTCGTAAATGCACAAGGTAATTTTTTGGTTAATTTATGTAAAACAAGGGTACTTGGTAGAGAGGGACGAAGTTGTGTATGGTGTGAGAGTGTTTTGGAGTGGAAACATCACTTGTTTACTTTGTGTGCTTTTGCAAGTGATATTTGGTATGAAGTATTTAATTGGTTTGAGGTGAAAACAGTGATTATGGGGAACCTCTTCTCCTTGTTGCATACCTTTGTGTGTTTAGCTAAGAAAGGGAAAGGAATATTACAAAGTAAACATTCTGAAAATTGAAATTATGAGTTTAATTTGTATGCATTGTTAGTTCATCATCATAAATCATGGGTTAAAATAAAAGCTAAATATTTCTATTGATCACACAAACAGATAGTATAAAATATCTTTACACGGCCAATACATTTGAATTAAATCTAAAATTATTATATTGTTATGAATAATATTATTATGGTATGGATGTCCATATTCCTTAAGGCTTTCTATGTTCCTTAACTCCTATGAGTGAATGCCTATATTCATTGGTATTGACACTTAGTCTTATGGCTCTTCATGTACTTGTAACTTACCACATTTGTGTCCTATAAATAGGACTTATATGTCAATGTAAAGTATACACTTGTGTAGAGAATAATCACAAAGGCTTTCATCTTCTTCATCTTTGATCTTGTCTTTTTAGTTTATTTCATAACACGTTATCAGCACGAAACTCTACCAGAAAAATGGCTTAATTATCTTGGAGGCTATATTCCTATAAATTTTCTTCTTCTCATTATCTTTGCACTAATTAATCTAATTCATATGATCATGATATCATGTTCTTTTTCATAGTTTTAATTTTTGTGTTTGTTTGATTGAATTACATAGGTTGAGTATGATCTAGTCATAAATAAGAGCAATGAATTCACAATTGTTACAATGAAAGATGTTGAAGAAGCCAAAGAAACAATTTGAATGTATGATAGTTTTGTAAGTCTGCTTTTAATCTTAAGTACTTCAACAATTTTCTGTCATGTGTCTTTTCCTTTCTATTTAAAAAAACTTGTTAAAATTGCATAATCTAAAAAAAAAATTAGATAACTCCAAGATGAATGACTTCATGCTCTACTTCATGCGAGAATTTTATAAGCACGTTAATATTTGTAGTTATTTCTTCCCCAATTTTTCCCATATATATTATATCTTAGTATGATTATGGTCAATTTACATTCTTTTTCCCGTTACTCATAATTAAGTTTGTTTTGTTCCATGAGTAATTTTGTGAAGAAAGAAAGACTTTTGTCGGTTCATGTGGAAAGAAAGAAAAAAAATAAAAAGGATGAAGATAGATCAATACTAAAATATTAGCAAAGTTTTAAGTTAGCAAGTGAAATGTCCTTGTGGGAAGAATGAATTGTTCTTGATCATCATGTGTAATATAGTTCTTGAAGAACTATTTTTATTAACATCAAGGATCCCTGAAGGATTGCTCAAACAATGAAGATCTTTTATGATATAGTTCTTGTAATATTAAAGCATCCCTGAAGGATTGTCCAAAAATAGATTTGTATTTCATTGTTTATGAATATTTAAAATATAGTTCTAGAAGAACTAATAATTTAACGTTAAGCATTCGTGAAAGATTGCAAAATAAAAATATTATGATTTTCTTTTGTCATTGTCGATAGAGGTTTATGGTTGAGTTCTCAAAGAACTAGATCTTTGTTCACAATTGAATTATATACGATCTATTGGATCTTAGTATAAGTTGGACAAAATAAAATTAAAGAAAGCAAAATTGCCTCTTGAATCAGCTCCTGAAGTAGCGAAATCGAGAAAATAATATCACGAATTGATATATTAGAGATTCTCATTGAAATGATACACGTGAATATAATAAAAATTTATTATTTATGACTTATGATGATGATCTTTACTACTAATGAGTTATCACAAGACATATAAATTAGAGTTATTGTCATCTATGTCACCTCTTTGCATATTCGACACTTATAATTTGTGCTCCACATAATTTCTTTTCTAATGAAATAGTAAGTATTATAGTTGTCAATTTGGAATTATTGTTCGTTTTAATAGATTAAGATTTAAGAACAATATTGTGTTGAATTATATTGGAATTTTTTTTTAGTTGACATAGTAACTATAAATGAAATTTGAATTATTGATTCCTTCTAAAAATTGTTTGTAAATGAATGATTTCTTATGTAAAATACTATAAAAATTGGATGAGTGATACAAAGAAACTAATTTTATTATTATATCTAGCATTGCAAAAATTATTAAAGGCTCCAGAAGAGCCAATATATTGTTATATGGAGGAATATAATTACACATTGACAATGCATTATATTCTTCTAGGTCTCATATAAATTTATTAAAGAATATCTTTCTAAATGGATATCATATTGAAATAAGAAATAAAGGAGATGTTGAATATCTCTATATTACGAGACATGTTTTGGATTGAAATAAGTGTAGATAAAAAAATTACATGTCTTTTCATATGGATTAACTACACTTATATTATGCAATTGAAGCACGTATTATTGTAAAATTGAAATTTACATATCATATTAAATTTATTGTTGGCAAGACCGGTTAGGTTATCTCGGATCTATTATGATGCAAAAATAGTTAAAAATTTATATGGATATGTACTGAAGAATCAGAAGATTCTTCAAACCATTAATGTTTGTGTGTTATTACTTTCCAAAGTAAGTTGACAATCTAAGAAAATAAGTCTCTTATATATATTAGGTGATATTTGTGGATGAATACATCGATGATGTGAATCATTTTGATACCTTATAACTTGATTTAATACATCGACTAAATGATCACATATATGTTTATTGTCAACTCACAACTAGAAGTTTGAGAGATTGTTTTCTCAACAAATTTGACTAAGAGCTCAATTTTTTGGAGTTTTCAGAAAGCATTTAATAAGTATCATTTCTCAATTTAAATTGATATTGAACATCGTGTAGTATATGTTCATAAAAAAAATGGTCTTGAAGGTCCATTCTTTAGACGTCTAAAGTTAATTGTATGAATGATACTTATGAGAACATAACTTCTAAATTCTACTTTGGGAACATGTAATCTTGTATGTTGAGATATTGATTCGCATCAAGCCAACACATTATTATGTGTAAGTCCTCCCCTTAATTTATAATTTATTTTAGGTTAACATCCAAATATTTTTCATCTAAGTGAATTTTTGGATGTGTTGTGTATATCATAATTGCTCCAAAATAATCCACTAAGATAAATATTGAAAGAATATTGGGAAAGTATATTTGATATGAATCCCCTACTATTACAAATTGTATTGAGCCAACTTCAGTAGGTCGATTATCGATTGATGGATTAGTTTTCCCAATATTAGGGGGGAGAGGATAAGTAGCTGAAAATGTGAACCTGAAGTTCAAATGAATGAAAATGTGAACCCGAAGTTCAATTAAATTATTTTATAGGAAATATTATTATCTCATCTTGATCCTCAAAATATCACTCATTTGCAAAGTTAAACAAATAAAATAGCAGTTGATAATGCTCCAAACCAAATAGATGTCCCTGTAGGATAATCTAATATTGCAAATGAGTCTCAATCATGCATCAAGCATGATAAACCAATCGGTTCCAAATATAAAAATCCTCAAATAAGAAAGAGGGCCAAAATGAAAGATAACCCAAATGAGGATATAGAAACTCTAAGAGTCATCTAACATAATGGATTTTTCAGTTCTAGAAGAACTTATCAGGTACCTGAAATTTATGAAATATCGATAAATTATGTCATGAATGAAAGATCTCAATGAAATGAGATGAAACCGAAATGGAGTCAACGTTGACGTGCTTTTGCATATAATATAGCGCTATATGTGATAACTAAATAACGAGGACCATGAATCAAAGTCTATTAAGGATTATAGACAATACAATGACTGACTTAATGAAAAGATGCATTTTATGCAAAATCAAACTAAGCTTTGCAAAACGAATTGTTTTTGGACCAGTAGTCCATTCATATGAATATGTGAAAATAAAATGAGAATCTTGAATTATTTATATAAATTTGGGCACATTGTTCAAGAGTATTAGTGAAAACCTACTATTAAATATTAATTTTGAAGAGACATATTTACCGGAAGTGAATTCAAATACAATATGATACTTGATTAAGTGTAGCACCACATGAAAGCCTCAATGTATATATGAAGTACATGTTACAATATATTTATATGACTCGCTTGATATTTTTATATAAAATTCCTCGAAGGGATTAATTTTATCAAGGCATATAATTCTTATTCTCGAAAATATTACTTAATCAACTTAAGATATAGAAACATGTTGAATAATATTCCTAGTGAATATTTTCTAAAAAAGAGATATAAAAATTATATGATTTGTCCATTTGAAAAATAAATCTGAGAACCTCTTAAGAGTTTTTGAAAGTTGAATTCTTAAAGAAAAGAAATCAAGATGAAATATGTAGGAAAGTTAAATATTTATTTGAGATTACAAGTTGATTATTTTTGTGAATAATGAAGTTTATATACCTAGGTGATAAAATGATTATATATGGACAAATCACATTTGTTGTGCACTCAAATGAGTGTAGAGCCGCTAAATGTAGACTAAGATCGTTTGAAAATTTGAGTAAATATTGAAGAATTAATTGGTCCTGAAGTACCATATTTTAGTTCAATTAAAGGACAATAATGTACCTTGATGATTATTCATGTTATCATATATTATTATTTTTATTATTTTAGATATGCAGGTTATTTGTCGGATCCTCAATATTAATGTGCTTGATTGAGGTTTATGATTGAACACATAAAAGAAACTTATGGTTTGTCTTCCAGAAGAACGAGCAACAATCCTTTATGAATATAATATCATATGCATTGTCAATTTGAAAGGATATGATATAAGCAGTCAACAAATTTATTCATGTGATAATATTGCAGACATTTTCACAAAGTCACTCTCAAGCATAATTTTTGAACAACTGATGTAAAAGATTGACATTCATCGTCTCAGAGATGATTGTTTGAATGAGGGGGAGATATAAATATATCTTGCACTCTTTTTCCCTTCACCATGGTTTTGTCCCACTGAGTTTTCCTGGTAAGGTTTTTAACTAGGCAAATATATTGGATATTGTACTCTTTTTCCTTCACTAAGATTTTTTCCCATTGGGGTTTTTCTTAGTAAGGTTTTAATGAGGCATATCCTTCATGGACATCCAAGGGGGAGTGTTATGAATAATATTATTATGGTATGGATGTCCATATTCCCTAAGGTTTTTTATGTTCCTTAACTCCTATGAGTGAATGCCTATATTCATTGGTATTGACACTTAGTCTTATGTCTCTTCATGTACTTGTAACTTGCCACATTTGTGTCCTATAAATAGGACTTATATGTCAATGTAAAGTATACACTTGTGTAGAGAATAATCACAGAGGCTTTCATCTTCTTCATCTTTGATCTTGTCTTTTTAGTTTATTTCATAACATATATGAAGTAATTGCCCTTAATGTTTTAGAAAATGATTTAAATATGCATGCAAACAATCTAATGTACTTCATTAACCAATTATTGCAATCAGAAACATGCACAATAATGCAGTACCACAAGTTCATTTTCATTAACACCAAACAAATGTTACGATATGGGTTCTCAATGAGTTTGATTGCAAAAATTGAACTCAAAATCCATAATATGTTATGTTAATGGAAGATAGACAAGATTTGAAACCCAAGATTGTGGAGAAAGAATGGTAGGATAAAACAAAACATAACAAACAAGACACCTTAATTACAAGGGATTTCAGGTCAAATCCTAGTGTTAGAGATGAGTGAGAGCTTGTTTTGTTGGGTTTTGGAGGAAAAATGACAGCGTCTCATCTTGTTATGTGTTGGGTGAGAGATTGTCTTATTTGAGTTTCTTTTATCGTCAATGTTTGTTGTGATGATACTTTCTTTTGCTAGTTTGATGTAGAAAATGAGAATGAGGGAAGAAATTGTCTGTCTTGACAAGAAACGAAAAAGAGAAAAGAAAAAGTAAAAAACAAGGGAAAGTAGAAGGAGGGAAGAGAAGTCAAGTGTGTTCTTTGAAACAGTGTAATACAATGTCATAATAGGTGGTCGATTTCTTGTGTTGCAATAACATTTCTAACATAAAAATTGAATAGATCATCAATTTAATCTCTAAACTATCACTAGTATTTCATAAATTTAGTCTTAAACAAAAAAATCTAATAAGTAATCCATAAACTATTTTTAATTCATGAAGATTTTGCCTAACCTTAGACTCGGATTTCGTATTGTAACTGTTTCATTCAAATTCACACAGTAGGCGATCTCAACCATAAAAAAAAGTAATCTAACGACTATGATTTATGCAATGCAGTTTCACATAGTTTCAATCTCAACCGTTTATTTTTTATCAGACGATCCATAGCGGTTAGTGCGTGCAATCCATTTCACCTATCCTTGTAGTAAAGCAATTTATTTACTAGAATCAAAAAAATTGAATAGACTTTATAAGAAAACAAAAACGACCGAGAAGCTAACAAAAACGACAATTCGCACATTCATCTCCTAAAACCAACAAGTTTCACTTATTCCCATTCCTCAGTTTCCGCTTTTAACCACAACAAAACGCAAAACCAAAATGAGAGTTTCAGAGAAAACGAACTATAACTACATTCTCTCCACATTCATCATCCTCATTGCATTCATCTTCGACAATGCAAACTGTATCCGATTCCCGGATCGGGTCGCTCAACCCGCCCGCGAACAACCCGATCAACAACGCTTGCAAACTGCTGTATTCGCTCTCGGAAGTTTCTGGAGATCCGAAGCTGTGTTCGGGTGTTTACCTGGTGTTGTGAGGACCACCGTGGGTTATTCCGGTGGATCTAAACCTAATCCTGAATATCGTAGTTTTGGTGATCACGCTGAATCAGTCCAGGTTCTTGTTTTCGCCAATCTCTTTTATTTTTATCAATTTTAGCGAAATTATTATGTTTCTTTATGTTGCGTATGTGCATTCTATAATCATATTTCATCAGACTTGTAATTATTTTTACCAAGGATGTGTTTGGATTGTGGATTGCCTTATGAACAACTTATTTAAAGGATCTTGGAATGACGAGTCTTTTAAAAAAACAACTTCTCGCATAAGTTGTAATCAGGCTCTTCACCACAACCTTTTCAAAATTTCTTCAAACTTACAATCATTTTTACTAAAGATGCATTTGGATTGGCGTCTAACCAACTGACATAATCATCGTGTTTCAGTGGGCTTATAGGATTAGCTTATGACAGACAGGTCCACAACTTGCTCTCTCCTCGATACTCATTTCAACAAATCAATCCTAATTTCTTTTGAAAAGGTCGAGATAAAAATATTTTTGGTAGAAGGTTTAAAAGAAATCATGTCTTAAGATGGGAATGATTTATTCCCATGTTTGGTAGACATGCACACAAAAATATTCGAAGGAATTAATTAGTCCAAGGAACTTTTTTTCAACTGCATTACCCCATTTTAATTCTCTGCACAAAGGGATGGAAATATGTAATTCCCAGCGGTTAACTTTCTCTTTTTTTTTTAAAAGGCCATTTATAGCCTCTAAGTAACCGCAAGGCCACCACACATTAACCAATTTGTGTGCCACGTCTGTCTTACATGATAAGGGTGTTTTGATAATTATATCATTTCTTTAAATAAGTATTCCCAGGAAAATAAATTTTCAACCAAACACAATTGTTAAACATTCCTTGGAATAAAATTCATGTGTGATATTCCAAGGAAAATCAATCCTGGGAATAATTTTTGTAACCATCTAACAAACACCCCCTAAATTTTTTGTTGAAAAGTTTATCGAAGAAATAGGCTTTATGTCCTAGGTGTATTTTAGCAAGTTTTGTTTTTCCTATTCTTGGATTGTATTTGGGTTGCCAAGCTAATTATATTTGACACTGAAACAAAGTTCAATATCTAAAGAATCCTATTCCTAGCTCAGCAACAGCCGAAAGTCTGTTGTTTCCAACAAAATAACACTATGTCCTGACAAAGTTCATAAAGGGTGTCATTTTTAGGCATATATGCTAGATCAATGTTTGGAGAAGTTTGGAATGCTTCTTAGGAATCTCCAAAGGCCATGGCTAGACTAGTGTCTTTTATCACCTGGATTGACATGTATAATCCCAGGCTTTTATAAAACATGGAATTTTCATGTTTTGGGAATAATTTATGGTTGGCAGTTCACGTCTTGGATGGTAATGACTGTGATATTTGTTAAGTAATTTGAAACCATTGGTTCTTGAGAAGGCCAGGTTTTATTTAACTATTCATTCAATAAAGGTAACAGTGAAACATGCTTCACCAAAATGCAGTGTTCATAATTCTGGAGTTCATGTAAAGCAGATACTGTATTTAATTTTTAATTTTTTTGTTACATTCAACTGGTGGTGTGGTTTTCTTTTATACTATGAAAAACTAAATTCATCAACCATCTTACATCTTATAATCTAATATAACTTTGTTGGTTTACTGATACGGTGAGTTGAACTTGGATGTTTTTATTGATTTTGCCATTATGGTTTGCTAATACAATGCAGGTTGAGTATGATCCACGGTTAATTAGTTTTGGGGAACTACTTGATATTTTTTGGTCAAGCCATGACCCCAGGCAGGTGTTTGGCCAAGGTCCTGATGTGGGTAATCAGTACAGGTAGGAGGAGTATGATGCCAGCTGCACTGCTGCAGTTCTTTGTGATATTCCTTCATATTCAATCTCATGCCAAGTGCTACGTACTGAACTACACTATACTTACATTCCGACAGATCTATTATTTTTGTTAATGGAACTGAAGAATCAAGAATGGCTTCTGTCAGCAAAGAACAGGAGCAAACCAGGTCAAGAAGCAGCATTGTGACTACTCAAATTCTGCAACTTGGAACATTTCACCCAGCAGAGTCTGAGCACCAGGTTTGATTTTCCAAAATAATGTTTAATTTATAAGTGACGTAAGATAAGCATTTTCTTCTATGTTTGCATAGATCTGGGTACAAGTAACCAATACAATGCAGTACAGTAATACAGTGATTTTGTCAAAAGTTTAAGATATAGGTGCAACAGTTCATATTGAATAATATATTATATTTATATGCAAAAAGTTTACAATTAAATTTATCCACTTCTAATCACCCTAATCTAAGTCCTATGTGTTCCCTAGCTTGTTTGGTGAGGATGAAATATGTCACCGTGTAATGGTTTTGGGTTGCTTAAGATTGCAAGTGAGAATATATTTTGAGGAAGGCATTGGGTGAGAGTCGTACTTCAATATTTTTCTCAATGTATTCAAGTAACACTATTTTGAGGACAGTGGGCAAACTAGGCATCCATAGCCCACACAAGAATAAGGAGTATGCCAAAAATATGAATAACATTATTGATTGAGTATTGGTATTGGATACGAATACACCACCAATTTTGGTTTAGACGTGCATTATAGATATGCAACTGCCCATATTCTTTGTCATAGGCCTACCCTAAACCTTGAGTTAGTGAGGGCAGAATATACAAACTGTGGGTCAGTAGGTTCAAATATGTATAAACAGAGGAAGTAAAATGCAAAAATGTAGATTTTACTAGTAATTTTCTGTCAATAAAGATTTTAGTTGTGAGTTTTTAAAAATGATGGGTGCACTTGCACTTCCTCACTATAATGTAGGTCTGCCGTTATTCTTGGTATTGAGGACAATTCTATTTGGATTCATGATGCTTTGCTTGTATTTGTGACTTTTTAGAGCACTAAATCCACCTGTTTGTGTTGTGCATTCAAGCGGTGGAACTATTACTTCCTGTTATGATTTTTTTGGTCAGCTACTGCTCATTTTTTATTAAAACAAGATATGAAGCACAAGGATTAAATGTAACAATAAAAAAAGCATGAGGATTAATTTAAAAAACGTTTTTTAAATAAGATACAAAGAAAAAGCCTTTAGAAATAAAAAAGTGTCCTGGTTCTTTTGGCAAAAGTTAAAATAGTTACTTTTGGAAACACTCTAAACATATCATAGAATCAACTTTCCCTGAGCTTTAACTTATTTGGCCCTAAATTGCACATTAATTAATTGATTGATTTGTCATTGTGGCAAAAAACCATCTATTTACCAATGAAAATTGACTCCATTTTTTTGTCTAACTGTTGAAGATTTCAGAAAGTTCAATTTTCTGTAGTAGGTGAAAAAGGTGCTTGTCAAAGACAGTGCTAGATCTCGTTTGATCACTGACTGACATTGCATGTTGTGTTTCTAAATATGCAGAAATTTGAACTCAAGCAAAATACCTTCCTTCTTCAGCTAATTGGGAACCTGCCTGAAGAGGAGCTCGAGAGATCAAACCTGGCAACAAAATTGAATGGATATGTAGCTGAGCTTTGCCCTCCAAATATCCAAAAGCAAATTGATGCAAAGATCAACGAGATTTTAAAAAAGGGTTGGCCGATTTTAAGGGAATTGTAAGTTGCTCAGATTCATATTGTCATTCTGTGGCCATCGTGCTCAGTGTATCTATAGGTTTGATTCAAGAGCTTGTAATGTATCAGTTACACGGCTCGAAAATACCGGAAAGAGAATTAGGTACATGGTTTTTGCACGGTCCGAATATGATTATACTACTCCGTTGTAATTATTGTAACAGCGATCAAACTCGAGTCCCACTCACCCCATGAAGAAGAAACATTTTTTATTTGTGAGCTCTTAAATTTCATTTCTAATTTGCCATATGATGACTGCATTTGAGATACTTGTAAACCCAGCTTGCCATTCATCAAGCGGAAGAATTAATTACGTTCACACTTGTTAAATTCTTGTGAGTTCTAAGTTCTAACGTTTTTTAAGCATTTATTTATATAACATAGCAATTACTTTCTATAATTTGTCATTGTTATTTATGAAACCTCGCTTGGAAAAATAAAATTTCACATATTTTATATGCCCAGATTTTTCGTATATGTAATTAGTATATTATGTCAAATGTGTAATTATTTTACACATTGATCTAATGAAGGTGTTGTCAACATGTGAGTTGTTATATGCTGACAAAATATACTAATTAAACTCTATAAGTAATACTTAAAATATACTATGATTTATTTTGGGTAAATCTATTTTAATCATTTTCAATTTACTACCAGATTTTCTAAAAAAAAAAATATACAAAATAAAACCATTCAAGTTCAATGTTGTAATTTAAATGGAAAGATTATTGAACTTTTTAAGATAAACTCTTCTCTCACCTGATTGTTATCTTTTAGAATTAATTATTTTTTTATTTTCCCTTAAATTTTACGTTTGATTGTTAAAAATATCTTAATTTTGATGATTAATCAATATTTTAAACTTTGATCTAGACGAGTCAGCCATTTGAATTTGAATTGCCTGAGCGGCTGAGCCTCCTTATACAATATGCGGTTCAATTTTTTGTGTATATGTGAACGAAGTGACAAACACCGCCGAACAATACTAATATTACATTTTTTGTCAAAAAAAAAAGAGAAATGATATTTAAATATTTATTTTGTGGCAATTTTATCTCTCATATTCACACTATTTTTTATTTTATCTCCTTATTGTTTTGATTTTTATATTAATATCTACTAAATATAGTTATACCATAATTTATCAACCAAATTATTATTCAAATAACACTCCTAAAACATTATGTAGCCAATTTTTAAACATGCAGACTTTAGATTTATTGTAACGAAAAAATAAATGAATCAATTATTACCTCAAGCTACTACATTCATCCTGAACCGCAAGATTCAACTAAAACGAACGATCCAGATATACGAAGAAATATCGATAACCTCGATATCGCTCCACTATAAATAGCTAAATACGAAGCAGATTCGCGAGTTAACTCACAGTGACGGCGAAGATAGATTCCGATCGGAAGAGAAAGAAAACATCTATTTCGTCGGCGACGGCGGAAGAAGAAAACCGAAAGAAGAAGAAAGTAGCGAAAATGTCTTCATCTCGCGGCGCTGAGGTTAGGGCTTCACACATACTGATTAAACACGAAGGTTCTAGAAGAAAAGGTTCGTGGAAAGATCCAGAAGGTTACGTCATCAAGAACACTACTCGTGAAAGTGCCGTTGCTATTCTTACTTCAATGAAAGAGGATATCCTTTCTGGTAAGGCGAAATTTGAGGATCTTGCTTCGAGGTATTCTGATTGTAGCTCTGCTAAACGCGGTGGCGATCTTGGTAAGGAAATTTCAGATTCTTGACATTTGTTTCTGTTTGTGTGTTTCAATTGGATTTTTGTTAACCCTAGGGTAGTTGAATGAGTTTCTTTAGTTAATTGAGATTTTATTAGTAAAGAAATGGAAGAACTGAAAAGTAATTTTTCGCTTCACATGAATCGATTGTTGCTAGAAAGATTACCAGAATTAGGAGCTGAGGAATGTTTTGTTTCTATGAAGCATGACACGGATCGACACTGACAGTGGACACTGATAAAAAGTTGGAAAATGAATTAATTATACATAATAACATGTGTCTGTGTAAGAGGGTTGTTTTAGTGTTATCAAAATAGAAGCTAAAGCGGTGGTATAATGTCACCCTATTATTAGGTGATACAATATTTGGTGCAAAATGTTGTCACATTGTGGCTGTAGTGGTGATATAGCATTTAGCGTCACATAGTTTGCACAAATTGCTATTTTACGTGATCCACAATCAGGGTCGGACCTGGGATTCCAATATCAGTGGGGCAATATTTTTCTTGTCAAATATTTCAAAGTCTCACTACTACAGCCATTAGGATGACTTTGTTACTCTCACTACTACTACTACTACTAGCTTTGTCTCTAGGCATAACCGGAAAAAATTTCTTCATCCTAATTCAATATAAAATCAATTCAGTACTCAATATAAAAAAATTTCATCCTAATTCAATATAAAATAAATTCAATTTCAATTTCACTACTAAATTCAATTTCAATTTCTTCTTCCAGTACTCTCAATACTTTCACCAGCTTAATTCAATTTCAATTTCACTATTGTCTACTATCAATTTAACCTAAAAGAGAAGAGAGGAGATGAGGGCTAACCTCTTGAGACTGACCGCGGCTGAGACTTGAGAGAGGAGAGGAGATGGGCGCTGCACTGCTGCTGACACCGGCGGAGAGAGGAGAGGAAAACGAGTAAACGACGGCGGCGGTGGGTGGTGGACCGGAAAGGGTGTGTGTACGCGATGATGGAAAGGAAGAGCAAAAGGAAAGGAAGGAACTTGCGATGCGATGATGATGGTGGCCGGCGGTGGGTGGGTGGTGGTGAGAAAAAGGAAAGAAGGAAAGAGGAAAGAAAGAGCTGTGTGTCTGCATATTTTTGTTTTTTCTTTTAAAAAAAAATTGGGCCTGGGCTGGTGTGGCACTTGCCACAGCAGGCCCAGGCCAGGTCCCCCCCTGTCCACAATCGACAATACTGGTTTGGTTGTTATTTGAGGGATTCGTTTTTGCTTGGTGTAAAAAGAACATAATAAGAATTAAGAATTGAGGAGCCTGGTTCATTTCAGTTATTGATGTTCGGTGTAATTTACTAGAAAGTAATGGTTTGGATTTTATTCTGCCTAAGAAAGAATAGGTACAAGTTTATGATTGTCGTAATGGTAGCTTATTTATTGTGCATCGTATCAACCAACGTACAGATTTCTTGTCAAAGTAATTTGGTCTTCTATACAAGTTTAAACAATTTTAACCCCAGGAGTGCTGCCTTTCCCCTAATGTTTCTTAAGCATCCCTTAAGTTTTTTTGTTACTTTCTAAATAATCTAATTGAAAAATTTATTTTTGCTATCCTAAACATTACATTCTAGTTCCATCCATCTACCAAGGGTAGCTAAATAATTCACATTTCATGTCATTGTGAATTCTAATAATTATTATAAATTGCAATGACTTAACAATATGTTGTGATGGAATATTTGTTGGACTTCTTGATGTTGCTGTGGTCTAATGTAAGCTAGCATTAGCTTTAGGCAAATACAATATTATTGGAATGTGAATTAAAGAGCTATAATTCAAATGTCCATCATTACAGCTGATCTTTCAATTTGCGCGAAACTGAAAATGTGGTTATGAAGATAACAGTGTCTTCATGAAATCAACTTCTTAGACCTCCGATATGTCATACCTTGAATTCATTTTGCATAACCCTCCCAAAGAAATGCTAGTAACATACACTCAACATATTATTTTCAACTCACTATCTTCCAATGATTGATATTTAGATGAGTCCCACTAAATTTATTTGAGACCCATTTGAATTTTAATCAATACAAGGGAGTGTGTTGAGAAGAGTGTTTATATAATGTGTTGCTAGCACCCCTCTAATCCTAAAGGATTGACTAAACATTCAATCATTGCCTTCATATATAGAGTGAAATATATGCATTGTATTTTTTAATAACAAATATTTTTTTAGTTGAACTAAAATGGTCACTTTTTGGCTGTAGGTCCTTTTGGTCGTGGCCAGATGCAGAAGCCTTTTGAAGATGCAACTTATGCTCTTCAAGTTGGTGAAATTAGCGACATTGTGGATAGTGACAGTGGATCCCACATAATCAAGAGAACAAATTGATTATTACACGGAGGAATCTTCCTTTTAGAGTGAACTGTAGCATTTAGAGATGATTGCTGTGATTGTTGTTCGGCTCAAAATCTGTTGATATATTGATAATTTAGTCATGGCAGAGCCATGTGTTTTTTTGATGATACGTTGTTTTAACAAGAATTAAAAAACTGTATCTGTATGCTTGTAATTTTGAAAAACATTCATGGGGTTTGTACTTTGTACTCTATTGTTTTTGGCAGGATCCTGTCGTGAATTCTATCACTACCAATTATGAACACGTTACCTTGTTACCTAAAATATGTATATAGTCTGAGATTGTTTACCTGCAAGAACCACCACAAGCATCGTGCCTCCATGTAACTTGATAGATGGATGCATGTGGCGATTGCTTATGTTATTATATGAATGGTTGATGTGCAATAATGAGGTAATTGTGATAAATCTTGTGAATGGCCGAGGTCTATGCCGAGTGATTTTAATAATAACTCACAATGTAAGCTTTTTAAAGGTTTGTGAGTTATTTATAGATAGGAAATTGGGCATTGATTTATGTTAGAATGATGAGTTGTTGTGGAGGAAGATGTTAAAACTTGTATTGATATAGACTAATTCCTCTGTTTCAAATATGTGGTAGTTTAAGCATTTTATTCTATTTTGGAAGAATGAATGTAACATGTGAGAAGCAAACATATGATTCTGAACGGGAGTATATTCAGAAGTCTTGAGCGGCGCTTTTATGTGAATACTTGTTTGACGTGAAAATTTGACTTATGTTGAGCAAAAAACACCATTGACTTAGGTGTTTTAATGTGATGTAGAGATTATTGACCATTGCATTATACTGTGCTTGATACTGTATTAGATTATGTATTGATGTTAGTGTTCCTAATCTAGGGGTATACGTTAGTCTGTGATGTTATGTGATACTATTATGTTAACTTCCATCTATTTCTTCTACTCTTTTTTTTTGAGAGAGATTCCATCTATTTCTGCTTACTTCGCATATAAGGTATGTGCGATAAACTCATCTTACCCTAAGTTTGTTTTTCTTTGTATTCTTGCAACAGTTACCTTGGAACTTTAACCACAGATGTCGAGCAGTAATTGATAGAAACTCCGTTCGTTGATGAATTGCAGGATTGTTGTGTTGTAGCCTTTTCTATGTACGAAATTTTGTTGGAACATTTAAGTTATTGAAAAATGCTAACTAGCACTCCAATGACACTTTTTAAGGATTTTAAATAGTAAGTTTTTATTAAAAAAAAAATTGTGTATAGTGTGCATTAAAAATTGTAGTATTTAATTTTTTGTAAGAATAATTTTTTCATTTTGAATCTTTAAAGAGTGCACTATAGGCACTTGTTTAAGGACTAAACTTATGTTTATGGTGGAATGTCTCATTTATGGGATTGGGTTTCCTTGCTCTCTATGGGCTTTTTATTAGAATTAAAAGGTAGGTTAAAATAAATAAAGGAATAAATGTTATTTTTTGTATTTACACAATGCTTATATTTAAGTTTAGTCCTTGTAACTTTTTTCTTCTAAATCTCCCACTAACTCCATGTTTTAATAATTAGTCATTGATATTTTCTCGACAAACATAACTTAAGCCAACAATCACTATTGTACAAAAGACTTACTACTCCGTCCCAAAATATAAGCAAAAATGAGTCAACATAAGTTGATGTATTTTATACAAATTTTAAACAAAATACGTTAACTTTTGTTGACCAATTTTTGCTTATATTTTGGGACGGAGGGAGTATTAAGTTAGTTTTAAATGACTTTGTAAGTCAATTTTTGAAGTGATTTAAATTGTTATGAGTTAGCATTTGGAGGGTATTTTAAGTCAATAATGCAAACGACTTAAAGGTTAACTCAATTGGTAATCCTACTGGATTAGATATCTTCGGCCTGAGTGAGAGTGGTGATGGAAGGGGACAGACTTGGGTAACAACTCCTTCCATCGGAAGGGAACAATGTACCCACAAACACTCTGACGATGAAGTAAGAATGCTTATATTTAAATTGAAAGATGTATGACCATGGTACAATCTCTTGAATTTTGACACCTTTAAATGAGCTCCAGAATGATTCAATCTTCTCCATCAACATGTAGGAGCGGATTGGTCTGTTCGTGAGCAAACAACCAACTAGACAGAAGTCACGATCGTCAGTCTATGTAGGAATTTCGTCGGTCTCAATTTTGAGCTCATCTTCCTCATCGTTTACTGAGAGATGCTATAGTGTGGCCATGGTGATGGGTTAGGCGAGGAGGGCAATATTGGTTTCAAGAGAAGTACTCACAGGGAGAGAACACTAGGAACTCCTCAGAGGGAGAGAATGCAACACTACCATGTCTTTCTTTAATAAAAAATATTGAAGTTGAAAAAATTATTGTCATTCAATATAGCAATAATTGATTAAGGACGGGGATAGTATAATCGCATGGGTCGATCGATGAGACGTCTTGATCATTAAAAAAATTAGTTTATTGTTCAAAACAATACGTTAATAGCTTAATCGCATAAATTTGTATATCTTTTTTTACAAAAGTAAATTGGTGTACATTAAATTTATAAGTTTTATATTTGACAGATTATAATATTTCTTAGATTATATGAAACATTAAAAAATATAAGTTTTATATCAAACATACTAAACTTATAAGTGTTATATCAAAACATTTTCAAACAATGTGATTACGTGATAATTGATTGAGTCATTTGATTTTATAAATGACATGATACTCCTTCCAGTCACATTTATAAGCAAAAGTCAACATTCTAGGTTCATTGAATAATCAATGTATATGACCTATATATAGGGCATATACATTAGTTATTCAATGAACAAAAATTGTTTTATGACCGGAGGGAGTACAGCCTCAATCTCGTTTATTTTTCTACCTTTGTTTTATTATGTGTGTTGACAAATATATTTTTTATGTTTTCTTTGTCACAACAACAATAATAATAAATATGATTATTAAAAAAATGCTATACATTCATTTTTATTTGTCAATTTTTGCAGAAAAAAATGTTCTTATTATTTAGTTTTTATTTTAAAATTGGAATGCAATATTTGCCTTGTCAATAATACCCTAGTATTTATTGAAGAGAGAAAAGTATATATAATAAGATAGTATATACCATGTTATAGTGAAAAGATGAATAATTTCAACAAAAGAAACAAATTTTATTTGTTTTCTGGTTTGTGTAAATAACCTCAAAGCGATAATTAAAAGGGAATATAGGGAGTGTACCCAAAAAAAAGGAATATAGGGAGTACAATGCAATATGTTATCGGTTTAAAAAAAAATGTAATATGTTATCTTTATGTTCACTTTCTTTTTGTCAAATATTTAATAATTAAAGGAAATAAGCAAGAGGAGTATTTCCATGTGCGGGCAACTAACTAGTAACAATTTAACATTTATTCACCAAAAAAAAAAAAACTAACTAGTAACAAAGAAAGTAAAGTCAAGGAGATGGGATGAGTTAGATCTTAATGAAAAATGTGTATGTAATTCCTACAAAGATAAATTCGTGAAGATGGAGGGTGAACAAGATTTTGAAATAGAGCATCTTATATTGACTATTGTTGAGGAAAATATCAAAGGTATGAAATCCATTGTTAAGAAGGGTGCAGTGTGGTCTGATATCAAACTAACCAGATATGAGTTTAAATTGCGGTGTTTCCCTTAGAAGCACACTTTAATGGTGCATCTATTGAGAAAAAAGGTGGGAAGCCGGTTCATGGAAGCGCAGTTACGGAACTTCTAGGCTAAGGAGGGGTACATCAAAGAGAATGATAGTTTGCAAGTCTTTGAAGTGGGTCTTTACTTTAAAACTAGGATATGTAATAAATTAGGATCTTCTTCAAAAAATAAATAAATAATTTAGGAGGTAGAAATCCTCGGTTTGAGTTTGATTTAAGACATATAAATAAGGATGTTAGGCGTGAAGGAAATAGTGATTTCATTGTTACTTGCCAGGTTAAAATTTTGTCTCGGTGAATGTCATTACATTATCATGAAGGAATCATTCTTGTACAAGCTTTGGTACACGTTGCAGATTTGACAAAGAATCAAGCCAAGAAGCAAATAAAGGATCAACAAGATAATATATATTTTCTAATATTGTTAGCTCTTGGAGTGATGCACTGACAGAGAATGACTATTTTGAATTAAAGGAAGAACAACTTTATGTGAAAATCTTTTTTACCTTTATTTTTATTTTTGTCTTTCTTTTCTCATACATAAATTTGCGTAATTAGATAAAAAAAAAACGCAACATCCATAATAATACATCATGTCTTGCAATTTACTATTGAAAAGTTTGTTTAAAGAAAGAAAAAGAAAAGCTTTAATAGTTATGTCAATTTTCAAGGTTTCATCGCTTTTATTAAAATATATATCTAATTATCTATAGTTATTTAATGTTGATTTATAAGCAAAATTATATGATGGGTATAAAGGATACTTCAAACTCATTACAAAGAAAATATTATATCTGTTACGAACATTCTAAATGCGTGTATGAATTGAGGGTTTTGGAGGGAAGCATTTACTTTTTTTTTAAATTACGGACACTAGAAAATATTTTTTTAAAAATTGAAATAACAACATGATAAATGATCATAAAATATTTAAAACACACTTAATTTATTTTTAAAAAGAAAAGTAGGTTCTCCTCTCTATTTTCCTCCTAAACCCTAATTCAAACACACCTAAAAGATTGGCAATCCAATCAGGATTAAGAACAACTTTAGTATTAGTCATACATACACAGGCTGTAATTTTTTAGTGTGAGCAAAACAGAAAACACAACATGCATCGTGCGCTCAACATACACAGAGGCTGCAACCTTTGATGAAATTGCACACTTCCAAATCTGATTAAATACCTTTGAGTTGAAACTTTCTGAAAATCCAAAGCTATCATTTCTTGATAGAATAGTTATTTCATCATTCATTAAAGATTGCTCTTTCTATTTTTATTTATTTGATACTTTTATTATTAATGAACCACTTATTGAAAAAACTAATTTAAGATTTAAATTACAAAAGAATTGACGGGGTGGCTATGACCCTTAGACCACCCCTCCCTTTGTCATTGTTAATTCTCATTTTACAATTATTTTCAATGAAATTTGAATATATATTTTTTTGAAGAAGTTAAATCAGCCCACTCAAATTAGTATCAGGGAGAATCAATGAAATTTGAATATTAGGGTGGTTGGTTCGGTTGTGAGGGGTGTGGTGGGGTTTCAATGAAAATAATTTCTTGGAATGTTAGGGGTTGGGTGGTGGTGAAAAGCGGAAGGAGGTTCGGAAGTTAGTAGTTGAAAAGAGCCCTTGATTTTGTGTCTTTAAGAAACAAAATTAGCTTTGGAGGATAATTTTTTATGCTCGTCGTTGTGGGGAAGTTTGGATCATGGTTTTTCTTTTCGATCTTCAGTTGGAGCATTTGGTGGTTTGTTAACTGTGTGGGATTCATCTGAGGTGGAGGTGTGGTCGACTTCTAGTTTCGAGCATTTTCTTGTGATTCATGGAAGGTTTAGACGCAGTGGTGTTGATTTTTACTTGGTTAATGTTTATGCTCCTTGCGATAATATGGCTAAGCAGTTGTTATGGGGTCGATTAACGTCCTGGATTGGTAATCATGTCGGGAGCAACTTGTGCATCTGTGGTGATTTTAACGTTGTTCGGTGTGTTGATGAGAGGAAAAGTGTAGTGGCAGCCCCTCGCTCGGTAGATTGTGCTCCTTTTAATATTCTTATTGAGCATAATTTGTTGGTTGATCTTCCTTTGGTCGGCCGTCGATTTACGTGGTATCGTGGTGATGGGCTCTCAATGAGCCGCATTGACAGATTTTTATTGTCTGAAGATTGGTGCTTAACTTGGCCTAATTGTGTTCAGGTGGCGCAAATTCGAGGATTGTCTGATCATTGTCCTTTAATTTTATCAGTTGATGAAGAGAATTGGGGTCCTCGTCCGTCTCACATGCTGAAATGTTGGGTGGATGTTCCTGGTTATAAGCAGTTTGTCCGCGAGCGTTGGAGTTCTTTTTAGGTGGATGGGTGGGGACGCTATGTCCTAAAGGAGAAAATGAAACTCATTAAGTTGGCTCTTAAGGATTGGCACCGTAATCATACTCATAATTTACCAGGTAGGATCAAGTTAGTTAAAGATCGTATCGCTGAGTTGGATTGTAAAGGGGAAATTGTGCTTTTAGTGCAAGCAGAATTGGAGGAGTTGCATGTTCTTACTGCTTATTTATATTCCTTATCTCGAGTGAATACTAGTATATGTTGGCAGCAATCAAGGTTGAATTGGTTAAAGGAAGGAGATGCAAACTCTAAATTTTTCCATGGTATTATGTCGAGTCGTAAAAGAGTTAACGCTATTGCGTCGATTCAGGTTGATGGCGCCTTAGTGAAGGGGGTTGATAATGTTCGCAATGCTGTGTATTCTCATTTTTCTTCCCATTTTAAGGCTCGAATTGTTGATAGGCGGGGGGTTGAAAACTTAAATTTTCGCTCCTTGAATTATGGTGAAGTGGGGTGGGGGGGCTCATTAAGCCATTTTGTTTGGAGGAGGTAAAGCAAGCGGTCTGGGATTGTGATTGTTATAAAAGTCTCGATCCGGATAGAGTTTCTTTCGGCTTTATTAAAGACTTTTGGGTTGAGTTGAAAATGGTCTCATGCGGTTTCTTAGTGATTTTCATCGTAATGGTAAGTTGACGAAACGAATTAATAGCACTTTCATCACTCTTAATCCAAAGATTGATAGCCCTCAAAAGTTGAACGACTTCCGTCCAATTTCTTTGGTTGGTAGTTTGTACAAAGTGTTGGCAAAGGTTTTGGCGAATAGATTGTGGGCGGTTCGGAAGAGTTATTTCTAATTCTCAATCTGCGTTTGTTCATGGGAGGCAGATTCTTGATGGGATTTAAATTGCTAATGAGGTGGTTGACGATGCGCGTAAGCAGCATAAAGAGTTATTATTATTTAAAGTGGATTTCAAAAAGGCGTATGATTCTGTCAATTGGGTTATTTGGACGTTGTGATGTCAAAGATGAACTTTCCTTTTCTTTGACGTAAGTGGATGAAAGAGTGTATTGGTACCGCATCAGCTTCGGTTTTGGTGAATGGGAGTCCTACTGAGGAATTTCGTTTGGAGTGAGGGTTGAGGCAAGGTGACCTTTTATCTCTTTTTTTATTTTTGTTCGTTGCGGAAGGTTTTCATGTAATGATGTCGGCCTTGGTGGAGAATATTTTGTTTAAAGGTTACCAAATAGGTGTCGATGAGCCTGTTGTTATTTCTCACCTACAATTTGTTGATGATACATTTATAGTGGGAGAGAAGAGTTGGGCAAATGTTCGGGCCATGAGAGCGGTTTTGATTCTGTTTGAAGAAGCGTTTGGATTAAAGGTTAATTTTAATAAAAGCCTTTTAGTGGGGGTTAATGTAACTGACACTTGGTTAGTTAAGGCAACGTCTGTAATGAATTGTAGAGTTGGGAGGTTGTCGTTTGTGTATTTGGGTCTCCCTATAGGAGGAGATGCGAGATGTTTGAATTTTTGGGAGCCTTTGATTACTCGTATTCAGAAACGTTTATCTGGGTGGAAAAGCAAGAATTTGTCCTTGGGTGGTCGGCTTGTCCTCATGAAATATGTCATGTCATCGCTTTCGGTCTACTTTCTTTCCTTCTTCAAAGCTCCCTCGGCTATCATCTCCTCTATTGAATCTCTTTTTAAATTTTTTTTTTGGGAGGGAGTGAGGATGTAAAGAAAATCTCTTGGGTGGATTGGGACTCTATTTTTTTGGGGAAGGAGGATGGAGGTTTGGGAGTTAGGCGTATAAAAGAATTTAATGTTGCTTTGTTGGGTAAATGGTGTTGGAGGATGCTGGTTGATAGGGGGATTATGGTTTAGGGTGTTGAAGGCTCGTTATGGGATTGAGAGTGGCCGTGTGAAGGAAGGAGGAAGGGATGGGTCAGCTTGGTGGAGGTAGTTGATTCGAATTCGTGACGGGGTTGAGATGGAGATGGGGTGTTGGTTTGAGGATAATATCCGGAGGAAGGTTGGAAATGGAGCTGATTCTTTTTTCTGGACAGATCCTTGGTTAGGGGAAATCCCCTTGAGAGTTAGATTCCCGAGATTGTTTAAGTTGTCTGTGAATAGGTGGATGACGGTTGCTGGCATGTTTTCTTTAGGTTGGGGAGAGGGAGGGGGAGGCTTGGATTTGGCGGAGAAGGTTGTTGGCGTGGGAGGAGGAGTTTGTAGTGGAGTGTAGGTTGTTACTTCACAATGTTGTTTTGCAGGTTAATGATGTCGATCAGTGGTTGTGGCATCTTGATCCGGTTTCTGGTTATTCCGTAAAAGGCGCGTATCAATTTCTGTCTTCTTCGGCTCCGCAAATCAATACTTATGGATCAGAGTTACTTTGGCATAAGGAAGTCCCAGTGAAGGTTTCTTTATTATCTTGGCGACTCTTCCGAAACAGGTTACCTACGAAAGATAATCTTTTCATAAGGGGTATCATTCAGCAGTATTCTTAGCTTTGTGTGGGTGGTTGTGGAGAGTTAGAATCAGTAAATCATTTGTTTTCTAAATGCAATTTTTTTAATTCTGTTTGGCATCTTGTCTATAATTGGATTGGCATTTCTATCGTGGAACCGTATAGCATCTTGGACCATTTTGTTCAGTTTTGTCATTTATCTCACAACAACAGGATACGCGATCTATTTTGCAGTTAATATGGTTCTCGAGTATCTAGGTCATTTGGAAGGAACAAAATAGCAGAATCTTCAGAAATCAGGAAGAAAGTATTCATAATCTCGTTGACAAAATCAAGGTGTTGTCTTTCTGGTGGTTGAAGGAAAGATTAGTTAATATTGCTTTTAGCTATCATAACTGGTGTTTTTGTCCTTTTTCATGTTTGGGTATTGGTTAGAAGTGTTTCATTTGTTTGTTTTGGCTGTCGGTTAAGAGGTTTTTGTTCCTTAATCGTAGACTTGTATTGTTTGGATTTGAGTGTTTTATTCTGACACACCTTTAGCTAGATTGAACGTTTTTTTTGTTATTAATGTATCTCATTTTGGTTTGTTCAAAAAAAAAAAAGACCGCAAGATTGAACTCTTACCACTAAGTTGACAACTCGTATACAACCAAACCATATATATGAATCACTTTAAAAAAAACAAAAAAAAATAGTAGAAGTGAATATGTTAATTGTTATGTTAGTATATTCTCTGTTGTCAAGATTCGAACCCTGAACTTTTAACTTCTTTAAACTCTTAACTCAACTAAGTGAGTTATCCATCCCCAAATCACTTTCAAACATTAACATAAAAGCATGTTTTGATAGCTAAATAAACACTTTTTTTTTACGAAATAAATATTAATCCTTACAGTATGGAATATGAATGCATCTAATATTTATCCTACTCTTTTGTATTATTGTAAAATCTATTATTTTATAGTATGAGTGATTTACTTATTGGTTAACTCATGCGAACAAACCGTCGTGTGCATGAATTACTTGAATATTATCAAGCTAACATAAGTTCAAATGCCTTACTTTTTCTCGCAACTTATATTGGCCGGCATGCATGAGAGGTATTATTCGTTCAAAGACGTACTTAAGTTGTTATTATTATTATTATTATTATGAGACATGCTATTTACGGCGAAAAGAAATACTTGCTTAGTGACAAATCCAAATTTAAAAAGTATTGTCACACTCATACAAATGTTTTTTTTATAAAAAGAGAAAATGGTTTAATAATGTGACTAATTTATTTATCATTTAATTTCTTTCATTGTTGTGCGTGTCCAAATAATTTCATTCATGATTGTGTTGTGTCTATGCAAAACTAGCTCACAGCGAAAACAATTATATTTAGTTGCGACTTGTGATTTACCTTTGTTATCATTATAGTATATGAGAACTTAGAAGCTAAGATCATATTGGTTTTATTGTATAATATCAATAACGTTAACTCACAAGTTTTTTAATCTTGTCCCCTGAATTTATGTTATATTTATTTTATTAGCATTCATTTTTTTTTTTGGAATAAAATGGGAATAAACATATATATTATCGATCGTTTACTTAGATAGCGAAACCTAAGGAGAAAGTGAAAGAATGGACATGACAACATACTTGCTCTATGCAACAAGATATTAAGTCGCAAAGAATATAGACATTTTACGTTTTGGTTTTTGTATATCATATAATTCATAAATAGAATTGGAAGAGCATTATTCTTATAGAGTACGTGCAGACGGTGCAGTGTTATAAAATTTAATGGTACAATTGTTTTTTTGAGCAATGGTACAATTGTTTTAAACTTTATACTTTGTGCAAACCATTTTGGCCATTATTAATAGATTTATTTGATCTATTGTCAATAAAAAAATAGATTTATTTGATCTAAAAATTAACAATATACTTAAAATCATACACTGCTTATAATTATTGATTTGGCTCAGAGAGAGTGAGAAAGAAAAAACTAATAAAAAACAAAGTTGTATGTATCTACATCATATAAAACTACGTTGTTGGACAGCAAAAATTTTGTCGGAATAACATTTCCCTATTGTAAAATACATTAAATTAGCGAAGAAAACTGCAACCATCAAATTACGAAATTGATCATAAATATACTGCAACAAAAGCGACAAAATATCTATGATGCAAAGCCTGGTTATTTATATAACACATTTTTTATGTTAGAAATTTTATTTTTAAGTGTTGGTCTTTCATTATGATAATACATTGGTGTTTTTTTTTTTTTTGAGGAAGTGATAATACATTGGTTGAAATGGTGTATCGACGAGTTCTAAAATATCATTTATTTTATTTTTTAGGTTCTAAAACATTTAAAGATCAATATATACTAGACATCAGTGCATTTAAATGGCTCTTGATAAGAGGAACTATTATGACTTATAAAGAAAGGAAATGGTCTGATGTCTACCACTCTTCATAAAAACAAGTTGAACCATTGTGATCCTATATGAAAGGTAGGTCCCCTCTTTACTTTCTTATAAATATATATTAAAACATGACAATGACTTTTGTAATTGCATTTATCGCTTTATTTTTTTGAAGCAGGGGAAAAAAAGTGAGAAAAAATTATCCAATAGTCAACATATTTTAGAAGCATTTGAGAGCATCAAAACAATTTAAAAAATATTCACAAAAAAAAAAAAAAAAACAATTTAGAAATATGATACCAGGAGACAAATATCTTTCTCTTGCCTTATATATAATTTTTTAAATTCATAAAACTATTATATAGGGTTCAATATTCATGACATTATAATATTATTCATGAGTAGAAAAGAGGGCATATATTGCAAGTGTAAAATAATTTTATACCAACATCCAATAAGAATTGATTATTTGACAATTATTTTTAGTAAAAAGGTTTAAATGACAATATAGTGAATTCTTATTAGATGACAGTTTAAAACAACTTTACACCATCTGTCAATTTTCAGTAAACTCAATATTCATATTATTTTTGTCACTGATTTTTAATATATTCTAACATGTAATATTAGAGTGGTCATTCATTTTAGTCCATAAAATGTTCAAACGATTAATATTTAGTCTCTTGACAACAAATTATTTATTATCCCTTAAAAAGAACAATTTTTTGAAGGCGAAAGTTACTAAAAATATATCCAGCTTTAAGTAAAACTCAAATTATCATAAAAGACAATAACATTCAAATCATAACAGAATGCTAAAATATAACTTCTCATGTTAATTGTCATTTGCCATGTATTTTTCCATTAATGAATTTAATCTTCTGTTTTCATGTTTTTCTAGTCACAAACTAGTTCTCTAACATTACAATTTTTTGCTATAATATTAGTTTTCTTAATCTTTTTTCCGTTTGCATTTTTGCCTTTCTTTTCTGAATCTATATATCATATTTTGTTTATTGACTCATCATATCTCACAATTTTTTATCTTTCTCTTGTATCTCTTTTTCCATTGACTCTCACTCTCAAATAGTGAGGGAATATTTATTCAATGTTGTATACTTTAATTACTGTCTCAAACTAGTACTAAATTTCATATTAACATGCTTAGTATCAGTACTTGGCTGTTACAGCTCACAGTATGTGCACTGTGCAGCAAATTTTCAAAACTTCAATGATAATAAAATTATTCATCCCATATTAATTTATTTTATTTGATCAGTATAAGGTTCTAATTTTCAAAAAAATTAAATTCTTGCCCTGTTTTAATTATTTTTTTCAGTATAGTTTTTTCTTATAGTGCGATGAAAATTATGGATGGGTACCCATTGGCCAATGTACTCCATGGATGGACCACCACTTCACTAGATCCAGGCTGCACAGTCTCACCAAACTGCAAAAATAGAAAATACCAATTTGTCTAAAACACACTAACTGTCGATTTAAGGAACCAACAGACCTGTCAAAAGTATCAAAACCTTGGACCCAATTGTGGGACTCACAATCATACCAAAACTGGCCACCAATTCCAGGCCACAACCACAAAAACTTAGCAATGTTGCACTCATGTTCCCACTCCCTGTACTGTTTCAACCTACTCTTGGTTTCCATGTTCTATACAGGGTTTAAAAAAGATTTAGTTTTTACCATTGAAAATTGCTGCTTAGAATTATGCTCTCACATAAATTTCACAATTTAAATCTTTTAGCATTCTGCCCCCCTAGGAAGTTACCAGCTCCCGACTCAGCTGAAACATCATGCTGAAAGGGGCAATCGGAACCATTCCTGCACCCCCTCGAGCTATTAAAGTATATGCATTGTTTCTTGCTTTTGTATTTGACTTCCCCTTGATTATTGTTATGTGCCAATTTCATATCTTGGAAGTTACTATGACGGCTACCTATTTGTGAGTCCAGCTTATCTTGTCCATCTGCACCATGTTGCCTAATGAGGTTTTTATAATAGTTGGCATCCTTTACAGCAGATGCCGAACCTGAACTGGTTTGATAAGGCTTTGTACTAGCAGTGGGTTGTGTATTGTTCAAAACAGTATGCAAGTTCCCAGAAGGAGGCAATGGAACTGTGCTTTGTTCACTAGAAGAAAAAGTGAAAGATGCAGATCGCTTCACCCCAGATGCCAGAAATGAATCTGGCTGAGGCTGAGTATGTAATGCAGTTGGCATTGGACTTGACATGTGAAAATTATTGTTGACAGGTCTGGGGATATGAGGTTCAGGTGTAGGTGTGGACATAAAAACAGAGGGGGATATTGGTTTACTGGATACTGGCCTAGACAATGGAGCTGACGCAGTTGCTGGCTTATCATGTGCAGAAGACACAATTGAATATGATGGAATTGCAGGAGCAAACAGAGTTGTTGGCTTACCAGATGTAGGATTGAAAGATGAAACTGATGGAATTGCAGGCTTAAACCCAGAAAAACCCACAGAACTAGTGTGTGAGTTCCTAGAAGTTGCCACATCGAGTGTAGATGTAAACAGAGGAACTGAAGGAGTAGCAGCTTTCAATCCATAAGTGGGTGTAACCATGGAATTTGAGGACGAACTTACAGTGGTGGCTGCAACTCCATGCTCATTGATCAAAGTCTCGATCATTTTTGGGTCATTTAAAATTTTTACGAGTAGATCCATATCAATTAAGCCTCCTTGCTCATTACTCTTCAAGATGGCCGCCACAACTTCAGAGGCTGCTGCTGCGTCAGCTTCCAAACCAGAAGATACCCCTGCTAAGGGCATTGGACGAGCATCTGAGGTGGAGACAGTACGGGAGGTGTTACGGTCTGAACTAATGGAAGTTGTTGCTGACATGTATTGATGCAAATTCTGTGGCTGAACATTGGGATGAGTGTTCACTGCTACTGCTAATTTAGGCAAATTAGTCATCGACTCTTCCTCCTCGATGGGAATGATGGGGATGAGAGGAGTACTGTTATCATCATATTGTTCCTCTTCTACATCCAAAGAAACAGAAGGGCTACATACCCAAACGCAAGTCAACAATGTTACTAACAACAGAAAATGAAACAACACAAGGCTTTCTTAAATATTCAACATTTTACCTAGGAGGAATGGCAGAGGGTCGGGGATAAACTGCTTCAAGCACTCTTATTTCTCTCAGCTTCTGAACCTCTTTCTCCCTACTTTCTTGCCCAGCTGCAACTAGCCAATTAGGACTGAAGACAAACTGTATTGAAGAGTAAAGAAATCAACATAGTGACAAAAGAATCTGAAACAACCAGTTAAAGAAAGCAGAGTATGAAACGTAATAGTTTAACAAAAAAAAATTACAATGTGAAATACATATTGCTAACAAAGGGTTGTGGTAAATAACAAGCAGCAGAAAATTACCGAGAGAGGGCATTCCCATTTTATCTTAGGAATGTGGGAGAATTGAACCTTCGATTGGTTAGGGAAATGGCCGCTTTCGAACCCAGGAGGTAAATCGATAGATTCATTAGTACTAGAACACAACATTGATGATGCCTTTGCTTCAAGACTGTCTTGCAAATTCAGGCCAACTTTTGACGGGTAATCTTCGGACAAGAACAATTTGACCTGTTAGGTCATATAAATTAATATTCGTGCTAAAAGAGAAAGTGTATAACACAAATAGGTTTGAATGGAAGTATACAAGACTACTATTTATATATTAATAGACTAAGCACATGAAACAGACTAAATTAGACACATAATTATGCACATAGATATGAAGAGCAGAGGACCAAATACACAATTTTAAATGTGATGCTGCTGCAGAAGGTAAGACAGAACAGATAGACATGAGTTGTTGTTGGCAATATCATGGGTATTAAAAGAGCTACTAGGCATGGATGTAACGAGTATGGGGGCTTTTTGATGTTTAAGAGAGATAGAGGAGAAAAAATAATAGCAGCTAGAAGGATCTGCTAAGATGCACCATACGGCATTTTGCCTCCCATGACGTGTTTGATACACTCCGAAACATCAACATACTTTGAAACGCCACCAACATGTGCCAGCTCATAATCAGCGACCCGTTTTAAAAAATACATAAATCATGACATGCTCTTAATACAATAATTTATGTTGTTGAATGCTAAAGCTCACTCATTAATTGCAACAAATGCAATTTATATCACACTGATTCATCAGTAAACGGGATACGCAATACTAATGAGGTATGTTTTAGTTTGAAATTTGGACTTCTGACTTGCAATAATATATTTATTGTATTTTGTGAATTTCATATCTTTTATATGCATAGCCTCAAGAAATTGTATCCTATATTTTCCAAGAAGAAAAGAAAAACAACAACAAACGGATCTGATACTTGTATCCAAGTCTATGCACCTTAAGGGTATCTGCAACACTAACTACTGCAATCCAACACTCCAGACTACTACGTTCAAGTGCTCAACTGTGACCATTCAGTAGTGCCCAAGCTATGCTTCGCTCTGCTATGCACCTATGCTATAATAGTAGCCTCTTGACCAATTGAGATGCTATAGACAACACTGCTCCCTAATTCCCTTTCCCATTGAATATTATTTATCCCTCAAACTTCAAATCCCCAACAGTCCAATCCCTCAATATATTTCATCATAAATAATGGCATTAACGGAAGATGCACATGACACACTAAAACAACGATGTTTTGTGCCAAAACTCAGTATGCATTGGCTTATTTCAGAGATATGCCTTCTTCCATAATCAGGGAATGCCCTTTTTGCTTTCAGCCGGGTATTTTTCAATAACAGGATTAGAACATTTGCTGGATTGCTCGTCCTGATCATTTTACGAGAAAAATGCTTTCACCGTATAGGAGCTAATTACCCAAGACGTCAACAAATATGAACATAGATAAATCGAAATTAGCAGTTCCAATGGCAACCATGTAATAAGCCTTTCAATATGAAAACAGTAGTCAAATCCTCAAACTAATGTAAGATCGTATGGTTTTACGATCTTTGGAGCTTGGAGATCCCAACCACAGTTTGACACGTAACCTAGCGGGGTCACAAATACTTACACGTTGGATCAGTAAGATCGGACAATTTTCGGTAATCCAAGGGTTTGATCAGTAATTGGGTCCCACTAGATTTTGCGCGATCATATGGCTTCGTCAGAAACTGGTTGGGGGTCAGGTTTCGCGACCCGGTAACTAAAAAAACCTAAATTTCTGGGTGAAAATGGAAACCTTAAGCCTAATGATGAGCATCCACCAGTCACAAGCATCTCAATGTGGTCTCTCCTATGCATCTCTGCTTGATTGGTAACAGATGGTGTTTAGTATTTGCCTATTTGGAGTTGTTAAGCTGTATTTTTTTGTTAGTACTTTGGCTTAGTTAATTTCTGACCTATGAACTGTGTATGACCTTATCGATTTCGGATTTAAGAGTTTGATTAAGTGTTGGTAATGATTGGATAGTTCTTTCTTATTTATACTATTTTATATGCATATATACGAATATGTGAATTTATATAATGACTTTTATTATTTCTGTAGCATCGTGTTACGAGTGTTACGATCCCCACGATTTATGATTTCACTCCCCTTTCCGATCCTAAATAAAATCAAGGTTTGGACTATCTAGGATATGAATGGCATGCAATTAATAACCTGACTTAACAAAAATACACTTAAGCACAAATGTGGTGACAAAATAATCACATGGACAAAAAAAATCTTGCCAAATTGAGCATCATAACAAATTTCAATTTGAAGTAGTTCATGAATAAATGCATAATAAGGTGATACATCAATAAAACTCATGTTCGGGTTAGAACTCAAGTTTCCTGCATGCAAAGCATCATTGTCATGAGAAGAGAGCTATAACCTAAAAAAAAAAATCTATGAAATTGGTCCACAGTGACACAGCTGATATAATTCAGCTATTAATCTTATAAATAACATATTAAATATTTCAAACAAAAAATAGTATATTTTAACTATTATATAACTCATCATTCATAACTATTTCACCAAAAAGCTTAATGATAATACGAATCTCTCTTAATCATCATGGCTATTCTTCAATTAGAGTCACACTTTAGTAAAACGGAATTAGACAGCATGTAATTTTGTTTTCTCTTTACTTCTACCATTTAGTGGAAACAATAACTACTTTGTTTACTGTCCCTTTTTGTTCTACTTTAACTGTTCATCAAATTTGCCTATCAAACACCAACTAGAACCTATATAACGAAAAAGTATTTGACATGATATAATGCCTTGAACACAAACCTTTCAATTAATGACACTGTCAACGCATTTTGATGGATATCACTAATTATTGTTGTTACTTTACTTGTACTTCATTTTTGTTTCGCCAGATTATACAAACAAGACTGGTGTAATGTTTGTGATATTGTTTCTAAAATTTGCATTACTTGGAATCGCATTTTCTTTTCCGTATTCCTCTCCATGACAAATTGCATTTATTTCTCACAATTCAACATCGAATTCATTGTTATGCCGCTTGTCATACATGAATGTCAACATCTCTAGTTGACTGGTAGACTCGTCTGAGTTTACGTTTCTAAGTAGGGAAATATAGATGAATTGCATACAACTCGTTTTTAGAAAAAGCAGTTGAACTTATTAAAGATTCATTCAAACTCGCTCACATGAGTTATACCTTAGTGAGCAAGTTTGAGGTCACAAAATCAGACCAAAAACTTGCTAAATGACACTATTTCACCCAAGGCTTCTCTGCATGTTTGGTCCCAATCTACGTCTTTGTCTATGCACAACTGTATATTTGTTGTCCTTATAAAAATATACAGTATATTTAATTATTACTATTCAACATGACTATAAAAATATATATTTAATTATTACTATTCAAAATGACTAAGACTCTGTTTGGCAAGAAAAAATTTTGGGTTTTTAACAGTTAGCTTATAGCTTATAAGCTCATATGACAAAAATAGGCATGTTTGGTAATATTTTTTTTCTGAGTTTATAGCTTAACTTTTTGCTAGCTTATAGTGCTTTTTGATAAGCTACTTCAAGTAGTGTTTGAGCTTGTAGCTTGTCATTTTTATTTTTTTTGCTGTTTTTGCCTTGGTATCTTACTTAAAAAAGTAAATATTAATTTTTTTTACTAAAAAAATTAATTTTAAATATCTTTTTATGTCATTTTGTATTCATGAACTAGTTTAACTATTAATTTTATCAAACGCTACAAATTCAATCAAGTAGTTTATCCGCTATTTTTCCTAAACAGAACATAAATCACATGTGAACCAATGTCTTCACTTGTTTAATGACTAGTCCGTGTTTCAAAACAATTCTTCAAAGACATGGTTTCAAAAGAGTTCAACTCTATTTACAACAAAATAATTTGTTTTTAATGCTCTCTTTTGAAAAGGGTGGATATCTAAAGAAGGAAAACATTTGATTGATTTTTGTAATACTATTATCAAATATCGCCCGAATCGATGCATTGTAGAAGCCAATAGCAACAAATAACACGTTTATACTGGCACTCCGCGATTTAGCAATCAACGAGTGCGACACTCAAAGGGTCGCACTTGACTTTAGCATCGTAGGAATAAAGATTGAGATCAAGTCCAAATAGAAGTTATAACATGGTTGTCAAACTGTCGATTTGACTCGAAGACTTGCCCAAATTTACTTTGAATTTAATTTTACAGATAGGGAAATCGAGTTGAACAAGTGTAACTGTCATAGGGTTGCATTTGATTTGGGCATTGTAGGAATCAAAATCGAGATCAATTCCTGATAGAACTTATAGCACGACTGTCAAACTGTGAACTTAATTTAGAGAGTCGCCGGAGTTTACTTCTACAGATAGGGAAATCGAGTTGAATTGAATAGAACCCATTTTGGCATAGTGTGAATTCACAAGTGTAATAGTCATAGGGTTGCACTTGATTTTGGCATTGTATGAATAAAGATCGAGATCAAATCCTGATAGAAGTTTGACTCGGAGACTCGCCTGAGTTTACTTTTCCAGATAGGGAAATTGAGAAGAATTGAATACAAACCCATTTTTGAGCAAACTCGATTGAATTCATGGAATCGATAAAACTCCTCAAAATCACGAGTTTATGTTTGAATGAGCCAATTTCGAAAAAAAGAAACAAACAAAACCCCAAAACTTGCAAATCGACCATGTTTTACGATAGGGCTTCTACATATTTGTTCCCTCCTGATGCTTTCTTGCTAAACAAAGTTGCCTTGCCACCTACCTCATCTTATTGTTTATGGCGATTGTCCGACAACATCCAATGAACAATCACAACTTGGCAACAAGATTGTTCGTGAAACTTTGCTACACTGCACGAACTCGTCTTACATTCCATTAGTTCGTCTGACTTTCTTCTATGTCCTTGCGTTGCAGTACAGCTTGGTGCTTTCCCGATCCTTCTTCATGTGAATAAGGCGATGTCTACTCTGCACGAAATAAAGTCATTCCTATATGTATTGTGGTTTAATTTGTTATGGAACATTAATGCTGAGTTTACGAGTTGAGTCTAAGGAAGCTCCATGAGCATGCATGACTCTCGAGTATGACAATCAACTACACTCGATGAGGCCGAAATCCTTGTCTTGCTCGACCAATGCTTTGATTTTCTTCCATTTATTAGAGAGACTCATGAAATTTCATATGATTCTTGCCATCACTTCACCCAGACACACTTAACATCTCTGTTTCAACATTTCTCAGATCTATCTCACAGCACTTTCCAATGCTAGGTATTGCATATCATTATGCTAATCATTGTTAGTGACTAATTATATTGATTATGAGTAAGCAATGACTTTTTACTATTGGTGATGAACTGGTCTTGAATTTTCAGTACTTTATGAAGGGTATTTACAAACTATTATCTTAAGTGAAGCATTTTTGGGGGGGTTTTCAGCTTCCACATGTTGCTATCCAATTCTATATCCCCTTCCCCAACACTATCACCAACAAAGATCCTCACTTTAAACAAATATTTCTCCTTCCTCATTTCTCATATCTACAAGTTTCATTCATTAATTAAAATTTAGGATTTAATTTAAAGTTAAATTTTTTTAAACACCATCATAAATACTCTCTGATTTAGTGTAATAAAGGTTTATTAAATTACTTATAATTTTATATTAATGACTTTTAAGATCTATTTCTTCTTTAATTATTATTAATTAATAATATTGAAAGGACACAACTATGCATGGAGTTTGCTTCCCTGTTACTGAAGGGTCAAAGTTCGCATCTTGCTTTGCAGTGTCAGTCAGTATCAGGTCCCATTATTATAATTATAATAATAATAAAATAAAAAAAAATTAATTTTTATATTATTTTTTAATTTGTTATTTTAATTTGATTATATGAAAGCAGTGTCCCCTGTTTCTCCAATAGCTGTAAATGCATAAAATGTCAGGGAAAACTAAATCGAAAAAAAAAATGAAATTATGAAAGTGATTGAATCATGAAAAAGGATATATAAAAAACAATAAATAAATTAGTAGAAATTGTGGTTAATTAATTAACGAATGAAGAAATGAATTACCTGACATAGATTAGCAGGAGAAGCCCACGAAACCCTGTTAGATTTCCTTGCTCGCTTCATCATATTAAATCTCTCAGATTTATAAACCGAAGAAATTATTAATCTGAAGAACGAAAAATTAGTTAAAATTTGTTTGGTATCGTAGCGCAGAGAGAGAGAGAGAACCCTAGAAATGGAAGAGGCAGCTTTTGTTAAAGATGGATGCGGGAAAATAGGAAAAGAAAATGAAATGTTAATATATAAGCGTAAGCGTAAGCGTAAGAGGGGTGAGGTGTGTAGTGACGATTATGATTGTGTATTTGTCTGGCTGCGTCGGTTGGAAATTATTATCATCTATCTATGGATGGATGGATGGATATGTTGGTGTGGGGTAATGTTATCGTACTAGGCCAGGGTGCCATGGCATGGCCCAACCATATTATCCATTTTTCTAAGTTTTTTCAATATTTTATTTTATTTAATAAAAAAATTTATGTTTGTGAAAATGATTATAATTAATCTTTAAATTGATGTTAGGATTAGATAGAGAATGTCCAACTTTAAAAGATTGATTTAATTGATATCAATTTTTTTTTCTTTCATTTATTTTTACTAATTGATTTTATATGATTTACATTATTTAAAATTAATTTTTTTATATATTTTTACGAATTTTTATGGTATATAATCTTTACTATTTTATTTGTTTGTATTTACTATTGTTTTTGGACAATGTATAGTTATTCAAGTTTATTTTGTACTTTTGTTGTTTGTGATATTTGAATTCGGGTGTCGATTCAAACATTGAAAGATGAAATAAAAATATAGAGTTTCTCAAATAACATATGTTTTCTACCATTTGTGCATGTATTATGAACTAATGGTGATGCGTGTTTGACTTTTGTTGTCTTGTGGAGCAAACTTTCAACCGTGTGAAAAGATTTCGGTGGATGGGGAGTGACTTCTCTTGAAAGAGGATTTTATGAGTTATCTTTTTCCTCTCTAGAGGATGATAAAAGGTTTAGATTTACTGCATGGTGAAATTTAAGCCATGGAATATTGAAGCTATTCAAATGGACAAAAGACTTTAACCTTGAGCAGCAACAACACTCATATGCACATATTTAGGTACATTTTTATGGTTAGTCTTAGGAGTACTAGTGCCCTAAAATCGTATTTGTTATTGCAAGTAGTATAGACACTCCATTTGTGCTAACTCAACTACAACAAAGTATATGTCTGATAGAACCTTTGGCCTATTTGTCAAGGTTCTATTAGATATGGATTTAAATCAACCTTTGAGATTTAAAGTTTTAGTTGAAAATGTAGGATTTGTTTAATTTTTTGTGGAACTTTATTATGGAAATTTGTCAGACTTTTGCATTTAATGCAAGAGTATGGGTAATTATATAGAAATTTGTAAGAAAGCAAATCTTGTGGAAAAAGAGGTGCAAGACAAAGAACTATCATTTAGAAGAAGGGTAGGGAAAGAACCTCAAAAGCAGTTTGTCTAAACTTCTGATGGTAGGAAGGAATGAAGGAATGAACCAAAGGTCATTGATCTCAAAGTTTCTAGTTTAAAAGATGGTGAAAAAAGCAAGCAAAACACTCGTGTATCCGAAAGAACTAAAATTGATGTTTTTAAGCAGTTGGTTACTAATAATCAACCTTTATAACATGCTTAAGTGGTGCAAGTAGACAGTGATAATAGCTTTAGGTTGCCAGACAAAAATAAAACTCTAGTGCAAAACGATGAAACTAACTCTCAAGGCTCAGAGTTTATGGATACCATAGAATACAACTAAACTACGAAGAAGGAAACATGTTTAACGAAGAGTATAACAGCCCGATTTTTAGCATTGGATTTATCTGTTATTATTAATTAGTAATATTTATTTAATTATATTTGTTAATCAATTATCTATGTGTGATTGGTGGGTTAGTGGAATTATTAGTGCTTGAGTGGCATTCTTGTAATTATGCTAGAACTAGTAACTTGAATTTTAGAGAAGAACGGTGTATAATTAATATTGGGGGTTTAAGTGAAGTAAAAGTGTAGAGAAAATAATTGTGAGTTAATTGTGACTAAGCTCATTAGTGGGAGTGACCCTAACCCATATTATAAATAGAATAGTAGTGAGTGGTGGTGAGCTAGGTAAACATTTTAACACAAAATTTTTTAGAGGCAAGTGAGAGAATAGAGAGAGGAGAGACTTGGAGAAGAGTAAACTATAAGAGCTCAAGGGGAAGAGAGGAATTCAACTAAAAGTAGCAAGAGAAGTGAAGAACTAAGGTAAGGGGGAGATTACTTTCACCAAATGGGTTTAATAAGCAATTATGAGGTTTGGATATTTTAGATTATGATTAATTGCATATTAATTGCTGCTGATTTTGGTGAACTTCGTGCTCCTTTTTATTGATTAAATTAAGCATGTTAAACCTTGATAAAATTGTATTTTCTTCATGTCAAAATTCATGTTTTATTATGGATAATTGATACCTTTATGAATTTTGATGATTTTGATGATTAACATGATAATTGAATGATGTTTGTTGATTATGAAGTTGATTATCAACATGGGTATGTGTTTTGTTTGAGAAATCATGAAGTTATGTTGGATAAGTTGTGATTTAAGTGATTTTGGGAAAATTTATTAATTAAGTGAATTTGATTAAGTTGCTACTGTTTTGATTAAGTTGCTGCCATATAATGAAAAGCATGAAAATATTATGTAGGTTGTGTAGCTTTGATGAGAAATAAGTTGTTGTTATTAGTGATTTGCTAAAATGGCTTAATTAAGTGAAAATGAATAAGTTGCTGCTTAAATGAATCAATTGTTGTTGGAATAGTTTGAATAGGTGATTATAGTGATGTTGAACTTGATGAAATACTGTTGATGTTGATATGCAAGCTTATTCGCTAAGTTGTTGGTTGAAATGGATTTTTGAGATGAACTTTGAATTAAATTGATTAAGTTGGTGTTAAGTAATTTTGATTAAGTTGTTTTAAGCTATATTAAGTGAGTAATAAGTGGTGATTACTGTTTTAAGGAATTTGGAAATGTTTCGGAGCGAATTGGGTCGAAAACGATGTTGAAAACGATATTTTTACCCGAAAACGCAAAAATCGAAAAATCATGTACTGGTGACCACGTACGACCGTGCGCCCCTGTGGCACGGACTGTGCGTGATCCTTGTGCTTGGGACACACGACCGTGCGCCCTGTGCAGCTTGGTAAAACCCTAATTTTGTGACTTTTTGAGGTACCCAATACACTTGAATGATTTCCAAACCCTTAAATATGATTAATAGGTGTTTAATGGTGATGTTTATGATCGATTCACTTGTACATAAGTGTAGTCGTGTAGTATGGCTTTAGGTTAATTAATTAGAGACGGACTTTGATAATGAAGTAAAACGGTGATGCTTTGCATGTTGCTTATGTTGTGTGGATGAATGAGGTTGAATCATGAATATAATGTGGTGTAGTAATAGGTTGAGGTAACCTTACTTAATTTATTCATGAAATGTGAATTATGTGATTTATGGTGAATAAATGCAAGAATGACGTGTTTATGATTAAACTTGATGAAATGCATTAATATGAAGTAAACGATGTTGGATGTGACTTAATGCATTATAGTAGAGATTTAAATGATGATGTGGTGAATTAAATGATGATGTGAAGATAACATGAATTGTGTGGATTAATTGATTTGATAATGCGATTGATAGTTGTGAAAATTGCATGATTTAAGATCATGATTTATAGTTGTGTGCATTGTCAAGTCCATATGTGAACATCCATGCATTCATAGTCGGTCGATAATTGCTTGATTTAAGATCAAGATTTGATAGTTGGGTGATTTAAGATCACTATTTGATAGTTAGGTGATTTAAGATCACTATTGATAGTTTGGTGATTTAAAATCACTATGGTACCACATGCATGTAGAGTCGTATTAGGCGTATTACATTCACATGAGTCATGTTTGGTAACGTTTTGGTGTGAATTTGCGCATTTATGTGGTAATTGTTATTTGTTGAATTGTGGAAACTATGAATGATTTCATAATTGCGTTGTTGATGAATTATAGTCGAGATTATGATTTAATTGTTGACGATGATAAATAAGTTGGTAATTAAATAATGATGAGGGTATGTTATGGATTGTGAATTATGCATGAGTAATAACCAGGCTTTATGTACTAATGAACAGTTATATGTTAAGTGATGTTTTTGCCTTAAACTTACATGAGTTTATTTTATCCTTTTGTTGAATGTATATCTTACCCTCTAGTGGTTTTATTGTCGCCTCATCCGTGGGTAAAACTCTTGTGGATGTAGACTTGCAGGTTGAAGAGTGGTGCTCGGTGAGTTGTGCTGAGGATGACATCACGCATATTCTCCTTTTATGTCGCGTTTATTTTCGAGGATGTCTAGATTAGGTGCTCTGATATAGGAGTCCGGGATTTATTTTTCTTGTCGAATCTTATGTGGATGTATTTATTTGAGATATTTATGTTGAGACCCTAGATGATTATTATGTTGAGATGATTTATTTCAGTTGTGTTGTGATGATTGTTGATAATGTCATCATAGATCATATCATAATCAGAATCTCGATTTAACTTTATTCAAAAGTTGTATTTTCCAAAAGTATTAGGTTATTTTTTTGGAATCACAATAATGGTATTTGTTGGAACAAAATTGGATATGTACAATGTCTCCAAAGTTTTGATGATAACAAAGCATTAAAGAACAATTGGATATGTTAATATATGTTTAAGTGTGCAGGACCATAGTTTAAAATTTGAGAAGGTATGAACATATATAAGAGCATCAGAAGCACAAGAGAAACTATAAGACTTTGTAGAAGATCTGAAAGAAGGTCAACTAGAAGTCAACACTTTGGATCAGAAGAAGAGTTGCACTCAAAGGCTGCTGCAGATCAGACTTTGAAGAATAGAAGACTCTGAAGGACACGTCAGACTTACTTTGTTTTATTCTGAAGGTGTCACTTTCAGATAGTATAGTTTGTCCTCTTCTGAGTCACGTGCTAAGCAAGTTTAAGGACAAAAGGAATGAAACAAATAATTTTATTTGCAACAATGGATTTCGAATGTCTTTTCAAACGACATTAACCATATCAGGCAACATTCCAACGTCTTTGAAGACTTGAAGAATTTAATAGGACCCTACAATTCTAAATTGTGCCCTTACTCTGTCAAATTCAAAAGCGCATAAACACTTAAGGATATCTTACTAAGTTCATATCTTAGAAATTCTAAGTCTTAAGAGTCTACTCTGTTTTGTAATTGCTTACACCTTTGAATGTATATCAAGTGTAAAAACCAAACAATCTTTTATTTGATTAAGTTAGATTGTAGAAGTCTTTTTCAGTTGTGATTGAACATTTGAAAGTCTCTTGCTTGTGTACTTGAGCATTAGAAGTCTCTTGCTTGTGTGCTTGAACAATTGTAATTAGTAGTGATTATTGTGAAATCCCTTTGAAATGCAAGGGGACTAGACTACTCTCGGTTTGTGAGAGGAACTAGTACAAATTATTGTGTGTATGCTCTCTCTCTCTCTCTCTCTCTCTCTCTTTGTGTTTGTTTTTATCCGCTGCACTTAGACTCTGAACCCTACTCAGACTCTGAACTTGTGAAACACTTAGAAATTTTTTTGAAAAAGCCAACATAATTCAACCTCCCCTTCTTGTGTTTTTCTCACCTTTAGTATTTTCATTTGAATCAGGAAAATCCAACCATCTGTTAAAAAACTCCAAAACTGCATTAACCACATATGGTATTATGAATAGGTTTGAAAGAAGTGTGCTCCAGACTATCAAGACTTGGTACTCCATCATTGTTCAATGAAAAGGCAACATTATGAATCTCCTCAAATGAAGGCATCGTTGTGAGAGTGTTGTTAACATTATCATCAAAGGACTTTGGAATGACATCCTCCACTAGATTGTTCACCTGTAAAAAAAAAGTAGGTACTAAACAAGTTCATATAATAATTTGTGACGTGGTTTGCAATATGTTATGGTTCACTAAGTGAGGTAATCAACTTAGTGGTATTTTTTATTTTGGCTATCATGTGAAAGTAACTAGTGTTCATATCGCTCTCCATATGCAGTCCATTTAGTGTCATTCACTTTTTAAAAAGCTTTTTCTTCTTTATAACATCATGTTTGTTCTAATGCACACAAAATGAATTGCATGGTCACTTGATTTTGTTTATGACATTATGCTTTGGGCATTTATTTTGTAATAATCACCTATGCACCATCCCTTTTTAACATTGTTAAAGGGGGAGATTACTATATTGTGATTGCTGTCTCGTCTATGACAAATTGTTTGTCTTGTTTATGCCCATGTTTATGTTTATTGGTATCTATGCTTACTGATATTGTTGTTTTTATGCATGCTTATTTTTCTTGGTTGCATACCTGCTTGTAGTCAATTGTGATTGCTTACTTGCTTGTTTCTACCTTTCACTATTATATTCTATATTTATTACTATCTCTTTTTGACGTTGTCAAAGGGGGATATTATGTTGATGAATACCTTCCTACATGCATATATATATATATATGTGATCTATATGACCTATGCATGTATATTGCCATGTTTGTTTGCTTGCTTGTTTGGTGTGGTTTCTTGTATGTTATGTTTCAGGGGGAGCTAAGCCCACATCATCAACATGTGTTTGACATCATCAAAAAGGGGGAAAATAAAGATGAAGTTGCTTTTAGTTATAGGTTTGTGTTTTGATGATGTTTCTACTTATAGAAACCTTAGACCCACTACTTTAAGAGATGCAGATGATCAACAAAAATAGGAGGCCATGACTCAAATACATGTAAAATTGGACAATTAAACTACTATTGCTGAAATGATAAATCATATCAACTGTAGGCATAAAGAAGTATCACGCAACTGTAATTCCAATCCGTGTATCACACAACTGAAATGATAACTCATATCACATAGAAAATAGTACGACACATCTGTACTTCAACAATGGCAATGTAAAGCCACTTTCAAAAGGGCAAGGAGAACAAAAAAATATGGCTAACAATAGACTATGTAAAGCCACTTTCACTACATTGAACCTTCTTTTATTTCCATGTCCTAGAGCTTACGTGTCTCTTAATCAATAGTTGATGTCTATTATTTTTCACATTTAGTTAATAGTTGGTGCCTTGTTTAATTTTTTAAAATGTCTCTAATTAGATAAGAGACTCTACTATGAGGTTATTTCTTTAAATTTCACATTTAGTTAATAGGTTTTTTTAAAGGCTCTGAGTTGCTTAATCTATCGGAACGTATCGGTTAATAATTTTTTTGTCTTAGAATCTATTGAAATCTCTTTCGATAGGTGTTTTTACTAAATTTTGAACAATCCAGAGACTAAGAAACCTAAAGTGAATTATCCGAGGTTGGTAGGTGTCATATTTGAGATTTACATAGTTATTAAGGAAATGATCAATAATATTGATTTTAATGACAAAATGTGTAACATTTACTAAAACACCCTTATTAATTATGGTTAGTGGAATAGTTATAAATAGTTGAAATGCAGTAAATAAATGTATGTTTGTGGAAAAAAGTTACAAATGTTGTATTGATATTGTAAGAGATAAATAATTTGAGACAAAACAATTTTAAAAAAATGACACTTATTGTGAGACAGAGGGAGTATTATTTTAAGATGCCTTAAAAGCTACTAAAATTTATTTGAACCATATTTAAATTAAAATCAATTTCTTGGATGTGTGTTAAAGTAAAAAAAGTATGTATTTGTACCACATTTGATTGGGTTTTTGATGAGATGGAGCAAATGGTTGTGAATATTGTCACACACCAACTTTGGCTTCAAGCAGGTTTTTATTTCAATGATCGGCCTTTATAGATAGTTCAGTTATACATACTCTTTTGCCTTTAACAAACATCCAAGAAATTGATTTTAATTTAAATATGACAAATAAATTTTAGTAGCTTTTAAGGCATCTTATAATAATATATATTCACAAAGGAGGGGAATAATAAAATGAAGCTGGTAGCATGCTTATGTGAAACTTTTCATAGTTACTCATTTAAAAACATAATTTTGTATACTTCTTCCATTATACACTTTTAAGATATAAGCATCTCTAGAAGATGTAAGAATCAAACATCAATGAGATAATGTGACCACCTATTGTTGATGAGAAAATGTGATATAAATAAGTAGCAATAGTTGATTTTCTATTTCATTGATCTACACAATCTAAAAGTAAAAAAAATCATCAACATAGTCTCATAATCAAGTAAATAAAATAAGATTCCCATTCTGCTCAATCTAAAAGGAAATGTATCCAAAAGATTCTTACATAGCTGCATAAAAAGGAAATGGTTAGAAACTTTACACACTTTCCAAACAAAAACATACATAATAAAATAATAAAAAAAAATTAAATAAGTAACAAACAATATGACATGAATTGAGTGGCAAATTAGAATAAAACCAATTAATTATAAGTTTTTGATTAAGTTAGCAGGAATGGAAAAGGCTAATATATCTCAACTTCATCACACTGTTAGCTACTATGTTAATTATAGTCTCTTGTGGTGTAAACATGCACTCTTTTCAAACACATATGGTTCCAATTAAAACCATCCCTGAAAATTTCACAAAGTGGAAGAGAAGCAAAATTCCTTCATTATAACTAAAATCATGGCCAATATTAACCTGAAGATTCAAATAATGGCCACAGAGATTAACCCTATGAAAAAAAAACACTGCCACATACTTGATAGCTACATAGAGCCATGAGAGATAACCATTACATCTCCAATGTATCAGCACTACGAATGCTATAAAGAGGCTCAGTAGCTTCCTCCAACTATAATGTATCATCACTATTACACCTACACCTACAAAGGCAAAATAGCTTCCTCCAAATAATATCCAAAATGACGTGGAGGCCTTCAACTTATCAATGCCATAAAGAGAATGAAGCAATTTTTTTTGTAACAATACTAATATTTTTTGGCCCAAAAAATTATTGTACGAAGTAAGCTATTGAACCTGTTAATGTATCTCTCCTACATAGAGAATGAAGCTAAGCAAATTAGCATAAAACCAATTAATTAGAAGTTTCTGATTATGTTAGCAGGAATGGAAAAAAGGCTAATATATCTTAACTTCATCACAGTGTTAGCTACTATGTTAATTATAGTCTGTTGTGGCGTAAACATGCACTCTTTTCAAACACACATGGTTCCAAGTAAAACTATCCCTGAAAATTTCACAAAGTGGAAGGGAAGGAAAATTCCTTCATTATAACTAAAATCATGGTTTGTGGTTTCAAGTTAATATGAAAAAAAAAACTTGACAACAAACCATTTACGTGATAATGAATCCAAGTTGTTCGGGTTTAAGGTACACAAACTATAACCAAATTCCCTAAGTTAGCATAAACAACGAAACCTACACTAACATAGCTATCTTTTTGTGCACTTTTAACAACAACATCTTTTGCAAAAACATATTACCAAAGAGCAAGAAATTGCAAGCACATTTAGCACCCTTTACTTTAACATCAAAGTGCAGTCACTAACTTTTTGTTCCTCTATCTTGACACAAATGTGATGCCTTAACTCAACGAACACATATTTAATTGAGATGGCTAATATTATTAGACCGTGTAAAAAAATGAGTGCATAATTTGAAAGCTAAACAGAACTGAAGCATCAGGAGAAAAAGCAGAACGTAAAGCACACTACAAAATTAGAACAACAGAAAAACATAAGCAGAAGTATAACAAATGCAGTGAAAATTGAAGCAGAACAGAGAAGAATAGAAGCACGACAGATAGCGGAAAGGCAGTAGAAGAAGATGTAGATGCAGAATCTGCAGAATACCACCAACCAAAATCCAAGAGGTTCATAACACTTTATAACAAATTCAAACCACGAACACAACAGTAAGGAGGAACTGCATGGAATTTACGTCCATGGAAAAACCAATAATTTATTAACACAATGAAGACACCAAAGATTAGAACAAACTACATGACACATCAACAAAAACTAAAACCAACAAACTACAATATAACAATACAAACAACGCATACATCACAGGAAAGCAACCATACAAACTATATCTAGCATTTATTCCATGACATAAGCAACGTAAACCATCTAGACACACGACATCGCCAACAACAACCATCAAGCGAATTCATTCCTTCTCAATTTTAACGGCCTTCAGCTTTCTTCCAGACTCAACCTCAACAACCCTCTCAAATGCAGCATTTAAATTGCGTTTAGCTTCCCGAACGTCACAAGGCAAATTGGACGTTCCACCAGCGTAATGAACAGGAGACACTGTCAACTCAGACAAAAAACCATCAGGCTGAGTTTCCGCAACGTAATCACAGTCGTCACCAAGATTGACAACATCACCTTCTATAGTCCGAGAGATATTAACCGAATCACAGCCATGAGATGAATTGGGTTCAGAGTTGTCCTCGACATGAGAAATTGTCTGCGCAACAACCATATAGATTAAATTTAGAACCACTTTAACAACACACAACCAACATAATCGCAATACATAATACCTTAGAAGGAGTATAATCATCCCCAGCAACCGCAAAGGCCTCAACAAAAGAAGGGTTTTTGCAAACATGTTTCACCCTGTAAGAGCCATCAAACAAAGCACTTGGAACACTTGTTTTTTCCACTTTAAAAAGGAGCCTGACACCCTTCAACATCACCAACTCAGGGGGTAAAATCCAGCGTTCTCAGCCTGCAACATCAACCAATATGCATCAACTTCACACCCACTTAAAATGTTATTTCTATCAACCACATAACACAACATCGATGACTAACTACACACCCAAGTAACAGATTACACGAAAAGCACAAATACACAAACAAACAAACCTTCGCATTTACCACCAAGGTTGAACATTGTTTCTCCAAAAGGTAGTGAACATCATTGTTGAACAACACAAACACAACATCACCCGTACCATCCTCAACCATCAACTTCACCTTATACCTAATCCAACGAAAATAAATAACCAAACTCAAAACAGAGGACATGAAGACCACACAATATAAGAAATACAACTCACAAAATAAAGGACAAATACCTGGGAACGAACTGAAAAACATGCTTACCATAACCCTTGCAATAGTATGCACCAGAATCCGGAGCAACACTCCTGTGACACTTACATGCAGGATACCACCTCTCATCTCCTTCAACCACCCAATGAACCACAACACACACAACAAAACTACCGTCCTCAACAGACTCATTCAATTGTGCAAGGCTCTTCTTAGGAAACATGCACATAAACTCCTCCTCAAAGGACGGCTTAGAGCGAGAAGTCAACACATGGACACCAGATGAAGGCTCAACACCAAGACCAGCTAAACTGAAAAAAAGGAACTCCTAAGTTATAACAACAAAAAAATACAACAAATGTCATGGTCACTCATAGAAAAAAATATGACAAACCTCTTCTTGAATTCAACAACCTCAGGAATGAGAGGGTTAATCATGATCCTGGTTGTGCCCTTAACATTCTGAATGGAAACTTTCTCTACAAATGCAATATGAAACAGTTAAAAACGGCAATACACTTAAACGACGAAAAATACACAAAAACAAAATAACAACCCCTAAAGATTTTTATCTTCGCAAACTGAACAACAACAACAGGAACCCCATCAACAGACTTGGTCAATCCTTGCAACAATCCAACATATTCACCAAACAATGCACATTCAACCTTCCCACTAACAAAAACAAACAAAAAAAGTCAATGAGGAATATCAAATAAACCACAATCAACGTAATATAACCAGCATCTCGAAATATCAAACCTGTGATCCGTCAATTCAAGGACAATCATCTTAGTGATTTTCCCATCCCTAACATATTCCCTTTCATCAAATATCCCAGTCATGAAGCCTATGACATCTTCAACAACATTCAAACAAAAACAAAAATCAGTACGATCAAACAATAAGATGTAGCCATAAAATAAGTTAAAAGGAGATTCCTAACCAATCAAGTAGTCATAATCAACCGTGTGGCTGCAAACATCAGCGATGGTAGTCAGACACAATCCATAATCTGGCATCAAGGGACTCACACAAGATTGTATCTTGGTTTTCATCTGGAACATGAGTTTGTATGGATGAGTGGTCGTACGGTACAATCCAGAAGAAGGGGATACAGAAAAATACGACATCTTATAGACCTCCCCTTCGATAATTTTGTGCTGGAACAAATACAACAATTTTTTCCTAAGAGTCGCATGAATCTTACTCCCCTATAATTAAATAGCATAAACAACACATTCAAAATCACAAATCCAAACTAATTACCAATGCTGAACAAACAAATCAAACATTTGATAAATCTAAAGACAAACCTTATCATCAACCAAAACCATCTCAATGGAGTTGGTTAGTTGCGGATTCAGAAAAGTAGGAACCTCCCAAACACGAACAACTCTCACCTTGATTCTCCACGTATCCCTCCTAGGAACAACATCAGGCAATGCATCAAACGATTTGTCCATTATCTCCAAAGCTAGACGAAATACACTGAGGTGTTGATTTGAGAAACTTGCTTCACGAAACAACCATTTATAGCAAAATAAAAAAAATAAAATGAAAATGAAATTGAAAATTGAATAAAGACAAACCTCACATACCCCACACCAGTAACAAACCAAATAGTTTCAACAACAAACCCCTGACACAAATATTTTCTCTAACAACACCAAATCATGACCCTGTACCTGACATAATCTGACAAATTCACTGGGAAAGAAAAATGGCTTAACTTACACGCACTTCATCTCAAAATAGAAGTTTCCATCAATTTCCTTGTAAAATCAATGGGACAAATAAGCGCCAAAGCCCATAATACTTTAAATTCAATCATCACATACCATCTTATATTCAAATTCAAACGACTGAATACGCGCCAAAACTCATACAACTTGCAATTACAGATGGCAAGACCGAAATCCTTCAAAATCGATCTATCTACAGGGAAATATCCACTAACCGCTTTGTGAATATTATTGATTTGTATATTCTCATTTTGAGTTGTCTCTTTGTAAGACCCCGATTCCCGAGACTACTAATCAAGCGATAACTCATGAAGCACAACTAATCGGAATCTAACAAATCACCAATTAACTCATACAAATTTCTCATAATATCTGAAAAATGAAAATCAACATGAGATGAGATATCAATTATATCAGTGAGTTTCCCAAGTTGAGGAAAACACAATCTTGCTATTGAATAATTTTTTTTATTAAAACATAAATAAGAATTTATATACAATCAATTCCAAAATCACCCGTCAGATATTCATTGAGTTCCTCTAAAAAAAGATATCCTGTGAGTATGTTTTTATACTTTCACTTTTATATTTCATTAGGGTAAAAACCCACCTAAGACTGAGCACAACAACCGGACCCAACCGAACCCGTAGAAACCGAAGGCATGTTTTGGGCTACGGTCGAGTGCATACAGTTAGAGCGGGTCCACAAGTGAACATATTCAGGTCTATATGGACATTAATAACCCTAGTATATATATAATTTTACTGGTATTGCGCCGTTTCCACCACCAACACAAGTTCAATACCAAATTAAAGTCTCAAACCCTAGTTTCTCCAATCTACATCTTCATGCTCTCATCACAAACTCAAAATCAAAACCAAAACACAGTACCCTTAAATTTCTAATTCCTCTACTCTCTCATCACTTCTCTCAAACCGATCATTATCGCATGGCACCCACCCCTTTTGTAAAAATACTGAAATTTTTGTTCCTTTTATCTTCTTTGTCCCTTGATTTCAAAATCGAAACACGATATCTCTAAATCCTGATTCTGTTCCATCACCCACCTCTCAAGATGCGCCATTTTCTTCAGATCTAGCAAGTTTGCTGACTTTGATTCAAGACTACCCATTATAAAAGTTTTGCCATATCTGTCCAAGATCAGACTTTTCATTGAAGAAATCATGATTTGAGTTACTTGGAAACAATGATAAAGGGGATCTGCTTTGATGTTGTATAAATGAAATTGTTTATGGGTTTGATATGGTACGAAGATTTTGGTTAGTTTTTGCTCACAAGTCGTCGTTTTTACTATTCTGAGATTATCAATGCGTTTGAGTTTGGTTTGGATTTTTTTCTCAATTGTTATGTTTTTTTTATTACTTACCACTAATCGTGCAAAATCGTCCGCAAAACCGCACAAACCGCCACCCGACCAATCCGATGCTACAAATGGTCGGGAATGGTTGAGATATTCTCCTCTTCGGTTCTGTTCGGTTTTGTGATTTGGCCCGAAACCGACCGAACCCGTCAGATGCTCTACCCTAAACCCACCTCATATGTATAATGCTTTATCAACTGCAAAACATCTTTAGGTCCTCAAACATGAGAAAATTGAGAACCTAGTAAAAAGCTGACGATGCTACATAAAAGTATGTGGGTCTAACTGGCAAGCACAACGATTGTTAACTCCCAGAATCGACTTTCCTCACTTTCCCTTCACACACGTTACCGCTTGGGACAGAACAAAAAGTCTGATTAGATAGAAAAGACCTTATATATATATATAGAAAACTTTCATGCACACATGCATGTCTTAAACTATCAATCTAAACTCATAACATTGAATATTAACATCTAACACACAAGTAAGAAAATCCAAGTTCTCATATCATTCACATTACACAATTTATTCCAATTTGTACTATACTTCTAATCGCATCAACCATCAAATTCATCTAACAATTGCAAAACATCGAGTATATAAGTAGAGTCTTGAATATGCAAACATTAGCTTCACTAATGAACCATATCTTTCAAAGACTCATACTATTTTCTATGTCGTGTAATTCTTTAAAATCTATATAAATTAACCGCTAAGAACATTTTATGTACGTTCTATCACTTTATATAGAATCCAATTTCCAAAGCGTGGATCCAACACATGGATAAGAGAGTGAATGTAAACATGTTGTCTACAATATTAATACACATGTCAAACCAAAGAAACGACGTCGTTTTCGTGTGCAAATCCGGCTCCGTTTCATTCTAGAAAATCTCAACGTTCACATCCTCGCAAAACATTGGAAAAACCAGTAAACTTCACTTCACTTTGAATACACAGCTTCAAATCTCATTCAATATTCGTCATGAGAACTCGAAATGCCGATTCATCTTCCAAATCCACAACCCCTAAGAAAACACCGCCGGCGAGAAAATCCGCCGGAGAATCTCCCGCCGCAAAACGCACTCCTCCTTCAAAACCCAGAAACGCTAAGAAGACCGAAGCATCGCCCGTAACCGATCCAGATCAATCTCGTAAGTTCTTTTTTCCCTTTCTCCTTCGTTTCTGAAATTGTCTCGATGAAAATCAGCTATGACGTATTAGTTTGGTTTTCTGAAGTAATTGTAGTAGCTTGTATGAATTTTGAATCAATGAATCCTCTCATGCCGTGAAATTTATGATGAACTTGTTAGGTTGAAATTTGGTGTCTATCTCTATAAATATTCATTGATTTTGATAGGGATGTAGGGTTTGTTTTGATAAACAGCTTATCATGATAAGCGCTTACATATAAGCTTGCATAAGCTATTTTTAAAGCGAAAGATAAAATAATGTCACACTGTTTTTGTATATACGATAAGTTGTTTTTATAGGGCCCGTTTCGATTGGCTTATTTTTTAACTTATGAAAAATAGCTTATGCAAATAAATAAACTTTTATGTTAATTTATAAGTTCTCACTGACAAAAATTGTATCTTCTTAAGCTGTTTTTGCATAAACTAACTTGACAAGCTTATGAATAATACATAAAAGCTTATTTATTTGCATAATCTCAAAAATAAGTCAATCCAAACAGGCCCATAAGCTATATTGGAGAACTTATGAAAGTAAGCTCAAATAAGTTATATTGGAAAGCTTATGAAAGTTGTCATAAGTTCTCCCATACAATCGCACAAAACTTATGGTAGTAGATAAGCTCAAATAAGCCAATCAAACAAGGCCTTAGTTGCTCCATACTCAATACTGAAGAAATATACCTAAAATTTATACATGAGATGATTTACTCTCTTGTAATGCATAATTGCAGTATTTTCGTGTTTGTAATTTTGATTCGTAGTAGTATAGAGGATTGTTTTTTGTTTTAGTATATGTTCTTTGATTGTGTAACAGAGAAGAAAAAATTATTAGCTAGTGCTACCACTACAAAATCTGGGAAGTGGAAATCACCGGGGAAACCGCGAACAAAATTGGTTGCCGTCACTCCGAATTTGGAAGAGAAATTGGAGGTAGAAGCTGATGAAACTACTGTTATAGATAAAGTGGAAGAAGTTGGAAATGTTAACGACATTGATGCAAATAATATGGAGTGTGAAAAAGAGGGGGAACAGAAGCCGATGGAAGTGGATCAACCTGTTGTTGAAAAAGTTTGTGAATTGGTCGAAAAGGGAAAGAGTATAGCAGAGGTTGAACCAATTGTTTCTCAGGATGGTTCGATTTCTTTGAAGCGACCAGGTTGCACCCTTGTGGACCTTAATATTTCCGTGGCCGATAATGAAGATTATACTGGTGTGAAGGTGGGAGGGGAAACGTTGAAAGAGGAAGAGTTGACTGTACATGAGGGAGAGAGAGGAAAGGAAGAGTTGAAAGCACAGGAGGGAGAGAGAGGAACGGACAAGTTGAAAGCACATGAAGGGGAAAAAGGAACGGACGAGTTGAAAGAACAAGGAGAGAACGGAAAAGAAGAGTTGGACCAACAAAAAAGCGAGAAAGAAATGGAAGAGTTTAAAGCAGTGGAAGGAGAAGAAGGAAAGGAAGAGTTGAAAGAACAGGAAGGAGAGAAAGAAATGAAAGAGTTTAAGATACAAGAAGGAGAAAAAGGAAAGGAAGAGCTGAAAGAACAGGAAGGAGAGAAAGGAAAGGAAGAGTTGAAAGAATCAGTAGGAGATAAAGAAAAAGAAGAGTTAAAAGAACATGGAGAGAAAGGAAAGGAAGAGTTAAAAGAAGAGGATCTAGAAAACACAAAAGGAGAGGAAACAAACATTATTGGACATGAAGAGCATTCTAGTGTAGAAGTACAAGCCCAGCTGCAAAAAGATGTTGATCCCAAAAATTATGGTGTTGAAGGGGGAAAGAGTGGTGAATCGATAGATCTTGGAGAACAAGAGAGGGTGCAGCTTGAGGATGAAGATCCAGAGGAAGATCCAGAAGAAGACCCAGAAGAAGATCCTGAGGAACCGCCCGAAGACACTGAGACATTGGATGAAGAGCATGAAGAGCATATGGAATTTGAAGCCATTGCAAAGCAACGACAAATTAGGAAAGAGCATGAGATATTTGTTGGTGGATTGGATCGTGATACTACAGAGGAAGATCTGAAAAAGGTTTTTCAGAGGATTGGGGAGGTACTGGAAGTCAGGTTGCATAAAAATTCTTCAACAAGTAAAAATAAGGGCTATGCTGTTGTGAGGTTTGCTAATAAGGAGCATGCAAAGAAAGCTTTGTCTGAAATGAAGAACCCTGTTGTACGTTTCTGTTCTTATTCTTAATTTTCTTGATGTTGTGCTCCTGAGTCCTTGTACTGTTGTTTGACCTCCCATTTTTTTTACAGATACGTGGAAAACGATGTGGCACTTCACCTAGTGAGGATAATGACACATTATTCTTGGGAAATATTTGCAATACATGGACAAAAGAAGCTGTAAGTGTCTAGTAGTTTTATTTTTCTTCTTTTGTTGATTATACTTTACTATCCTGGTTTGTTGTCTCATGTGTTTTGAATATATGGGTTACAGGTTAAACAGAAGCTAAAGGATTATGGTGTAGAAGGGGTTGAAAACATTACACTCGTACCAGATGTTCAACATGAAGGCTTGAGCCGGGGTTTTGCATTCCTTGAGTTTTCTTGTCATGCTGATGCCATGCTCGCATATAAGAGACTTCAAAAGCCTGATGTCATCTTTGGTCATGCTGAGCGAACTGCTAAGGTAGCCTTTGCTGAACCGATACGTGAACCAGACCCAGAGATAATGGCACAAGTGAAGTCTGTGTTTATTAATGGTCTACCTCTTCACTGGGACGAAGATCATGTGAGGGAGCGTCTCAAATCTTACGGTGAGATTGTAAAAATTGTTTTGGCGAGAAAAATGTCGACAGCTAAGAGGAAGGATTACGGATTTGTGGATTTTTCTACACATGAAGCTGCTTTAGCTTGTGTTGACGGTGTAAATAAATCAGAATTGGGAGATGGGACATCGAAGGTATATAATCTTTTGCCTTCACTGTGCTTTTATATTTTAAAGGAGTTATTCTCTTGTTTCCTTTGCTTTGCTGCTGTATTTTATTTTAAAGAATTTTCAGTAACATGGGGAAAATTGGAATGCTATTAATTTTAATTGCCTTTTTTTTTTTTAATAATAATAGAGGATTGAAAAGGAACTTCCACTTAATTGATCTCCTTTCCCTCTTCCCCCTATTTCTTCCTCGAAAATTTGATTTCCACCACCTTAACAGTCTGTCGGGCTTAACTTTTGTATCCTAGCAATTCATTTTCTTTTTGTTTTCTCCTGATCTGGTTGGCTTATTATTTTGTTAAATAAAGCTCATAATTTTTGCTACTTTTTTCAGATGAAATTGAGAGCTAGGCTTTCAAACCCTTTGCCTAAAACGCAGGCTGTCAAGGGCGGTATGTGTGGTGGCCTCCGTATTGGTCAGGCTAGGAGTGAAGCTTACCCAAGATCCGGTAAATAACTCTTTCTCCTCCGATTAACTTGAAACCATATCTTTTTGACATCATTTTGAATTATCCAAACACAATTTTTACAGAAAGGGGTTTTGGGCGGGGGCGGGGAAGACAGCCCTTCAACAACAGGGGAAATTTCAGTAGGGGCAGGAGTTTCTATCATCATGGGGGGCGCGGTCAAATCAGAAGAATGGATTTTTGGGACGACCCTGGTTTTAGTATGCATCCGGATTTCCATCAGCGACAATTTGGTCCACAAGGTCATTTGCTTAGCTTCTAGCATATTTTGAGTTAAAGTCTTACAAATTACAATATATCAATGCATTGATGTGATTTTTTTTAATGATCTTAATATTTTAATGTAATGTCAAGCAGGACCTATGAGGGGTGGGCGTTATGCAGGCAGTCGAGGTGGCGCTCCTTTTGCTGGTCCATCTAGACATTATCACGATAGAGCATGGTATGGTATCCCTGATGGAGGCCCCATTGAGCCTATTCCTCCAAGAAGGCCCTACTCTCCAGGTGGACAGTTTTATGGTATCCCTGATGGAGGCCCTGGTGAGCCTATTCCTCCAAGAATGCCCTACTCTCCAGGTGGACAGTTTTATGGTATCCCTGATGGAGGCCCCGGTGAGCCTATTCCTCCAAGAAGGCCCTACTCTCCAGGTGGGCAGTTTTATGGTATCCCTGATGGAGGCCCTGGTGAGCCTATTCCTCTAAGAAGGCCCTACTCTCCAGGTGGACAGTTTGACATGCCTTTTATGGGAAGGCATGTTGATGATCCATATCTATATGATGACAATATGCGTGGAATCAAACGCCCATTTTTTATGACTGTAAGATTTTGTTTTGTTTTGTTTTTACTTATGCGTATGGTTGTATTCCCATACAAATTTGTTTTAACCCGAAAGACACCTGGAAAATACTAATTAGTTTTATTTCTACTTATGTTTTTTAGGACCCTGAACCTGATTACATGGGGCCTAGTAGATTTCGCCCCCGATTTGATTTTGCCGATCCATCTGTATTTCACGGAACTCGACATCATGGTCTAAACTTTGCTTCATTTTTCTTTCTTACTTACTGATTGTATGGTTGTATTCTTGATAACACTTTTTGATATATAGATTATGCCGGTGCTGGCAGAGGACAGTACCCGCCGGACTATTATGGTTCTGATGTGAGTGAATGTTATTTAACTTATTTTTATTTTTCACATTATATAATTGTAATATTAGTGATGTGTTATGATATTCATGTTGCAGCATGGTGGAGATCCATATCCATCTTTTTATGGGGGTGATGGCCCACATGGACACAGATACTATTATTAATGCGAAGAACCTTCTGGTAAGGATTATTTTCATGAGTTTTATATTTTAATTTGCTGCAGTGGATATTTTTCCTAATATTTTGTTTCACTTCAATCATGTTTAGGTGGATCTGGAACAGACGGATCGACATCTTCAATTTAGAGCATGCGACTTCTCGAATATACAATTTTGAAGTTGCTTTTTTTATTTTATATATACTTCTCTGTTATTCCCGCTCCATCTGTTTTGTTTCTATTTATCTATTATAGATCATAAAGGGAGGGGTATAGACTAAGCCATTTAATCTGTGTGGGATAGGTTGCCTCTCAGGTCTTGGAGAAGAAGGTATATATATAAGATTGTGGAATGGGCTAGGTTTCCTTTGTTGACTTAGGTATGATATGATCAGGGACTTGTTTATGAGGTTGCTTTGTTAATGTACACTATACTTTATGATCAATCAAGTATAATTTTGATGATTGGAAACTGGAAAGTTTATAGGACTACCAGAAGCAAAATCTTCCAGTGATAGATTTATCTTTAAGTGATAGAGAAGGAATGATATTTGAATATTGCATATGGTGAGGCTCTTGCAGTTCTTATGAAGGATCTGGAGAATTTACTTATTTTATGATTAGGAGCTATACTTTGGTCTGAACATAAAGCCTTACCATAGTTTTGGAGTTCTTTTGATTGGGTAGGATCCTTTTGAATATTTACTGCCCATACCGAAGCATCCTTTTTTATGGAAAAATCATTTGTTTATTGAAATTCTGGAAGATAAGGTTTACCTTTAATGGAATGGCGTTCATGGATGCTGTTATAGTTATATGGAGAAAACAATCTATTTGATTGATTTGGTTCCTTATGATGCCAAGTAATGGTTAATTTGGGTATACTGGAGGAGATCTCCATTTTATTACTTTCTGGTTTTTGATGTACCATTGGCATCAACTAAGAATGAAATCACTTGGTATGGAGTGAGAATGTCTGATGGTGTGGGCATCTAAGGATGTATGCACCTTACTGTTTTAATTGTCATTGAAATTTATATTGGATGGTTCTGTAAAGCATTTAGCGAGCTTCCAAGCTTGGGATTAAGATTATTAGGTTCTCTCTTTCTGTGTTTTTTTTATAGATTACAAGCTTGGGATGGTTCTGTAAAGCATTTATATTGTTTCTTAGTGAATAGGTAGGTGGTGGGTGCAACGTGATAGGAGGAGTACTATGGATCTAGGAAGGGCTAGGGCCAATTTCTTGAATATTTAATGACTATGTCATGGAAACAGACTCTCTACCTTCCAAATCTGGTGACTAGGGTATATTTAGGAGAGAAATAGTTGATTAAATAAAATTATTTGGAAGAGAGATAGTGTTTGGTTAAGAGAGATAGACAAAGTTACTAAGGTAGAGATGATTGAGGGTATAGAATCTCTAGCTCATTCTGTGTCTTACATAAGAGTTCAAGGTGTAATGTGATTTAATCAGAGATAATAATAATTGTTCAAAAACAGTGAAGGTCACCTAGGAATAAGACCTGGATTGTAGATGTACAGTGTGCATAAGCTTTGCTAGTCATACATTCTATTCTCATTTCTTAATGTAGATTGTTCTAGGATTTTCTAAGTGCCATAAATTGCTGTTCTCTAGTTTTAGAATACTCAGCCTATGTAAATTATTGAAGATAGTTCCTTGCTTTTAGCTTTTATCTGTCGGTATGGATATTGAAGAAAGCACGTACAGTCCATCGAAATGAACGTGAAAAAGAAAATAAAAGAACTGTCATCTATATTATCAGAATAGTGATGGTTGTATAAGTGTTTTTTTAGGATGCAAAATGATAAATTTTTAATTCAGAAAATGAGTACTCTTATACCAACCAAAAAGTAATGAAAATTGATATACATATTTGCATTTTGCAACTAGTCCAGAACAACAAGCGATCCACACGGTAATCCGGATGGAAGGCCATTCTATGGTGCAGAAGTATATTGTGAAAGAAATAGTTAGGCTACATCTCAAAGCTTTATTTAATTAGGAATTCCCACTTGAAATTTCTTTCACTTGTGTCAAAGAATGGTAGAAAATATTCTAGTCATTTTTGGTCATGCATGCAGACATCTTCAAATGGGACCGGTTGGACCATTTGGTCCACTTAGTAGCTGCAGCAGCTACCACCAAAGCTCACCATAAATGATTAATCTCTTTCGAATTGGACGAAAATAATTCTTACAAGAAAATATGCATATCTATTCTATCAAAAAACTCATGAACATAAGCTAATATAATAAGAAGCTTAACAATGTAAATATAATTAACAAGGGGCAACAATACACTGATTTTTTTCCCTAGAAAAAAATACATTGATTTTTATTTATTTATTTTATAAATGGTGACAATGCATTGATATAGTAAGTCCTACAAATTTCAAATAAGGTTATATTTAACAATAGGGTTCAAAAGAAATTAATCATAAAATAAACTTTTCAAGGAAAGGTAAAAGAAGAAAAATCCATCTATTGGATTGGGATGGGAGGGTGACAAAGCATGTCGAGCAAGAGCCATGGTGCCCATTCGAACAACGCATGCTAGACAGCACATGGACCCACTAAAACTCACACCGAGATGTGTCATGACACATTTTTTTTTTGGGTACAAGCATAACCTATTTTTTATTTGAGTTTAATGACATTGGATTGACGGTACAAAACAATTTTGCATACACAAGTAATTAAAACATTCTGAATTGTCACATAAATTAAAAACTTTAATTGATGTGACAATTCTCAATATTTTGATTGGTTGTATGTGAAAAATTGTTTTGGACCGTCAATCCACTACCATTAAACTCTTTTTATTTAGTGCTGCATCGTTAAGTTTATGAATATATCTAGTACAAAACTCTTAAAAGAGCGAGCGAGGAATATGATATTGTTCGTCATAACAAAGAGATAATGTTGTCTATATACACATAGTGAGATGTGATAATTTATGAGATATGAGTTAGTTGATATTTTAAATTGTAGATGCGTTTGTAAAAAGTTTTGTATAACTAACAATTGGTTGTGCATTTTATGTGAAAAATGTTGTCTTGAATGGTGGGTGTTGTTTGAGATTTCGAAATGATGCAACTATAAGAATGAGAATTGTTCTTTCCTCTTTGAGTGGTATAAATGAGGAGATAGATTTTATATATATTTTTTATAATTAATTTGCATTATGAGATGTCATGAAAATATACGAGACTATCAAATTACAATAGCTCGGTATTTTAGAAAGTGCATGTGTTATAGTAGATTAAGCTTGCGGGACAAAATAGATGTTGAATCAGTGTTAGTCTGTGCGCATGTCAGGACTTGAGATTGGATCGTGGCATTTATTTAGTCTCTTATTTGCTTATAAACTTTGGGTCTATTTGGTTGGGGTTGTTGGAGAAGAATGAGAGATGAATACTTTTAAATTGAACAATGCAATATACACTCATTTTCTAACACTCTCTAACTTCTACTTTCTTATTGGATTAAATTCATGATGTTACTACACTTTGAAAATGAGTCTCGTATAAGTGGTGATACCCACTTAAGTTTCACCTAGGAATCACCACTTAAGTTTCACCTAGGAGAACAAGTGTTATAAATAGAGTGTTCATCACATTTCACTTTAAAATTTATTTGTTTGGTTCAATTTTAAGGAGGGGGAGATGATGGAAGACGGAGAGAGCAAAATCTCTCATAGGTCCACTTTTTGTTTCCCCCAAAATTTAGCATTTTTAGTCTCCGTAAAATTTTCCATTATCATTTTTAGTCCCTGTAAAAAATTTCTGTCAATATTTTTGATCCCTAAAAAGCTAAAGGAAAATGTTAGAGGGACTAAAAAGTGTGATTTTATTTTGTAGAGACTAAAAATAAAATTCTGAATATTTACAGAGACCGTTTACTTAACTAATCCAATTTTAAAATATCAAAATTATCCTTATAGAAAATATAAAAAAAGTTGTGTTTTTTTTTAGAGAAGGAAAAATTGTGTTTGTTTTCCTACAATACAAGCTCTTTGTCTGTATTTATTAAAGTTGCTAACTTGCTACATTTTTTATTTTCAATTTTTATGGAACATATTCTATTTTGTTTTTATAGTTTTAAGTTGCAATCCATTCTTTATTTTATGATGTTTGAATTGAAAGAGACGACAAAAACATTGTAGCCATGTTCACTATAACTAAAACCACAGTTACATAATTCGCTACCCAAACAAGGGAACCGCGAATTGGTTCGCGCGTACCGGTTTGCGGTACTTTTGCAAACTGGTTCGTCCAAATTCGGCGAGGAATTCTCGCAAAACAGCGTACAAGCAAGATTGAAGAGAGAACCGGTAAAAAAACCTCACAGTTTTTTTCACTTTCCTGACTTGGATCCCAATTTAGGGTGAAGAAAAGGGAGAATGTGATGCTCAGTTTTTACCATTATCTGATTAATTGCATGTTGGTAGTGAAAATTAGTGGAGAAAGAAAAACAGAAAATAGATGAGCCAAGAAGATGAACATGGCTATCCTTATTTCACAGAGAACAAGATAAACAGTTAAGAAAGAGAGGAGATTTATCTTTTTTTTTTATTTAAAAGAAAAAGATTAGGTTCAAGTAAGTATCATTAGTTACTATTCACCTAAAAAGTATCGTCAGTTACTATTCATCTAAACAAAGACCACATGCATACCTTTTAAGCTTACAAGGCTGCCTCCTACTATTCACAAGAGGTATTTATTATTTTATTTTTTATTATTTCATCTTTTTATTATAAAAAAGTTTTATCTGATTTTATTTTTTAAGTATACCAAACTTTGTTGATGGTATAATTATTAGTATATCAATACAATATTAATATTACGAACTCAAGCGTACCAACTTTGTATACCCCCTCACGTACCGAATACTTTGTAGATTGCGAACCGCGTACCACGTACCGAACGAATTAAGAACTTCGTGACTATGACTAGAACTAACACCCTATGTTGTTCTCATTAAATCCGCGGTCTATCGAGACATGCTTAGATCACGAATTGGTAGTTTTGTCTAGGGCTAGACATCGGTCGGTTTCGGTCGGAAATCGGGCCCAAAATCCGAAACCGACTTACCCGACAGTTGGAATATCTCAAGCCATTTCCGCCCATACGAGTCTGTCGGTTTCAGTTCATCGGTTTTCACGGGTGAACGAGTGGATTGTATCGGTTTGGTAATAAAAAAATTTGATAAAAAAAAAAACTTCACACATCCAGAATTTTAGCACACGTCCAGAACTTTAATACACAAATATTCTCCAAAAACTTGAATACATAAGTCCTCATGATAAATAAGAACAAATCCAGAAATAGAACAAATGAAAAATGTCAAAACTTGGTAAGATCTATTGTTGAAGAAGAAGGAAGAAGGGATAAGGATAGATCTGTGATGGGAGAGTGAAGAGAAATCAAGGAGTGTGAAATATGGATGTTGAAATTTGAAGAAGTTGGATTGTTGGAAGTGTATGGTGAGAGAGAGGAATCGGCGGCACAAAAATTGGGAGAATGAGGGAGGAAATGAAATAAAACTAGGGTTTGGTTCTAGTTATTGGGCTGGGTTGTAGTATTGGGCCTAATTAAAAACATACATACGGTCGGATTCGGTTTTCGATGGACTGGATCTACCCTCCCAAAAACCCACCACCGCAAACCAGTTAAACACATTTCTTCAAACCCGCTCCACCCAGTTTAACCGTGTAACCCGACCGACGCGGTTCGGGCCAAGCGGGTAGGGCAGTTTGGGCCAGTTTGCAAGTTTTTTGTCCAACCCTAGTTTTGTTGATCAATTTAATGTTATTGTACGTCTGTGCATTATGGTTCTCTTTTTTGGGTCATTTTTCGGTTGGATTTCATGTTCTGGACCTAAGCATGTTCAACGTCCCTCTTTCCTGCGGAGACTGTCGTGGTATGTGTTTGGTTTGGTGGTTTGAAGTTTGATTGCTAGCTTTTTTGTTGTATTTTGGTCTCCGATTGGGGTTGCTCTCATGGCTACCGACCAAGCCATTCCTTCTTCTCAATCAAAGGTTACAAAAAGTTTGCTCAATCCTTGTCCAACTCGTGCAAGCAGTTACCTAAACCATGTTTGAAAGGTGAGCTGAAGATGAATATTTGACAGGTATTCTAGACTGTCAAAATATCCTTCATCCCCAATTCACATGTTAGATTTAAAGGCAAGAATCTTCAAATTCTGGAAAACAAATGGCCCATGTTCCATGACATCATAGGATAAAGGTTACTTTGAATTCATTTTTTCATTCCTAGATGATTTAAGTGTTGTAAGATCCATAGGATCTTGGAATCTTTCATCGGATTTACCTAGGATGTTTGTTTGGACTACTGATGTTAACCCTTGCACAGTGCATCAAACGAAACTCAAACATGGGCACACATTCATGTAATTGCTCATGAATATTGGCGGCCCAAAATTTAGTTTAAAAATGCGCCGGCTTTAGGAATTCCTTTAGTCGTTGATGAGACAACAATGAAGAGGACTTTCAATTACTTTACAAGAGTGCTCATTCAAGTTGATTTAAATTCTAACTTGCGTGATAGAATCCTTGTTGAAATGAATGATTTTTATTTTTATGTTGATGTTGAGTAAGATAAACTTTCCTCTTTCTGCAAGTCATGTTAGATAATTGGCATTCTTTTAAGAATTACAAATATCAGAGTCCAAAAGCTCTTACAAGTTTAGTAGTTGTGCCCAAGCACAAGTGCAACTTGTTGCTAAGTCTAATGCGTGAAACACTTGTGTTGATAAGGTTGATGAAGTGCTCACACTTCCTACTGGTTCAACTCCAAATAATGTTACAAGTTGCAGTAAAACCATTATAGAAGAAGACCATCTTATTATTTATATAATAAGGTCCAAAGAGATTACAATGATTGTGCATGTGGGAGATGTCATTAATCTTGAGAATGAATTCTTTCGTGAAGAGTTGCACGATGAAATGGTAGGAGACTCACTTCCTTTGAAATATCATGTCAAACAAGCTTTAATTCAAGAGGCTTTTGGTTAGTCCATAGTCGTGAGAGACTCTAATCTCTCAAACTTTAGTGTAAATGTTATTCATGACATGTAAGTTTTAGGGCTTACAAGTTCTCCTATTGTGGCCCAACAAGTTATAGATTTCTTGAGTGACTATGGGCTAACATGGCACAAAATAAAGAGATTGCTGATTTGGTTGGAAACACAAATCAACAATTTCAATTGGTGGTTCCAAGAAAAAAGAACAAGTTAAAGTAGCAACAAACTGAGGCTAACTAGAGGTTCAAGGTAGGTGCCTCCATTTGTTCCCCTCACAAGTTATATGGTTTGAAGTTGCCATGCAATTCATACTTTTAGGTAGTTCTATCGGTTTTAGTTTTTCTTTTTTATCTTTTGATTTTCTCGAGGGTTTTGTTTTTGTTCTCCCTCTTTTTGTACTTTATTCTTTCTATCAATATATAATCAAGGTGTTGCCGCAGACAACCCATCGATACCTATCTTTAGCCTAAAAAAATCACCATTTTACACATTTTATTTTGTTTGACATATTCTATTATTTCTTTCTTTTTAGTATACTTGTTATATATATATATATATATATATATATATATATATATATATATATATAAACAATTATTAATAAATTATTTTACACATTTGCATAACTTAATTTTATAAATACTTTATTGGATCAAATAGATCATCAATATTGTTTATGAACTGAATAATTTTATAAATAGTTTATTATATATTATTGAGTTTTCATGTTTAATTATTTATGAAGTGAATAATTATTAAAATCACGAGACACTTGTGAGATTTTAAGGGTAAAATGATAATTTAGTTTTAAAATCTCTCCCTTCTCATCGTAAATCCAACATATATTTAATTAAAACCCTTTCCATCTCTTCTTTTAAGCCAAACATATATTTAATTAAAGAGTAATAATATTTGTGCAACTATTTTGTGACAACATTCTTTTTCTCTTCTCTTTTTGGTCAAAAACAATAGAGATAAAATGAGAGAGAGAGAGAACACAATATGAGTATGATAGAGAGAGTAAGAACACAATGTGAGTATAATAGAGAGAGTTGTACAAAAGTTGTCACAAAAAGGTTGTTAAAATATCATTTGTCTTAATTAAAATATATCTTCACCCTTCCTTTCCGTTGAACCAAAGTGACTCTTACGTTGTAGAACTTATTTTTTTACTGTTTACCACACCCATTTGATTGTTGTTCCCCATCATGATTGTCTTGTTACAGTTACTCTACGAGTCACTTTGGACGATCTATTTCTTCATATTAAAATGAAGGACTCATGAAGTTTATATACAATGCATCAACATCCAAACCTTTATTCATCTACATGAGGTCGGCTAACAATTTTATAAATCAAACGCAACATTGTTTCAAAGAGAGCTGGTTATTTGGCCAATTTTCAGCTCGAAATCATCTATCTGCATCATTTTTTTATCTCATTTTATTTAAATAGTGTTATTTATGTAGAGATATTTTTTTTATGATTTTGTCATCTAAGTGCGACGTAGTTTGGTTTTTATGTCTTGGTGCAACTTAAGTTGGTCGGTGTTTGTTATATTCAGATTGACTTCGACACATTACAAATTCAACAAATGAAGACTTGGACATGAACACTACATACTCAAAGTCAATCAATTAATTTTGTCATTTTTGTAGGTATTAAGCCGTTTTATGCTATTAATTTGAATATTGTGAATTTGTTCGCAAATTCATCTATCACAGTTTTAACGACACGAAATTCGTTTTGTTTTAGATGCAATCTCCTCCTTTGAATGAATACTTTTTTTGGGAGGTTGGTTGAATTAATATATACTCATGAAATTTATACTTTTGGAACAAATTAAAAATAGGCATGTTATCTAAAGTTCTATTATATTATGCGACGTTGAAGGTGAGAGCCAACACTGAAGGAATAGAACATTGAGAATAAATGGAACAAGTTGGATGGCATTACAAACTCCCCACCCAACCAAATGAAAATCCTATACACAACATGGAACGAGTCTCACAAGTTACAATCAGGTGGCTTGATGTCTTCTGATTGTGGCCACAAAACACACATTTTGAACCATCAATTTCCAACAAAACTTTTCGCCTTAATAGATTTTGACAAGTAGCAATTGCCATGAGAAAACAATTACTAATTCAAAGAGATAAGGTAGTCCATGACCTTAACAAACTAATTGCCAACCAGGCCTTTGACCTTGGGTAACAAAACAATGAATGAAAAGCCTCTCAGAATACTAAAAAAATTTTCAAACATCAATCCTATCTCTCCCCCGAGAAGATGCTAGAAGTACTTAATGAAATAAAAATTGAACTCACGAAGATGCTATATTTACACAATAACATAAATATTTTATCGAACCTTTTATTATAAGTAAGGATAATTTAGTCTTTTACCCTTTACTTATATATTCTTTTTATAACTATTATGTTCATAACTTTTGTCATTTTTATTGAAACTCTAGTCTCTCTCCTATTTCTATATGAATCTATATTCTTAACAAAGTGGATATTTTTTCAGGGTTGAATATGTTTTTGGTCCATATAAATATTCAGAATTTAGTTTTTAGTCCCTATAAAATAAAATTGCATTTTTAGTCCCTGTGAAATTTTCCATCCACATTTTTTATCATTAGAAATCCATGCTAAACAAAAATGTTATAAGGACTATAAAAAGTCTGATTTTATTCAGTATGAATTAACACCGAAATTAGTTAGGGGATCAAGAGACCGATTAAACCTTAAATACCAATGTTTGTAGTTATGTTTGTTTTCAGGGGTCAAACACAAAATCTTCTCCTAGAAATTCCTAGATAACCCACACTCTTCCATAAATTAATCTCTTCTACAACAGTTGCATGGGCACCTGCTGTAGATAATCCATACACCCTTTCCACATGAATGTTTTACAAAACCATAATATTATTATATATCATCCTCAAAGCATCCATCAAACATTCATATTCATATAGATACTACAAATGCAACAAAGTTAGTCCCTTCTATATGCATTTAATTTTCAAATACACATATCCCAATGTCACAATCTGACCTTGTAGTTAAAAATGAGCTTAACTTGTTCTCTTCATCATCCTTACTACTTTGAAGTAGGAACAGTGACATGTCTGAGCTTGTTTCATGCCTATGATCTTCTTGACTCAACTGAGAGGCCACAAACTTGTCAAGATCCCTCCAATCAGTCACTTTCTCTGTTTTGTTGTTGATGTTGAATAATAATCCATTTTGAAATTCATTATTGTCATGTTCTGATATTATTGGCATTGAGTTTTGCCTCTTTGTTAAAGAGGGACTTTCTAACTGAGGAAGAGGTACCAATTGTTCTGAATGCATGAAGCTTAATAAGGTATCTGCTTCTGCTTCTATCTCTTGTTTGTACATGAAATTTTGAGCTAAAATCTTCTGTGGTTGCCTTAAGATGAGGTCAATGGGGTCCACCCTTGAGATGATGCTACTTGTTTGTTCATCATATAAGTGGCTTGGATCCCATCTTTCATTTGTTTTTGCTTGGACACTAGTTTTTTTCTTGAATGCTTTGCACACAACCCAACCTTCTTCCTACAAGGGAACACTCAATTTAAGTTTGAAAGGTAAGGATGATGATTTTCTTGACTTTTTTCATTTTCTCTAAACTCTTTTTGAATTAAAAATTGTTCTTTTATAATTTTATGTTCTAATTTTTTGGTTTTAACTCTTTGTTCCCGAAAAAACTTATGGTAATTTAAAATTCGATTAAATGGTAAGTAAAATATGAGAATAATTGTTTCAACCCGAATTAATTTAAACTCGGATTCTCCAAAATATTCACCTTTAAATAAAGTTTAGTAACATTATAATATTTTTTAAACACAACAGATACATTAATTACCTCTCAAAAAATAGATACATTAATTAGTACATGGTTTTATAAAATTATTCCTTATTATTTAAAATTGAAGAAAATCATTGATTAAGTTGAAAAATACGAGTTATAATAATTTAAAAAATAATTTAAAAAATAATACGCCTATTGATAAATTTAATACAATTAACTAGATTATATATTTTTGTTAAAAACTTTTTAAATTGGTCAAAAGAAACTTAAATTTAGAGACTAATATTTGACTTGACTATGTCATCAACTACTTGATGATGTTTTGAATGTGAAAAGGTGAAAGTTCTTTTTATGCGTGTGTCCCCTTTTAACTTTTGCAAAGTTTCAGTCTTTTTGGTACGTACTAGTAGTCAATCATTTAATTAAGTCAAATAAAATACAAATCGGCCAATAAAGGATCATCTAAATAAAATGATAACCATCCTTAAAGTGAATAAAAATAAAAGAATGCTAACATGTATCCTAAAGGTATATGTAAGACCATTTCATATAATAATTATGTCTTCATATATTCAAATTCTTAACCGTATAAAAATTATATTTTTTTCAATGCAAAACTTCAACTTTTAAATTTTTTAACATGTGTCCTCAATTAAGACATAAGTTAGCAAGACTCTATCAATAAATTTGAATTTCTTACATGTTTAAGAGAAAAAACCTTTACCCTTAAAGGCGCAAATTTTCTTAGAGAAGAGAAAATATGGTTGAATGTTATTTGTCTTGTGCATTGAGACACTCTTAACATATATATATATATATATATATATATATATATATATATATATATATATATATATATGGATTGAAATGACTTTCTCCTTTTTTGTTACTCCAATAAAAATACAATATAACCCGTAAAAAAAAAAGTAAAAATACAACACAATATATGTAAAAAAAAGGTTTTTTCTAGGTCTCACCAAATAATTAACATTTAAGAGAGAGAATGTTTTTAATTATTTTATATAGGTGAGATTCATACATTCATTCATTAAATAATTAGGACCAGAAAGAGCTAACATTAATACACTAAAAATATCAACTAATCGGATGATCTTGATTAATGGTTGAGATCACTAACCGGAGAGGCCATCAATAATAAAACATCTTATTTGACATCAAAATTTACAAATAATTTCTATGAAGAAGTACGCTTCCTCTCTTCAAATAAAAATTCATAAAAATTAAATTTTATTTCGTTGATGCTTTGATAAATAAGATTTAATTATTATATTTGTCAATGATAGAAAATAAATTTTTTTTTTCAAAAAATAACTCATTTAATTATTAATTTAACGAAATAGTGTACCAATACACTCAAATTTTGTGGGTGTATCTTAGAATTTGCCAAACAATAAAACTAATGATGTGAACGTTTGACAAGAAAAGTCTCTAGCCAAAAAGTAAAAGAAAGATGATCATTTATACCTATACGCTTTTGAAAGTATATAGTGACTTTTGACTTCTTTCTGGTGAAAATTCTCAATTACTCCCTAGCAAGATAGTTTGTACTTTATAGTATTATTACGTTATAAAACTAGTTTAGAGGAGCCAATCAATTGCTTAGACTAAACTATAACATGAGAAAAAGACACATCAAGAGAAGGAAATACTTGGAAGTTGAAGCCCTTTAAATTAAGACTTCTACCAAAAAAAAAAAAAGTAACCGTGCTCATTCTCCAACTTATAGAAACATCCTTGTTTTCTTGTCTGAAAAAGGAAAAGATTATAGTGTCTAGAATATCTAATATTTAATTAATTAATCAAGGGGAATCTATCCAAAGTTACTAATCAAGTTTGAACTTAATCAACTCCTCAAACTCAACACATAATATATGGTATGTAAATATATGTATATACTTGCCTGTGGAGGTGCATTTTCAACTGTTTCAAGCCTATATTCATGCATGATCCAATCAGTTTTCTGTCCATTAGGTGCTCTTCCTTTGTAGAAAACGAGTGTCTTCCTCATTCCAATCAGTTTTGTTCGTTCATACACCGACTTATCTCTTCCTGTTGCTTTCCAGAACCCTGCCATTGTAGCTCTGTTCGTTCTCGTCCCTGTTGGATATTTCTTATCTTTGTGACTAAAAAAATACCACTCATGTTGCTCCTCATTCCCAATTCTACATCTCTCTGTATACAAAGATCTAAAACCTTTCAACATATATATACTTTTAAACAAGAACACAAAATAGGCTAAAACAAAGTTAACTGTTAAAACCCTAATCAATAGGGTTGATCAAAGTGTGTATTTTATGCGTTACTCTATAGGATAATCAAGTAACACTACACACACACACAAGATTTAGAAAAGAATTTGCAACTGTGATCTAGATCACAATATCATATACTACTAGAAAAGTTTGAAATAACGAAAATTAGATACATGACAAAAAAATAAAATAATTCGACAAATTTTGTGTCTATAAATTTCCGTCGATATTTCAACTTTTTTTAATAGATATTTTTGATGTGTCTGCAACTATAATGTAACTACAATTAAATTTGCGTACGCATCAATCATAATTGATTGAAAATCTCTATATTATCAAGGATTGCGATGCAACTACCATCGCTATGTTGAACGTGGTTTAAAACTTGAACAATTTATAGTATGTGTAGTGTATAAAATTTAGTAATATACCTTGGAGATCCCAGGGTTCAATACGATATAGATCGATCTCTTTGATAACATCAAGATCAATATTGTGAGAAGCTACTTTCTTTCTAAGATAATAACCAACAAGCTCTCCATCCGTTGGGTGGAACCGAAATCCAGGTGGGACACATGACTCCATCATAGAAATATATGGTATTATTGCTGCATCAAATTCACCACCACACCATTAATACACTTTCTTCATCATGTATAATTTTTAAGCAGCAAAGAAATAAATCACTTTGTGTGTGAATATGTATGTAGATAGGTGAGAGATAAAAAGTGTGAGGAGATGCTAAGAGATAATATTCAAGTGAAGCAAAAAGCTAAAAAGGCAAGAACCCCAACAAAAAGAAATAATAATAAAAAGCACTCTTATAGTGAAAAAGGTGACAAGTGTTATGAGCGATAACCAAGCTCATTTGGTGGTGGTGAGAAACACAATATATAATAATTAAATTCAAATGGAAAAAAAGGAATAAAAATATATAAGCGCGTGTTAATAAACAAAAAAGAATTATTTGAGAAACAATGATTTTCTTACATGGGTCGGGTTATTAAAAGATAGCTAGAGAGAACCAAATCATGAGAGTTGGGTTTTGGTGAAAAACATGAGGAAATGGAGCTTATAGATGTGTAGTGTTTGTGAAGAGTCCTAAGTAAAACACTATAAGAAACGGACATGTAGAGGCTTGTCTTAATGATGTTGTCTTGTCTTAGTGAATGGAAGGAATGATTCATCAAGAACGGGGTTACCTAATCCACGTTACTGTTAATAATTATACATACATACATATATATATATTCAAAAAACAATCACAATATTAAAATCTACATTTAGATAATTTAATATGTATGACGTTCCACCGGGATTGTATTTAGAGGAAGATGTTAGACTCCTACAATCAGAGGCAGTTCAAGGAATATGTTTTTGTTGTGATTAAAATAATAGTGTTAAAAAAATTTGTCCAATTGGAATAAAGACTTTGTACTTTTTTATAATCAACACAAGAAGTATGAAAATGGAGTGTAAGCATTATAAAGACCACGCACTGTTTTACTCAAAATAACAATTTTAATAACTTTATTAATAGGGCTAGTTTTATTTGTCCAAGTCTCATTTGTAACCATATAGAACAATTGCTTGTTAGAACAAAATGAACCATCAACTTTCTCTAACATTTCATTCCTATAGACATCTTTCATGTGTAATTTTTTTTTTGAGAAAATTTGATGTGACTATAGCCACAACAACATGGTATATATGGATCCGCTCATGCCTACAACGTGACCAATCAATGTTTGAATTATGATTCAATATGTGTCCATATTTCATTTTGATGGTGGCTCAAATAAAATCACCTCCAACGAAGTGAATCTACAGAGAAAAAAAACTACTTAAGTAACATATAAAGAGTTGGTAATATGATTCTCCCTAAAAAAATTATCAAAAGTTCAAATTCTGGAGAAGAAAATATATAATTTAATCAATAGTCTCTAAGTCTCTAACCACAAAGTGAACACTGAACACTGTTATTTTCCATTATTCAAGTTAAACGTTACAAATACAACTTATAATTAAATTATCTACAATCTAATTTTAAAGTTATTCCTCACACTATCTAAACCCTCGTAACCCAGCCTGCATATGGACCAAAACCCAAATCATAGTCCACATACTTAATAGAAGAGAATATAAAAGGATAAAACTTGGGTTATATTCCCTTAAAGGTGTTTTCTGTGCTGCTTTAAAATATTTATAACTATATTTTTTTTCTCAAATTAAATTCATAATTTTCTTGAATTTTATTATAATCACTATATATATATATATATATATATATATATATATATATATATATATATATATATATATATTATAAGTTAAGAAAAACTCGAAAAACATGAAATACAACTAAGTTTTTTCTGTTATATAAAATAGATAATGTTAGCTGGTACTCTAAAGAAGTGATTTAGGATCATTTGTTAAGGAAGTAAAAAAAGTTGTGTTAAGAAAACGTTTTTTTTTTAAATTTTTTTAAAGAACTTACTATACAACTATCAAATCATTAATATAGTATATTTGATTCCTTAACAAATGTTGTTAGTGTAATGACAATGGTTATCTTTATTTCAAGAATACAAACTCATTTTAGTCCTTTATATAGAAACAAATTAGAGTCGAATATACTTTGTTCCTGTATGTAAATGTGAAGGGCTAGTTTAGTGTTATTTTCCTTGGAAACTAAATTGACCTCAAAAAAATTGTGAAAGACAAGAATGATTTTCAATAAATATTGGGAGAGGGCGTGGTGTTGGTGGGATGACGTTATCACAATAAGGGCACGCGTATATCTCGAAAGGGAAATGGGTTTTGAGAGGCAACAAAAAGAAAAAGAAAGCGATGAAAAAGGTTACTGTTATGTTAGCCACTTAACCAAAGTTTGTGTCCCATTCAGGAACCTGAGACTCTGACTCTCCTGTCTTTTTGTCTTGAATTTTCATGGCATTTCTGACCCTCTTTAATTCCTTGACAGGACTATCACAAAAGACTTGAAAAATGATGATAATGAAAAACCAGAATAAATTTAAGTAGTAGTATGAAATTTTCTGGAAATGAAAATAACCCTTTAGATATTTTTTTTTTTTTGGGAAAAAATAACCCTTTAGCTAGCTAGTAATTGTTTTCTGAAATGCATAAAAGCATAATGAATAATTTTTTGTTTCTTCCATTTTTAACTTAACAGATCGTATATATGAATTGGAGGAGCTAGAACATATGTATAATATAAAGAGAAGAGTATATATGATGAATGTTAAGTGTTGGTTTGAGCTTTAGCATGCAGAGATATAATATTAATAATAAATACTGAGCTGATATTCACCTGGTAAATCACTGTTTTAGTGGTGAAAGACAACAGTCACGAAGAAGTGGACAAATAGTTAATGATGTCGAGGCTGAGGTGAAGGACAAAAAAGGATGATATATAAATATGTATTGAACTATGAAGAAGAGAACAACATGATTGTTGAATGAGAGAGAGTGATAAGAAAATTTTACTAGGACAGGGAGGCTAGCTTGGAAAAAGTATATAAAACAAGAGTGGAAACCGTTGAAACTGTTGGGGGTGCTCCACCCTCCCCGTATGTGACGTCATTTGTAAGGCTAAGCTAAGTCTTCTACTTAGTATTCCAAGGACATTCATTAAAGAAATCATAAATAGAAGTTCTGTCATGAAAATATAAGCTATCACACTTGATCAATAATGATTACACAATATTTTATTAAAAACTTAGTTTTTTTTTTGAACAACCAATATATTAAAAACAGGCAACCCCTTGAGAATAGGGAGAAGTTGTTGACAGAACAACAAAGTCTCGCAGCGCATAGAGCATACAAAGACTACCCCCACGGAAACGCAAAACACCACCAAACAGCACCTACAGGTTTCGGCCAATAGCAAGGAATAGGCAAAATAGAACTAAAAGCTAAAACAGAACAGCAGTAAAGACTCCAACAATCCAACAACCATTGCCAAAACCAAAACAGAATTCTGCCAAAAACACCACCCCAGCCAACCGAACCCCACAATCTACCTTATCAAACAATCGCGGGGATTCCAATACGTTTAACCAATGCCCTAGAACACCGATTATAGAAAACGAAATAACAATTTTGAAGTCCGGTCGCGGCGTCTGATATAATAATTTTGACATTTTATTATCCATTGAGTTAAGACTTGTGAATTGTAAGGCCAAAATTTCATTTGGTCTATATTTGTGTTGGGTTTTTAATTATGTGTTGGCTGCATTTTGTTAAAACATGAAAGTTCTAGCAAGATGTTGTACCATATGTACTGAACATGTAAGTACGACATCTTAGCTTAAGGTGAAGTACTTTGTTTCGCTTTCTTGGAAGATTATATTTTTGCGTGAAATCCTTGAAGATTTGATTGAAGATTTTTTTCATGTAACTTGTGGTCCAAGGGGCGTGTGTTTCTAGAAGCTGTTCATGTCGGTGTTGCTATGCCGTGTTTTGGAAGTAAATGTCCTAAACATTTTAGGACATAATATATTTGCTCCTAGAAGATTGTTGCTGAAAATATAAAAGCTTTGTCTCAAATATATTTTGTGCTTCCAGAAGATTGTTGCTGAAAATAAATTTATGGACAGTAAATATATTTTTGTACCGTATGAAGGAAGATTTGAAGCAAATAGATTGAGAGAAGAAAGTGAGAGGGGATCTCATATCTATGGCGAGTCTTAGATAGAAATTCACTGGTAGTGATTAGGTGAGAAGGCGGTGAACTAGGGTTGTTCACATAAGACTCTGAACTAATACTATTGATAGTGGATTTCCTTTCTTGGCATGGATGCCTCCAGATGTAAGTGATGTTGCACCAAACTGGGTTATCAAATCTCTTGTGTTCTTCTTTATCACACTTTACTTTTTTCTGTTTGTTGTTAGTGTGCTACGTTGTTATATCTAGTGTCCAGAACATTCTGTAAGACATTCCTGGTGTCCTGGACATCACGTAAGACATTTGTCCAGCGAGTGCCATAATTTCAATTGGTATCAGAGCATGCACCCTGTTCTGTTTTTGGTTGAGCTCAAGGGTTAAACAAATTCTGGTCATATGGAAGGAGGGTATATCATTAGATCACCAATTTTGGATGGTACCAACTATGATTATTGGAAGGCACGCATGGTGGCTTTTCTCATATCCATGGATAACAAAACTTGGAAAGCTATTATCAAGGATTGGAAACATCATGTTCTTATTGGTAAAGATGGAAAGATTACGTCTACCTTGAAGCCAAAAGAAGATTAGTCCAAAGAAGAGGATGAACTAGCTCTTGGAAACTCCAAAGCATTGAATGCTTTATTTAATGGTGTTGACAAGAACATGTTTAGATTGATAAACACTTGCACTGTGGCTAAAGTTGCTTGGGAGATTCTCAAAACTGCTCATGAAGGCATAACTAAAGTTCGTATGTCAAGACTCCAGTTTCTTACTACCAGGTTTGTGAACCTCAGAATGAATGATGATGAAACCATTCATGACTTTCACATGTGCATTCTTGATATTGCTAATACATCATATGGCTTAGGTGAAAAAATGTCTGAAGAGAAACTTGTAAGAAAAATTCTTAGATGTTTACCTTAGAAATATGATATGAAAGTCACAGCCATTGAGGAAGCTCAAGATATAAGAAACATGAAGGTAGATGAACTCATTGGATCTCTATAAACTTTTGAGTTGGCTATAAATGACAAACCTGAAAAGAAGAACAAATATATAGCCTTCATATCCAGCACTGAAGAGAATGAAGAAATGGATATTGAAGAAAGCATTTCAGATGCTATTATGCTTCTTGGTAGATAATTTAACAAAGTTTTGAAGAGATGGGACAAAATGTCGAGGGCAAATGTTGAGAACATGTCGTTCGACAATAGCAGGAGTAGTGGTTTTCAACACAAAGGCAGAACTGAAGAAAAGCAAAATCAAGGGAAAAGTGTCCAATGTCATGAGTGTGAAGGTTTTGGTCATGTCAAAGCTGAATGTCCTGCATACCTTAAGAGACAGAAAAAGGGAATGTTAGCCTTTTGGTCAGATGATGATTCAGAAGGAGAGCATGATGACGAAATAGCAAATCATGTGTTGGCTTTCACTGGAAAATGTGAATCTGATGAAGAGTCTTGTGATGAGGATCTCTCTTATGAAGAACTTGCTTAATCATACAGACTATTATATGCCAAATGTGTGGAGATTTGTCAAGTAAGAGATAAGCAGAAGAAAATCATTGCTAATTTACGCCTTGAAGGAAAAGCCCAAGCTGTTGAATGGCTATATAAGGAAGACTCAGACCCTAGTGTCATTCACGAAATCAGAATTATTGAATTAAGTATTTAGGGTTTCATTGTTAAGCCTTGTGCTTTATTTTGTACACCTCTCTTGTGCCGCCATTCAGTATCAAAAGGTTGAGGGTAGGGTTGTTTAGTTGAGTTGTAATTTGTCTTTATAAACCGATCTAGTGTATCTTGCAAGAGTTGGTTTTGTTTATTGGAGTTGTTCTCCTTATTTGATTGCTATTGTGATTGAGAAAAGAAAGTGAGAGCGGATCTCATATCTAGGGGAGTCTTAGATAGAAATTCACGGGTAGTGATTAGGTGAGAAGGCGGTGAACTAGGGTTGTTTACATATGACTTTGAACTAATACTATTGAGAGTGGATTTCCTTTCTTGGCATGGATGCTCCAGATGTAGGTGACGTTGCACCAAACTGAGTTACCAAATCTCTTGTGTTCTTCTTTATCGCACTTTAATTTTTTCCTGTTTGTTGTTAGTGTGCTACGTTGTTATATCTAGTGTCCAAAACATTCCGTAAGACATTCCTGGTGTCTCGGACATCACGTAGGACATCTGTCCATCGAGTGCCAGAATTTCAATTTGGATAATTTATTATGAGCGGAGCCGAATGAATGAAATTAAGTGGAATGGAATGAAGTGGAATGAAATAAAACATAGCGTTGATTCCATCATTTGAATATCTCATAATAGAAGGAACAAAAATCTCATTCCATCCTTTGAAAAGTAATGAAGTAAAATATATTATAATTTGTATATTCTTTTTACACTTTTACTTAATAAAGTTAAATATGTTTTTAATCACTTTAAATATATCAACTTTTAAAAAAAATCGGTATAAAAAGAGGACAAAGCCCAAGAGAAAAGAAATTACAAAATTAATCAGACATTCCTAGCCATGCAAACCTCGGAAATATCATCAAAAATAAGCTTTTGAAACTCAGTAGGTGGAGTCTCCAAAACAATCAAATTCAAATTATTCACATAAATGCTAAAGTTAGCAAGCCAATCGACACTTCTATTTCCTTCGCGCCAAGTATGGTTGATTTGCACATGCCAATCCATTTTCAGCAGCTTCCTGATACGATGAACTAAAATAGGGATATTCCCATTAAACTTGAAATTATCAGAAATCATGTCGATCAATATCTTCGAATCACTTACCACTATAAGATGATCGAAATGCTCCCTCCAAGCCATGTCTATACCCAAATACAAACCCCACATCTCAACATGTAAGGCATCATAAGCTCCAATCTTCTTAGTGTAGCCTTTAATCCATTTACCATCTGCATCACAAAAAATCCCACCACAACCGCATATCCTTACAGGCACCGTCGCTGTTGAGCTTGATCCAACCTGTTGGGTTTTTAATTATGTGTTGGCTGCATTTTGTTAAAACAAGAAGTTCTAGCAAGATGTTGTACCAGATGTCCTGGACATGTAAGTACAACATCTTAGCTTAAGGTGAAATACTTTGTTTTGCTTTCTTGAAAGATTATATTTTTTGCGTGAAATCCTTGAAGATTTGATTGTAGATTTTATTCACGTAGCTTGTGCTCCAAGAGGCGTGTGTTTCTAGAAGCTTGTTCATTGTCGATTTGCTATGCCGTGTTTTTGAAGTTAATGTGCTAAACATTTTAGGAAATAATATATTTGCTCCTAGAAGATTGTGAAGACTGAATTTACGTTTTCGTCAGCTGATTTGTTTGGCTCGTGAAGAATAAGCCCATGCTTACTCTGGCTATATAAAGGAAGACTCAGACCCTAGTTTCTACTCACAAAATCAGGATTAGAAAAACATATTATTAGGGTTTCGTTGTTAAGCTTTGTGCTTTATTTTGTATAGCTCTCTGTGTGTTGCCATTGATTATCAAAGCACAAAGATGATTTGTTTTGGTTGAGTTGTGATCGAAGCCGTCATTATAAGAAAGAGACATAGGGTTTCATGTCTTGCCCTTGTTATTTGTATACCTCCCTTTGTATCACCTTGATGCATTGAGTTGGTTTGTTTAGTTGAGTTGTATTTTGTTATTTGTAAACCGCTCTAGTGCATCTTGCAAGAGTTGGTTTTGTTTATTTGAGTTGTTCTCCTATTTTGATTGTAATCATGATTGAAACAATCACAGGGGCAGTCATTGAGTGAAGAAAGTGAGATGGGATCTCATATCTAGGGGGAGTCTTAGGTAGAAATTCACTGGTAGTGATTAGGTGTCAAGGCAGTGAACATGGGTTGTTTGCACAAGACTGCGAACCAACACTATAAGAGTGAATTTCCTTTCTTGGCATAGATGCATCCAGATGTAGGTGACGTTGCACCAAACTGGGTTACTAAATCTCATGTGGTTTTTCCTTCTTGCACTTTACTTTAATTGTTGTTTATTGTGTTATAGTGTCGTACCTGCTGTCAAGGACATCAGTATTGTAAAACTTATTGTCTAGGACATCAGGTAGGACATTTGTCCAACGAGTGCCAGAATTACAATTGGTATCAGAGCAGACACCATTTCTGTTTTTGGGTGAGCTCCAAGGTTAGACAAATTTTGATCATATGGAAGGAAGGTATATCATTAGACCACCAATTTTGGATGGTACCAACTATGACTATTGGAAGGCTCAGCGTGGTGGCTTTTCTCAAATCCATGAATAGCAAAACATGGAAAGCTATCATCAAAGGTTGGCAACATCTTGTTATTGTTGATAAAGATGAAAAAACTACATCTACCCTGAAGGCAGAAGAAGACTGGTCTAAAGAAGAGGATGAACTAGCTCTTGGAAACTCCAAAGTATTGAATGCCTTATTCAATGGTGTTGACAAGAACATGTTTAGATTGATAAACACTTGCACAGTGGCTAAAGTTGCTTGGGAGATTCTCAAAACTGCTTATGAAGGCACTGCTAAGTTCGTATGTCATGGCTCCAACTTCTTATTACCAAGTTTGAGAACCTTAGAATGAATGATGATGAAATCATTCATGACTTTCACATGCACATTCTTGATATTGCTAATACATCCTGTGGCTTAGGTAAAGAAAGGTCTGAAGAGAAACTTGTCAGAAAAATTCTTAGATCTTTACCTAAGAAGTATGATATGAAAGTCACAGCCATTGAGGAAGCTCAAGATATAAGCAACATAAAGGTAGATGAACTCATTGGATCTCTACAAACTTTTGAGTTGGCTATAAATGACATACTTGAAAAGAAGAACAAAAGTATAGCCTTCATATCCAACACTGAAAAGAGAATGAAGTTCAATATGCTATTGTGCTTCTTGGTAGAGAATTTAAAAAGTTTTGAAGAGATGGGACAAAATGTCGAGGACAAAATGTCTGACAACTTCAAGAACGTTGGTTTTTCACGTAAGAACAAAACTGAAGAAAGACCAAACAAAGGCAAAGGAATTCAATGTCATGAATGTGAGGGTTTTGGTCATGCCAAAGCTGAGTGTCCAACATTTTTAAAGAATAAAAAAAAGGGAATGTCCCCCACTTTTTCTAGTGAAGATTTTGAAGGAGAATGTGAAGATGAGACAGCAAAACATGTGATGGCCTTCACTAGAAAGTGTGAATCTGATGAAGAGTCTTGTGATGAAGATCTCTCTTATGAAGAACTTTGCTGAATCATACAAACTATTGTATGCCAAATGTCAGGAGATTTGTCAATTAGGAGAGAAGCAGAAGAATATCATTGCTAATTTACGCATTGAAAAAGAAAAAACTCCTATCAACCATCTGTGGTTTGCAAGATGAGGTAACTTTGCTAACTTTCAAACTTGATAGAATGACAAAATCTGTTAGAATGTTGAACAATGGTTCCAATGTGTTAGATGAGATTCTACAAGTTGGGAAGGGATTTGAAAACTTGAAAGGTGTAGGTTTTGATTACTGGTCCTTAAAGAAACAAAGCGGAGTCTCAATGACTAAGTTTGTTCCTCCTGAAAGAAAAACCGAGTTTGTAATGTCAAACCAATTGTCATAACATCCTGTCCGACATCTGAACCCACAACCAAGAAACAAATTATCACCCTGGAGATGTCATTATTGTGGGAGATATGGTCACATAAGGCCTTATTGTTACAGACATGTATGGATATCCACAACCTCATGTTCAACCAAAGGTCAACCGTACATTTGTTCAAGCTAGAAAAGAATGGAAACCCAAGGTTATTAATACTAGTCTTATAGCTCACACATCTTTTAGAGTCTCCTCAAGAGAAGATTGGTATTTTGATAGTGGATGCTCCAGACATATGACTGGTGTCAAGAAGTATTTAGTTGATTTAAAACCATACTATAGTTATGTTACCTTTGGTGATGGAGCTAAAGGTGAGATTAAGGGTATAGGCAAACTGACACGTTTAGGATCCCCATGTCTCAATGTTGTGTTGTTGGTAGAAGGTCTAACTGCTAACTTGATCAGTATTATCCAACTATGTGATCAAGGTATGAATGTGCACTTTAACAAATCAGAATGCATTGTTACAAGTAGCAATGAGGAAGTATTAATGAAAGGTGTGCGATCAAAAGACAATTGTTATTTGTGGGTACCTCAAAACAAGATTCAGCCCTTAATATATTTGATATCCAAGAAAGATGTGGATGATGAAGATGATGTATCTCCTTAACAGACTGATGTCACAGATGATGTACCAGAAAAGGAGTCGAACATTGAGTTAGGCGATATTGATTCTGAAGATTCCTAAGCCAACAAAAGGTCATCAATCAGAATTCAGAAGAAGCATCCTAAGGAGAATATTATAGGGTATATGAACGAGGAAGTTTATGTAGAACAACCTAAGTTATTCGTTGATCCTCGCTTTCCAGATCATGTGTATAAGTCGAGGAAAGCTATATATGGTTTGAAGCAGGCTCCAAGGGCTTGGTATGAAAGGCTGACTGAGTTCCTGGTCAACAATGGGTACAACAAACCTTATTTGTGGAGAATGATGGAAGAAATATCATGGTAGCTCAAATTCATGTTGATGACAATGTTTTTGAAGGAATGTCGAGCCAGATGGTCGAACATTTTGTCTGACAAGTTCGAACTGAATTTGAAATGAGTCTTGTTGGTGAATTGAAATATTTTCTTGGTTTGTAAGTAAAGCAAATGGAAGATACAATCTTTATTTCTCAAAGCAAGTATGCTAAGAGTATTATGAATAAGGTTGGTCTTGAAAATGCACGTCATAAGAGAACTCATGTTGCAACACATGTTGAATTAACCAAAGATGATAGTGGTGATGATGTTGATCAAAGTGTCCATAGGAGTATGATTGAAAGTCTATTGAATCTCACAGCAAGCAAACCTGACATCACATTTGTTGTAGGAGTATGTGCTAGATACCAAGCTAAACCCAAGGCTAGTTATCTCATTCAAGTGAAAAGGATCATGAAGTACATTAATGGAACCAGTGACATTTTGTATTCTCATGATACTAATTCCAGTACTAGTTGGGTATTGTGATGCTGATTGGGCTGGAAGTGATGAGGATAGAAAGAGCACATCTGGTGGATTTTTCTTTCTAGGCAACAATTTGATATCTTGGTTCAGGAAGAAGTAGAATTATGTGTCTTTGTCTACTGCAGAAGCTTGGTATATTGTTGCAGGCAGTAGCTGCACTAAGTTGTTATGGATGAAACAGACGTCGAAGGAGTACAATGTCGAGCAAGATGTCTTGACATTACACTACAAAAATGTGAGTGCTATTAATATTTCTAAGAATCTCATTCAACATAGCAGAACCAAGCACATTGATATTGATCATCATTTCATCAGGGAGTTAGTTTAAGATAAAGTTGTGAACCTTGATCATATAGCAACTGAACAACAGCTGACAGATATTTTCACTAAGGTTTTAGATGATGTGCAGTTGGAGAAGTTAAGGGACTCTTTATGTATTTGCTTGTATGAGAATTTCTAGCAATTGCAGTTGTGGAAGCGTGCAAACAGATACTTTCTCTTTACTATAACTAGAGTTGCACGAGAAATAAGGGAAAATCATTGCCATTTTGAAAACTGTTGAAAATGTAAATTCTCTTGATGCTTCATCTGTACCACTTAATGTTCCCACAAGCCCTTTTGATTATGTGGATAAAAGTCTTGATGTTACTGAAACTTTAATTATTGCTTCTGTGAATGTTTTGAAACCATCTGAAACTGCTTTTAATTTGCATGTTGAACCTAATGCTGAAACCTGTGTTGAACCAAATGTTGATGTTACTGTTGAAACATATGTGAAACATGTCTTTGAGTCTGTTAGCCAGGTTAATCCTATCTCTGAAAAACCCTAGAAAAGTCTAGTTATGTTACTGTTGTTGTTGATGATGTTGTTAGTGAACCACCCATTAACGAAACCAGTCCTGAATCATCAACTGACCAAATGACTCATCCCACTGATCTTGCCAAAGATTATGTTGTTGAACCACCCCATGTGCAAGTGGACTCTGTTTTACAACCACCTGTTGAAACCTCTGAGAATGCAAATGTCGAACCTAATGTCGAACTTGTTGTTGAAACCTCTGTGGAATCCTGTGTTGTTTATGTGAGTCAAGTAGATCTTGTTGGTTCCTGTTCCTGATCAAATCCAATTTCTTGCTTCTGAAGACTCAAATAACTTCAGGAGACGCTTTGCTTGAACAAATTGATTTTACCAAACATTTAGCCAACCTTTAAATAGCCAACAATCTCCCCCTTTATGTGCTGATCTGTTCAGGAGTGTGTGTGCTGATCTGTCAGGAGCTGAGCTGTTCAGGGGGAGTTCCTGAGTGTTGTGCTTCAGGGGGAGAGTTCCTGAGCTGAGCTGTTCAGGGGGAGTTCCTGAGTGTTGTGTTTCAGGGGGAGAAGTTAGTTGTTCCTCAGAAACTGTTGTTGTGTGCTTCAGGGGGAGTCTGTATGTTTGTGTGTTGAACTGAAGCTGATTGTTTATGTTTGACATAGCATTTATCCGTTGCTGCTTACTCTGGTTCTATGGTTAATTTTATGTGTGGAGTTCTTCATGGTTGTTTCATTTGTATTGAGTGAAGAACTTGGTTTTATGAAGAATTTGATTTTAGCCAAAAATTTGCCAAAGGGGGAGATTGTTGGTTATTTAAAGGTTGGCTAAATGTTTGGTAAAATCAATTTGTTCAAGCTAAGCGTCTCCTGAAGTTATTTGAGTCTTCAGAAGCAAGAAATTGGATTTGAGGAGGTTCAGAAGCTGGAACTTCAGAAGCACTGTTCATCAGAAGCTGAACTTCAGACATTGACCAGCGTTGACCTTCAGAAGCTGAACTTCAGACGTTGACCAACGTTGACCTTCAGAAGCTGTTTTCAGAAGCTGGATTTCTGCATACTTTGTGATTAATTCCTTGCGTATCTTTTGAAGATTTGTTGAAGATTTATCATGGCTGAAGTTTCCAGAAGACTGATATTTTTATGAGAAGATCTTATTTGAAGACTGGCTTCGTGTTTATTGTTGAATATATTTTCAAAGGATCTTTGGAAAATATAATTCAGAAATATGTTTCCTTCTTTGAGCTTCTATAATATTTCAGAATCATATCAATTGAAGAATATTTGGTTCAGATTTATGTTGCAGCTGAAGACTATTTAAAGAGGACTTTGCTATTGGAAATTTTGTGTCAAAAACCAGAAATTTGTTTTAGAGTTTTTGTGTCTGTGTAAGCTTAGGCTTTGTTTATACACCACTCATCTGAGTTGGTTTAGGTGTTTTGAGTTGTAAATCACTTAAAGCTTTTAAGCACAAGTAATGTTTTTGTTCTGTTGAAGTGTGACTTCAATTTGTTTGTTTTGTTAAGTTTACAATCACTGGGCTGTGATTGCTTGGTTAGGAAGTAAATGGATTCTTATACCTAGGTGGTTTCCTGGGTAGAAGTCTAGAAGGGTAGAGATTAAGTGATAAGACGAAGAACAGGGGCTGTTGAGTCTTAGAATTAATTCTACTTAGTAGATTTTCTTCCTGGATTGGTATCCCCCAGAGTAGGTGAGGTTTGCACCGAACTGGGTTAACAAATTCATTGTGTTCCTTTACTTTCTGCACTTTATTTTTCTGCTTCTGAACTTTATTTTTCATACTCTGTTTTTAGTTCAGAACCAGTTAACTGCTAGGAATTTCAGATCTTGTCTCTGATAAGGATGTTGAACCATCGAGTACACCTAATATTTCTGCTGTTTTTTGTGCTTCTGACCAAATCAATTCCCCCACTAAGCCCACAACTGAAACCCCTTCTGATAACCAGATGTTGGACCATTCCATGTCTAAAAAGAAGTGCACATTAGAAGGTGGTGTTTGAGAAACCTAGGCGTTCTTCTAGACACTGTCAAGAAGTTGTGATTGTAAGTACTCCAAAAGCAAAGTCTGATAAAAAGTGGAGTAAAGTGTAGGTTCTAACTATTAAGAAGAAATCTTTGAAGAGGAAGTAGGTTCCTCCTAGTGTTACTGGAAAAAAATGTTAAGGATGATGTCCTGGACATCATTTCCCTTGGAAGGAAGAAAGTTAGTGGAAACAAGATGTCTGTTTATCCCTTTTGCCCCCTTAGATAATGTCTCCTTTCATTCTGTAGAAAGTGTTCAAAAGTGGAAATTTGTTTCTCAAAGAAGGATTGCCCATGAGAGAGAGTTAAGCAAGGAAGCTCTATAGTGCAATGAGATTGTGGAGCTTGTGAAAGGTGTTGGTTTAAGGAAAATTGTGTTTGGTCTGTGTACTTGCTTGTCAAGGAGTTTGTGGTTAATATTTCTGGTGACTGCAATGATGAGAACAATAAAGAGTCCAGGAAGGTGTTTGTAAGTGGAAGATGTGTGGAATTTTCTCCAACTATGATCAAAATATATTTGGATAGGAGTGAGGAAACTATGGTTGTAGCTGATCTTCCTATTTATAGAGTTACCAAGGAGATAACTAGTGGACAAGTGAAGGTGTGGCCAAAGAAATGGTTTCTTTCTTGTGGTAGTTTGATTGTGAAGTATGCATTTCTGAACATGATTGGGGCAGCAAATTAGACACCTATAAATCACACTTCTGGTATTACAACTGGGTTGGCCAAGCTGATTTTTTTTCCATAGGAACATAGGCCAAGCGGGATTTTGGTGAGTATGTTTTTTTGTTATCAAACTATGAAGCAAGCGGAGACTCATACTATGAAGCTTCCAATGGCTTTTCTTAGTGTAATCACTGAGATTATTTTGAGATAACACCCTGAGATTGTGAGGCCAGATGAACTCCAAAGTAAAAAGGAAGTGTCTCTGACTTTTGATTATAGGTTCTTTGTCGTACCACATGTTCCAAACATTGTGGTGTCTACAGGTAAGGGGTAGTAACTATTTGTTTTTCCTTGTCATATTGTGCAAACAAGGGGGAGATTTCTATGTTATGATTGACGACTCTGATGTATATTCCCTTCGATGCTGATATATATCTGATATGGTATGTCTCTTATGGTGTTATCTTTGGTTGTAGCAGCTCTGTGCACTATGTGGTTGATATGATGGATGATTTTTTCTCTGGATGTTACTTTTTCTGCTACTTATATGCATGTGATCTGGATGTTTGCCAAATTCTGCTAAAAAGGGGGAGTAATAGTATTATTAATTGTTATGTGCTTTCTAAAGACCTGATGCTATGTCTGATGTTATGCCATGATGTTCTGAATGTCTTTATTTTTTGTGCGGAGTTTATTTCTCCCTGTGTGCATGAAGTATATGTGGGAGTTTATTTCTCCCTGGGTATGATGTGTTTGTGGAGTTTATTTCTCCTGTTCTGTTGAAGTTATTCTGTGGAGGTTGGGTGTTATATAATTCCGCTGCTTTGTGTGCCTCTGATTGTGTGGTGAACTTATTTTCATTTGTGCGAAGTAGCGTTGAAGATGTGTTTATTGCTTCATGAAGATTTAAAAGATGACTTTGAAAGAAGTTTGTTTTTGTATCCCTCCTGGATACATTGGTTATCTAGTTAAAGATTGTTTTAGCCAAAATTTGCAAAAGGGGGAGATTGTTGGGTTTTTAACTATGTGTTGGCTGCATTTTGTTAAAACAAGAAGTTCTAGCAAGATGTTGTACCAGATGTCCTGGACATGTAAGTACGACATCTTAGCTTAAGGTGAAGTACTTTGTTTCGCTTTCTTGGAAGATTATTGATGACATGTCATCTTACATTATTTTTAGCATGTTTTTCATTTATTTTCAGTAGGTTTTACATCCAGAATAGAGGAGTATTAGAGCAATTGCTTATGATTTCGGGACATTTGTAATGTTTTTAGATTCCCCCTTGCCATTCAAAGATTCCATCAAAATCAACTTTGATGTCATATGACTGGTCAACTTATCTGACATGGCACACTGACTGGAGAAATTCTTTTAATTTCCATGTGTCATTTCTATTATTAAATAAATTAAAAATTTATACAAAAATAAAATTAAAACAATTTTTTTTTATTTACCCCTCTCTCTTTTCTTCATCATCCCTACCACCATGATCTTCACTCTCCCATTCAACATCATCCCTACCCCCATCATCTTCATCTCTCCCATTCAACATCATCATCAACAAACACATACCCCGTGATTTTTTTTTACAAGTCAATGAAAATTTTAAAAACTAATAATATACAAATTTGGAGACGCAACAGACACATCACTAACAACAATTCATCATCTTCCCATTTGATTTTTTCTCCTCCATCAACAACACAACACATCATCTAAAAAAAGAATTGGAAACACAACACAAAACATTACATTAAAAACCATTTTTTTCATTTTTCCTCTTCATCCTATAATCATTATTTTCAACCAAATCCCTAAATCCATTGCCGAAAATCATCATCAAAATCAAATCCTTAAAGCCCTCTCTTGATCTAATTTCTCAAACCCAAAATTTTTATTCAAACACCAAAATCATCATCACCCAAAATCGCTATGACACACATTTGGAAAATTAGGGATTTGCTAAAGAGATAGACAAGAGAAAAGAGAAAAGAAAGGAGGAAGAGAAAAGGATGGAGGAATAGAGACGAGAGAAAAAGAAGAGGAAGGAGAAAGGGAAGAAGAGAAGTGTTGATGAAGATATTTTGTTTAATGTTTTTAATTGTTTAAATTAAGTTTTTAATTAAAACAATTTCAAATAGAATAAAAAAATTGGAAATGAATTAAAATATTCCAACTCAACATGCCAACTCATCAATTTTATACAGTCAGCATGTCATGTAAGCACATTTGTACAATCAGATGTGATTAGGGTTGAAATCGAAAGAATCTTCAAAAAACAAGGGAGAATCTAAAAAAAATATTTTAAAGGGGGTTAAACCAAAACTCGCCAAAATGACAAGGGGATAAGTTATTTAACCCTTTTTTCTTTAACACGGTCCATATGCTAAATAAAAAGGTAGTACTTCTGCAAAAAATTGGCATAGACACCAGGATCTTTATTTATATTATTCAACATTCAACTCTTGAATAATAGCTCCACATAAAAAAAAAAACCTGAATAATGTACTATACATGTATATGCAAGCCAATATTTTACACTATACTTATTATTTGGTACTATTTTTTTTTTTTATATAAAATTTGTTACAAAATACAAATGACTCTCGCCAGTAATGGTTGGAAAAAAAAAGGTAATGATTTTATAAATCATATGATTTACAATATAAACGAACGTTCAAGTGTAATAATCTTTTTCATCCTTTTTTAATTCATTAGCACAATATTATCATTTAACTTTTGTTTAATATATATTTTTTTTTTACAAGTCTCAACAAATACATACCGTGTTATTTGTTTATATAATTGCTCTCTTTAATCCCACTTCTAAAAAAATTGGAATTAAACCTTGCACTTTCCTTAAAAAACATAAACCTTTCACTGTGCGTTGAAAAACATGAATTTATTTTTATAGGAATTAAACCTATACAATTAAGGGCAAGTTTTTTTTTTAGAGGAATTATGGGTGTGTTGTTTTTTTTTATTTGATTTAATATTGTATTTTTTCACTAAAAAAAGGAGCAGTAAAACAATAAAAGCAAAAAACGGCAAAAAATATTTATTTTTAAAAATATTTATTTTTTTTATCTCTTGTTTATTTGTCATGAGTAGCTAAACTTGTTAGATAATAAAGTATTGAGCTTAAATTATTGAGTCTTTATATTAGTAAGTTAAAGTCCATTATATTTTATTTTATATTCTCTTATAATTTTTGTAATGTTAAATTATTGGTATTTTATGAATCCTAGTCTCCATTGTCGTTCTCATTATCTCTTCCTTTATTTTGTATTTATATTGTTATCATGGTATCGAGAGCATGATTTGATCCTCCTTAAATTAGTTGTCGCTTCCGCCCTTAAATTTCCAAAAGTTTAGGATTGTGTTTGTTTAATTTTTTTTTATGATTGGTTTTTTGAAGAAAAAAAATGGAGTTGTTGCAGCTTGGTGTGTTGACGTCAATAGTAGTGGATGAGAGAATACCATTGCATGATGTACGGAAAGATGGATGGCTACAACCTATTTGTAAAGGTGAGGTCTACGTTACCCCTTAATGAATAAGGGGTAATTTACTCCTAATCATAAATAAGATTCAATTTTGGAACGAAGTAAATAGAGATCACATGTTGAATGAAGGAGATGAATAAATTTGATGTTCTTGAGATGAAAATAGTAACTGATAGTAAGAAAAAATCATATCGGTGAGCCTACATTTTTCCTTGATGAATTGGGGGTAATTTACCCCTCATGACAAATACGATTCGATTTTAGAACGAAAGAGATGTAAATCATATTTTAAATGAAGGAGATAAAGAAGTTTGATGTTGTAATATCCCGCTTATAAGTATCAGTCATTAGTGGTAGAAACTTATTATGCAAGCAATGGCAATTTTGTAATATGAGGCAATGGCAAAATGGAAATTATTTGAAATGAGAAGATTATTTAAAAAGAGGGGGAAGATATTTTCTATCATTCTTATCTCTCCCTTCTCTCTCTAAAAATCGGAATTCTCACCTTCTCCTCCCTCAACCTCACGCCTCCTCACTCTAGCCTTCAACCATCAAGCCTCCATCCTCAATCTTGTGAGATTTATGCAAGAAGGCTTAGGTTTTGGAAGTTTGGAACAAGAAGAATAAGAAGAGAAGCAAGGAAGAACCAAGGGGATTGGAACTTAGAAATTGCAAGCACCAATCAAGACTTAGGTGAGCTCCCTAGGGGTTTTAGAACCCACTTTGAGAGTTTTGAAGTGTTTTTCACTCATATGCAAGTTTATGGTTTTACCCTAATTCTCTATGCTTGCTAATTCCTTGCTCATACATGTTTAAAACTATCATTTTGTAATAGAAAATCATTCCTAACATGTTTGGGATGCTTGGGTAACTTGGATTGAGCAAAAATGGTGGAAAAACATGATTTTTAACAAGTTTTGTACTGTCATGGTCGCTACAGCGACCAGCCGTCGCTACAGCGACCGGACAGCTTTTGATTTCTACCTACGGTCGCTTCAAGCGACCAGCCGTCGCTACAAGCGAGCAGCTTGTTTTTCAGACTTTTACCTACAGTCGCTGTAGCGACAGGCCGTGGCTATAGCGACAGCATCAGGACAGCACTTGACAGCTTTGCTGTTTTGGACATTCTGGTGCGCGTAGGCATGTTTTTTCACTCCCGTTTTCTCCTGAAACATTTTAGAAACATTATCCACCATTTTAACCCATCCAAAAAGGCTTCCAATGGTTGAAAGATTATAGGAGCAAGGAATACGCGAGGCATGGGAAATACGAGAACAATGGTTATATGAATAGGAAAGCTTAAGAACGACATATGACAACGATATGTCGAATCCTATGATAGGAAAACAAGAATTAAGAGTATGAGAATAAGGCATACGACTTGGATAGTCAAGAACCTATTTTAGGTATACAAGATTATAGATGTATTCAGTTTAGAATACAAAGGTAATAGGAATACTTTGGCAATCAAAGTTCAAGATGAGCCTATAGTGTTGGTTCTCCAACAATTAATAGGTGGCTTATGAGAACGATAAGCCAAGAACCTTTGATAGGTTAAGCATTTAAGAATGATTTACTTAAGAATGCATCAGATATGCATAAGTTATAAGATATATATATATATACAAGAAGAATAAGAACAAGAGTTATTAAGATATTAAGCCGTGACCTTCGTCGTTCACGCCAGTGGGACACGAATGGTTCATGCAAAGTAAAGACTAAGATTAATATTATTTAAGTCGTGACTTTCATCGTTCACGCCAGTGGGACATGAAAGGTTCATGCATAAGTTAAAGAATATTAATTCGCGTCTTCCGTCGTTCACGCCAGTGGGACACGGGAGGTATATGCGTAAGTTAAGATTATTATTAAGTCGTGTCTTCTGTTGTTCACGCCAGTGGGACACAGGAGGTTCATGCCAGTGGGACGCGTTATTCCGCAAGGATGACCGCACGACGACAAGAGGAGTCCGGTGTTAGCCTGATATGATAGGAATTTTCATCGGTTATCAGGGGAATGTGCTTCGGGGTTACTCCACCCGGGGGCATTCCGTAAAATGAACTCAGATAATATTGCTTGTTCAACGCTAACAGCTAACATAAAGACATGTATCAGTTAATATATTTTTATTATGTTATTAGACAGAGATTAGTTATCAGGCAGTTATCAGTTATCAGGCGGTGATCCTAGGCTTTCCCTCGATCACCCAGTTATCAGGTTATAGTCTAGATCCCATGACTATTCAGTATCAGGTTCAGGCAGTGATCCTAGGTTTCCCCTTAATCACTAGTTTAGCAGGATGTAGTCTAGTCATGACTACACAGTTTAGCAGGAACAGTCAGGTAGCCCTCTATGGGTAAGGTTAAGACTTGGCGATCATAGGTATCCCCAAGATTGCCGAGAGTAGGCATGGCGACCCTAGGTTTCCCCCGTGGTTGCCAACAGTAGGTTGGGCTGGAGCTCACTGAGACATTATGTCTCACCCCAATCCTTCTGGTGCAGGTTTTCAGGTTATCAGGAGATGTTCATGATGATATTCTTCAAGAAGACGCTGGATGGCGTGCAGTTGCTCGTTGTGGAAAAGCTCAGGAGGTTGTCAGATTATATATTTGTATATGAAAGTGTATTTTATGATATTTGGATAACTGTATAAACGAGTCAACTTGTACTCATTCAGATGTATGTATTATTATTATTGAAATTTTTAATGTATCCGATATCAAATTAATACGCATGCTAAATATTCTAGATAATTTAGTATGGGTGTTACAATTGGTATCAGAGCAGGTCGATTCAGACCGTGCCTTGGGTCATTAAAATATTCAATAAGGTAGTGGGACCATTGGGTTCCGGATGTTGTTTTAAAGGTCACATCTAGTTGAGCCTGATCAACTCAATCTAGTATATGACAGTTAGGATAAATGTCCGAGAGCTGAATGTGACCAAGGAGGAATGAAGTGTATGAAGGGCGAAGATTAAGGTGATAGAATTTTAAGACGGAGTTGGCGAAGAAGCATTCAACGCCAAATGGTGTCCATTAAACCGTAAAGTGACTAAGCCTATTTATGGCAGAGTTTCAGGAATGTCAGAAATATTTAAGGATAAGGTGAAGAACCTTAACACAGTCGTACGCGTCATTAAGAGATGTCTCGTTGGTAAAGACATAGGAAGTAAGAAATCATGGAACCATAACGGAAATTGTAGTTGAGAAGTGGCAATAAGAACAAAGTGTAGGAATCGAAGGATTCGCGCTCTCAAATCGGATGAGATTTTACCATCCAAACGATTAAGTGACTTGATTATGGATTAAGAAAATTTTGGGACAGATGAAATTACAGAGTCTGAACTTGCTGGAATCATCGTGGCACGACCCATGCTTCTCGTGCCACGAGAATGACAGTGGAGCATTCCTTAAGAAGAAAAGATGGATGAGTAAGCAGTAATGATAATACCTGTTGCACAACGAAGCGTGTTTTAGGATATGTTCCGTTGGTAAGATGATTTGAAATAAGCTAAGTTCAATTAAAAGTTTATACCAAGAGAAGTGAATCGGATTATTTTCATTATGATGAGCCATCGAGATGTTTTGTACGAGAGAACGCAACTCAGTAATAAGTAATGAGTCCTCTGAAGAGGATATTGAATAATAAGTTGTTGGATTTTAACGAACTGAGGGATGGACTAAGTTGAAGTCCCTTGATTGGATGAAGAAGGCAAGTTCAAGATGACGCAAGATTATAGTAGACCAGTTTTGAAGGATAATCGGAAATTTTAGCCGAGAAATTATATTGAGACTGTATTATACGGAGGATCGTCTTAAATACGAAAGGTTAAGATTGTGGTTAATGCTAGTGAGTTTTAAGTTTTCAACTGATGAGTTCCTTCCACAGTTATATTAGAAGCTTAAAGAGGTCACCTCGTGTTGATAAGTTCTGAGGGCGGTAATAAAGTATAGATTTCGGATTGTTCAATTATATGTAGAATTATTTAGATGCTAAGATCAAGATTTGAATGGTGAATGCAGTAACGAGTTGTTGAATGAATCAAAAGGTGATGATGAGGTATTGAAGCTCAAGATCAATTAACTGGAGGGATTCGAAGGTAACTTCAGAGGTATGGTAAGACCATAGAGACCGTAATTGTCTCGGAAAGATTAAGGGTATGAAATCCTTATGGACAAAGATAGAACGATTAGTAATGGGGCTCAAACCCTCAGTGGATTCAGTGTATGAAAGATGTGAACCCCCAGAAGTCATAGAATGTTCCTAGAAGTTACTACAAGTAAATAATGTATAAACTTAAGTTGCTTCAGGTATACTTTCAGTAGGGTTTCTGCAATGTTTAAATGAATATACATGTTGAGTCAACTATGAGATGGTTACAGAATTCGGAGTATGGAGAGTAAAGTTAGAACCAGAGTATAAGCTATTTTAACAGGAGCATTGTTGGACTCGTAACAATTGCTGAAAACTGTTTACAGGTTTCAGCGTATTTTCGTAAAAGTAAGTAAATGGTTTATGTCCGAAAGGAAACACAAGTCAGTCAGAGAATTTGATAATGGTGTATTACTCCTACTCCAAAGTATTTTGTTTAGATCAGAGTTGCGCAGCGAAAAAGTAATTCAAGGAGGACAATAAGTGCCCAATTATTGAACCACAGAATATCAGTGAGCAGTGACAACTTGAACTTGTTATAAGTTTTAGTGGGAAACTTTAAAAGTTAAGCCGAGGGATATTTCAAACCTCGAGACTCAAGAGGAATGGAAATTGAAGCAGTTTAAGATTCTGTGATAAGAATAAGAAGGATATGTTTCTAGCACAATAAATCTAGAGCAAGGAAAGTCACCACGAATACGGTACTTGAAGAGTAAGTTTAGACAAAAGGATTACGCATAAGGCAATATCAGTAAAAGTTGCTCTTGCAAGACGATAATTTTTGAGATTGAAGCGTTGATCAGAAACAACACTGTGGTGACATATGAGTTTAATCCATGTTGTACCTACAATCTGTCAACATGTCACATGTATCAGGTTATGTTTAGTATTATATATACTTATCAGGCAGTGCTTAAGCTACTCAGATAGTAGTGTAGCAGATTTTCAGTGTTGTGACATGTTTTGGCAATAGTGGTACACAGTCAGGAATGTTTAAGTAGGAAGGTATGACCAGAACAGATTTGTTGATATCAAATATATCTTAGCTGAAGTGTTCAGAAATTCTTGAACTTAATGTTCACCAGTAAAGGAAGAAGGACTTTCTAAGTAGAGTTTTCTATTGGAATCAAGGATCTTGGACTTGACGTCCAGAATGAAAATTAGTTTGTGATACCGATAGAATGTAACAATATTATACGGGTTGTTGTATACTCAAGAGATAAACATGGGTAACATTGGCGGGGCAAACCTGGCAAGCCAGTTGAAAGGCAAATCCCGAATGTTACAAAATGAGTTAAGAGTAAGAAAAGATTCCCAATTGATGTGGTAGTGTCTCAAATATGTTAAGATCAAGAATGATGTCTCGTTAGTCAGACAAGGATGAGATGATGTATTGTGTACCCGTCAGTAGTGTACACGTGCTCGCTTATGTATGTAAATTATATGCCATGAAGTGTACCCTATGGTGTTATGTGAGATGATTGAAACCACTCATCACTTGGGCTAGACTCTTATGAGTTTGGATTTACCAATGTAGAAAAGATTCATGCTACGGCAAGAATTCGAGATTAATCTGTGACATAAATGATGGAAGATCATCAAACTCCAAGTAATGAAGTTGGAATGATCCTTGCATTTGCATGTGCGTATACAATGCCAGACGTTTTTCAGTGTAAGGATGATTCCATGTGGAAGGGTATGACATAGGTCTACAGGTAAGATGTCGTTGTATGAGACGAAAGATAAAGATAATAATTCATGGGAAGTATATGCAGTGCAAGAAACCCATTGAAGAGTGGGAATATTTGAGGATAATAAGAACGACCTAATGTCGTCAAAGTAAGTTTGCACGGACTACGAAGAGATTTATAAGGTTCAGTACAAGTGTCAGAGCTGGACAACTTCAGATTGGATTTGCAAAAGTGTATGAACCAGGGACATGGTTAAGCGAGTTGGATACGATGGTTCAGATAACCTCACATCCTACTACGTAAGAGTTATGCAAATCACCACAAGCATTTCAGTTAAAGAAAAAGTTGTCGAGTATATTCGACATATGGAGAGTTGGAAATCCAAGGGATTCCGATAAGCAAGACGAACTGGAGTTTTGGGCGAGTGGAGGAAGTAGTGTGACAGATTCATTCTTATATGATAGTGGATACTAAATTTCAAGGACGAAATTTCCTTAAGGGGGGTAGATTGTAATATCCCGCTTATAAGTATCAGTCATTAGTGGTAGAAACTTATTATGCAAGCAATGGCAATTTTGTAATATGAGGCAATGGCAAAATGGAAATTATTTGAAATGAGAAGATTATTTAAAAAGAGGGGGAAGATATTTTCTATCATTCTTATCTCTCCCTTCTCTCTCTAAAAATCAGAATTCTCACCTTCTCCTCCCTCAACCTCACGCCTCCTCACTCTAGCCTTCAACCATCAAGCCTCCATCCTCAATCTTGTGAGATTTATGCAAGAAGGCTTAGGTTTTGGAAGTTTGGAACAAGAAGAATAAGAAGAGAAGCAAGGAAGAACCAAGGGGATTGGAACTCAGAAATTGCAAGCACCAATCAAGACTTAGGTGAGCTCCCTAGGGGTTTTAGAACCCACTTTGAGAGTTTTGAAGTGTTTTTCACTCATATGCAAGTTTATGGTTTTACCCTAATTCTCTATGCTTGCTAATTCCTTGCTCATACATGTTTAAAACTATCATTTTGTAATAGAAAATCATTCCTAACATGTTTGGCATGCTTGGGTAACTTGGATTGAGCAAAAATGGTGGAAAAACATGATTTTTAACAAGTTTTGTACTGTCATGGTAGCGACCAGACAGCTTTTGATTTCTGCCTACGGTCGCTTCAAGCGACCAGCCGTCGCTACAAGCGAGCAGCTTGTTTTTCAGACTTTTACCTACAGTCGCTGTAGCGACAGGCCGTGGCTATAGCGACAGCATCAGGACAGCACTTGACAGCTTTGCTGTTTTGGACATTCTGGTGCGCGTAGGCATGTTTTTTCACTCCCGTTTTCTCCTGAAAAATTTTAGAAACATTATCCACCATTTTAACCCATCCATAAAGGCTTCCAATGGTTGAAAGATTATAATTTTAGAAAGATTATAGGAACAATGGTTATATGAATAGGAAAGCTTAAGAACGACATATGACAACGATATGTCGAATCCTATGATAGGAAAACAAGAATTAAGAGTATGAGAATAAGGCATACGACTTGGATAGTCAAGAACCTATTTTAGGTATACAAGATTATAGATGTATTCAGTTTAGAATACAAAGGTAATAGGAATACTTTGGCAATCAAAGTTCAAGATGAGCCTATAGTGTTGGTTCTCCAACAATTAATAGGTGGCTTATGAGAACGATAAGCCAAGAACCTTTGATAGGTTAAGCATTTAAGAATGATTTACTTAAGAATGCATCAGATATGCATAAGTTATAAGATATATATATATATACAAGAAGAATAAGAACAAGAGTTATTAAGATATTAAGCCGTGGCCTTCGTCGTTCACGCCAGTGGGACACGAATGGTTCATGCAAAGTAAAGACTAAGATTAATATTATTTAAGTCGTGACTTTGTTGAAGCAGTATTTCATACAACAAAAGTAAGTATTTTCTATTATCGTCTCCTCAGGGATTAGGTGCTTACTTCGAACCGTTCAACAATCGGTATTGTTTTGAGTTAAGGGTTTGTACGAGTGGTTTCATAAACTAACAGAATGTAAATGCGGGAATTAAAACGACAAAGAATTAGGGAATAAAAGCGTTGAGATTAAAGTTCATCAATCTTGCAAAGAATGTAATAAATAAATCATGCATATGAATTTAGCGTTTTAGCGTAAATATCACGTATCGCTCTACAATATCATTGATTTCCCAAATGACATCGTGAGATCGATCGTATCGTTTAATTGACGATTTCCCAGTCAATCAAACGATCCGAAAGCATTACGATCCGAAACTTAGTGCAATTATCAAAACCCAAATCCATTCCTAGATTTTCTTATTTTGATAGAAGATTATTCTTAAACATAGATTCAAAAGTATTTGTCAATATCATTTGAATCAATCATGAGAATGAAAAGCAAGAATAACTTCATAAACACTTAAATTGCTAAATCATATATTCACATAATCATTCATTACAATCAAAGCTAGAAAGATTACCTCTAATCCCAACAAAGGGATGTTAGTTGCTCATTTTCATGACAACTATACAAAAGTGAAGAGAAAAGATGAAGATACAAACCAAGTCTTGATTTCCCAAAGTCTTGATTGATTTCCACTACCCAATCACTTTTGATCTTTGAAGATCAAAGCTCTAGCCCTAATTACTAAGTCCTAAACTACTACTAAAGCAATCCTAACAAATTGGAAGAAAAAGTCTCAAAGTTCTCCAACTGGTTATCAGAAAATGAGCCAAAAATGCTTTATAAAACTGAATATTTGCACGCTCGCTACAAGCGATGAGTTGGTCGCTTGTAGCGAGGAAGTTTAATAGCCAATAGGGATCCTCCACGTCAGCATGGAGCCTTAAACCGCCCTTGGTCGCTTGAAGCGACCAGTCCATCGCTTGTAGCGATGAACCTCTAAAAATCCCTGCCTATCTTCGCTTGTAGCGAGGAAGTCTGCGCTTCTAGCGATGGCTTTGAAACAAACTTCATTTCTTTGCTCAGCATGATCAATCATAAATTTCCTGCAATAATAACATGGGGTAAGGCATAGGATCACAAATATAGCATTTTGAACCATAAATATGGGCTTATCCTATGATAACTTGTGAAATAAGTAACATAAGTGCCTTAATCAAATGAACAATTTAACTACTTTCAGGCACTTATCACACTCCCCAACTTAAATCTTTGTTTGTCCTCAAACAAAGGATACAACAAATAAGGAAACAAGCTATAACCATGGCTTTGAGCAAAAATGCAAAAGAATCAAAAGTTTGAAGCAAATAAGTGACAGATGAATGATTCAACATGATTGCGCAAACTAGGGTTAAGTTTCTCATAAAACGAGATACATACTATGAATGTGAACTAGTTCTAAACACAAAGCATCTAATCACACAATTCTTAACAAACCACATGTTTAAAATTGAACCAAACCTAACACTCTTCTAAATAAAGTATATGAATAATTTGAAATCTATTGTGAGGGTATGAACACTCATCCAACAATCATGATAACATTCCAATTAAATTATGTGTCCATCTACTTATCATTTCCAAAAGCATAAAAGACATTGATCAAAAGGTCTTTAAGGGTTGTAATTGGGCTAGGTTACAAAAGAATTGTCATATGTGGGATATTTGAATTCAAATGGCCAAGCAAAAGGAAACATTCAATCTAATTACAACTTCCTTCTTTTTCCAATACAACACTTGGTGAACTTCTAACTTTTCTATTTTTGATTGATCTTGACAACTTTTTCTTTGAATTCTTGCAAACCTTTTCATTTTTTCTCTTTTCTTTTTCTTGGTTTGCTTTTCTTTCTTTTTTTCTTTTCTTTTCTTTTTCTTTTCTTTTTCTTGTTGTCAAGATCAAATATCATCATTCACCCTTACATTGACTTAAATATAACCTCCCTTTCTCCCCAACTATTTCAATGACACCCTAATCGAATGTTCCTTTATCATTATGGCAAAGGTCAATAAAAACGATGGATAAGGGTTCAAAAGAAAACAACTATCAGAATTTAATAAAGAGTTAACTATGAACTGAATTTTTTTTTTACAAACTCCGGCAATTTAAATAAGCAGATGAGCTTATTAAATTGACAGTCCACAGTTAACAATTCTGATTCAAATAGGCTCAGATGGGTTAACAGATACTCACACATCTCACAGGGTAGGTTCATTTGGTCAAGTATTTCACTCAATTTCAAAAAAATTGCCTTGATCACTTCAATGCTTTTATACTAATTAAAACAACAACAGATTTAACATAAAATAACTGAGTTAAACATGATATTGGTCTCCTGCATATATATACAATGGTTGAGGATTCCTCACATTTTGGCTAGTTCTACATTGGTTCAAAACTAAACACATGCTTGCTTAAAAACTGAATAAATTAACTTGTGTGTGTAAAGAACTTATTCACATTTAAGAATATACCTAGAAAAACAAGAAAACGAGTACCTTAGCTGCGCGCTTTAACACTCATTCTATCATTATCACTCAGATGATTCAAAGTTCAAGCATTGGCTTTTGAATCTTTCATCTTTCTTTCAAAATTTGTTGGGATCATTCCAAAAAAATTTTAACATAAATACTAAAGCATAAATAAAATATAAACTATACTAACATGTTATACCCAAAATAAATAACATAAACGCAAAAAGGTACATCATCCATGGTACAAAAGATACATAAATAAACAAAGTACAAAATATAAATCAAAATGTTAAAGAAGTACAAAGCTGAATAAATAAAACGAAAGAGAAAACAAATCAAGATCTGCATCTCTGCATCATCAGTCTGAATCTGAATCATCCAAGTCCTCAGAGTCTATCATATCAGCTGCCATGCGATCAATAGAATTTGTAGCTGCTGAGGAGTCATCATCCAGATCATCATCAACATCAGCGTCGTCATCACCCTCATCACCAGCATCCTGATCACCAGCATCCGCTGCATCTGCCCCTCCTGGAAAGAATGGCCTGTCCCCAGGCCAAGCGATGTGCTCAGAGAAGAAAGCAGGCGTCCACGGGCTATGGCCACTGTCGTGCAGATGGCTCTGAATAGTAGTAAGTGCCCGATGATTTGACGCATTCTGCGCCAACAGAAAAGAGCTCACAGTAGCAGAATCCCAACTCGAGAAGTCCAGTGGTGGAATGGTCGGGTGGCTAGGGTGGCTAGTATGCTGAGGTGGTGGTGGTGGTACATGAGAAGGTCCTGCTGAGGTGGATGGTCCAGCTGAGGTATGAGGTGGGGCAACAGGTGCAGGTGTAGAGCAGTACCTATTGATGTATCTATCATCAATAGGGTTCTTAATTTCTTCATCAACTTGTGATGGCATGTGTACTCTAGCTCGCCTACAGAGTCCCATAATCAACCCGGGAAATGTGAGTGGGCATTTAGGTTTGCCCGGGGGTAAAATACCACTCTCAGCTACTATCCTCATCTCATTTGCTATCAGCCTAGCAACGTCAACCTGACGCTGAGTGAGGATATAATGAACAAGAGGGGTCACATCTAGGGTGGTGGAGGAGGTATGAGACTTAGGGCGGATGTTATACAAAATCAGGGTAAGGATTACCTGAGCTGGAGTGGTCATATCCTCCCTGAATGCTCGGAAAGGCTTACCCGAAGCCCTACTCAAATCATAACTCTTCCCCTCCTGGAAGATATCTCGTGCGATGCTCTCGTGATCCCATTCACCACTTCTCTGATGCTCACAGAAATCACAAAGCGCAGTGGGTGCAAGCGGATTATCCTCTTCCTCATCAACTAGCTCCAGAGGCTTGCCCAAATACGCGTTGATGGACATGCGATCAAACCTGATGGTGCGCCCTCGCACGTAGGTAGTCCATGTAAACTCATCAGATGGATCAGAGGGGATCGCGTTCGCGTAAAATTCGCGCACGATGTCATAATTAATCCCCCTGGGTGGCGTGCATAGAATCCCCCACTTCCTCTCGTTAATCATTGCTGCTATGCCACCATACTCTCCCTCTTCAGAAATTTGGAACTGCTTCTCAGCCCAAATTCTTCTTGTTCTCAGCTCTTCGTACCTTTCTTGATTTCTGAAGCTCAGAAAACGACTCGCGTCATGTGGTGGAATGTTGGCTCTTGGTCTTGACGACGAGCTCTCAACATTCCTTTGACGTTTAGACGAGGTTTTAGGTGCCATTCCTACAAAATGATTTAAAACAGATGAAAATCAGGTAGGACACAAGTTAAGTTTCAATCAAAACAAAAATAAAACAAATTTTTGGTTCGCTCACTACAAGCGACAACTTGGTCGCTGTAGCGACGAAACCCAGAAAATGTCAGTTTCCTGCGCTACAAGCGCTGTTCTAGCGAGGAAACCCATTTTCAAAAATCATGTTTTTTTCTGATTTTAACTTGGTTGTAGCATGCGAAATTAACATTAAAGCTAAAATAAATGACTAACAATCACCTAAACTTCCTAAATCCTCAAAAACCCTAATTTATTTTGAATTTTTACAAAGGGTTTTTCCAAAATACGATTTCTATGAACAAAAGGATTAAAGGGAAGTTTTCTAGGTGATTTTCGTTCATTTACAACAGCTTAAACTATGTATAACATGGGTAATCAACAGGGCATTCTTAAGTTCAAAATTTTCGAAAAACCCTAAACCCTAAATCATCAAATCAGCATGCAAGCACTAATAATCAATAAAGAGCAACTAATCAGTAACAGACAAGGACGAAATACATACCTGAGGGATGATCTAGTAAGATTATTGCAGGTAAAGAGTGGATTTTGCAGGATTGTGCAGAGATTGGAATGAACAAATGCAGAAATGGAAAGGAGTGTTTACAGAAGTGTAAAGGGTGCGAAAATATAAGTTAAAAAGGCTAATGCATTAAAGAAAGTAGTTGGGAGGTAGCTGAAGCGACAGGAGTGGCCTGGGTATTATAAAACTGTTTTCTGATACGCTCGCTACAAGCGCGCGACCTGTCGCTACAGCGACAGGCAAAAAGCCCATCGCTACAAGCGTGGAATGGCGCTACAAGCGCAAGTGCAAAATCCATCGCTACAAGCGACAAGTGCGTCGCTACAGCGACGTAGTGTAAATTCCATCGCTACAGCGATGAATTGGTCGCTGTAGCGACCATGACAGGAAACAGAAAAATACAATTTTGAGTTCTTGCCACTATCCCAACACTTTTGGATGGATGTTAAAAATTAAAATACTAATTAAAACAAACCTAAACGGTTGGGTTGCCTCCCAACAAGCGCTTGTTTTACGTCGTTAGCTCGACGCCTTATTCGTTAGGGTGGCCAGAATGAGACGGAGATCACATCAGCTTTTGTACTCCCTTGCTGCGGGAGGAATTCCATGAACTTGAAGAACCGCTGATGTGGAGTCCATAACCTCCCTATCCAAAGTAAGCTGAGCAAGGAACAAACACAATCTTGTAGAAGTTCAAGCTCCGCCTTGCTCACTTTCATCCCCTCATCCTTAAAAGTTTGTTCCTTTTTAGGAAACGGTTCCGGCTTCTCAATCTCCATACGTTCTTCACTATCAACAACACTGGCCTTTTCAGTATCTGACCTTTCTTGAGGAGGTTCATCTTTGTGTGGTATCTCTAATTCTTCCACTAATAGCTCTATACCACATCCTTTAAACATTGGTTCTTTCTCACTCTCATCAACATCATCTTCAACAATCTCTCCACATTCCAAAGTGGATTGATTGTTGGTCTGAACATCCATGATTCTTGGTAGATAATTCATTTGAACTTGCTGAAATTCTGGCAGTTCTGGTTCTGAACCAGTAAAACAGAGTATGAAAAATTGAAGTTCAGAAGCAGAAAATAAAGTGCAGAAAGATAAAGAACACAATGAGTTTGTTAACCCAGTTCGGTGCAAACTTCACCTACTCTGGGGGATACCAATCCAGGAAGGAAATCTACTAAAGGAATCAACCCAAAGACTCAGACACAGACCCCCCTGTTCCCAGCCTTAGCAATCAATCTCCACTTAGTCTAGACTTCTACTCAGGAACCCACCTAAGTATTAGAAAACTACTAACTTCCTAATTACTCAATCACAACCCAGTGATCAATAACACTGAAACAAACAACTCAAAACAATGAAGACATTCTTCAAAACAAAAACTTCATTCGTGCTTAAAAGCTTTGAATGAATTACAACTCAAACAAACTAAACCAACTCAAAACATATGAGTGGTGTACAAAACAAAGCCTAAGCTTACACAAACAAAAACTCTAAAAACTCTAAACTCTGAATTCTGGTTTTTGACTCATGAAATTTCCAATAGCAAAGCCCTCTTTAAATAGTCTTCAGCAGCAACATAATTCTGAACACAATCTTCAAAGATATACTCCCAGAATTATTTTAGAAGCAAATAGAAGCTCACATAAAATTCACAAATATATTTTCCAAAGATTTCCTTGAAAATATATTCACAAATAATTGAATCAAATCTTCTTCAATTTATATGATTCTGAAATATGCAAAGGCTAAAAAAGGAAACATATATTTCTGAATTATATTTTGCAAAGATACTTTGAAAATATATTCATCAATAAACACGAAGCCAATCTTCAATAGATCTTCACATAAAATTATCATACTTCTGGAAACTTCAGCCACGATAAATCTTCAACAAATCTTCAAAGATATGATCTTAGAATTCTTTTAGAAGAAAACAGAAGCTCTCATATTATTCAGAAATATATTTTCCAAAAGATTACTTTGAAAATATATTTACGAATAACTGAAACAAATCTTCAGAACAAATCTTGCGCAAAGAATACTTCCTTCTAGAAATGAAGCTTTGGATAAATCTTCAATTAAATCTTCAAAAGATATTGTGAGAATTAACAAAATGAGATTTTTAGCTTCTGAAGACACAATGCTTGTATATTTGATTTTAATCTATGGTTGGTGTTTTGCATATTGATCATGGATTGTTGCATGAACATATTCAGAATATTCTCAGTTCTTGACATTTGTTCATCTTCAGAAGGATATTGTTAATATTGTTGATAAGCTTCATACTCGTATGGATCATAATAGTTGAAATAATCATGATGATCAGCCATGATTTCTTTCAATGAGAATCTGAAACACAATTAACTAACAAGAAACTTTTCTTTGCATAACAAAGAGGGTTAATGCCAAACAGTTTAATATACAAAAGAAAGGAAAGAATATTAACAAGGTATATACAAAAGCTCAAAACACTACAAACTATTGCGATGTTCAAAATAAGTTAACACTAATCCCCGGCAACGGCGCCATTTTGTTGAAGCAGTATTTCATACAACAAAAGTAAGTATTTTCTATTATCGTCTCCTCAGGGATTAGGTGCTTACTTCGAACCGTTCAACAATCGGTATTGTTTTGAGTTAAGGGTTTGTACGAGTGGTTTCATAAACTAACAGAATGTAAATGCGGGAATTAAAACGACAAAGAATTAGGGAATAAAAGCGTTGAGATTAAAGTTCATCAATCTTGCAAAGAATGTAATAAATAAATCATGCATATGAATTTAGCGTTTTAGCGTAAATATCACGTATCGCTCTACAATATCATTGATTTCCCAAATGACATCGTGAGATCGATCGTATCGTTTAATTGACGATTTCCCAGTCAATCAAACGATCCGAAAGCATTACGATCCGAAACTTAGTGCAATTATCAAAACCCAAATCCATTCCTAGATTTTCTTATTTTGATAGAAGATTATTCTTAAACATAGATTCAAAAGTATTTGTCAATATCATTTGAATCAATCATGAGAATGAAAAGCAAGAATAACTTCATAAACACTTAAATTGCTAAATCATATATTCACATAATCATTCATTACAATCAAAGCTAGAAAGATTACCTCTAATCCCAACAAAGGGATGTTAGTTGCTCATTTTCATGACAACTATACAAAAGTGAAGAGAAAAGATGAAGATACAAACCAAGTCTTGATTTCCCAAAGTCTTGATTGATTTCCACTACCCAATCACTTTTGATCTTTGAAGATCAAAGCTCTAGCCCTAATTACTAAGTCCTAAACTACTACTAAAGCAATCCTAACAAATTGGAAGAAAAAGTCTCAAAGTTCTCCAACTGGTTATCAGAAAATGAGCCAAAAATGCTTTATAAAACTGAATATTTGCACGCTCGCTACAAGCGATGAGTTGGTCGCTTGTAGCGAGGAAGTTTAATAGCCAATAGGGATCCTCCACGTCAGCATGGAGCCTTAAACCGCCCTTGGTCGCTTGAAGCGACCAGTCCATCGCTTGTAGCGATGAACCTCTAAAAATCCCTGCCTATCTTCGCTTGTAGCGAGGAAGTCTGCGCTTCTAGCGATGGCTTTGAAACAAACTTCATTTCTTTGCTCAGCATGATCAATCATAAATTTCCTGCAATAATAACATGGGGTAAGGCATAGGATCACAAATATAGCATTTTGAACCATAAATATGGGCTTATCCTATGATAACTTGTGAAATAAGTAACATAAGTGCCTTAATCAAATGAACAATTTAACTACTTTCAGGCACTTATCAGACTTTCATCGTTCACGCCAGTGGGACATGAAAGGTTCATGCATAAGTTAAAGAATATTAATTCGCGTCTTCCGTCGTTCACGCCAGTGGGACACGGGAGGTATATGCGTAAGTTAAGATTATTATTAAGTCGTGTCTTCTGTTGTTCACGCCAGTGGGACACAGGAGGTTCATGCCAGTGGGACGCGTTATTCCGCAAGGATGACCGCACGACGACAAGAGGAGTCCGGTGTTTGCCTGATATGATAGGAATTTTCACCGGTTATCAGGGGAATGTGCTTCGGGGTTACTCCACCCGGGGGCATTCCGTAAAATGAACTCAGATAATATTGCTTGTTCAACGCTAACAGCTAACATAAAGACATGTATCAGTTAATATATTTTTATTATGTTATCAGACAGAGATTAGTTATCAGGCGGTTATCAGTTATCAGGCGGTGATCCTAGGCTTTCCCTCGATCACCCAGTTATCAGGTTATAGTCTAGATCCAATGACTATTCAGTATCAGGTTCAGGCAGTGATCCTAGGTTTCCCCTTAATCACTAGTTTCGCAGGATGTAGTCTAGTCATGACTACACAGTTTAGCAGGAACAGTCAGGTAGCCCTCTATGGGTAAGGTTAAGACTTGGCGATCATAGGTATCCCCAAGATTGCCGAGAGTAGGCACGGCGACCCTAGGTTTCCCCCGTGGTTGCCAACAGTAGGTTGGGCTGGAGCTCACTGAGACATTATGTCTCACCCCAATCCTTCTGGTGCAGGTTTTCAGGTTATCAGGAGATGTTCATGATGATATTCTTCAAGAAGACGCTGGATGGCGTGCAGTTGCTCGTTGTGGAAAAGCTCAGGAGGTTGTCAGATTATATATTTGTATATGAAAGTGTATTTTATGATATTTGGATAACTGTATAAACGAGTCAACTTGTACTCATTCAGATGTATGTATTATTATTATTGAAATTTTTAATGTATCCGATATCAGATTAATACGCATGCTAAATATTCTAGATAATTTAGTATGGGTGTTACAGATGTTTTAAAATGAAAATGATAACTGATTGTAAGAAGAAAAATAATGAAGAAAATAGGTTTTCTCACCGAAAGGGGGTGAATTACCCTCAATTCATCGAGGGGTAACGTAGAAAAAACCATTTGTAATTGTGATTCGAAATTGCTTTTAGGATGTTGTTTTGCAACCGTTCGAATTTCACTTTACAATTTGGTTTGGCTATTGGGTTTGGTTTGGTATGTTGATTGCTCTCTTCTTTGATTGATCTCTCTATTTTGGTATGTTGGTTTCTCTCTTTGATTGTCTTCTTTTCTTTGGTTGTTCTTCTCTCTGTTAGTTTGAATTTGTTTGATTTGGTTTGATTCCTCTCTTTGATTGATCTCATTTGTTTGTTTGATTGATGTCTCCCCCATTGTTTCTTCTGCCTTGATTGATTCTACCTCTTTTGATTCTTTTGATTGATTGTTTCTCCTCATTTTGTTTCTCCCCCTTTTGATTCTTCTGATTGATTGCTTCTTCCCTTTTGCTTCTTCTATTTGATTGATTATCTCCCTATTTGACTCTTCTGTTTGATTGTCCTTCTCCCTATTGATTCTTCTGATTGATTGATTCTCTCCCTTTTGATTCTTCTATTTGGTTGCTCCTCTCTCTATTGGTTCTTCTGTTTTGGTTGCTTCTCCCTACCGGTTCTTCTATTTGGTTTGGATTGACTTGCTTTGATTTGGATGTTTTCTCAGTTGATTCTATCTCTTTGACCGACCGATTCTTCTAGTTTAGATGGTTTCTCTCTTTGGCTAGTTGATGGTGATGGTTCTTGATGTTCTCTCTATGATGATAACTCACTTCGGTTACTGCTCTCCATTGGTTATGCTATCAACTGATTTGGTTTCTTTTTCGGGTTAATTTGTAACAAGCTTAAAGCTTATCAAGCTTTAGCTTGAGGGGTAGTGTTAAAACTTTATATTATTTAGAATGTTTTTCGTATTTTGTTTGACAAACTCACAATGCTTCTAGTTGATGCAACATGAGTTCAAGGGTAGGTGTTAGATAATAACGTTATAGTCCATTATGTTTATATTCTCTTATAACTTTTGTAATGTTAAGCTATTGGTATTCTATGAATCCCTAGCCTCCGTTGTCGTTTCCATTCTCTCTCTTTATTTTGTATTTGTATTGTTATCAGAGTAGAACTAGATGATAATCTTTATTATGTGATTGATCTTTGATTATTGAAGAAGCTTATTGAATGATTTTTCTTATCTTTGTTTTTAATGTTTTTATCGCTTGCCTGCCTTTAAACTGACTTACAATTCATATTATGAAACAACAATTGAATTTATGAATGTTTTAAGATAATTTTTTTTTGTCTTTGTACGTAGTCTAGATACAAACTCTTAAAACCAATTAAGAATTCTTTTTGATTCATTCTTAATTCTGATCTTAAACTCACTAAAGAATTAAATGTTATTTTAGAATTAATGACTTTGTCTGTCACTAAGGAATTATGGCAGAATAATTAGGAAGTTCGATAGTAATTCGATAAAAAGATTCAATAGTAATAGCCAAATTAACAATTCAATGTGAAATAGTAAAACTCATCCGCAACATTTTTTTTATTATTAATTTCAAACCATTTTAATTGTTAATTTTCATTATTGCAACCAATCAAAACCTTTTTATCCAATCTAGTAAAAACAATTTTTTTGTTCAAAGCTCAATTTACCGTTTTAAATATTACTTGTAACGATTTGATACAATTGCGAAATTCGTCGTCACCTATAATTTACGATATGTTGATTTACAATGTGATTTGTTATTGACACCGAAGGAGTAAGTGATACTCATAAGGAAGAGAGGTAAAATTTGACATGATTTAGAAACAATGATGTGCATATGTTTTAGTCCACGTAGGACGGCGGGTATGGTCAGCCGTGGGTCAGGAATCATGCGGCGAACCACATCATTGAATTGATAAGAGACCTCTTTGTGGATCCCTCCTTTGTAAACTATGTGTATATGGTGGACTTGGTGGTGACTTATGAGGTGAAGAACCATCTCTTCTCTCTATAATAATTCGATCTTTTACCATCAAAAAGTGTTTATAAACAATATAATTAATAATGGTATTTTAATAATACTATATTAAATAATAAGGTTAAAATGTGGTTTTGGTCCCTGCAAATATGCTTAGTTTTGGTTTTCGTCCCTGGTAAAATTTTTTTTTGAAAAAGGTCCTTCCAAAATATTTTGTTTTTTAAAATAGTCACTGGGCCCACCAAAGCGCTGAAGTGGCTTGGTTTTGCCCACGTGGCAGTTGCTGACTGTGCAACTTTTGCCACGTGGCAGTCCACGTAATAAAAAAATTTAAATTCTGAAAATTGTTTTTTGAAATTAAAAAATCTGAAAAAAAATATTTAAAAAAAAACATAAAAAATTCCAAAAAATTTCGAAAATTTATTCTAAAAATTTAGAAAATTTATTTTAAAAAATTTCAAAAAAATACTAAAAAAATTTAAATTTTGAAAATTTATTTTTATGATTTTTTAAAATCATAAAATTAATTTCCGAAAATAAAAGCTGAATAACTTTTCCGAAAAAAAAAATTAAATTAAAAAAATCATTTTTGAAATTCTGAAAATTGTATTTTGAAATTAAAAAATCTGAAAATATTTTAAAAATAAAAAAACAATCATAAAAAATTCCAAAAAAATTTCGAAAAATTTATTATAAAAAGTTTCGAAATATTATTAAAATAATTTTTTTTTAATTTCGAAAATTTTTTTTTATAATTTTTTTAAATAAATTTTCAAAATTTTTTTAAAAAAAAATTATATTTTTTTAATAATTTTTTGAAATTTTTTTAAAAAAAAATTTCAAATAAATCTTCGAAATTTTTTTGGAATTTTTTTATGATTTTCATTTTTTTTCAGATTTTTAATTTAAAAAAACAATTTTCAAAATTTAAAAAATGTTTTTTTAATTTTTTATTATGTGGACTGCCACGTGGGCAAAACCATGCCACTTCAGCGCTTTGGTTGGCCCAGGGACTATTTTTAAAAACAAAATATTTTGCAAGGACCTTTTTCAAAAAAAAAAATTACGAGGGACGAAAACCAAAACTGGGCATATTTGCAGGGACCAAAACCACATTTTAGCCAAATAATAATGTTTAAAAAGTCAACATATAACATATAAAGTTGCTATTTTTGTACCCAAAAATTTGCTATTTAAATTATTTTTACATTTTCTATGAAAAAAAAGTTGAATTTTCATGCACTCATAATGTAAAGAGTTTTACAATGTCCTAACATCACAATGATTACGTGTGTAAACCGAGCTATTGAACTCAAATCGTTAATGAGCTTCTTTAAAAGACAAATTGTTCGGGAGAATAGAATTCAATTCCTTTGTGGAATAATCTTTGATTAGACTATAGTTTTCTCACAGCCGAACTTCGGATTATCAGAACCTCTTTCTCTTGGAACCCGATGGTTAAAACAAAAAAATAAAATAACTCGTGTGTCGTTTTAGTATTGATTATGATAAAAAAAATGTTTTTGATGATCTAACTATTATGATTGATTAATCGTACATGTACACATTATTTACATTGACATTGTATATAAATTAAATCCTAAACAAAATCATAAACTATGTTTTCAAATGTTGCATTTTTGATTGAATTGTTGTTGTTTATATGTAAATACTTTAACACTCAACACAAATTTTTAGTGATATATGAGTGGGAGATTGAATATAATGGAATATTTTAAAATTTGAGTTGAGTCAAACTCAACCCTACAATACGAGCTTGTAAAGTAAAGATTGTCTGCACTTATAAACTTATCTTCGAACCATGTCTCGTCTAATATGAGACTCTTAACATATACACCCTGTTTACCTTGGTTTTTGGTAAACAACCGCCGGTTATAGATTTATTACTTGCGAGATCAACCAGTAATCTCAGAGCAATGTGTGTCAGATTTATTTGATGATCTTTGCATGTTCTTATATATTTTTGTATGTTTCAAATGTAAGAAGAAAACAAAGAATCTTCAAGTTCGATTGCTTGAACTTGTCGAAAGGGAATTGCAGTATGAAAGTAAATTGCAAAAATTAACTTAGAATAAAATGAATTGCATTGATTCGAAATAAAGGTTGTTCACAAGGATCATACATGATTCGTAACTCTTTTCTCGCTGTAACTTGGATACTTCGAGTGTGTAGAATATTATGTAAGTGATTTTGTGACCCCGTTTTCCTCATGGAAAACTCTTATTTATACTAAAGAAAATAACTATACAATCCTATCCACACTTCTAACTGCTAATAACGTCTAATAACAGAGAAAAACAACCTATTTGAAATTCAAATCTTGCTCCTTCGACAGCCACGAACTTTGACAGTTTGTCAAAGAACCTCTTCAGAACATAACCAACCCTCGCGTTGTCGAGATGCGTTTCGACCAACTCCATTCTTTTGATTCTGTCGAACGAACACGCGCAACCTTAGAAACCCTTTTAGTTAAAATCTCCACTTTTCTTCCACGTGTTCAGTCAAACCTCAGTGACTGTATTTAATATCCTTTGTCGAAAACACAGGCTAACAAATTGCCCCCCAAAAATGTTAGGTTCAACGGAAGATACTGTAGAAGAAAACTGACATTTTCGAAAAGACTCCTTTTCTATAGAAAGCCTTACGTCTTCTTTGATGATGACATCATTTTCCTCGAGCAGTTCCCCAAACCAGTTATCATTACTGCACTATTTTCGAAGATTTTTAGCTCATGGGAGAAGTAACCGACAGCTGGGTTCAGAAACCTTTCAGACTTCTTTCGCCACGTGGCTAGACTTTTCAACTTTTCAAATCAATAGTCTTTTCGGTTTCCTCTCAGTAATGAGTATAAAAACACACTTTTTACTCCTTTCATTATCACCCTTTTCAGAAAAACTTTTCTTTCTTCGAACTCTTTCGTCTTACAACTTCCCTAGAAAGTCATCTTCCTTTTTCTTTCCAACATGGACAGACTTCCAGAAGATCTTCTGATCAAAATCACCCAAAAAAATAGCTGCTACAGGCACCCAGAATTTGCTCAACTTCAGAGCAACTTCCACCATTCATCATCGACTGGCGGACAAGAAAGCAGTTTTCAGGGCCTTACCACACAACTGCCTGTGGTATTACTTTGATAACTTCCCCTCTGCGTCAAAATGTGCTTTCATGCAAAGGATGATCCAAAGTGGTCATGAATCATTCAATCTGGTGGAAACAGCGAGGCTTCTCCATGATGAACCCAACAATCTGGACAACATTTACTGTATTCTGCGTAAAGCAGCTTCTCACGGCGTGGATGGAGCCAAATACTTGTTGATGATCTTCAGAATCCTCTCAAAAGATGAGTTTTCGATGAAGGAGGTTTTTCCTACCTTCAAAGACCTCTTCGACTGCCATGTGCTAGCAGAATGCAGGAGGTCTACCTGTGGAGGACAAGGTTTCCCTTACTTCCTGTCTTACAGGCCTCATTGTGGTATCAGGCCATTGCCCTCAAGCTTGGTCTTCCGGCTCACTTGTTTTACTCAGGGAACATGCAAGGGAAATGGGAGAAGATCAGGGATCTTCTGGCCTTTACCAGGTTCGAACGATGAATACTCAAGGACTGACCTTTGCCTCTACTGCCGTCTCGACTTGGAAATTACGTGGTTCCTAAACGAGTTTCGCTTCCTGGAAGACGAAAAATTTTAGGTTTTAGGCTTTAAGTTTTTTTTGTAGGGCCTCGAAGCCATTTTGATGTACTTTTCATGTCGAACAATGTTTCTAATGTCAATCTGCTTCAACATCTTATGTAATCTGCCTAATGATTGGCTTCGAACTTTAATTTAATCAAATGCCATTTCTATTTCCTATTGCAGCTTTCTTTTGATTTTCGAATAAGATCTGAACAATATAAAATCTTCACCCAAACTCTTATGTCGAGTAACAACTCCCATGTTTCGACTTTGTGGAAGCCGAAACGATAGTTTTCTTTTTATTTGAAAATAAACCTATGGCGCCACTCTTGCAAGAGTCAGTGGGCCACGTTTTGGACTAAGTAACGCCAAAAAAAACCAACTTTTTAGATTGTCAACGTAGGATGTTGACATCTGTCACGATTTAAAGTAGGAAGCAGTATAAAGTTATACCTTGGGGAGTATAAAAAGTACTTCCTTAACTTTTTCCACACAGTTTTCCAAACTGATTGATAGAGAACACATAAACTGTTCATGTTCTCCCTTGGCCCATTTTTCTCTAAAAACAACAATCTCTCAGAACCAGCTTCACTATCAACACGAAAACTTTTCCTTCTCGTGTCCATCCTTTGAAAACATCATCCGGAAGGTTCAAAGAATATCAATGGCGTCTTCATCCAAAACTCAACCGTCTAATACGGCGGCTACGGCGAACTTCTCCGTCCAGCTTCAACCGGGGAACTTCAAATTCGTTCCTGAACTTGACCTGAAGGACGAACAAGCCCAGATTTGGAAATCTCAGGTAATGATACCTTGCCCTAATTCTCATGCATATTCTGGTCCTTTAGCATTCTTGGGTCCTTTACCCAGAGAACGAGCAGATAATGACCAAATCCAGGAAATTTTTCCCACTTATCACAACTTTACCCCTAGGATTTTCCAGAAAGGACCATACTTTATGAACTTCATGGATGCACCCACCAGAGTGTTTAGGTCTGCTCCTCATGTCGGAAGTGACATATACCTGAAATGGCTGAACAAAGTTGAGTCAAAGAAAAAGGATTTATGGAAAGCGTCTGGCATCTTCGACCTTATCCAATTGTCAAGACTTGGGCCAAAATACCAACCCAACATGCTGATCGCAGCATTGCATTTCTGGGACCATTCTACTAGCAGTCTGCAACTCAAATGTGGAATGTTAACCCCAACACTTCTAGATGTAGCTACAATTACTGGCCTGAAACCTACTGGAAGAACTTTCGACCCTAGTGCCGTTTTGACAGATTTTGACTTCAATTTTCAACAAGCTGCCTTTTCATCTTACATCGAAGACCATTACGACACTACCAGTGATGATGTTTCGGACATGGAACATGTAGCGTTCCTGACCCTCTGGCTATCCCTCTTCGTTTTCTGCACTCCTTCGTTCCAAGTGGCGAAGATGTACATTAAGCTAGCCATCTAAATACATGAAGGTAAGGATGTTAGCCTGAGTCGACTCATCTTGGGTGCCCTCTATGATGGTCTTGGTAATGGATCTTTCGACTTGAGAAATGCAAGTGAGGAAAGAAAAACTTTGTCTGTGTCTGGGCCTATTTGGCTTTTCCAATTGTGGCTGTTAGCCACTTTTGAATCAAGATTCCAACTCTTCATTCCTGATGAACACAAGAGCATGGTCGAACAACGAAGAATCGAAGGCACTCGCCTAGCTGCGCTGAAACTCAGAGAAACAGGCCAAACCAATGAAGCCTTATTTTTGACAGCCTTTAACGTGTTCTTAAGCTGTGACACTTTCGTACCTTCAATGGCTCCGTTTGTAAATAGGACTCACGGACCAGATTGGTTTACCAAAGGATTCCCATAGCCTTCAGCCGACTGCTTGGGGGAACATTTCGAGATCTGGAAAGCTTACTTGACTCCCAATCTGCTTTCATTTAGAATCTTGACTGGGAAAGGGAAAGAACTCTTCGAAGTAAGTGGCTATCAGCCAAATTTGGTAGCTAGACAATTTGGACTTTGCCAGCTTCAACCTAGATCTCTCTTTTCCAGTAAAAAGTATCTGCACCATCCTAAGACCGAGAAAGATTGGCGAGAGCGCCTTGCCAAATTCGATCACATTGCCCCCAGCTTTGAGCCCATAGCTTTCAACACATCATTCTTATGTACCCAAGAATTTTTTACTTGGTGGAGAAATTATTATAAAACATAAAGTGATGATGTTGATGAAAACTTTTTACTCGAGCAGCTGAAATCCACTTTTCCTTCTATGCAGAATAAAAAAGCGAAGAGCAAATGTACGCATATTCGAGAAATTCAATCATTTCAAAAATATTTTGAAACTGTGTATGACCCAAGGCATCTTAGTCAGACCATTGCTCAGGCAGCAAAAACTTTAAAGGAAAAAATAACTGAAAAACTTCACTTGGTGAAAGCCCCTCCTCATGTGAAAGACAAATACACTTATGCTTTGCACTTTAAAACGTGATTTCCATCTTTGCCAACCAGCAAACTTGCTTTGGCCTTTCGACCACCTCTTCTTCATTGGTTCTTTTGTGGTTCGAGATTAGCCTTCAAAAATATTTTAGCTAAAAAGCCTGATAGAGTAACTCTGACTAAGCACGACATACATAGTTTTGGAGGTCATTTGCACCTTGACATTCGACATGTTCGAATCACGTCAGAAATTAGAACATGTGACACCCTTCAACTCAGAGGTAAAGTATAGCTTTATCTGTTATTTACACTTAACAATTTCACGTATTCTACAGTTGTACCTCTCATTGCCAAACCACCATCGAACGATGAGCCCGACAAGGAAGAAACCAAGAAAAAGGCGAAACCTTCTAAGTCAAAAGTTGTTGAGGTAAAATCTTCCTATTTTTTGATGGCAGTATATTTCTTCTTTGACCATTTCTTGATAGTGAAAGTGACTTTCCAGAAGCGGAAACGTACCAGCAGTTCCTGCAACATAAATCCCTCGAAGAAGCTCAAGAAATTCCTCAGCATATCGAGCGACGATTCAGAGGTATGCGGAATTTTTTGATTTTCTGAGTTTACTTAATCATCATCATCATTATATATATATATATTTAGGATAATGGATCTTCTCCACATGCCGACGCTGCTGAAGGTCTCTCGACCATGGTCGAGAAAGAGAAGAAACGGAAACCTGAAACGGATTCAAATGTTGAACCCCCCAAAAAGAAACTACAAAAAGCAAAGAAAATCCCAAGTGAAGGTTCTGGTGTCGGGAAAGTCAATACCGAGGTAAATGTCAAATTTGACTACTCGCAAACCAAGTTGCTGATTAATTTTCTCGAGGCATGATGTTATTTGTCCATTACATGTGTTGGAGCCTAGTAACATCGAGATCAGGGGACAGACGACGCCTACCTCACCACACGATCGTCCCATTTCTAAGATAATTGAGGATACGAATGAGGACAAAATGACGGACCAAAACAGTGGCGGAGGGCCGTCTGTTGACTGGTTTGAAGATGTACTTGTCACCACTCCTCCCGAACCCAAACAGGCTGAAGTTAGTATCGAACACAATGCAAGTCCGTCAAAGGGTGATCGTCTCGCTCCTGTTACGGGCGACCAAACTTCTGATCCTACTGGCGGAGAAAACACCCTGACTGAGCCACTCCAGAACCCAAATCTTGTCGAGACAGCTGAAACGGACGAGGATGACACCCCTGGTGACAATGTGAGCAGTGAGGACCTCGATGATGACGAGGCTGAAGGTGGAGAGGAAAGTCCATGAAGTCCCGAAAGCATCGATGAGTCTCCTCCAAAGAAAACGCATGCCCCCAGCGCTGCTCCAAGCCTGGACGAAATAGCAAATCTTGAGGAAAGCCATCCCCTTGAAGCTTTTAAGCTTCTGCTAAGCAGCGAAGACAATCAAAACACCTCGACTGCATCTGTCAGAGTGATTTCTGAAACATCTGAGGATGATTTAATCCAAGAGCTGTGAGCGAGCGAAGGTAATTGGGGTGGACCTCCTTCAAGCCATCAAAATGAACTCGAACCTTACTTTCGAACTCAAGGGTTTGGTTCACAAGTTGCTAAAGTTGACCCATAACTAATCTTTGTTATCTTTCCTGGTCGATTTCGAGCCTCTCCTGGATCGAATAGCCAAAGAACTCCGACGTGAATTTGAAAACACTGCTTTGCTAACACGGCAGCGCCAACAACACAAAGAAAACCTGAAATTGGTTGAAGCGTCCAAAGCTAAAGTTGCTTCCTTAGAGCTTGAAAGTGCCAATGTTTCGGCCGGGGCGAAGGTATGTAAGTCAGCCATCGCTACTTACAAAGAACAGATGGCGGTCTTAGAATCGAAGATTAAAGAAGAAGAGAAGAAGTTAGCTGAGTTCCAGAAAACACTAGGTCCTTCGGAGATCAAACTTCACCGAGAGGCCAAACTGGCTATTGAAAATTTCAAAAAGGCCAAATTGAGTGACAACGAAATCAACAGGTTGATTGACAATGGCTCCCGGACCCAAGTTGTACTAGATCATGCCAAAACGGCTTTGGAGAGGCTAACAGCTAGCCTTACTTTTGAAGCTTTCTACTTCTCTATTCAAATTGTAGTATGTACTAGCATAACCTCTTTTGAAACTCTTGACAATGTGCTGGCAGCAAATGCCATGATTACGAATTTGCTGTTATCTTTTTATTAGTATGTAATTTTAACTTCTTGCAACATTGGCTTATATTTTTTCAAATACTTGCCATTTACTCGTAAAATTTGATTATATGCACCAATCTCTTCTATCTCGTATGCACCATTGGAGAAAACTTGTGTGACTTCGAATGGTTCCTCCCAATTCGGCGACCATTTGCCTAAGACTATGTCATTTCTATCCATAGGCAGAATTACTTTCCAAACTAAATCTCCTAAAATAAAAGATTCAGACTTTACCTTTTTGTTGTAGGCTTTAGGCACCCTTTCTTTCTGCCTCGTGAGGACATCTAATGTGAATATCCTTTCTTCGTCCAGATCGACCAATTCGTCTAACATCATGTCCCAATAATGGGTCGTTGGAATCTCGCACTGTCTTTGAATTCTGGTCGATTGTAAACAGACTTCGACGGGTAGGATTGCATCATGACCTAATGTGAGCCTAAATGGGGTAGTGTTAGTAGATTCTTTTGGCGAATTCCGACAAGCCCATAAGGCCTGGCTCAAAGTATTATGCCAATTTCTTGGTTTACTACCCACATGTTTCTTTATCAAATTAATGATAACTTTATTGGTGGCTTCGACCTGACCATTTGCTTGCACGTAGTAGGGTGTCAAAGTTAACAATTTAAAACCAACTTCGGAGGCGAACTCTACCATCTTTCGTCTTGTGAAGACCGATCCTTGATCTGTTGTGATAGTCTCTAGGATCCCAAACCTATGCAAAATGTGGTCTTGAATAAACTTGATAACTGCTTCCTGATCCACATTCGGTAAAGGGACATCCTCAACCTATTTGGTGAAATAATCTATCCCGACCATTATATAACGGTGGTCTTTCGACGAAGTAGGTTTGACTTCTCCGATCAGATCCAAAGCCCATCCTCTAAATGGCCACGGTTTTACTATTGCATGAAGTTCGCTCGCTGGTACATGCTGTATTCCTGCATGCTTTTGACATTCCTGACAGCCCTTGGCGAACTCTATACAAACTTTTAACATCGTAGGCCAATATGGGTGTTGGAAATTGCCAAATATGCCTCATTTTCTCCGAGGCACTTTAGTAAAACTTGTTCAGGTGTTTTCTTGAACAATTCATTTCCCATTACCACATAGCTTAAGGCCCTGTATTTTATTTTTCAACTAGTGTTTCCAGAGGGATTTTTTAGGTATTCAACAATCTGTTTCCGCCAATCGTTGTCTGCCATATTGTCAATGGCAAAAACTTCAAATTGAAATTTTGAAAAAATTTCGGCTGAAAGATTGTCTATTTCCTCTGAAAGATTGTTTATTTCCTCTGCCCCCTCAGTTTTTGTTATTGACAATTCCCTTTGGGGAAAGGAAACCGGAGTAATTTTGTCTCTTATCTCTATCAACTCCTTTAATTTTGCTTTGGGAACTTTATAGCCCGAAGCGATTTGTGCTAGCTCATTCGCCTCTTGATTATCCATTCTGAAATTCTGGCCAGGCAATAAGGGACTATCAGGTTCTGAACCAGTCAGGTTCTGAACAAAACGCAGGGCACACTAGTTTGCTTAAAACAGAGCACACACTCACACAATGCAAAGCAAGAAAATAAAGTGCAGGAAAGTAAAAGGCACACAAGGTTTGTTAACCCAGTTCGGAGTAAACACCTCCTACTCTGGGGGATACCAATCCAGGAAGGAATTCCACTATTGGAATTAATCCTTAAGACTTAGACACTGACTCCCAGCTCCTATCCTAAGCAATTAATCTCCACCTAGTCTTGAATTCTACCCAACACGTTGAGTATTAGAAAACCTTTAACTTCCTATTCAAGCAACTGCAACCCAGCTACTTGAACTACCCTTTGAACTTAACCCAGTTCTGAATACTAAAACTCCCCTGTTTTTGAATACACCTTCAAAGACAAAACTTCATTCGTACCTAGAGGCTTAGAATGAATTACAACTCAATGACAATCCTAAACCAACTCAAAACATATGAGTGGCGTACAAAAACAAAGCAAAAGCTTAAAAACAACTAAGACTCTATTTCTCTGAATAATACTCTTCAATTCATATCATGAATAGCAGCAGCCCTCCTCCTTATATAGCCTTCAGTCTTGCAAAATAAAACTAATCTTCTGAATTGATTTGTTACTGAAATAAGATTGGTCCAATCAAGTAACAAATAAAACTGTTTTGTATCTTTGAAAGATTTAAAACAGAAAATACGATTTTCATATCTTTGAACCAAATCTTCAATAAAATCTTCTCCAAATAATTCAGCATTCTAGAAGCACTTATACAAAGATAATTCCTTGCTAAATCTCCCAAGATACGCGCAAAAACTAATCTGAAAACCCAGCTTCTGATGTGGTCAACAAAAGTCAACGCTGGCTTCAGAACCTGAAAACAGCTTCTGAACTGCTACAGTGCATTCAGCTTCTGATGATATTTTCTGCTTCTGAATGGCTTCAAAACACAAAACTTGCAACTGAAGAAATGTTTCAAATATGGAGATGCTTCTATTCAATACTTTGGTTTTGCCAAAACATGCAGCCAACACCAAAAGACTCAACAATCTCCCCCTTTGGCAAATTTTTGGCTAAAACCATCCAAGTTCTTCAATCTCCCTTATAATCAACTCAGCAATGAAGAACTCCACAATAATATATCATAGCATAAACATAAGCAGCGGACACAGCTATGAAAAACACAAACCAGCTTCAGTTCTACAAAACATAACAGCTACTGAAGCACACATAACCAAGTACTGATCAACTTCTGATCACAACCATGGTATCAGAGCTACTCCAAGGTATCAGAGCTACTGATCAACTCTTGATCATCACAAACAAAGTATCAGAGCTACTCCAAGATATCAGAGTTACTGATCAACTTCTGATCATCACACACACTCCCCCTGCAACTTAGCATACACTCAGCATACATCAAACTCCCCCTTACTTCTGAATTTATGGTATCAGAGCATATCAGAGTCAACACTTCAGGAGCTGAACACATTTGTTCTTCAGGACCATACCTCAGGATCACAAAAACACTCAGGATCAAAACAACCTTGTACTCCCCCTGAGACACATATTCCCCCTTGGTCATATCTGGACATATAATGCTTTGGTTTCAGAGCAAAACACCTTCTGAATCAAAGACACATATATCTGAAATGCAGCAATACATCTTCTAACTCTTGGTATCAGAGCCAACAGAGCCAACACATTGCATAAGATTTTCTCCCCCTTTTTAGCCATAAAATTCTGACAAATCACAGTCTTCAAATAGGGAATAAAATCAAAACAGGTAGCACAGATCCTTGACAACTTGGTAGATTCAGACTCAGGTTCAGGATCACACTTAGCATAGGCACAACTGGCAGGTACTCTATCTTCCTCACATCCAGTTTGCAGTAATTGCTATAACTCTTCATGCAAACACACACCTAACTTGCTCCTTAAGTTTTCAAACTGCTTAGCATCCAAAGCCTTTGTGAAAATGTCAGCAACTTGTTCTTCAGTAGCTACATGCTCCAGCTGAATAATCTTGTCCTCCACAAGGTTTCTGATAAAATGATGTCTGATGTCTATGTGTTTGGTTCTGCTGTGCTGAATTGGATTCTTAGAGATGTTGATGGCACTCAAATTGTCGCAAAACAATGTCATAACACCTTGTTCAATGTTGTACTCCTCCAGCATCTGCTTCATCCACACCAATTGTGAGCAACTACTCCCAGCAGCAATGTACTCAGCTTCAGCAGTTGACAATGACACACAGTTTTGCTTCTTGCTAAACCATGAAATTAAGTTATTTCCCAAAAAGAAACAACCTCCTGAGGTGCTCTTCCTGTCATCAGCACTTCCAGCCCAGTCAGCATCACAATATCCCATCAGTTCAGAATTTGAACTGTGTGAGTACATGATTCCATAGTCACTTGTGCTATTAACATACTTCAGGATCCTTTTAACTTGTGTCAGATGACTCATCTTAGGATCAGCTTGATATCTTGCACAAACTCCAACAGCATAAGTGATATCAGGTCTGCTTGCAGTTAAATACAATAGGCTCCCTATCATGCTTCTGTACTGACTCTGATCAACTGATACTCCTTGTTCATCTTTGGTTAGCTTCAGATGAGTAGTAGCTGGTGTCTTCTTATGAGCAGCTGATTCCATTCCAAACTTCTTTACTATGTTCTTGGCATATTTACTCTGAGAGATGAAGATTGTATCTTCCATTTGCTTGACTTGTAAACCAAGAAAATATGTCAGCTCACCAACCAAACTCATTTCAAACTCTGATTGCATTTGCTGAACAAACAGTTTGACCATCTTCTGAGACATCCCTCCAAACACTATATCATCCACATAAATCTGAGCAATCATCAGACTCCCATTTTCATCTTTCACAAATAAGGTCTTATCAGAACCTCCTTTTCTGTAACCTTGAGCCACAAGAAACTGAGTCAGCCTGTCATACCATGCTCTTGGTGCTTGCTTCAATCCATATAAAGCCTTCTTCAACTTGAACACATGATCAGGAAACTTAGGATCCACAAAACCCTTAGGCTGTTCAACATATACCTCTTCTTGCAAATATCCATTCAGAAATGCACTCTTCACATCCATCTGGAATAGTTTGAACTTGAGAATACAGGATACACCCAACAGCAATCTTATGGATTCTAGTCTGGCCACAGGTGCAAATGTCTCATCAAAATCAAGTCCCTCAACTTGAGTATAGCCTTGAGCAACCAACCTTGCTTTGTTTCTGACCACAGTACCACTTTCATCTGTTTTATTCTTGAATATCCACTTAGTGCCAATCACATTCAACCCTTCAGGTCTTGGAACCAGATCCCACACTTCACTCCTTTTGAATTGATTCAACTCATCTTGCATTGCTTCAATCCAAAATTCATCAGTCAGGGCTTCCTTCACATTTTTGGGTTCAAACTTAGACACAAAACATGAATCAGTAGCAGCTGGTTCTGATCTCCTGGTTCTGACCCCTTGATCCAAACTTCCAATGATAAGCTCCTTAGGATGATCCTTCTGAATTCTAATAGATGGCCCTTTATTGGTAGGATCATGTTCTGGATGTACATCTGCTTCTTCAGACTCTGGATGAATTTGTTCTTCTGATGGTTCAGACTCTGGAACAACTTCAGACTCACTTCTATCTTTCTCAGCAGTCAGATCATCAATTACCACATTAATGGACTCCATCACAACTTTAGTTCTTGAATTAAACACCCTATAAGCTCTGCTGTTCACTGAATAACCCAAGAATATGCCCTCATCAGACTTAGGATCCAGTTTTCTTCTGTTTTCCCTGTCAGCCAAAATGTAGCATCTGCTCCCAAAAATATGGAAGTATTTCACTGTAGGCTTCCTTCCTTTCCACAGTTCATATAAGGTACAAGTTGTTCCCTTCTTCAGAGTGACTCTATTATGGATATAACATGCAGTGTTCATGGCTTCAGCCCAAAACAAATATGGAAGTTTCTTAGCATGCAGCATTACTCTTGCACATTCTGCTAAAGTCCTATTCTTCCTCTCAACTACACCATTTTGCTGAGGTGTGATAGGTGCAGAGAACTCATGTTTTATACCTTCAGAAGCACAGAATTCTGAAAAACTCTTGTTTTCAAATTCCTTGCCATGATCACTTCTGATTCTGACTATGCCACAGTCTTTTTCTCTTTGTAATTGAATGCACAGGTCTTTAAATACTTCAAAAGTGTCAGACTTTTCTCTAACAAAGCTGACCCAAGTATATCTTGAGTAGTCATCTACCATTACAAAGGCATATCTTTTTCCTCCAATACTTTCTACTTGCATAGGCCCCATTAAATCCATATGAACAAGTTCTAGTACTTTGGTAGTTACCTGGTGAACTAATCTGGGATGAGACTTTCTTGTTTGTTTACCAATTTGACAATCACCACAAACACTGTCCTCATTGATCTTCAGATTAGGCACACCTCTGATAGCTTCAGTACTCAGGATTTTCTTCATGCCTTTCAGATTCAGATGTCCCAATTTCTGGTGCCAGAGTTTGACTTCCTCTTCAGAGCTCATAAGACAAGAAGTCAGACTTCTTTCTTCTTCAGAAACCCACAAATAACAGTTGTCTTTGGATCTGCAGCCCCTCATCTGAATTTTACCATCCTGATCAGTAACAATACACTCCTGCTTGTTGAAATTCACTTTTAAATCCTGATCATATAGCTGGCTAATACTGATCAGATTAGAGGTTAATCCTTCCACCAGTAGCACATCATTAAGTTTGGGCAGACCTTCTCTGATCAAATCACCAATTCCCAGAATTTGACCTTTTACACCATCTCCAAATGTCACATAACTTCTGGAGTATGATCTGATATTGCTCAGTAGCTTCTTCACACCAGTCATGTGCCTTGAACACCCACTATCAAAATACCAGTCTTCTTTTGAGGTAGCTCTCAAAGAGGTATGAGCAATCAGGCCTACATTCTGAACTTTGGGCTTCCACACCTTCTGAACATTGTGACTGATAGTAGCTGGTTCAACTCTTCTATATTGGAAGTGTTCAGGGTAACCATACAATTTAAAACAGAATGGTTTGATATGCCCTCTCTTTCCACAATGATGACAGACCCATGGATGATTCCTCCTCCTTCTGTTTCTGAACAATTTCTGGGGTTGCTTCTGAGGTAGCATCTGAACATGCTTCTGACCTTGCATCTGAGGTATCTTCTGAGCTTGCTTTTCAGGTCTCATCTGAATATGCTTCTGACCTTGCATCTGGGCTTGCTTCTGAGGTCTCTTCTTTGATATTCCAGCCATAGAATCATGAGTTTGAGTAGCAGGAACAAAACTCATCTCTTTAGGAATCTGAGTCTGATCAACAAAACCTAAACCAGTTTTTCCTTGTTGCTGATTCCCCAAAATGTCCTCCAACTTATCAGTAGCAGAGTTCAACATCTTCACTTGCTTTTTCATTTGATCAAGTTGGGAGTTCAGTTGATTCACCTCTTCTTTTAAATCTGAATTCTGTACTAACAGTTCACCTTTCTCAGCCTCCAATTGAAAAATAGTCTCCTTCTGATCCAGCACTTGTTTGCAAACCTCAGCACTTCTGGTATAAAGCTTCCTGTAATTGTCAGCTAGTTCATCATAAGAGGTTTTAGCAGCTTCAGACACAGATGAGGTTTCAGACTCTGAGTCAGACTCTGAAAAGGTTTCAGACTCTAAAACAGGCTCTTTCTTCAAGATAGCTCCTGACCTCACAACTAGACCAGTATCACACATATCAGATTCACTAACATCATCTTCTTCAGAACCATCATCAGACCATGCAACAGCTAGGCTTTTCTTCTGCTTCTTGAGAAAAGTGGGACATTCAGACTTGATGTGTCCATACCCTTCACACTCATAGCACTGCACACCTTTAGCTTGGTTACTTTTCTCCTCAGACTTGGTCTTCTTCTCATCAGTTTGTTGCTTTTTGTTATTGAATCTGAAGTTCTGACCTTTGGCTTTGGCTTTTCTGTTAACATTCTTCAGAATCTTGTTGAATTGTTTTCCCAGCAACACAAGAGCTTCTGATAAGTCATCCTCTTCAGACTCTTGTTGATCATCAGCTTCAGTATTCACAGTAAAGGCTATACCTTTCCCTTTCTTATCAGGCTGTTTGCAGAATGCAGTCTCAAAATTGAGCAATGACCCAATAAGCTCCTCAAGCTTCATAGCAGAAATATCATGAGCCTCCTCAATTGCAGTGACCTTCATGTCAAATCTTCTAGGCAGGGACCTGAGGATTTTTCTCACCAACTTCTCATCAGACATCTTCTCCCCAAGTGAATCAAAAGAATTTGCCATGTCCAGCACATTCATGTAAAAATCTTGAATAGATTCATCTTCCTTCATCTTCAGGTTCTCAAATTTGGTGGTCAGCAGCTGCAATCTGGACATCTTCACCTTAGAAGTTCCTTCATGAGTGGTTTTCAGAATTTCCCAAGCATCCTTAGCCACAGTACATTGTTTGATAAGTCTGAACATATTCTGATCAACACCATTAAAGATAGCATTCAAAGCTTTTGAATTTCCCAGAGACAAGTCATCTTCAGCTTTGGTCCATTCCTCCTCAGGCTTCAGAACCTCAGTCTTGTTACCATCTTTGTCTGTATACACAGGATGGTCCCAGCCTTTAATCACAGCTTTCCAAGTCCTGCTGTCAATAGATTTTAAGAAGGCACACATCCTAGACTTCCAATACTCATAGTTTGTGCCATCTAATAGGGGTGGTCTATTGACATAGCCTCCTTCTCTATCCATGCTTACCAGAAATTAAGTCCTCTGGATCTCACCCAAAATACAGGCAGGGTGCCTGCTCTGATGCCAATTGAAATTCTGGCCAGGCAATAAGGGACTATCAGGTTCTGAACCAGTCAGGTTCTGAACAAAACGCAGGGCACACTAGTTTGCTTAAAACAGAGCACACACTCACACAATGCAAAGCAAGAAAATAAAGTGCAGGAAAGTAAAAGGCACACAAGGTTTGTTAACCCAGTTCGGAGTAAACACCTCCTACTCTGGGGGATACCAATCCAGGAAGGAATTCCACTATTGGAATTAATCCTTAAGACTTAGACACTGACTCCCAGCTCCTATCCTAAGCAATTAATCTCCACCTAGTCTTGAATTCTACCCAACACGTTGAGTATTAGAAAACCTTTAACTTCCTATTCAAGCAACTGCAACCCAGCTACTTGAACTACCCTTTGAACTTAACCCAGTTCTGAATACTAAAACTCCCCTGTTTTTGAATACACCTTCAAAGACAAAACTTCATTCGTACCTAGAGGCTTAGAATGAATTACAACTCAATGACAATCCTAAACCAACTCAAAACATATGAGTGGCGTACAAAAACAAAGCAAAAGCTTAAAAACAACTAAGACTCTATTTCTCTGAATAATACTCTTCAATTCATATCATGAATAGCAGCAGCCCTCCTCCTTATATAGCCTTCAGTCTTGCAAAATAAAACTAATCTTCTGAATTGATTTGTTACTGAAATAAGATTGGTCCAATCAAGTAACAAATAAAACTGTTTTGTATCTTTGAAAGATTTAAAACAGAAAATACGATTTTCATATCTTTGAACCAAATCTTCAATAAAATCTTCTCCAAATAATTCAGCATTCTAGAAGCACTTATACAAAGATAATTCCTTGCTAAATCTCCCAAGATACGCGCAAAAACTAATCTGAAAACCCAGCTTCTGATGTGGTCAACAAAAGTCAACGCTGGCTTCAGAACCTGAAAACAGCTTCTGAACTGCTACAGTGCATTCAGCTTCTGATGATATTTTCTGCTTCTGAATGGCTTCAAAACACAAAACTTGCAACTGAAGAAATGTTTCAAATATGGAGATGCTTCTATTCAATACTTTGGTTTTGCCAAAACATGCAGCCAACACCAAAAGACTCAACACATTCGAGGTACATGCTCAATATTTACATACTAAAAACGTTGTAACAATGTGTTGGCTAGAACAAAATACATAATTAGATTTTCTTTAATGCATCTATATTCTTTATTCAACTGCTTTATGACCAATTCAGAGTCCCCCTTTATCTCGACCTCTTTTGCCCCCAGTTCCAACAAGATCTCAAGTCCTGCTATTAAGGCTTCGTATTCAGCCTCATTATTTGAGCACCGTTCATTAACTCTGAACTTAAAGCTAGTTGGAATGTTAGTAGGAGACACAATCAACACACCAATTCCAGGGTCGAGTCTCTACTAGATGTGCTGTAGCTTCGACTACAGAATGATCAACTATAAAATCAGCCACAATTTGCCCTTTAATAGCTTTTAAGGGCCTGTAAGTCAACGAATATTCTGTGAGGGCTAGAGCCCATTTGGCAATCCTACTATGTAAAATATGTTTCGACAACATGTGCTTAATAATATCAAAATGAGAATAAGAACAAATGTTGACTGGCTGTATATATTGTTTTAACTTTGTACAAGAGAAATACAAACAAAGGCATACTTTTCAGTCGGATGATACCTTGATTCAGCATCATTTAAACTCCTACTGAGGTAATATATGGCTCTTTCGACACCATTTTCATCCTCTTGGGCTAACATGCTACACATGGATGATTCTGATGCTGCTATGTACAATTTCATCACCCTATTCTTAATGGGAGATAAAAGAACAGGTAGTTTTGTCAAATATGACTTAATCTCTTCAAAATTCTTCTGATGCTCGGATTCCCATCTAAACGTATCCTCTTTCTTGAGTCTAAGTAACGACGAGAAATCTTGAGTCTTGCCACTTAAGTTCGAAATGAACCTTCTTAGAAAGTTGATCTTGCCTAGAAGAGATTGCAGTTCTTTCTTGGTCGAAGGGGTCTTCGTTTCCAAGATAGCTTTTGTCTTGTTTTGGTTTATTTCAATGCCTTTTTTGTGGACCACGAAGCCCAAGAAGTCACCTGCATGAACACAAAAGGCACACTTCAAGGGGTTCATTTTTAAACCATATTTTCTCATTCTTTCGAACGATTGTCGAAGATGGTCTAGATGGTCGTCCTCTGTTGAAGATTTCACAACAATATCATCTATGTACACCTGCATGAATTTTTCTATAAAATCATGGAACATAGAATTCATTGCCCTTTGGTATGTGCCGCCGGCGTTTTTCAAACCGAACGGCATGACTATCCATTCATAAACGCCTATGGTCCCAGGGCATCTGAAAGCCGTCTTCGGCACATCTTCTTCGGCAATAAAAATTTGATTATAACCAGAATAACCGTCTAACATGCTTAAGTACTCGAAACCCGCTGCCGAATCGATCAACATCTCTGCCACTGGCATAGGGTATTCATCCTTAGGAGTGGCATTGTTTAAATCCCTAAAATCTATGCAGGCTCTAAGAGTTCCATTCTTTTTTACTACAGGAACTATGTTAGCCAACCATTCGACATACCTAGCCGTTCTGATGAACTTGCTTCATAAGAGTCTTTCGATCTCTTCTTTGATTTTTAACAGGATCTGGGGCGCAAACCTCCTTGGAGTCTGCTTTACTGGCTTCTTTCCTGGTCGGATTGGTAGTTTTAATTCCACCATGTCCCGACTTAGACCTGACATTTCGTTGTAGTCCCAAGCAAAACAATCTTTATATTCCTTCAGAAGTTTAACGATTTGAACCTTGAATGTCTCACCAATTTTGGTGCTAATATAAGTTGGTCTCTTTACAAAGCCATCTCCCAGATCAACTTCTTCCAGAGGATCCTGTGCCACAATTTTCTTGGCGGGAACCATTGGATCTTTTTCAAATCCCAAAGGCTCTTCATCATATATGCAATCCAACCTCTGGTCTTCGATCAACTCGTCCTCCTGACAATCTTCAATTGGTTAGAGGACCATTTCTTGTTGCATGGCAGCTTTCAAAGCCGCGTTTCGTTTATTTTCGGCCATGTAGGCCGTAATTCTCTCCCATGAACTGGGAATGGACATGAGTAATGTTCGTTGTCCCACCCAGCTGGTGGGGCTTCATCCACAGAAGAATTTCCGTCTTCGACCAACTCCCTTTCCCAAAAGAAACCACGGCGTGGGTGAAGTTTAACAGAACTCTTCACAAGTTCTGGTCTAACTAGACCTAAATCTGAGGATCGACATGGAAAAATATACGCTAAATGTTTATCAAAAGTCTTTTTGTTAATATGGTCGACTTCAGCCCTGAAATAGCTTTGGTCGGCTTCAATATTCTCTAACAATCCATCTTACCTCCAGATGGATATCCTCTGATGCATAGTTGACGGGACTGCTCCGACACCATGTATCCACTCTCTGCCAAGTAACAGGTTGTAATTGGCTTTGGATGGAATTACCAAGAACAACGTCGACCTCTTGACACTTCCGACAATTAATTCAACTTCAATTGCCCCATAAGAATGGCCGGATTTACCCTCATAATTCGAGAGCACCACGTTATGGGATGTCAGGTTGGATTCTTTCTTTCCAATTTTCTTTAGCAAGCATAACGGCATCAGATTCACCGTTGCACCACCATCCACTAGGACTTTATTAATCCCAATGTTATTCACCTTAGCCTGAACGAACAGAGGTTTAAGGTGGTTCCTCATGTCTCAACTAGGCTTTTCGAGCATGGCATGTTGTTCTTCGACACAGCCATTGTTCATCACATAGTAACAAACTGGCTTATGTTCAGCCATATCCTCTGTAAAGTCTTCTTCCCGCTCACTGATTTCTGAGACTACATCAAATTCGATTGGTAGAATCGAAACGACGTTGCATATCACATCAAAGTCTGGTTCGGAATCAGAAAAATTTGACTCCATTTCCTCATCCTCGGCAGGAAGGTTTTCTTTGACGGGAGGCAGTGGAGGAAAGAGTCTCTCTGTTGCTGGCTTCCTGACTTTGGCGACCACCAATTCCTTTCCTTTTGCAGAATTTCCGACACCATCGGCAGCAGCAGCTTTCTTCTGACGTTGGAATCTACACCATTGAGTTTTTGTCATGGGGTTCTTTCCTTTGTATCCATTTCTGTAGGCATACTTATTGTCGACATGATAAATTTCTCCGTTCATTGATATGGAAGAATGACGAACAATGTTTTTCCCGTTAGAATGGATCCATTTACCTGCAGGAGTTTTCGAGGATGGGACGTATGTTTTTGTCGGAGGCATCATCCTATATGGGATCCCTCTCTGATTGAAACTGAACCTTGGCCTATTGTCGACCCATTTTCCCTTCCTCTTCGACACCAACTGTTTCCCTTCGAGGCCTCTTGCTGTTTTTTTTTTTGAACACTGAACTGCATTTTGGGCAGATCGTGACCTCTAAGTTGCTTATCTTGCAACGATTTAGAAAAGCAACCAGACCCTCTTCAGCATTAGGATAGATAGCTTTCAATTGTTTCTTGTACTGATCTTCAGTGATTATTGCAGGTGCTATCATGAGGTTTTCAGTAACCTCTTTGGGGTTGCTGGTACTTTCCCCTGGCGTCTCTCCCATAATCTCGGCGTACATTGCGTCGGTTATTGGAAGAGGATCAGTGTCTACCTGCATTGGCAATTTTGTCTTGTCGCCAAATTTCAATCTTTCTTCATTGAGTGTTTTCTGCACCAAGTACCTGAAAAGAACACAACAGGAAGTATTATGACCCAAAAAATTATGAAATTTGCAAAACCCTATTTTCTTCCTTTGGTCTACTGGTGGCAACTTTAAACCTTTAGGCACCACAATTTGGCCATTAGAGACCAACAGGTCGAAAATTTGATCACACTTAGTAACGTCGAAGGTGTATGTTTTTGCAACAAATTTATCATTTTTTGGTTAGACGGGAGCCTTTCCGTCTGACAGTTTTAATAATTTACAAACATAGGGAGGTCCAGGTTTTAATTAAGCCACATTGACTTCATTCTCTTCGATGGAAGTATATTCAACATCGAATTCTTGGTCATTGCCGTTATCGTCGACATATGCAACCTTCTCTTTCTTGTGAAACCTATTAGACCTAGCCTTCTTGGCTTTTAACCTTTCTACTTGTCGGACTCTATCGGCCAACTGGGTCATATCTCTCAAAAGCTAGGTATCCAACTTCTTTCAGACAGAGTAATCGAGGCCTCCAGCGGCCATTTCGACTAACTCATGTTCGGGCACTTGGGTGAAACATCTCGCCTTTAACAGTCTAAATCTATAGAGATAATCATCAATCGACTCGAGCGTTTTTCGCCTAACACTAGCCAATTCTTTCAACCTTATCTTAGATTGGCCCATGTAAAACTGTTCATGGAATACTCTCTCCAATTGGTTCCAATTATGTATTGAATGAGGAGAGAGGGTAGTGAACCACGTAAAGGCATTCTTTGTCAAAGAATTGGGGAAAGACTTCATTCTTAAGTTTTCATTATTTGCAATGTCCCCTGCCTCCGTCAAATAATGAGCAATGTGTTCGACAGTAGATTCATTCGTTTCTCCAGCAAACTTTGTGAACTTGGGGATCTTCCATCCCCTAGGGAGTTCAGTTTGCAAGACATATTCGGACAGGGCTGATACGAAATTTGGTCTACGTAGGTCTAGATTAAGGCCGTTTTGGACCAAAATCGTTTCGACGAGGTGGGCTATGTTATCTTGTCCTCCTAGATTATTCTGTCGGACTTGTCTAACCACTTCGTCTGCGTTTTGATTTCTATTTACCAAAACGACTTCAGGGGCTTGTTGTACTGCCCCTAAAATTGGCTCTTCAACCTCTTGGGGCGCGGGTTGTGGCCCCTGATTCACTACATTGTCTCCCCTTCCGCCGATTCGAAGCGGTCCAGGATTCGGTGGTTGAACTGAGTTAAAGAAATTGGCAATTCTCTCCATTTGAGCAGCCAACATTTGGTAACTATTGTTAGTAGCCTAAATCATCGGGTTAAATACTGTCCCAATCTGTTGGGTTAACATGTTTACCATATCATGATTATTTTCGTCCATTTTTGGTCTAATCGACGCTACAGACGTATTAGTCAACGCCAAAGGGGCGTTTCGCCCAGGGATGCTCATTGCAGATCCATGTACTGGTGACAATATGGTATTTGTGTTATCTGCAAATATAGACGCATTCGTCCCAAGGCCTGCCATCAAAGTTGTTGGCATGCCATAAGGCGGATCCCTCATTGTCATTGCAAGCTAAAATTGTGGAATCGAGGCACCAAAGGGCCCCGCCAAAGTATTTATATATCAACGGTTTGGAGACCGCTGGCCTCACTTGCGTCGATGGAATGGCAGCCTCGATAACCGAAGGACTAGTCGATGTCGGTATCGACGTAGACGATGGCATAGAGGTTGTAACTCCAGTCACATTTGATTGGGTTTGGCTACTAGCAGGCATTTCTTGTGAAACTTGTGCATTGTCTTGCGTGCTAGACAAGGAAGCGGATGTTGAACTTGGACGCACCATTTCAGGAAGACAGTTGCCTCCTCTCATTCGCATACGAAGTAAGATCACAAGAGTTTAATTTAAAAGAACAGAACGCAAGAAGAAAAATTCAAATAATGCGAACCTTAGACACACAAGGTCCCACCGGGCGTGCCAATTTGTTTACCTTGGTTTTTGGTAAACAACCGCTGGTTATAGATTTATTACTTGCGAGATCAACCAGTAATCTCAGAGCAATGTGTGTCACATTTATTTGATGATCTTTGCATGTTCTTATATATTTTTGTATGTTTCGAATGTAAGAAGAAAACAAAGAATCTTCAAGTTCGATTGCTTGAACTTGTCGAAAGGGAATTGCAGTATGAAAGTAAATTACAGAAATTAACTTAGAATAAAACGAATTGCATTGATTCGAAATAAAGGTTGTTCACAAGGATCATACATGATTCGTAACTCTTTTCTCGTTGTAACTTGGATACTTCGAGTGTGTAGAATATTATGTAAGTGATTTTGTGACCCCGTTTTCCTCATGGAAAACTCTTATTTATACTAAAGGAAATAACTGTACAATCCTATCCACACTTCTAACTGCTAATAAAGTCTAATAACAGAGAAAAACGACCAATTTGAAATTCAAATCTTGCTCCTTCGACAGCCACGGACTTTGACAGTTTGTCAAAGAACCTCTTCAGAACATAACCAACCCTCGCGTTGTCGAGATGCGTTTCGACCAACTCCATTCTTTCGATTCTGTCGAACGAACACGCGCAACCTTAGAAACCCTTTTAGTTAAAATCTCCACTTTTCTTCCACGTGTTCAGTCAAACCTCAGTGACTGTATTTAATATCCGTTGTCGAAAATACAGGCTAACACACCCCTATATATCACATTGCGGAATGTACATATGGAGCACGACCCTAGTAATCTGATATCAATGACTTGATAGTAAGCGGCCTAACAAATCTTTGATAAGCTTTGATAACATCTTAGATTTTATATTGAGTCTAACTTATTATTACAAAACTAACTTTGTGAGGTATGAATTGTTCAAAGGTATAAACCTATCTTCATTTCATATTTCGTCAAACATGAGACTCTTAACATTGTAGTTTTCCCGTGATGCCAATCCCTTTTATAGATAGGTATTAAGGAGAAATGAGATAAAAACTCTTTGATGTCGTTAAGTGATTCATGTTGTGATCAGATTATCATCATCATAAAAGTGATCAACTGCCAAGAGGTAACCCTTGGGTGTGTTGGCTCTACAATGTTCTCCCGTGTGCCCTCTTAGTATGTTCCACTATGGATTGGGTCTGAGAAAATGGAGGACAAAAACACAGCGGAACTGCAAAAGGAGATCCTTGTTTTGCTTGATGGGTCCTATATGGATTTACTTATACCCTTTTAGTTTTATGTTGGTTATGAAATTTCAACTAGCGGCGGACGGTTGTTGGTGAAGAAAAATCACATATTAATTCAAATCGATATATATGTAGCTAGTTTTGCATGAAAAGCTATGAATGGATACGAACACGGATACCGGACACGACATGGACACCGATACGTCGACACCGTAAATAATTTGAAAAAATAACATAATTTAGTGTAATTATATACGTCAGTGTCGTGTCGGTGACACCGAGACACGCCTAATCCGAAGAGTGTTCGTGTTTCATGGATAAAAGTAAGGAAAAAAAAAACATAAAAATTGGGGGTCACCAAAGCCTTCAACTTCACTCTCCACTGTTATGTATAGTGTGAATCACAATGCCTACACTTTTTTCAAGGGGGGCATACTATGATTGCATTGCACCACTTATTACAATTATAATTGTTATTGTTAATTCTTACATTTCATGTAAAAATCTAGACTCCAAAATTTTACTCAAATACACTATGATTAAAATCGATTTTTAGACCCCTTACCCCCTTGATGGGATTCCTTTTGCCCCTATTCTACACATAATTTATGGGTGTGAAATTATAAGCATTGATCAACCTGTGATTTTTTATTCAATGAGGTAATAATTGATCATTATGTTTATCAAGAGTGGATATTCCTGTTCACACTGTTACTAGCCGTTCTTAATAAAGTTTGAGATATTGTGTTGTACCAATGTAATTCCTTTCTGGATATATTTTGAATGATTATGGAATGAGTTAGTATTAGTATTAAGGGTTGAACTTTTGTTATAGCGTTTACCAACTGAGAAAAACAAAAGGTGTAATACGTGTTTCAATGTGATAGGAAGTAACGTTAAATAAATTAAAATCAAGTTAAGGTTAACTTTTTATATATGAAGGATTAATTAATTATACATGAATAGAAAGTTACCTTAAATAATAATTTCTAAGAGATTGAGAGTGTTGCCTTGTTACACTTGAGTTGCTAACTTAATGTAAGAATTTAGCCTCGTAATCTCAAAATACATTAGTCAAATCCTATTAGATTTAGTTGTAAAATGATAATTAATTAGTGTCATGTTAATTTATAAAAAATTTCAACTTTTTCAATTTGCTTTAAATTAAAGTGCGTCCTTCTGAAGTGAGTATTTATTCTTGGCTATTGTATTGCAAAAAATTCAAGTTTCACTTAGAATAGAAATAAGACTTTAATATCCCCGTGAGCTTAGCTCAGTTGGTAGGGATATTACATATTATATGCAGATGGTTCCTAAGAGTGTGTTTGGATTGAAGAATGTTTTGAGGTGATGTAATGTTTTGAGAGAATTCAAATACTTTTATGTGAATTTCATTGTTAGTATGATAATTTGGAGAATTTTTAAAATGATAGAAATTTATAAAGTATTTTGTTCAAGTTTAATTTAGAGAATTTCAAATGACACCTAAAAGCTAAGAATTTCAAATTTCTTCATTCTTACAATTTTTCAAATTTTGCCTTTTGGTCCTCAATTTTTCCAAAATTTTCAAATTCACCCCTCTTTTTTTTTTAAATTAGGGGTCAATTTGAAATTTTCAAAAATTTTGAGGGGTCAATTTATAATTTTTGAAAAAAATGAGGGATAAATTTGTAATTTCCCAAAAAAAGGGTCATTTTGCAATTTTTGGAAATTTATTGGGGTCAATTTGAAAATTTTGGAAAATATGAGGACCAAAATGCAAAATTTGAAAATTTATAAGAATGAGAAATTTGAAATTCTTAGCTTTTATGTGTCATTTGAAATTCTCTAAATTTAACTTGAACAAAATACTTCATAAATTTTCATCATTTTAAAAATTATCCAAATTATTATCCAAACAATAGAATTCACTTAAAAGCATTTGAATTCCCTCAAAATATTACATTACCTCAAAACATTCATCCATCCAAACACGAAAACTCTCTACAATTTATCATGCATAAATGAAACCAAGTGAAAAACAATAAAACAACAAATATGAGCACAAAGAAAAAAGTCAACCCTAGATTTTTAGCGAGAGAAACTCCACATTCTTTCTAAGTTCTCTTTCTCCTTCACTCATTGAAGAGCGGTGATTTTAGGTCATTTTTTATGTCCTAGAATCACCCCATTTGCATCTTTTTTTCCTCTTTCTTTCAATATAAATAAGCAGTTTCCACATATATCATTTTATTTTATTTGTGTTTTTTTGTGATTTCGCCATCTGAGTGTGGCGTTGTTTGTTCATCGTCTTGTGCGTTGTTTGTAACACCCCGATCCCCGAGACTACTATTTAAATAATAATTCATGCAATTCAATAACATCGAGGTATTACGATACATCAAACATCTCATGTTAATTCCTCATAATAAAAATTTCATCAACAATTATCACAGCACAGCAGAAAATAAACATCTCAACATAATAATCATCTCGGGTCTAATAAAAAATATCTCAAATAAATACATCGTCTTAAAAATTCAACAAGTAAAATAAATCCCGGACTCCTAGATCAGAGCACCTAATCTAGACATCCTCGAAAAACACAACATAAAAGAGAAGGCGTAATGTCGTCCTCAGCACAACTCACCAAGCAACTCCTCAACCTGCAAGCCTACATCCACAAGGGTTGAACCCACGGATGAGGCGACAATAAAGCCACTAGAGGGTAAGATATACATTCAACAAAAGGATAAAATAAACGCATGTAAGTTTCAGGCAAAACATCACTTAATATATAAGTATTCATCAATACATAAAGCCTGGTTAATACTCATGCATAATTCATAAATCATAGTATACCCTCATCATTATATAATTACCAACTTAATTATACATCATCAACAATTAAATCATAATCTCAACTATAAATCAACAACGAATAATCATCAACTCATCTATAAGTCATCAACAGATAAATGTCACTCACATATAAGTCATCAACAGATAATCAACTCAATTTTACATCGTTCATATCTCATCATCAATTCAAGCATAAAGCATTCACTACGTCATCAATATCATCAAGAATACATTTACCACATAAATGCACAAGTTCACACCAAAACATTTCCACATACGACTCATCATGTTCATGCAATGTACCTAACACGACACTAAATGCATGTGGTACCAAAGTTTGGATATCGGATCCATCGGCATGTTGGATTACTAGAACCCTCGGCATGTTGGATTATTAAAACCCTCGGCATGCTGGATTATCAAAACCCTCGGCATGTTATCATCAATTCACAACTCGACTGACTATGTATGCTTTGGCACCGCGTATAGACTCGACAATGCACTCTTCATACTATTATATAATTCACTCCATCATATAACATATCTTCACATCGTCACCATTGCATTATCAAATCAATACATTCATACAATACAAATCATGTTATCATCACAACATCATTTTATCACATTCATCATGCTTAATCATCACAACATCATTTCATCACATTCATCATGCTTAATCATCACAACATCATTTCATCGCATTCATCATTTAAATCACCACTATAATGCATTAAGTCACATCCAGCATCATTCACTTCATATCAATGCATTTCACCAAGTTTAATTATCGTCATATTATAAACAACATATTTACATTCTTCAACATTCACAAAGTTTGCATCTCATGATTAATTCAAACAAGTTACATTAATCCATCATTAATTCACTTCATAATCATGCTACAACATCATTCACACTTCCATAATCAATTATCATGATTGCATACAATTCACGGCTCAATTAAAGATATATTTCCAAGTTTAATTCACAACTTTCCAATTCTAACTTATCTTTAATCATACAACATGTTAATCAACCTTAATCATCATAATTAAACATCTACTAATCAAGTTTAAGGGTTTGTGAGCCATTCACGCGCATTGGATAACTCGGAATACGACAAAAATGCACTTTTCCCCTTCAGGAATGATGAACACTATTTTGTGAAAATTGTTCATATTGACTTTTATTGATGAATTGACAAAAACTTGCTTGCTGAATGCTAAATATGGATGCAAAACACAAGGAATGAAATGAAAATATGGTTAGTGAAAGATATGCAAAGGAAAAAACGAAATGGAAAGGATGGGAATTAATTTCGACCAGATTGTGAGTTGAAAAGAGTTTTTATGGTGAATGGGTGTGTAGGCTGAAATGCGGTTTCAATAAGAAGTGGAATGAAGGGATTAGGGACGCCACACTTTCTAATCCTAGAAAGTGATAAGTCTGTGAAGTGATGATCCCCACAAGAAAGGATTCTTGATATGATCATACAAGGTTCAATCCAGAACCTAAAGAGCAAATTACTCACTTTTTTTAACAAAATTCAACTAACTTTTATTCATCATTTGCGCCATATATATATAGGCAGCAATGGCTTTCTGATTACAAAAGCTTAAAGACCTAATTCAATCATAGTAATGGAATTTCGGCCCTTGAATGCTTAGATGTTACAAAACTAAATCCTACTTAATGAAATTCGGCCACATGAATGCTAGAAGTTACAAACTGAAAACTCCATTGATGAGGAGCTTGATGGGGGCGGCACAAAGGAAAAGAGAAGGTCAGAATTCTGAAAAATCCTTCCTTGATTGCCTCATTATGAGCTCTTGAATGCTGAATATTCTTTCCTTTTTCTTGTGTTGCACCTTCTCTCACTTTAATTGCTCCATTGACTCATTTGTTTCCTCCTTGCTTCAGCACCTTTATTTGCAATAATTAAACACACAACTTTACCATTCCAAGCTTGGAAGCTTTAAGATGGCCATAAAATTAAGGAAAACTTAACTAAGTGTCTTTGGGTCAAATAATGTACCCTTTCACTTTTTATTACAACATAACAAAAATAACTAAATAAAATGGGCAGCAAGAGATGCGCCCCACCCCTCCTCCAATGGTTTGATGCACAAAACCATTTTACCCTCCAAGCTCCCTAGTGTAGGTTTGAACTCCAAAGCTTTGACCACCAATTGATTTAGTGCTTCCTTAACTTGCTTAGTCCTTGCCCTTGTCATTGGTCCTCCTAGCCCTTGAATTGAAGTGTTTGTATCATGGACAATCATGCCTTCATCATCCCCTCCCTCTTGAAAAGAATTCGTCCACGAATTAAGATCACCATTACCTACATCAAAAGGAGCTAAGTCAGCAACATTAAAAGTAGCACTTATATCATACTCACCGGGTAACTCAAGCTTGTAAGCATTGTCATTGATTCTTTCTAGCACTTGAAATGGTCCATCACCCCTTGGTAGAAGTTTTGACTTCCTTTGACTAGGAAACCTTTCTTTCCTCATATGCACCCAAACCCAATCACCTGGTTCAAAAATCACCCTTTTCCTCCCTTTGTTTGCATGTTTAGCATACACTTCATTTTTCTTTTCAATTTGCAACTTCACTTGTTCATGCATTTTCTTCACAAATTCAGCTTTGTCCTTTCCATTTTTATGCTTCAAAAGAGAATTGTTAGGCAAAGGTAACAAATCAAGTGGAGTTAGTGGGTTAAAACCATAAACAACTTCAAAAGGTGACATTTTTGTAGTACTATGCACCACACGATTGTAAGCAAATTCCACATGGGGTAAACATTCTTCCCACATTCTCAAATTTTTTGTAAGAACACTTCTAAGAAGAGTAGAGAGAGTTCTATTTACCACCTCAGTTTGGCCATATGTTTGGGGGTGACAAGTTGTCGAAAAAAGTAACTTTGTTCCTATCTTACCCCACAAGGTCCTCCAAAAGTGACTTAAGAATTTTGAGTCACGATCTGAAACTATGCTCCTTGGAATTCCATGAATGCGCACAATCTCCTTGAAAAACAAATCAGCCACATGGCTTGCATCATCTACCTTTTTGCATGCAATGAAATGTGCCATCTTGGAAAACCTATCAACAACAACAAAAATATAATCTTTCCCATTCTTTGTTCTAGGTAAACCCAAAACAAAGTCCATGGAAATGTCAACCCAAGGAAATTCAGGAGTTGGTAACGGTGTATAAAGACCATGAGGCAAAACTTTTGATTTGGCCTTTTTACACACTATGCATCTTTCACACAACTTTTGGACATCAACTTTCATATGGGGCCAATAAAAATGCTCTTGCAGCAACTCTAAAGTTTTAACAACCCCAAAGTGTCCCATTAATCCCCCCTCATGCGCCTCTTTTAAAAGCAAAGTTCTTATGGAACATTTAGGCACACACAATCTTTTTTCTTTAAACAAATAACCGTTGTGCCTAAAATATCCATTAATGGCAGCATGTTCACAAGCAAAAAACTTTGAAGAAAAATCAATATCACTTTCATATAAACTTTTAATGTGCTCAAGCCCAAAAACTTTAGTTTCAAGTGTGGAGAGTAAGACATACCTTCTTGAAAGTGCATCTGCAACCACATTAGCTTTACCTCTTTTATGTTTAATCACATATGGGAATTGTTCAAGAAACTCAACCCATTTGGCATGTCTCTTGTTCAACTTACCTTGCCCTTTTAAATGTTTCAAAGATTCATGGTCACTATGAATGACAAATTCTTTGGGCAGTAGGTAATGTTGCCAAGTTTGCAATGCTCTAAACAAAGCATACAATTCCTTATCATAAGTGGAGTAATTAAGGGAAGCACCCTTTAACTTCTCACTAAAATAAGCAATTGGATGTCCTTCTTGCATCAAAACAGCCCCAATTCCAACATTAGAAGCATCACATTCAATTTCAAAAGATTTGGAAAAATTTGGTAATGCTAAAATTGGTGCTTTGGTGAGTTTTTCTTTAAGTGCAGCAAAAGCTTGCTCTTGTTTTTCACCCCATTTAAAAACAACATTTTTCTTAACAATCTCATTAAGAGGTGCAACAATGGTGCTAAAATCTTTCACAAACCTCCTATAGAAACTTGCTAAACCATGAAAACTTCTTACCTCACTTACATTTTTGGGAGGTGGCCAATCCTTGATTGCTCTAACTTTTTCTTCATCCACATGGATTCCCTTGGAGCTCACAACAAAACCTAAGAAAATTACATGATCCGTGCAAAAGACACATTTTTCCAAATTTGCAAACAAATGTTCTTTCCTTAAAACTTCTAAAATAGCCCTTAAATGACCACAATGTTCTTCTAAATTTTTGCTATATATCAAGATATCAAAACAACAACAAATTTTCCCAAAAAATTCCCTCAAGACATGGTTCATGAGTCTCATAAATGTACTTGGTGCATTAGTTAACCCAAACGGCATAACCATCCACTCATACAAACCATATTTTGTTTTAAAAGCAGTTTTCCATTCATCCCCCTCCCTAATTCTTATTTGGTGATAGCCACTTTTCAAATCAATTTTAGAAAATAAACATGCACCAAACAATTCATCAAGCAAGTCATCTAGCCTAGGGATTGGATGCCTATACTTAATGGTGATATTGTTAACAGCCCTACAATCAGTGCACATTCTCCAACTACCATCTTTTTTTGGAACTAAAATAACAGGGACAGCACAAGGACTTAAACTTTCTCTTACCCATCCTTTACTTACCAATTCAGCAACTTGATTTTGAATTTCTTGAGTTTGTTGTGGATTGCTTCGGTAGGCTGGACGATTTGGTAAAGATGCTCCTGGAATGAGGTCAATGTGATGTTCAATACCTCTTAAAGGTGGTAGCCCATTTGGAATCTCCTTAGGGAACAAAGCCTCAAACTCCTGCAAAAGAATTTCAACACAACTTGGAAATTTTTGAGTGTTAGGAGTGTTAGTAAACAAAGCCACCTCTTTGCAAAATAGCAAATATAGGGGCTGTTTGGTAACAATGGCATTCTTTATTTCTCCTTTTTTTGCCATGAAAGTTTCTTTCTTTTCTCTTTCTTTTTCTTTTTCTTTTTCTTTTTCTTTTTCTCTTTCTTTTTCTTGCGCATATTTTTCTTTTATTTTCTTTTGATCTTCTCTTACATCATTAGGACTTAATGGTGCAAGAATAATTCTTTTCCCAAAGTGCATAAAGGAGTACTTATTACTTCGGCCATCATGTTGAACTCCTCTATCAAATTGCCATGGCCTTCCCAACAACAAATGACAAGCCTCCATTGGTACTACATCACACACAACAACATCTTCATACTTCCCAATTTTAAAACAAACCTCTACTTGTTTGTCAACAAGCATTTCTACACTTTCACTAAGCCATTGAAGTTTGTAAGGCCTAGGGTGAGGTCTTGTTTCTAATTCTAGTTTACCCACCATGTGTGCACTAGCAACATTAGTACAACTACCTCCATCAATAATTAGAGAACATACCTTTCCTTGCACTAAGCATCTTGTATGGAAAAGGTTTTCCCTTTGATTTGACTCTTCCTCCTTGGCTTGGTTTCCCAACATCCTCCTAATCATGAGAAAGTCACCATTTTCACCATCCTCCTCTTCTTCTCCTCCTTCTTCATTCACGACATACTCCTCCTCCTCCTCAAGGTCCTCATTCTCTTCAATTAACATAACTCTTTTTGTTGGGCATTGAGAAGCTATGTGTCCTAGACCTTGGCACTTGAAACACTTGACAATTTTGTTAGTAGAAGCATTTTGAGATGAAGTAATGTTTTTACCTTTAGGATCACTCACAGCCTCCTTAGGTGAAGATGTACCCTCCTTCTTTTGCTTGTCCTTCCAACTTGAAGAATTGAAAGGAGAAGTAGAACTTCTTCTCAATTGACCCTTCCTTTTGAGTTGTTGTTCCACCTTGATGGCTTGATGAACTAGTTCCTCCAAAGACATGTAATGATGCAGCTCCACAATGTCACTAATGTCACGGTTAAGTCCATGAATGAACCTAGCCATGGTTGCTTCGTGATCTTCCACCACATTGGCTCTAATCTTCGCCACCTCCATCTCCTTGGAATATTCTTCAACACTTTTGGCACCTTGAGTGAGTCTTTGTAATTTGTTGTGCAAATCCCTATGGTAATAGGATGGCACAAATCTTCTCCTCATGATTCTCTTCATCTCCTCCCAAGTTGCAATTGGTGGTTCATTATACCTCATCTTCTCTTTGACCATTTGGTCCCACCATATTAGAGCATACTCCTTAAATTCAATGGACGCCACCTGCACTTTTTCAACATCAGAATAATCATGACAATTAAAAATTTGTTCCATCTTGGTCTCCCATTCTAAATAGGCCTCCGGATCATTTGCACCCAAAAATGATGGTACTTTGATCTTAATACCCCTCAACCTATCCTCCCTTGGCCTCTCATCCCTCCTTCTACGCCTACCTCCATCCTCCTCCTCACCACTTCCATCACTAGTTAAATTAATTTTTAACTCATTAATTTGTTCTTGAAATTGTTCAGCTTGCTCTCGCAACATGGCTTGAAACCTTGTTGTGAGTGCATCTATTAGTAACTTATTCGGACCTTCCTCAGCCATGATTCCCTAAACTATTCCTCACAAGTGTTTACACTCACTCAAATTGGCTTTTTTTTTTTTTTATGATGTATCACTCTTGCCTTTTTCCACTCAATTGCTCTTTTGAGTTCTTTAGAGAAACCAAGTAAATCAAGGTAAGAAAACTTTCAAAATGGTGAAAATCAAAACACAAACTTAACACAATGCAAGGAATGAAAAAAAAAACAAAGGTTTGGAAATGGTGTGAACAAGGAATAAATTCAAATTCTGAAATGACAAGGTAATAGAAAAACAAGAAAAGTGTGGCAATTAAAACATAAAAAACGAAATTGATGAACAACAAGCAACAATTCTGACTCTTTTTTTTTATATGCAACAATTCTGATTTTTTTTTTTTTTATATATATATATTTTTTTTTCGATTTTTTTTTTTTTTTGAAGATGAAAATCAGAATGATGAACAAGAAGAATTTGATACCTTTGGACTTTTGGCCCTTTTAAAAGGAACCTTGCTCTGATACCACTTGATGAACACTATTTTGTGAAAATTGTTCATATTGACTTTTATTGATGAATTGACAAAAACTTGCTTGCTGAATGCTAAATATGGATGCAAAACACAAGGAATGAAATGAAAATATGGTTAGTGAAAGATATGCAAAGGAAAAAAAAACGAAATGGAAAGGATGGGAATTAATTTCGACCAGATTGTGAGTTGAAAAGAGTTTTTATGGTGAATGGGTGTGTAGGCTGAAATGCGGTTTCAATAAGAAGTGGAATGAAGGGATTAGGGACGCCACACTTTCTAATCCTAGAAAGTGATAAGTCTGTGAAGTGATGATCCCCACAAGAAAGGATTCTTGATATGATCATACAAGGTTCAATCCAGAACCTAAAGAGCAAATTACTCACTTTTTTTAACAAAATTCAACTAACTTTTATTCATCATTTGCGCCATATATATATAGGCAGCAATGGCTTTCTGATTACAAAAGCTTAAAGACCTAATTCAATCATAGTAATGGAATTTCGGCCCTTGAATGCTTAGATGTTACAAAACTAAATCCTACTTAATGAAATTCGGCCACATGAATGCTAGAAGTTACAAACTGAAAACTCCATTGATGAGGAGCTTGATGGGGGCGGCACAAAGGAAAAGAGAAGGTCAGAATTCTGAAAAATCCTTCCTTGATTGCCTCATTATGAGCTCTTGAATGCTGAATATTCTTTCCTTTTTCTTGTGTTGCACCTTCTCTCACTTTAATTGCTCCATTGACTCATTTGTTTCTTCCTTGCTTCAGCACCTTTATTTGCAATAATTAAACACACAACTTTACCATTCCAAGCTTGGAAGCTTTAAGATGGCCATAAAATTAAGGAAAACTTAACTAAGTGTCTTTGGGTCAAATAATGTACCCTTTCACTTTTTATTACAACATAACAAAAATAACTAAATAAAATGGGCAGCAAGAGATGCGCCCCACCCCTCCTCCAATGGTTTGATGCACAAAACCATTTTACCCTCCAAGCTCCCTAGTGTAGGTTTGAACTCCAAAGCTTTGACCACCAATTGATTTAGTGCTTCCTTAACTTGCTTAGTCCTTGCCCTTGTCATTGGTCCTCCTAGCCCTTGAATTGAAGTGTTTGTATCATGGACAATCATGCCTTCATCAAGGAAGGGTGGCACGGTCGTGCCGACTGGATGCACGGTCGTGCCACCTTAGGCAGCATGTTCAAGCACGACCGTGCCACTAGGGGGCACGGTCGTGCCTGTTCAGCAGGTAGGGAAAACTGACTTTTTCGTCTATTTTTGCGGAAACAACGTTTTCAAAACCATTTCTCGATCCAATTCGCACCAAAATCGTTCAAAATCCTTAAACCACTTTTATCTAGTCAATTATACTTCAACTTAACTTAAACAACTTATACATAATCACTTCTAATGAATAATCATCACGTTTTTCACTTAAAATCAAACTTCTTCTCAATTCACATTTTCACCAACAAAACCTCAATTAAGCTTGTATAACAACACCAACAGTATTTCATCAAGTTCAACATCATCATAATCACTTATTCAAACTATACCAACAGCAACTTATTCATTTAAGCAGCAACTTACTCATTTTCACTTAATTAAGTCATTTTTAGCAAAACACCAACAACACCATCAACAACAACTTAATTCTCATCAAAGCTACACACCCAACATAACATTTACATGATTTTCATCATATGGTAGTAACATAATCAAAACAGTAGCAACTTAAGCAAATCCACTCAATTAATCAATTTTCTCAAAATCACTTAAATTGCAACTTATTCAACATAACTTCATGATTTCTTAAACAAAACACATATTCATGCTCATAATCAAGTTCACAATCAACAAACATCATTCAATTATCATGTTAATCATCAAGATCATCAAAATTCACAAAGGTATCAATTAATCATAATGAAACATGAATTTTGACATGAAGGAAATGCAATTTCATCAATGTTTAGCATGCTTAATTTAATCAACAAAAAGGAGCACTAAAATTCATCAAAAACAGCAACAATTATCATGCATTTAATCATAAGCTAAAACACCCAAACCCCATAAGTGCTTATTTAACCCACTTGATGAAACTAATCTCCCCTCTTACCTTAATTCTTCACTTTTCTTGCTACTTCTAGTAGAATTCCCCTCTTCCCCTTGAGGTCTTCTAGTTTCTTCTTCTCCAAGCCTCTTCTCTCACTTGCCTCTCAAAATTTTGTGTTATGATGTTTAACCTAATTCACCACCACTCACTACTAGTGTATTTATAATATGGTTTTAGGGTTACTCCCACTAATGGTCTTAGTCACAATTAACTCACAATTATTTTCTCTACACTTTTACTTCACTTAAACCCCTCATATTAATTATACACCACTATTCTCTAAAATTCAAATTACTAGTTCTAGCATAATTACAAAAATACCACTCATACCAAAATGACTAAAATACCCTAAATTACTTAATAATCCTCTGACCCACCAATCACACATAAAATAATCATTAATTAAATAAAATAAACAATTAACAAATATCGCAACACTAAAATAATTCTAATTCTAAAAATCGGGCTGTTACATTGTTGTTCGTTTACTTTCTATTGAAAGATCTGTTTTAATCAATTACAAATTCAATCAATGATATGGGTGTCAACGTTGTAGATCCGGAAGTATGGGTATTCCGGTCACTTAGATTTTAGGGTTAAATATGATTTTGGTCCCTATAAATATACCAACTTTTCGTTTTAGTGCCCATGAAATTTTCAATCACTACTTTTGGTCCCTATTTCTAAGTCAACTTTTGTATTTTTTAATGTAATTATGCATAAATGTGTAGAATAAAATTTTCAATCACTACTTTTGGTCCCTTTTTTTAAGTTAACTTTTGTATTTTTTAATGAAATTGTGTAGAAATGTGTAGAATATTGTAAAAATCTCTCCCAAAAAATAGATTTTTTTAACAAAACATAAATTAAATATGAATTTTTAACCGGCAAATGTATAAAAATTCATATTTAATTCATGTTTTGTTTAAAAATTCTAATTGTTTTTTTGAGAGATTCTTATAATATTATAAATTTTTCTGTATAATTTTATTCAAAAATATGAATTCTACATATGAGTTTACTTAAAAGAAGGGACCAAAAGTGAAGGTGAAAAACTTTTGGAGGACTAAAAGTCGAAGAAAATTTTTAACGGGATTAAAACGAAAAGTTGACATATTTATAGGGACCAAAAACATATTTAACCCTAGATTTTATCATATTATTTGTAGTCGTTTTGTCGTTGCATGCTATTAACTTGGATGCTGCGAGTTTGTTCACAAATTCACTCTATATGTTATTAGCGATGTTGATCACGTAGTTATATTTGTTATACTCTATCAATTTGAATGAAAAAATATCGTTTTATTTTTATAAAAAAAAAAAAAACAAATATGAGCACAAGTCAATCTTCACACATATTTCATTTGGATAAATTAGGTTGAAATCCACCACCAAAAAATTGTTTTGAAATTATGAGCATTCGGTGGGAGTCATTAATCTCCAACATTTTTAATAAAGTTCTGAATTTGTCCACATATGAGTACATATAAGTAAAAATTCACATTTTAAGTTCATTTGATAAATAAACATATAGACCACATATATAATTTATTGAATGAACTTAAAAAGTATATTTTTATTTATAATAGTGATCGTATTTTGTTTATGTGACTATCGATGCATAAGGGCATTTACAATTGCAGATTAAAAATACGGTTATTAGCTCCTTTTGTCCGCCAAAAAATAACACATAAATGATTATAATTCAAAGTTATAGATTCTAATATCAGAGTGGAATTCAATCGGTTATTAACTCCTTTTGTCCGCCAAAAAATAACACATAAATGATTATAATTCAAAGTTATAGATTCTAATGTCAGAGTGGAATTCAATATATGACCTATTTGATTTGGGGTTAGATATGTTTTTAGTCTCTACAAAATCATCAGTTTTTAAGTTTAGTCCTTATAAAATTTTATTGATAATTTTAGTCCTCCATAATATTATAGTTTGTAAGAATAATTCCTATTTTGAAAACTATTTACAAAAAATGAATACTTTTAGTCCTCCAAAATAGTCCCTATAAAATAAAAATAGAGACTAAAAGTGAATAATTTTTTTGCAAAGACTAAACTTAAAACTTGTAATTTTGTAAAGACTAAAAACATATTTAACTCTTTAATTTGAGATTCAAATAACACATGACAGTCAAAATTTAATATGATATTAGAATATATGACTCTGAACCATTCAATATGTCACATGTCTCTTGTGGAAGGGATAGTAAAAAAAAACAATGAGTAATAGATAATGAATGGGTTATGCATAGATGAGATCCATCATATGAAAAAATAAAATAAGGGATGACAACTACTTGTCAAAAAAAAAAACTACTTGTTAAGAGCGACATTGTCTTCGCACTTCGCACTATGGAGATGCTCTAAAAACACACTCTAAAAATAAAATATGTGTTATTTTAAGAAAAAATATTTTTCTATCATTTACAATTATAATCTTATTTATCAAAAGTATGGGTGAAATAAAATTTAATTTTTCTGAATTATTATTATTCATTATAGAGAATATTACTTATTTTTTACGATAAAATGTAAAAAATTTAGTATGATTTTTATAAGGGTTTGTCTAACATGTGCAATAATGCACATGTTAAAGCAAATAAAAGTAGCAACTTTTTATTGAAAACAACAATTATTTATTAAAAAGTTATATATTTAATAGGCTTAAATAGGTCTCCAGTCCCTGCAAATATACGTCATTTGAGTTTTCATCACTGAACTTACTAATCATTCCAAACAGCCACTCCAAATTTTAATCATTTTAATTTTGATCCTAATCTCATTTGATTACTGATGTGGCATGTAATTAGTGACATGACACAAGCCGACCGGGTAAAAGACTTGATGACTCAGCAAAGACCACATAAAATGATCATTTTGCCCTTAATGACTTCGGACCCATGCGACAAGACAAAAATACCCCTTTCTTCTTCCTTCTTCCACCATCTCCAAAAACCAATCGTCCCTCTTCTTCTTCACCAATTCTTCATTCAGTCCCTTCAATAAATTCATTCCTTTATTCTAAAAACTCATTTCTTCTTCCTTCTTCCTCCCTCTCCAAAAACCATTAATCATTAATGGTTAATTACTTATCGAAATTTTATTGCTTGCTTCAGATTCAAACCCGTATTTTCTTATTAAACTTACTCCACCCTTAATTTCTTTTTAAACTAACGGTTAAAGACATATCATTAATCATTTATCCAAAATGTATTGCTTGCTACAGATTCAAACCAACAGAACAAAACAAAACCTGTCGTGTGTTAAACTAACTATGTTTGTGTTGTGTTGCGTAGCAATTTCATCTCTTGCGACTCGAAACTAGGTGAATCTATTGGTTTCTTCTTCTTTCTTATGTTTTCACTTTTCATCGAAACCAAACTCCATTTTAGACCTTGTTTACAAAAACGAGTTTGGTCTCAAGAGTTTAAAAAATGTCTGACCCATCAAACTGTTGTGTACGTTTTGAAGCGATTGGATCAAAACCCACAAAAAAGTTTTTCCTTTTTTCAACTGGGACACTGGGTCAGTGAGAAAGTATGGATTAGTCTTACTATGATGGATAAAAGAGGTTTACCTTGACGAAGAAACACATTCGATAATTTCACCAGGGTCTGAAGTCATTAAGGGCAAAACGGTCATTTTGGGTGGCTTTTGCTGAGTCATCAAGTCTTTTATCTAGTTAGCTTGTGTCACGTCACTGCCACGTCGCTAATCACTATCCACCTCAGCAAACAAACGTGATTAGGACTAAAAGTAAAATGATTAATATTTGCAAGGGCAATTTAGAAGGATTAGTAACTTCGGGGACCAAAATTCAAATGGCGTATATTTGCAAGGATTGTAATCTATTTAATATAAAATGCACAAGTTTCAATACAAACTTATTATTTTGAACTTCTTAATATGTTATTTCTTATGAAATGATATTTTCAAAAATATAAAAGTCGACAAATAACTCTTTATTTCATAAAAATGATTGTTAACTTATAGATTTAGAAAATAAGAGTGTCAGTACACCTCAATTTATGAGAGTACCACAAAAGTTCCTGAAATATATTCACGGATTCAACATCTAAATATTTCTATTACAAAATGAGAGAGTGAGTCCTTAAATAAAAAGGATTAAACACCTTTTTTGTCCCTTATCTTTATTAATTCACCAAGGTTTTCAAGATAGTCCATGGTTTTGAAAAAATATTTCTATTACAAAACTAATATTGAAAGCTGAAGCGGCGATGGGGTATGACAAAAGTCATATCAATTTTAGAATCCATTGCCAACAAAGAGGCCCACTCTTCTCAAATTCATGGTTGTTTGAACCAACAACAAAAGGAGAATTTCTTTTCTCATCATATGCACTTCTTGTGCGTCTTTTGAATTGATTATTTTACCTCGTTGAGATTTTATAATCTAAAGCATATTTGATGTTTTTCAGATTATAATATCCAAAATTGGGTTTACACAGTTTTGATCAAATTCAATTTATTAAAATTACATCAACTAAAATGATGTAATTTAAAGGGAACGAAATTTAATAAACATGTTTTATTTATTGAACATGAATTCATAATACATTTACATTAACATAATGCTAATTAGTACAAAATATTTGGCACCTAAAGCTAAATTTGTAATACAAGAAAATGGAGGGAGGGGAGAAGAAGGTTTTCCATCCCTATCTTGCGCTCTCCGAAGAAATTGGAAACACGATATGATGGAGCAGGTGAAGATGGAAACTGCTCAGAACAATTTTAAATTGAAACCGATCTAGAATTCAAGACAGAGATGAACAACCCCCGTTGATCATTCATACTAACCTCACAAGATGACACACGATCTATGTTGACCTTTGTATGAAAAGCCAACATTAAAACATTGACATCATAGCTGTCCGAAAGAAACGTAAGAAAAAAAAAGGAAAGAAGGAAGATGAAGATGAGTTTTAAAATGAAGAAAATCTAAGAAAAGAAGGGTATGCATAGGAAAATGTTGAACATATAATGTATCACCAGTCAATATAAGTCAATAAAATGTGTAAATTATGTCATTTGACCACCCAAAATCATATGACCTTCCAAACCTTGTTGACCAAGACACCGTCCAAATTCTGGATTATATAATTTGAACACATGTACAGTAAAGATTCAGATTATATAATTTGAAGCGTGCCTAGACAGTTGAAAAAGTTGTGGTTTCGAGGGTTTGGTACATTTAGGCTTATATAATTAGAACTGATCAAATACAAGATTTTTCTGTGGTCCACATTGCACTGATAATTTATGTGGTCCACGATGTAACACCCTAAGACCCCAACTTTAAATAAACTAGACTCTAACTCGTGCGATGCACGGGTTTTGTATAGCTTCATATATAACTATCAAATGACTATATTATTACTTTTATAGTTATATTCAGTATTATGTTATCAAACTATCTCAAAAAGTAACAAAAATAAAAGATGGACTGCAATAAAAATGACAAATCAAAAGAAAAAATATATACAAAAGCTAGCACCAAGAAATTGATCCTAACCGCAAAAGTTGTTAATCGAAAGAAAAAAAATAAGGAAAAGGAATTGTTATTTAGTAACCGAAAGAAAAAAAAAATAAAAAGGAACGTTACGTGGTAATTGAAATAAAAAATAATAATAATAAAAAGGAACCGCTAATAATGAAAAGGAACTACTATCAAAAAAGAAATTGCAATGGCGTTAGTGACTTTTAAAAAAATGACATTTTCATGTGTTATCTGATTCAATTCCTTGCATATTTTTTTTCTTCATAAAAATTAATTAGGTCCGTCAAAAAGGGTGGTGTTATGGTTATTAGGTTCAATTGCAAGATGGTGAGAGATATGAAAGTGAGTGAGAAATGATTTAGGAATTGTGAGATTGAAAGAAAGAGGACCTGAGATTTGTGTTGAATACACAACATTGAAACAATCACATGTCATAAAAAACATCAGTACCTTGGTGGTAAGAGTTATGAATTGAAAGCATGTGGTACCTGGTTCGATCCCCATCCGAAGTTTTTTTCATAAATTTTTATAACTAAAAAGTAGGGCTAATCATTAGGGTTAGAGCAACACTACTTAACATTTAGTATGAAAAAAAGAATAATGAAGAAAAAGCTAAAATTCACACTATCATATAACAAAATCAATAATTTTCAAACCCTAATGTCAAGGATTCGAAATTAACAAAATTCAGACAATCAATATCAACATTGGTCATAATTTTGTGTCAATTCGATGAAAGATGGTGTGAATCGGTGAGAGAAAGCGAGTTATCGGCAATGACATTTACGGCAGTCAGTTGTTTGTGAGGTGGCAGTTGCGGCGGCGGCGTGATGTGTGTGGATCAGTGAGAGAAAGTGATTTTCCGGCGGTGGCAGTTACGGCGGCATGTGTTGTTGAAGTGGCAGTTGCAACGGTGGCGGGATGTTGTTATTGGGGTCACCGGCGGCGGTGAAAATGAAGTTGAATCGCATGATGTGTGTGAATGACGTTCAATTCGTGTTCAAATGATGTTGGAATTCAGGGTTGTGAGAATGACTTAAAGTGAACTCGCATTTGTGCTAGATAAATAAAATGAAAGCAACTATAAGTCACAAAAAACTTCAGTGATCTAGTGGTAATGGTTGTGATCTACCAGAACTTGGTCTGGGGTTCAACTCTCAGCAAGAATTGTTTTTCATAAATTTTTTTCAAAACCAAAAATTAGGGTTAGGGTTAGCTATTTTAGGGTTGCAAAAGTGTTTATCAGACTGCCTAGGATTTATATATAAGTGATAAATACCAAATGTAAATAAAAGGAATAGGTGTTACACATGTTCACTTTTTATCATTTCATAAAATAAAGTCATGAATTCAACAGCGGAAAATTCATCATTCATAACGGAAAATGGATCAAGTCTCAACTTTCATAAATATGTTTTCAAAATTCGAAATACTTCAAACTTCAAAATATGAAAATAAAATAGTCACCTCGACCCTAGTGTTACATATCAGAGCTCGTGTGCGACTACATGTCTATTCACTACTAAATTAAAATTGACGGAAGATATTTCTCGTCGCAACCTTCTAAGCGTTCCACAATTAGATCTCCTCGTCCTGAGTGTTTGTACCTCACGAGTACAGACACCATAAATACAACAACAAGCAAAGGGGTGAGAAATCCAGCCATAACATATTATTAGGAAAAATCACGCACAATATTAAATAATGACAATAATATTTCGTCTTCGTAAGAACATCAACAATTAGTTTCTTCTCAACAGATCATACATACCATCGTCTCACACCATTTCACAAATATACACCAAGTACAAAACATCATCATTTATATACATATGAACTCCATCTTATGACTTATATGAATGTGGTACCACACCTATCGTCGTCATAATTTGTCAGAGATATGTTACTGGACTTTCGTCGTCATAATTTGCCAGAGATATGTTACTGGACTTTCGTCGTCATTTCATCTTCATAATTCCTAGACACGACTCTATATGCATGCATGGTGACAGACTCATCAGGTATTACACATCATCACATCATCATGAATTCACAATCATAAATGCAAGACTCTCCCTAATATGCAAAACATCAATGCAAAACACATTATCATCATTCTCATCGTCTTTATAAATAAACATCATCATTCTCATCATCATAATAATATAGACATCATCATTCTCATCATCGTTATAATATAAACATCATCATTCTCATCATCATTATAATATAAACATCATAGTTTCTCATCGTATTTATTTATATACTTGTATATAATATCAATTGTCATCACTCTTTGTCACGGTCATATGATTCCTCATCATTACTCTCTATCACCGTCTATATTACCACATTATCTCCTCATTAATCCAACCCTTAAGCACGACTTGTTTCTACGTCAACATCCCTCTATTTTATTTTATTATTCATTTTACAGACATGCTCTATTCTCTCGTCTATTTCTAGGCTCTCTAGATATTTTATCCTGATAGCATACCCTATTCCTCATTCTTAGTTTTAAGATGTTTACTTCTCCTTTAACATTACATATAACGTCTCCTCTCCATACAACTAGGTTTCACCTCACCATCGTCAACAACTCTTTCCTACTTATTCTTCTCGTTAAAACAATTATTACTTCATCTCACATTGGTCGTCATCTATAACCTCGACCATTCCCCTAATCTTAACTTCATTCTTATTTAAAGTTATTATCTCACCTTATTGTTATTATCTCACCTTATCGTTACTTTCGACGTCAGCAACTTTCCTCACTAAAACTTTATTATAATTTAAGGTTTTATTTTCTCGATGTCGTTCGTTGTTATTATCGTCAAACATTATAACTATTTCCTATTATCTTCTTTCCTATTCATCTTGCTCTCTTCTAAGCGATTCCCGTCTTATTCACCACCATCATCATTCCTATTATCTTTTCATTACTCAATACACAACCCCCTATCTTCCTTTACATTTCGTCCTAACGACCCTTTCATCATCTACACTCATCTAAATTTGACTTCTCTATTATTGATTCATTTTTACACCTTATACGTTCCTATCAAACATTCATCTTAAGTTCTTTAATTACCTTGATTCTTTTACTCTTCAACTTAACAATACTCCTAGGCTCATTATTGGTTTAAGAGGATTATGTTTAACTTCACCAGTTAATCGGAAATCACCTACTTCATATCCCCTCTTATCATCGTCTCTTTTCACTTCTTTATCTCTTTCATATTTTATACCCTCTTAATCGACTTACCACGTTAGACCTTTTAAATACCCCAAGGGATTATTCTCGTCGTTATCACTCCGTCGTGAACTACTTATCTACATCTCTCATACTTCTCCTTCTACTGCTTAAACTACTTCACCTTTTTAGACCCATCTTTAATTCGAGGAACTTATGTTTATCCTAGTCATCTATCTTAAACAACTCCCTTGTGCCTCCTCCTATCATTGTCTTTCTTTTCCTATTGCCAAGCCACCTTTAACATCATTAGGTTCTCATACGCTACTATCTTCGATTCATATTTAGGCTTGCTATTATCTTGAGGTAACCGCTTCTATTTATGCCTAAACACACTCCCTCATTTAGATATGTAGTTTAGGATTCCTTGCTTTTAATTTACACGCTAACGGTTTTCTTAAACTCATTATTGCTTTCATAGATATTTTAGAGTCCATCGAAAGGATTGTGCTGAAATTTCATGAAGAACGCAACATGACCCATGCGTGGTGTTTTAATCATAACTCAAGTTTTAGAGATCTAAATGGATTCAAAACAAAAGAAAATGAAAGCTGACATCCCTATCTACAACTTTCATGAAGGGATCTAAATCCAATTCGGGACAGAGAGTGGTGGAAAGTTTGGTTTTCCTAAACCTGAGCAGAGTGCACGACCGTGCTGACCCATGTGTAGTAATTTGATCATAAATCAAGTTGTGGAGGTCTAAATGAGGTAACTCTAAAGCCAAATGAAAGCTAACATCAATATCTACAACTTTTATGAAGACACCTAAGCTCAATTCGAAACAGAAAATGGTCAAAAGGTTGGTTAAAAATTGTGTCACGATTCTGCAAATCGTGGCACAATTTTATGCCCAAAAAAATGGTTCGCTCCTGCTTACAAAATCGTGACACGATGTCAAAATCGTGATTTTGACAGCATCAGAACGCAGATTTTGCGATTTTCCACCAGGGGAGCCTCCCCAGCTCCGATTTCGACCCCAAACTCACCCAATTCGTCCCTAAACATCACCATAAGGTTACCCTACTATTCAAACACTAATTTTCCATTAACCTACCGATTCACACACTCTCTTCATGGTCAATCCTCAATTTGAAAACCCTAAACTAGTTTTCCTTAATTTTAAATCTTTCAACCTCGTCTTTACCTTCGTTCATCATCATTTTCTCATCAAAGTTTACAACATAACAACAACCTCATCTTATGAATTAAACAACCCCCGTTATAAAATAAGATACCCTAAAGTGAAAGGATTCTCCCCCTTACCTCGACTCCTTCGGTAATCCTGGTTTTTGGCTTGACCTTGTTGCAGCTAGGGTTTCTCTTCCTTTGCTCTACTCTCCTTTCTATTTCACGTTCAACAATCTGTTTCTTCTAACTTCTAAGGGTTCTATTTATATCTGGGTCAGTCGCTCGTTGTAAATTCTTTTCTCCCCTACTCTCTATACTTTTACTTCCTCCCTCCCCCACTTATTTAAAACTTATGTTCTACACCTCCGACTCTATATATTATTTCATTTTATTCCAACTCTCAAAACATCTTCCATTCATCAGCATAATTCTATTTTTCGTACAACACAATAACACTCAAGCAAAATAGCATCATCATAATAATAATTATTACTACACCTATTGAAACTCATCGAATTAATTAAAATAGAAAATAGGGGTGTTACACACGACACACAGAGTCTTTAATAAATTGACGTGTTTGGTTCATTTGCAAACTATACCACAAATACGAACACTAAGACAACTTCAGTTGACTGTAATGGGGGAAAACTTAATATGCTTAGGATCCACATTGATGTCTTACTGTCTAGCATAAAGGATAAATTGAACAAATTAACGGGCATCTCAACCATTGAGACACTATAAGGGTGGACAATATTGAGTATCGATGTCCGTCAAACGAATCAGATGGGCGTGTTTGTTTCACCTAGATGAAGCTCTGGAACAACGACGACGTGAGAATCATATGCTCTATATTTGGTTAGTATAGTTCAAAGGGACCAACTGAGTTAAACGCTTCCTTTGTTAGATATTTTTATGATATTCGTGAAAGTTTGATTTGTCTCTAGACCTACAAAGAAATCATGGCTTGCATTAAAATTACATAAACTAAAATGATATAATTTAAACTCAATTTATTAAAATTACATAAACTAAAATGATATAATTTAAAGGGAACAAAATTTAATAAACATGTTTTATTAATTGAACATGAATTCATAATGCATTTACATTAACATAACGCTAATTAGTACAAAATATCTGACACCTAAAGCTAAATTTATAGTACAAGAAAATGGAGGGAGGGAGAGGGGGGGGGGGGTGTTCCATCCCCCTCTTGCACTCTCCGAAGAAATTGGAAACTACTCAGAACAATTTCAAATTGAAACCGATCTAGAATTCAAGACAGAGATGAACAACCCCCATTGATCATTCATACTAACCTCACAAGATGACACACGATCTCTGTTGACCTTTGTATGAAAAGCCAACATTAAAACATTGAGATCATAGCGGTCCCGAAAGAAACGTAAGAAAAAAAAGGAAAGAAGGAAAATGAAGATGAGTTTTAAAATGAAGAAAATATAAGAAAAGAAGGGTATGCATAGGAAAATGTTGAACATATAATGTATCACCAGTCAATATAAGTTAATAAAATGTGTAAATTATGTCATTTTACCACCCAAAATCATATTGTTGACCAAGACACCGTCCAAATTCTGGATTATTTTGGATTATATAATTTGAACGCATGTCCAGTAAAGATTCAGATTATATAATTTGAACCGTGTCTAGACAGTTGAAAAACTTGTGGTTTCGAGGGCTTGGTACATTTAGGCTTATATAATTCAAACTGATCAAATACAAGATTTTTTTGTGGTCCACATTGCACTGATAATTTATGTGGTCCATGACACACAGAGTCTTTAATAAATTGACGTGTTTGGTTCATTTGCAAACTATACCACATATACGAACACTAAGACAGCTTCAGTTGACTGTAATGGGGGGAAAACTTAATATGCTTAGGATCCATGTTGATGTCTTATTGTCTAGTATAAAGGATAAATTGAGCAAATTAACCGTTTCTCAACCATTGAGACACTATAAGGGTGGACAATATTGAGTATCGATGTCCGTCAAACGAATCAGATGGGCGTGTTTGGTTCACCTAGATGAAGCTCTGGAACAACGACGACGTGAGAACCATATGCTCTATATTTGGTTAGTATAATTCAAAGGGACCAACTGAGTTAGACGCTTCATTTGTCAGATATTTTTATGATATTCGTGAAAGTTTGATTTGTCTCTAGACCTACAAAGAAATCATGGCTTGCATTGATAGACCAGATGAAGAATTTATTTCATTGATCCATGATCTTGTTTATGTTTAATTATGTTGTTTTACGTTGTTTTATTTTGTTGTTAAAATTGTTATGTTTAATTTATGTTGTTGTTTTCGTTGTAGAATTTGATTTAATTACATTTTTTTTCCTATTTTTTGTGTTCTAAACATGCTTCAGGTTATATAATTTGAAACATGTCCCTCAAGTTTTAACAAAATCTAGGCGGATATCAGAGTTTATATTATATAATTCGAAATAGTACAAAATTTGGATGGTGCCTTGATCAACAAGTCTTTGAAATGTAACCTTTAGATCCCGAATAACTTATATTTTTAAGATCTGAAATCCCCACAAATTGTTACGGTTAAATAACTTAAAGGACCTAATTGGTACTGAAAAATCTTAAAGGACCAACTTGTTACAATTAATTAACATAAAGGACTTAAGTGGTGAGCAAAAAAACTTAAATAACCAATTTGTTACAATTAAATAACTTAAAAGACCTTTGGTATAATTTAGTCTAGATTTTATAAAGTAAGTTTTAAATTTTTTTCAAAAGTCAACACATTCAACCGAACCAAACCATCTTGTTTTTTTGTATCGATACGTGATAGTCGATATGATAAAATTTGGAAAACTCGTGACTATTTTCAAAATATCGACATTAAAGAGATCATGAGTTTTAATAAGGACGATTATGAAATTTTGTTGTAATTTGATTTTTATATATTGTTAGTAAATGTTAGTAGATATGAACATTATCGTAATTAATTTTTTAAAAAACAAATAAATTAGTTTCATAGTTAAGTATAAATTGCTTACACTTGTGATGAACATTCTCCGTAATTAATTTTTTAAAAAACAAATAAATTAAATTTTGCAAAATGACCATTATGCACATAAAATCAAGGAGATCATGAATTTTAACAAGGACGATTATGAAATTTTGTTGTACTTTGATTTTTATATACTGTTAGTAGATGTTAGTAGATATGAACATTATCCGTAATTAATTTTTTTAAAATCAAATAAATTAGTTTCAAAGTTATCTGTGGAAATTGCTTACACTTGTGATAAACATTCTCCGTAATTAATTTTTTAAAAAACAAATAAATTAAATATTTCAAAATGACCATTATGCACATTAAATTAAGGAGATCATGAGTTATAATAAGGACGATTATGAAATTTTGTTATACGATTTTTATATATTGTTAGTAGATTAATAGATGTTAGTAGATATGACTATTATCCATAATTAAATGACCAATTTATTATAATTAAAAAATTTAAAGGACCTCTAGTATAATTTAGTCTAGATTTTATAAAGTAAGTTTTAAATTTTTTCAAAAGTCAACACATTCAACCGAACCAAACCATCTTGTTTTTTTTTTGACATCCACCAAACCATCGTGTCGTCGTTAATTTAAATTGTTTCAAATTTGGTGGAAAAATATTGCAAAAATAAAAACTAAACTAAATGGATCGTTTTTTTTATTTAATTATTTGTGGGGAGCCGGTCTCGAACTCAAACCATTAAAGTTGAAGAGTTAATTTTCAATGAAGTGGCTTATACGAAGACCAGCTAATAATATGTCCATAAGATTATCTCCTATATACTTTAGTCCAATCATTTTTTTTTAAGAATTTAGTCCAAACATTTAGTATTTGGACTTTGTCAAGTATCTATGATATGCTTTATGTTTTGAGGAGAAACTCTATCTATGATGATGATGATAATTTTTTTACCAACATGACAATAATAATAATTAAGTACCAAAAAAATCATAAAAGTAAAAATATACTTGACATATTTCAAATAATTTTTTTATTATTTGTAACAACATTCCAAAAGAAATAATTGTATTTATTTTCTCCCTTAAAAAAAAATTTAATTATTTTGCAATAAGGATGTGAGCGTGAGTGATATTAAACATAAGCAACAAAAAAATAAAAGGCAGAAAAAAGAAGAGGAAGAAATCCATCCCGATCACAGATCAGAAACAGAGGAATCAAAGCAAAGCAAAGCAAACAGATCGATCCACAAAAATGGCTCCATTCAGCGGCGACGAAACTGCTCCTTTCTTCGGCTTCCTCGGCGCCGCCGCGGCACTGGTTTTCTCATGTAAGCATCATAAAATTATTATAATAAATTGAATAATAATAATAATAATAATCTGTAAAACGATGTCGTTTTTGTTGTTGCAGGTATGGGAGCGGCATACGGAACAGCGAAGAGTGGTGTAGGAGTAGCATCGATGGGAGTGATGAGACCTGAACTTGTTATGAAATCTATTGTACCTGTTGTTATGGCTGGTGTTTTGGGTATTTATGGTTTGATTATTGCTGTTATTATTAGTACTGGGATTAATCCTAAGGCTAAATCTTATTATCTTTTTGATGGTTACGCTCATCTTTCTTCTGGTCTTGCTTGCGGTCTTGCTGGTCTTTCTGCTGGTATGGCTATCGGAATCGTCGGTGATGCCGGTGTTAGGTACTTTTATTTTACCATCATGTTTGCGATATATTTGGATGATAAAAATATTTTTGCTTTTTCTCACCAACACTGATTGTAGAAACACACAAATTTTTGTATGATAAGTGCTGAAGTGAGTGTTTGGATATGTGGTCGATCCCATGAAAGCTCTAAATTGTAAAGGCGCACGGACACCGACCCCAACACACCGCTAATAATTTGAAAAAAAAAAATCACATAATTCAGTGTAATTATATGTGTCGTTGTCGGTGTCGGACACATACCTAATCCTAGGAGTGTCCATGCTTCATAGGTGCACGGTCATACCATGTTCCACTGCATAATAAGCACAGTTGTTTATCCAAATGTGCGGTCAATTTGCAAATACGTTGACGTGAAAACTAAACATGTAGAGATTATTTGCATTGTTGTGCTAGGTAATTCATTGGTGGATTTTGATACTCAGTTGCAGTTAATATTAGTTAGAAGTCAGTTATTTTAGCTGGTTTTAATACGAAATTTTAAATGGTTGCAAGTTTACTAAACGTCTATGAAGAAACAAATATTTTGACCTGGTTAGCTTTTTCAAAAGTTTTTATGAGTATCACTTCTGTTGTTTTTAATTTTTCATTGCTTTGTTCACTAAGATATTTGTTCTATGAAGCACAAACACCTCTAGGATTAGGCGTGTCGCGGTGTCCGACACTTGTATGACACTCTTACGACACGTGTCGGACAAGTGTCCTAAATAAGTTGTTTTCTTCTTTAATTCGACACTCCTTGGACCAGTGTCCGACACCTATATAACACTTATATGAGGCATGTCGGACAACTCAAACATATATCTGAATTTTTTCTCTGCTTTTACACACAATAGATTCAAGAGCTAATGATGTGTGAGAAATGTCGATCAACGAGTGGTCATGGACATTAAAGTTGATTGCAACACATTTAAATTTTTCGATAGTAGATGGATAAATAAAGGCCAAATACTATTGTATATTGTCATAGATTTTTTTTTAATGAAATAAATTGCTCAAGTTAGATGCATATGTATGTATTTTGATTCTTAATTTAGATCTTTTATAAATAAATTAATATATAGGTAGCGGTGTCGGTCTCCTATGTTTTTTACATTAGCGGTGTCGACGTGTCCGTGTCAGTGTCGTGTCAGGTGTCCGTGTCGGAGTCCGTGCTTCATAGATATTGTTTCATGTGTTTGTCTCTCCGGTCTCCCCTACTCTAATACCCATCTAAGTAGCTTCTTTCTTTTCAGTTTTTCATATTCGATTATTCAACTGATGGTTTCATTTGATCCCTGGGTATAGATATAATTAGTTTGAGAATAAAATTTGGTTAGTTTCTGGGACACATCATGTCGCATTTTTGGTTCCATCTAGTTGATTCAGAACTTAATACTGACTGAATAAATGGAATTTCATTTTAAGCTTCATTCCAATGAATTGAATTTGACTTGTTGATAACTGTCTTTTGCAGAGCAAATGCTCAACAGCCAAAGCTTTTTGTTGGAATGATTCTCATCCTCATTTTCGCTGAGGCGTTGGCGTTGTACGGACTTATTGTTGGCATCATCCTCTCTTCCCGTGCTGGCCAATCCAGGGCCGAGTAATGTCATATTTCATGTTGGTTGTGGTTTACAGAGCCACAGATTGTGAATGTCACTGTGGATCTGGCTTTGCCAATGTTCGTACACTGGTTGCTGCTTTTCATTATTCATGTTATTCTATTTATTTATGCACTCTTTATAAAGTTGAGGTTATCTAGGACCGATAATAAAGCTTTTCTCTGCGCATCATTAGTTTTGAATTATATATGCTCAATTAATAGATCAGAGATCTATATACTTAGACAGATGTTTGTTGTTTTGATTCCAATAACTTATTAAGTATGGTTTTGTACTTGTTAAAATGTATCTCCCAAACAACCCAGACCTTCCATTTATATTATTTTATTCAATATGATCTCTCTGTATGTCTTCCTTTAAATCTGTTTTTATGAGGATGATAGCCATCTTGCTCTGGTTTGGGCAGGATATCGAGTAACTAAGTAGGAAAACTGTGATATAATTGACTGCATGTGTGGCCGTGTAACATGTTACATGTGTTGCAGTTGTAATAGTAAAAGTTAAATTGGCTTGTAGATAGCATTGAAGCTGTCAACACAAGGCTATACATGTTTGGATTGACGGCGAATTTTGCAAAGCTGTAGTTCTGTTGAAGCTCTAAAGTGTTTGCTAAAATCACTGTCGTCGTTAGTATATTGTGACTTCGCCTAATTTATCGTCCAAGTCTTTTGTGTTTTATTTGCGTTAGACTCAATTGAGGTTTTTAACATTTTTGATAGGTTGTTTGGATAATCATCCAAAGTGAGTAGAATTGGTGGCGTCTAAAAGGAGTTTGATCGTAAAATGATTGTATCTTTTGGATTTTTTTTTTCTCTTGAAAACCAAACTACTTCTTTCGTTTTGATATGAAACAAACAATACAATGTGGTACCGGGTGATAAATATGGATTCACCTATTCCAAAAGTTTTTGGTAGCCAGCTCTACCTTGTCAAACAACACTATTTGTTTTTGTCTGTAGTTGAAGTGTCAATCACCACGCTAAGTCGCGAAACTCACACGCACAACTGCAAGGTTTCGGGTTTGAATCTAGGCGAAGGTGTTCAAACTAATAATATTGGCAATTGCCAGTTGAGCTAGAATTTACAGACCAAAAAATACAATTTAGATTGGCTGTTATTTTCTTCATTCTGGGGTAAAAGATAATGAAAAAGTCCCCTGTTAAAAAATTGTTACAAGTTTTATCATGCAACAAGTCTCACAATTTTATTATTGTTTCAAGCACAACATATACAACATAGTTTTAGATAGTTTTGAATACATAACAACAATGCTCTGCACCTTTTCCTTGTTTTGAAGAACAAACACTTTCTGATCTTACAGACAAAAAAAAAAAGGAAATTAAAGTTATTTTCAACACATTATTTCAACAATATGAATAACTTAAAACGCAAAGTTCATCATGTCCATGCTCAAGCTTCGCATCATAACATTTTCCATGAACCCACATTTGTTAGAAACAGTCTTCTTAAAGCTCTGGCGTGCCTTGAATGAGCATGAAGAAGAAATTGGCACTATAGGAATATTCTCACAGTTGCAAAGCTCTATCATGTATCCATCAGGGTCATGGAAGAACACCTGCTCCACCTTGATTCCTTCGTCCTCTACCAAAGCCGTAACATACTTAATCCCCATATCTTCCAACCTCATTTTCACAAGCCCAACATCTGTACACTGCTCAAAACCAAATTGCAAACAAGTTTACCAATTATTTGTTTAAATTTAAATTTAATTGCATTTGCGTATTCATTGATCATACCAGTAGTATTTTATTTTAAAACTATACTAGAAATTTAGAATGCACAGCTTAATTACTTGGAATGATATATGGTTGTCCTTGGGATTAATAGGTCGTGATTCATTCATAGGGGTATCAAATTCATCATAGTTTGGATTCTCAAGCAGGTGTATTCCAAAACCATAATTATACAACCTACAAAACAATAAATTGTAACACATTAAATATTCGTTCAAACAAAATAATGGACATAAAATTTTATAAAGAAAATGGTAATGAAGCAAAGTATATAGGAACTAACCATGCTCCATTGAATTTGAAAGAGGAAGGGCGTTTGATGAGACCAAAACCCAAGACTTCTTCATAAAACCTCATAGAGTCCAACACTGATCTGCACAATATAGACACATGATTCAGTGAGAGAAGGGGTAGTGGTGCTTCATAGCTGCCAATTTCCTCAATCCCCATTTTCCAATATTCTCCCTTAGGACACTTCACTCAGCTAAACTTTTTTTTACGTGTTAGCTTGGAAGTTAATTTCATTTGCTAGGTTGTTTCCTATATATATAAGGAATTTCATAGCGAAATGATTTCTTGTCCTTGTGAGTAGGAGTTTTCCTGGAAGGTTCTTTAATTCGAATTTTCATGAACGGAAGCATAGCAGCTGGTGCAGTTCATATGGGATAAAAAAAAACAACCATGTGTGGAATAAAGTAAAATAAATCACCAATTTCGTTTTTTAAAGCATCATGCTCTCTCAAATTCAGTTCTTAAAGTATCTAAATATAATGAATATTATATTTAAAGTATACGAAATTCATCAATTTAGTCTCTTTTTTGTCAAGTAGTGTAGTGACTAAAATTTCAAGTGGGAATTTCGGGTTTCGAACTTCAACCTCTACATTTTTTGACAAAATCAAAACGATATTCATTCATTCATTCAAATTGAGAGTACATCAGATACAATAACATGTTCAACATCGCTAAAAACGTAAAGGGTGATTCTGCGAGCAAACTCACAATACGCAAGTTAATAGCATACAACGACAAAATGACTACAAATAATATGATAAATTCTAAGTCACTGAAATACCCATGCTTCCGGTGCAACGTCGACGCCCAAATCATTGATTGAATCTGTAATTGACTGAAGTTGATATTTCAATAGGAACCAAACGAACACTGCAACAAGACGCGAAATCAAACGACGCACAAGACGACGAACAACACGTCGCACTCAGACGACAAAATCACAAAAAAACACAAAATGATAAACTTGATATGTGTGAAAACAACTTATTTAAATTGAAAGAAAAGGAAAAAGATGCATAGGGGTGATTCTAGGTCAAAAAATGACCTAAAACCACCCCTCCTCGATGAATGGAGAAAGAAAACTAAGAAAGAAGATGGAGTTTCTCTCACTAAAAAACTAGGGCCAACTTTTTTAACAATTGCGAATATATTTTAACCTCTACATATTGCAATAAATTGTCCATACCAATTAAGCTATGTTAACGGATACAAGTTCTTTACTCTTAATAGCAGAGATAAATTGATGGATTTTATAAATCTAGTGACTAAACTGAGGATTTATTGAATAAAATACTTGAGGAAACAACAATAACAACAACAATGATAATATCGAAAAACATGCTCATGCACATGCACATATATTAGAATATTTTGGATTCTATAATATGAAACTTAAAAACATGCTCCGGATTATAGAAGAAGCAGAAAGATTATCCTCTAAAAACTTATTAGCAACAAAAAAAAGGATACTCTAAATATCTCTAAGAGAAGTCTCCCAAATTATTATGAGCGGGTAGTATACCACCACCACTCATTATCAATAACCTCATTTATTCTTCCCATAACAAGAAAAGAGGTGTTCTGTATATGAAACGATATACAATATTTAGAATATAAAGTAATTATTTAAAATGACATACAAATTTAATGAGATTTAATTGATATTAAAAAACACATGATTAACATTCTTCAACTCTTCAATGATGGTTATTTCAAAAAAAAAAAGGCTTAAATGCAGTTTTACCCCCCCTATTTTGACTCAAACTGGATTTTACCCCCCCTATTTTAAAACTCGGATTTTTAGCCCCCCTATTTTATATTTTTCAGGATTTTACCCCCTACCACATTTAAATACATTTTTGTTGATGTAATAACACATATTTTTCAGGTCACTTGTTCATTGCGACATGTTTCTCTGGCATCGAATCAAGTGAGAATTGATTGATTGACAATGGGTGTAATAACCATATGAACCATAACAAGGATCTATTCAGGAAACTAAGCAATGCAAGTTCATAAAAAATTCGAGTTGGAAATGGAAACTACATTGCCGTGTGAAAGAAAAAGGAACAATAGCAACCTCAGTCTATTATTCTGGTACAAAGTTCATTTATGTGTTGTACGTCTTTGAAATTGATCAAAGTGTGTTAACTATTGGGAAATTAATTGAAAAGGGATATAAAGTTTTGTTTGAAAATGAAAGCTGTTCAATTAAAGATAGTGATGGCAAAGGTATTTTCAAAGTAAAAATGAGAGGAAAAAGTTGCTCTAAATCCATTGGAGGAGGATGGGCAAATTGGTTTACAAATGAAAGAAAATGTCACAGATTTGTGGCATAAAAGGCTCGGGCATTATCATCATCAGGGGATGATGCATTTAAATTCCAAGGAGATGGAAAATGACCTTGCATAACTTGATGACCACATTTCAAATTGCAAGGCTTGTCAATTTGGAAAGCAAAGCATAAAGCCATTTTCAAAGACAACATGCAGAGCGACAAAGAAGCCGTAATTAATTTATACTTACATTGCATGTCCACAAAGAACACCTTCTTTGCATGGTAGTCATTATTATGTTATATTCATCGATGATTTTAGTTGTATGTGTTGGATCTTCTTTCTAAAGCACAAGTCAGACATAGCACAAGTATTTTAGAAATTCAAAATCTGGAGTGGAGAATGAGAATGGTTGTAAAATTGAAACTCTTAGATCTGATAACGGCAAAGAGTATATTCTGAAGCATTTGATCGATTTTGTGATGAGGTTAGGATTCAACATCAGTGGGCGGTTCGATACATTCCACAGCATAGTAGAGTCAGTGAAAGAAGAAACAAATTTATATTGGAGTTAATTACTGGTTATTACATCAACAAATATGTGTTAAAATGTGGTTGGGGGGTAAAATCCTGAAAAATATAACATAGGGGGCTAAAAATCCGAGTTTTAAAATAGGGGGGGGTAAAATCCAGTTTGAGTCAAAATAGGGGGGGTAAAACTGCATTTAAGCCAAAAAAAAAAAACCTCAATGGTGGTTCTAGGAGTATGTTTCAAAAACATTTCATTTATCCAAATGTGAGATGAATCAAGTAACTGAATTAAACCAAATGTAGAAGAATTTACGTTTTCACTAACAAATGTTGATATTGTTATCATTTAATACAAAATGTAATTAATTATGAGTTTAATTAGAATACTTTGACAGAGTAAAGAAACTTTACACGTTCAACTAATTAAAATTATTCTTTAAGACACATCAGCTAAGTGTTAAAAAAAGGAAAATCAAATAAAATTTGGACTAATAAATGTCGTAACCCACATTCCTTATTAGTCTAAAACTCTTGTGCTCCAATAAACCAAATCAACAGGACAACAAACCTTGTTTTGATTATTAGTAAAAAAAAAAAAAAACATGTTTTGATTATAAACTACAACATTGTCTAGCTTTCCCTAACGATCTCCTACCTCTCTACCTAGTTCCCATCAAAGCACAAATCATCCTTCCTCATCGATTTTCATGTAAACAATTCATCACAAAATGGTAATAATTTCTATGATTTTTGATTTCTTATTCTATTTTCGTGATCAATTTTCTTTCAATTTTTTCTAAATAAATGAATTGATTTTGTCGTTATAGGTTTGCTTGGTTTATTTGATCTCTTTCTTGTCCCAATCATCAATGTTCTAGTCCCCTTGTAATTCTCATCAGTGCAGCAACGTGAACCTAAAATTCAATTGCAACACACAAAATTCATCAAGAAATGGTTTTAATTGGTGCCCCCTATGACATTTATTAGTATAGATTTTATTTGATTTTTCCCTTTTTAACATTTAAGCTGATGTGTCTTAAAAATGATTTTAATTGATTGATCGTGTAAAGTTTCTTTACTCCGTCAGAGTATTCTAATTAAACTCATTAATTATTGAATTGGGCAAAAAATATTATATCAACTTAAACAACCATACCTCTCTTTAGTTACTTTGTTTACTTTATGGTTGAAGATAGAAAGTTCTTAGCAGGGACGAACCCAAGTGTTGTTAAAAAGGGGCGACCGCCACCCTTGTAAAACTGGAATTACACTCCCCCTACCATATGTTTATATGATTCGCCACCCCACTTTATCTAATAAAGGGTTAAATAAGTTTTTCATCCTTACAAATATAGCGAATTTTGATTTTAAAGTCTCTTAAAAAATTAAACAGAATGTTTTCGTCCTCACACAATTTTTTATTTTGTTTTTGGTCCCTAATGACCAATTTATGTTAATATGAATGTCAATATTATGAGTTCATTATGTTTTCATGTTATGTCCGTTTATTATGTTTAACTTTTCTATATTCATATTATGTTCAAAAAATGTCAAGAACACGTCAAAATTATTTTCTTTAGGGACCAAAAACAAAACAAAAAAATTGTGAGGATGAAAACACCTCGTTTTATTTTATAATGACTAAAATCAAAATCTGTTATATTTATAGAGACGAAAAAACTTATTTAACCCTCAGATAAATACATGTATCAAACCTAATCTATTTTCATTAATATATTTTAATACTAATATTTTGTTAACTTGAATTCCACTACGTATCAATATTACACATTAAACATCTTGTTAAACTGTTCATTCCAATTCCCATGATTCACTGAACAGCTTAATAGAAAATTATTTGAGGCCTCTTTTAGGGAATATAACAAATCACATTATTCTAAAAAAAAATTAGCACTTCGGTTTTTAAGGAAAGTCACCCTTAGTAATATGAAGTTTTGTTTTGATTCTTAGTATTATTCCATTTTAAGCACATCTTGTACTTAACTGGGACGGTTTTTTGTTGCATTTGACTTCTTAAAAAAATCCCATGTTCGGGTGTGACGTAAGTATAACCTGATCAACAGTTGTTCAACCTAGGAATCAAGCTCGAGTTCTCTCGAACGATTGACCTTTTGGTGGAGCTCATTAACCACTTGTGTCTAATTGTTTGATTCACATTATTTTAAATTTTAATTATAAACTATGCGGCCAATTCACTCAATAAATTAAATTGTATATAATCAGTCCGTAGAAAAAAATCTTCACCTTTAGTGACTTTTTCTGGTAATAAACTAAATTGTATATAATCAGTCAATAAAAAAAATCGCCACCTTTATGATTTTTTCTGGTTTCGTCCCAGGTTCTTAGTTAATGTAATGTTATAACACTTGTTTTTCTATCAATACAGAAACAAGGCTTAAATATGTGATAAGTCCATGCAATTATACCAATTTTTTGTTTTAGTCCCTGCAGTTTTTATTATTTGGTTTTTGTCCTTACACTTTGTAAAAACATTGTTTTTGGTCCCTGGGGTGAGAGTGGTGTGAGTTAGACGATAAAAAAACAAGAAAGGTTATTGATGTGCCACATGCCAAACAATCGTTGGGCCAAGTGGCACTGTAAAAGTGTTTTTAAAACAATTTTTTAATTTGTTTTAATATTATTATTTTATTAATAAGTATTAACTAGAAAATAATAAAAAAGAAATTAAATTCTTTTTGACGAGGGGTTAGGTTCTCACGCTCATCTTGAGCAATCCTTCAGACCATCACCACCATTTTATCTTCTTCGTCATCTTTTAATCACCATCACGTTTTCTTCATCACCACCCAATCAATATTGTTCATCGTTTTCTTTAAATTTGCAAAATCACCATATATTAATCAATCTTCATCGTCGCCATGGATTCTGCAATTTTAGAACAGATGCAACGACAAAAAGCAAATAGTTCATATTCGAGCCTTTCTAATCACGAATTTGTGCTGAAATCGGGACAAAAAAACTTTCACAATCCCAGCAATCTAGTTGAAATTGCCACCAAGAACCAACCTATTCAATTGAAAACTCCAATCTCCATCCCCTTTTACACCTTTAGGATGCTTTCACCATATGGGTGGTTGAGGAATAGGCGAGTTTCGATTAAGCTGTCGGTGCAACCGACTGACGGAGGGGGAGTCTGGAACAGAAAGGAATGGTTGAATTAATTTAGAGGTTTGAATCAGGAAATTAAAGAGAATTTAAGGACAATCGCACAAGGAGGAGATGTAGAGAAAACCAGGAAATCAACCGGCCTGCAAATCACGTTCAACGAGACTCAAATCCATTATCACTTATCACTTATATATAAATCCTAGACAATTTGATAAACACTTTTGCAACCCTAAAATAGCTAACCCTAACCCTAATTTTTGGTTTTGAAAAAAATTTATGAAAAACAATTCCTGGTGAGAGTTGAACTACAGACCAAATTCTGGTAGATCACAACCATTACCACTAGATCATTAAAGTTTTTTTTGACTTATAGTTGCTTTCATTTTATTTATCTAGCACAAATGCGAATTCACTTTAAGTCATTCTCACAACCCTGAATTCCAACATCATTTGAACACGAATTGAACGTCATTCACACACATCATGCGATTCAACTTCATTTTCACCGCCGCCGGTGACCCCAATAACAACATCCCGCCACCGTTGCAACTGCCACTTCAACAACACATGCCGCCGTAACTGCCACCGCCGGAAAATCATTTTCTCTCACTGATCCACACACATCACGCCGCCGCCGCAACTGCCACCTCACCAACAACTGACTGCCGTAAATGTCATTGCCGATAACTCGCTTTCTCTCACCGATTCACACCATCTTTCATCGAATTGACAAAAAATTATGACCAATGTTGATATTGATTGTCTGAATTTTGTTAATTTCGAATCCTTGACATTAGGGTTTGAAAATTATTGATTTTGTTATGTGATTGTGTGAATTTTAGCTTTTTCTTCATTATTCTTTTTTCCATACTAAATGTTAAGTAGTGTTGCTCTAACCCTAATGATTAGCCCTACTTTTTAGTTATAAAAATTTATGAAAAAAACTTCGGATGGGAATCGAACCAGGTACCACATGCTTTCAATTCACAACTCTTACCACAAAGGTAATGATGTTTTTTATGACATGTGATTGTTTCAATGTTGTGTATTCAACACAAATCTCGGGTCCTCTTTCTTTCAATCTCACAATTCCTAAATCATTTCTCACTCACTTTCATCTCTCTCACCATCTTGCAATTGAACCTAATAACCATAACACCACCCTTTTTGACGGACCTAATTAATTTTTATGAAAAAAAAATATGCAAGGAATAGAATCAGATAACACATGAAAATGTCATTTTTTTAAAAGTCACTAACGCCATTGCAATTCCTTTTTTGATAGTAGTTCCTTTTCATTATTAGCGGTTCCTTTTTATTATTATTATTTTTTATTTCAATTACCGCGTAACGTTCCTTTTTATTTTTTTTTTCTTTCGGTTACTAAATAACAATTCCTTTTCCTTATTTTTTTCTTTCGATTAACAACTTTTGCGGTTAGGATCAATTTCTTGGTGCTAGCTTTTGTATATATTTTTTCTTTTGATTTGTCATTTTTATTGCAGTCCATCTTTTATTTTTGTTACTTTTTGAGATAGTTTGATAACATAATACTGAATATAACTATAAAAGTAATAATATAGTCATTTGATAGTTATATATGAAGCTATACAAAACCCGTGCATCGCACGGGTTAGAGTCTAGTTGATATGAAACATAAATCGTTCCATAACAAAAAAAAATTAAATTAATGTAAAAAACACTTTTACAGTGCCACGTGGCCCAATGATTGTACGTCACAATGCCCTCCGTTAACCTTCCTATTTTTTTTTAACGTTTCACTAACAGCATGGACCAAAAGCAATGTTTTTACAAAGTGCAGGGACAGAAATCAAACAATAAAAACTACAGGGACCAAAACCAAAAAGTGATGTAATTGCAGGGACTTATCACATATTTAAGCCAAGAAACAAATAATATGATTCAAGTAAAAGAATAAATATTTGTTTATCAATGATATTAAACAATCACATTTTTTTTTGACAAGATTAAACAATCACATTGTTAGTATAAATAATCACCTTGGATTGGAACTACTTAACATTTGCATATATAACTAGACTCTAACCCGTGCGATGCACGAGTTTTGTAGAATTTCGTATATAAATATTAAATTGATTATATTTTTACTTACAGATTCAATATTTTGTTATGAAACGATCGGAAAAAAAAAACAAAAGAAAAGGTGCAAAAATTACACCAATTTAAGTTATTAACTTTATTTTGTTACCAAATAATATTACCAGTTTGTGTTTCCGAATTCCTTCTTTCTCAACCTTCATATTCGATTAGATTCATGTTAAAATAACAACTAAAATAAGCAAATTGAAAATAGTAAACATGTTTCAAAAGTCAAAGTGAGAAAACAAAGTAATGTTATAATCTAGTGTAGTGATTTTTGCAAATAAAAAGACAGATTAAATAACTTCAAGTAATTAATATAATATATGAGAAACAAAGAGATAGACAAAATTACACTAAAAAGTGAAGTTTCTAATGATAAAATTATCATCTGAATTAGTAAAATTATCAACAATTTTAAAGATGCAACTTTAATATCGTAGCACGTAGTAAGCGTACACCAAGAAACAGATCCTAATCGCAGGGGCTGTTAAATCTATAAAAAGGAAAAGCAATTGTTATATGGTAACCGAAAGAAAAAAATAATAAAAAGGAACTCGTATGTGGTAATTGAAAGAAAAAATAATAATGAAAAGGAACCATTAATAATGAAAAGGAACTGCTATAAAAAAAGGAATTGCAATGACGTTAGTGTCTTTTAAAAAAAGACATTTTCATGTGCTACCTGATTCAATTCCTTGCAGACCTTTTTTTTCATAAAAATTAATTAGGTCCGTCAAAAAGGGCGGGGTTATGGTTATTAGGTTCAATTGCATGATGATGAGAGAGATGAAAGTGAGTGATAAATGATTTAGGGATTGTGAGATTGAAAGAAAGAGGGCCCGAAATTTGTGTTGAATACATAACATTGAAGCAATTGCATGTCATAAAAAACATCAGTACCTTGATGGTAAGAGTTGTGATTTAGAAGCATGTGATACCTGGTTTGATTCCCATGATAAGAAAAGGATAGGAAGGGTAGTACTTTCGAGCAGTACTGGCTCCAGAATAAGATGAGGAAAGGGTTGATTAATATTTTTCTTGTTTTTTCATTCAGTACAATTGAACATTAAATAAAATCAATCCCTATCCTAAACTATCAGATCAGATGACACTTGTAATAAGATCCATCAAATAAAAATAACAAACTCTTCTAGAGGCTTGGGGAAAACACTGATAATTTGATCACTTGCTGACATAGTCACGTGTCCAAGCTGGAGCTCTTCTGCCCCTTTTGAGCCTAGCGATTCCACTTTCATTCTCTTCATGTGGCCCAATACTGTCTTTTGGTTCCTTTTCTGTTTGCACCTCCATATCATTGCCTACCCCATCAAGTTCAATCTTGTCCTCAAGATTGCAGTGAGGATAGGATTCCAGCAGTTCCTTCCAATTTTCCCAAGTGTCCTCAGCAACAGACAGTCCTTCCCAATGGACTAAAACCTGTAAAACAGTGCCCTTGGCGGTACACAGTGTGCGTGATCCCAAAAGCTGAGCAGGGTGGAGTGGTACCAACGTGCCAGTGACAGACGCATCAATGGGGGGCACTTGTGAAGGTGGAGTGCCAAAGAAGGGTTTGAGCTTTGAGATGTGAAAAACCACATGAATGCGTGCTTCTGCTGAAAGAAGCAATTCATATGCCACCTGTCCAATGCGCCTCAGGATTTGATAAGGACCAAAATAGCGTTTAGCAAATTTGGAGTAGTGTGTGTCTCGAAGAGTGTGTTGTCTATAGGGCTGCAGACGCAGCCACACCCAGCTCCCAACCTCCAATTCCTTGTCCTTCCTGCCAATGATGGCTTGTGCCCGCATACACAGCTGAGCTTTTTCCAAATTCATCTTAAGAACATTCAATATCTGATGCCGGCGAGTGAGGGCTTCATCCAAGGTGGCCACCGCAGTAGATCCAGGCACATAGGCTCGAATGTTAGGAGGAGGTCTACCATAAAGAGCCTCAAAGGGGGTCATTTTGATCGTGGACTGATAGGACGAATTGTACCAGAGTTCAGCCAAAGGAAGCATGGTGAACCATAGTTTTGGGGTGTCACTTACAAAACAACGAAGAAACGTTTGCAATATGCAATTTGTCACCTCTGTTTGCCCGTCGGACTATGGGTGGTAAGCACTTGAAAAACAAAGTGTTGTTCCATTGAGCTTGAATAGTTCCTGCCAAAAACGGCTCACAAAGACACGATCCCGATCACTCACGATGGTCCGGGGCATTCCATGGAGACCTTAAATTTCAGACATGAATACCGGGGCCAAAGTTACAGCAGAAAAGTGAGTAGGCAAGGCTACAAAATGAGCATACTTAGTGAGACGATCAACTATGACCCATATATTGGACTTTCCATGAGCGAGAGAAGCTTGGTGATAAAATCTGTGGCAATATCTTCCCAAACATGAGAGGGAATAGGAAGTGGGTTCAGCAAACCGTATGGCAGTTGAGTGGTACTTGTGCTACTGGCAAACTGAACATTCCCTCACCCAAGTCTTGACATCTCTTGCCATGTGAGGCCACGAAAACGCAGCAGAGAGGCGGGCCAAAGTAGCTTTCACCCCGGAGTGACCACCTATTGGGGACGTGTGTAATTCACGCATCAACTGAGAACGCAACAATGTCTCTGCTGGAATGAACAAGCGCCCTTTCTAACTAAGTAATCCGTGCTGGAAACAGAAGGGTGAATCAATAGCAGCGGAGGCAAACTTGCTCGTCAACGCTTGACCAACAGGATCAGAAGCATAAAAAGCCTTTAACTGCTCTAATAGTAAAGGCTGGGCACTAGAGATTGCGCCAAGGAAGGATAAAGTAGGTGTTTCCACGCGGGACAGAGCATCAGCCACGACATTAGTGCTGCCCGGTGTGTACACAATTTCATAGTCAAAACCCAAGAGTTTTGTGAGCCATTTATGTTGCGCCGGAGTTTGAATCGTTTGTGTCAATAATTCCTTCAAACTGCGGTGATCTGTGAAGATGCGAAAATGACGTCCCAAAAGGTAATGACACCATTTTTTGACAGCAGCAGTGACTACAAACATTTCGCGTTCATAAGCGGAAGCTGCGCACATCCGAGGGCAAAGTTTACGACTGAAAAAAGCAATGGGGTGCTTCTGCTGAGACAAAACAACACCTACAGCCGTGCCAGATGCATCAGTGGTCACATCAAACATTTGCGCAAAATCAGGAATGCCCAATACCGGCAGTGAAGTCATAGCAGCCTTGAGAGCCTCAAATGCGCCCTGTGATGCCTCGGACCAACATAAAGAATTCTTTTTGAGCAGCATTGTCAATGGTTCAGCGATGGTAGCATAGTTCCGCACAAAACGTCTATAGAACCCGGTGAGACCCAAGAAGCCCCGGAGGGTGGTGAGATTATGCGGAGAGGGCCAGGACTGAATAACTTTTAACTTCTCCGGATCTGCAGCCACTCCCAAGGGAGAAATAATATGGCCCAAATATGATAGGTTAGGCACTGCGAACTCACATTTGGAAAGCTTCGCAAACAATTGATGTTGCTCCAAAAGTTGCAGCACCTGCTGTAAGTGCACCAAATGAGCTTCCCATGACGGGCTAAAGACCAAGATGTCATCAAAGAATATCAGCACTGATTTGCGCAAAAGATCCAGGAAAACATCGTTCATAGTTGCCTGGAAGGTTGAGGGTGCATTAGATAACCCAAACGGCATTACTAGGAATTCAAAGTGGCCATCCACCATCCTAAACGTCGTTTTGAAACAATCTTCCAGTGACACCCTTATTTGATGATACCCCGAGCGCAAGTCCAACTTGGAAAAGAACTTAGCTCCATGGAGCTCGTCTAGAAGCTCATCAATAGTTGGAATAGGGAAGCGATCCTTGACTGTGATGTTATTAAGAGCTCGGTAATCCACACAAAACCTCCATGATCCATCCTTCTTGCGTACTAGTAACACTAGTGAAGAGAAAGGGCTTGTGCTAGGTCGTATAATCCCATTGGATAACATCTCTTGGATCATATTCGTCATTATCTCCTTTTGGAATTGAGGATAACGATAGGGTCTCACATTAACTGGTTTGGCGTCAGGGAGGAGATGTATGTGGTGGTTAAGGGGGCGATTGGGAGGTAAGCTGTGAGGTGTGGTGAAAACCGAGTTGAACTTAGTGATGATAGGAGCAATATCTGGATGTAATGAAGGGAGTGAATGGGGCGCATCAAGTTGGGACACAGAGATGGTGTGGGCAGAGGCAATTGCATCATTGAACACGAAACAGCAATATTGAGAAAAAGTGGACAGGGTGGGTTGATTGGTTTTGCTGCCTGTAAGTGTGATTGGTTGATGATTGTATGTAAATTGAATATAGGGAATGGAGTAATCCGATAAGAACGAACCCAGGGTTTGAAGCCACTGCACCCCTAACACTAAATCAGCTCCATGAATGGGTAAGATGAAAAACGGAATGTGAAAAATCTGCTTGGACAAAGTGACGGGAACGTCAGAGCAAGACCCACTACAAGTAATAGACTCCCCGTTTCCTACCACCACTGAGAAGGGAGTAATAGCCACCATGGGTAAACTGAGGAACTCTGCCACTCGAGGTTGCATGATATTGTGGGAACTGCCCGAATCAATCAGAATAGTAACCTCCAATTCACCAATACGCCCCTGCACGCGAAGTGTACGAGGGGAAGGGGGGCCCATCAGAGCTGCTTGAGACAACTGAAAGTGTTCTGCCGAAGACTGGAGATGCTGATTCCGGTGGCGAGGATGGTGGTGGTTCGACCGTCAAGGCTTCCCCGTCGGATTCCGGTGAACTCAAATCTTCATCCAGATTATCCATGAGTAACAAGAGAAACTGTTTCTTAGCACAATGATGCCCTGTATGGAACTTCTCGTTATAATTGAAACACAGTCCCTTAGATCTGCATTCAGATTGCTCCGCCGGAGTGAGTCGTCGGATCGGAACAGTAGGTGGTGGCCCGAGAATGAAGTGTTGAGTAGTGGGAGTGGATAGTGGTGGTTTGGACGGTCGATTGAAGGAAAATCTGGCAGCTAGGTTTTTGGATTCCACCAATTTGGCCAGGTCTATGGCTTGAGTAAGAGAGGAGGGTTTGAGTATGGTGAGCTCGTGGTGAATGTCCTTCCGGAGACCAGAGAGGAAGTAGTTGAGGAGTGAGGTTGGTGAGAGACCGACGAAGTGACTGGACAGAGTTTCAAATTGTTGTCGGTACTCCATAACGGATCCGGTTTGTTGAAGCTTATAGAGTGAGGCTTCATGGTTCGCGAACGAGGACGGGCCAAAACACACCTCAAGGGCGTGGAGGAATTCCGGCCAGGTGGTGAGAAGGTGGTTAGAATAGAGCCATTTGAACCAACTTAAAGTTGGGCCGTGAAGGAAAAACGGAATGAGGATGAGACGGCGGGCCGGTGGGATGTCGGTGAGGTCGAAGTAACTCTCCACCTTGAAGATCCAGTCCAGTGGATCTTTGCCGTCGAAGGGTGTGAGGGTTATTTTTGGTAAACGAACTGTGTTGTTCAGGTCGGGTGAACGAAGGACCCGTTTGGGATTCAGTTTGAGATTGGATCTGTTCTTTGATTAGCATAGGTAATTGGGTGATGAGGAAGTCTTGGAAATCTGTTTGTTGTTTGGATATAAAAGCTACACTAGTTTGTAATTCTGTGATTTTGGATGGGACATCCTCTGCAGCTTTTTCAGGTTTGACATCAATGTGGGGGGCCATAGTACACAGTGAAAGCACCAATGATAAGAAAAGGATAGGAAGGGGTAGTACTTTCGAGCAGTACTGGCTCCAGAATAAGATGAGGAAAGAGTTGATTAATATTTTTCTTGTTTTTTCATTTAGTACAATTGAACATTATATAAAATCAATCCCTATCCTAGACTATCAGATCAGATGACACTTGTAATAAGATCCATCAAATAAAAATAACAAACTCTTCTAGAGGCTTGGGGAAAACATTGATAATTTGATCACTTGCTGACATAGTCACGTGTCCAAGCTGGAGCTCTTCTGCCCCTTTTGGGCCTAGCATTTCCACTTTCATTCTCTTCCTGTGGTCCAATACTGTCTTTTGGTTCCTTTTCTGTTTGCACCTCCATATCATCCCACTAGGAGTTTTTTTCATAACTTTTTTTTTCAGAACTAACAATTAGGGCTAATTATTAGGGTTAGGACAACCCTACTTAACATTTAGTATTATAAAGATCGCAAAGACGATAGATTTACTAGAAGATAGGAAAAAAAAACTCAACTACTCGACTTAATCTCAAAAAAGAGTACTTTTAAATCGGTATTTGTTCAAAATTAATTGAAAAATATTAAACAAAAAGCTTAAATATGTAGCCTAATTTTGGTGAGGCATTTGGTTGGATTTAACGAGCCGGATGGTGTGAAGGGTCAGCAAATAGCAATCAACATAATACTTCTAGTGAGACTAGAACACTATTGTTCTCGTATTTTGTGTGGTTAATTAATTAGTTTAGGCTTGTTAGACAATTTTTTGGTTGGAACGGGAGGGTGTGAAGGCTTTTTTCAATAAAATCTAAATCAGTTGGTAAAGTTTAAAATTTTTAGCTTTTGGATGAAGTTGTAATATTTTATTATTGAAAAAAGTGAGTGTTTCTGTTACCAAATAAAAAAATTGGTGTTTCTATAAATAATTGACATAGACAAAGACACAACGATAAACACAAAAAACCTTAAACTCTCGTTCTCATTTCAATCATCGCCAAATACAAATTACGAAATCAACACTTCAACCTTTGTACCAAATCAAAAAATTGTATATGAAAGCACTAGAAATATGAACAAAAAGCAAAAATACATACACATGGCTAATAAAAAGAAACCTCATAAAGAACAAATGTCAATCCCTAAAAAAAAATAACAAAGGTCAAAAGTGCATATGTCATTGGGCATATGTTATCGCTCATGTCATGTAATTAGGCATATAATAATTGTGGACCAAAATCTTTTAGTCACTCCGCTCCTTTTTATAGGACCCGTAATAATAATAAACATGTCCTAGTCGTACGTGGCGATCTTTCCACGAAATTGCCAAAAAAATAATAATAATACATGCTTGATACAATTAACAAAAATGTATTATATTTATACTTCTCATAAAACTATAAGCGAACCAGTTACAATAATTTTTTGCTCATTGATTGAAAATGAAAGTGGCTTGCTCAACGTCAGATCATTCAATAAGAATCGTTCCATAAAAAATTTGGTCAGTTAAAACAAAATATTAATTAATAAAATAAATATTTTTATTTATTAGAAAATGTTACGTAATAAAATATACTGTTTATTCAAGAAAAGATTGCAACTTTCCGCCTCTACTAGTAGTTTGTTGATATGTGCATGCATAAAAATATATCTTTCTGTATTTTGACGATTACAGATGAACAATGTTGTTCCTAAGATTTTGAGTGCCCCATGCGAATTATGAATTTAATGTCCTATTTTGTGGTGTACGTGTGTGTGCAAGCATGTGTGACTTTCTTGTCAAATACCTATAGTCTTCGATAAAGAGGATGTGCTATAAACTAGTCATTAGTTGTTTTGATATAACTTCAAGTGAAATAAAATATTATTGAACACAAGTTAAAGATCACATTAATATTGAAAAGTCCACACCAAGTCAAAACTAGAATAGAAATATGATAGGCTTAATTCCAGTTTTGCCCCCTATCTTTTGCCAATTGTGCGATTTTGCACCCCATCCTTTTTTTTTGAACGATTTTGCACCCTATCATTTACCCCCTTTCTGATTTCATAGCCCCTCATGTGTTTCAGGCTGATGTGGACAATAATTAGCGACGTGGCACGCGATGACTGGGATAAAACGAGTACACATCAGCAAAAGCCACCCAAAATGACCATTTTGCCCTTAATGGCTTCAGATCCATGTGAAAAGACAAAAATACCCCTATCTTCTTCTTCCTCTTCTAAAAAAAACCAAAAACAAAGACATCACGGCTTCTCCTCTTTTTCCCTATTCCATTGCTCAATCCTCGCTCGCCTTTCCTCGCTTCCTTCCCTTGCCTCCCTCCCATTTCTCCTCCCACCATCTCTATCCCTACTATCTCTTTTTCTCTCCCTATCCCTGTCTCTATCCCTATCCCTATCACTACTTCTTCGTCCACGAAATTCATAATCACGCGGCCTCTCTCGTTCTCTGCTTCGGCTCCTCCTTCTGACGCGGATCTATTGGTTGACCGTTTGGATCGACGTCGGGGGTGATGATGTCGGGACGTTGGTACATGTTGGAGAGAAGGAGAGTTGGGGAGATTGTGGGACGGTTGTGGAGACGAGAGCAACGGTCGCCGTGACGACATGCGCCGATCTTGAAGTAGAAAGGGCAGTTTACTCTATCTTTTTCTGTGCCGAAGATTGATGCTAAGTGTTCCGCCATTTTTGGTTTGGATCTCAGATTCAGAGTACTCAACTGCGGTTAGTCATGAGCGTTATTGTTTAGAGGGAGGCCGGTTGCGGTTGATGGTACCGGTAGGACTGTTGCGTTGAGACAGGATTTAAGTTTGGATTTGGTGGCTGAGCCTGTGTTTGGGGGTGATAAGAAATTCTTAGTGGAGAGTGATGGTGAGTTATTGTTAGTTGATAAATATTTGTCTTGTTTTCGTCATGGTAGTTTTTTGGATGATAACAATGTTCCACATGGTGATGTTAATGGTGATCTTGATGATGATAGTGAGATTTTCAGGATTGGATCGGAGAGAGCTGTGAGATTTGATGTGTTTAGAAGAGGAAGAAGAAGATAGGGGTATTTTTGTCTTTTCACATGGATCTGAAGCCATTAAGGGCAAAATGGTCATTTTGGGTGGCTTTTGCTGATGTGTACTCGTTTTATCCCAGTCATCGCGTGCCACGTCGCTAATTATTGTCCACATCCGCCTGAAACACATGAGGGGCTATGAAATCAGAAATGGGGTAAATGATAGGGTGCAAAATCGCTCAAAAAAAAGGATGGGGTGCAAAATCACACAATTGGCAAAAGATAGGGGGCAAAACTGGAATTAAGCCAATATGATAAAAGTTGTTATACATGTATCTATCAATCTAAACATGTATTAGTAGTATCCCACATTAAGTGCAACCTTTTTTTAACCAAACTGGTGGGAGCAAAAGAGCTCATCAGCCACAAAATATATTAATAGAAGAGAAATACAAAAGGATGGAGGGGACCAGACCTAAACTCCATTAAACATTAGAAAACCTATAGTTAGGCCAGCCAATTTTGTTTTTCACAAGACTTTCTCTAATCAACAAGGGAACCTCATTCCAAAAGAAAAAAGCATCTAAACCAAGACCAACATCTACCAAAGTATCTGCAACTTGGTTACCCTCCCTGTAGATGTGTGTAACAATACAATTCATTTCTCTCAACAAAACCTTCATATTGGACCATCTGCTCCTTATGCTCCAAGGAAGCTGAGAAGAGTTTGAGATCGCCTTAACTACTAATGTTGAATCAGTTTCTAGCCATAGATTTCTCCAATTCTTTTCAAAGGCCAATTCAATTGCTCTCATGGCACCACAAAGCTCAGCTTGATAGGATGTTGTTAATCCCAAAGGCTCAGCAAAACATCCTAGAAATTCTGCATCATGATCTCTAAAAACTTTTCCACAAGATGCCAGATCAGGATTGCCATTGGAAGCCCCGTCAATATTACATTTAGTCAAAGTGAAAATAGGAGGATGCGAAAAAAATTCTCTAATGTTAGGAGCTCTTGGATGATTCATTTTGACTCTGAAAGCCTTAAGAAAAGTAAAATCCCTCGTTGAGTTTGTAGAGAGTTGAGAAGGTATGATTACCTGATAAAGAAACATTGGCTATAATCATAGAAACTGCTGTCTTCCAAGGTATCCTTTTGTCATTAAACCTAGTCTGGTTTCTTACATACCATAAAGTATTGAATAAGTTGATCAAGACTGACTCTGAAACAACTTTACTCTTAGGGAACAACTGCATATCACAGAGTTTCCAAATATCCTCTATTTGAATGAAATTTAAAACTTTATTGATGGTGTTAGCAAGCCAAGACCAAACTTGCACTGCATAAGTGCAACCTCATTATATTAATCTTTGAATATTATTTTCCCTGCATTTTGGTTGCAAAATCACTAATAATCTATTCATATAATCTTTGAGAGAATTATTTTATTATTGACTATAATTTTTTTATTAGATACTTATGTGTGAGCCAACTTATCAAATTTGATAGTTTTTTTGTGGGACTTAATTATTAAAGAACCTTCTGCAGATGGAATGAGATCACTCAATGCATATCCATTAAGACAAGATTCTGGCGAAAATTCATATGGATCAAGAAAAAATGGTGGGAATATGAAGTTGGTTGAAGTCGGTCAAATAGAAGTGGTCATGTCCCAAAAAAACTTGTTAAGTTGCTTGTGAAGTGCTTTCCATGAAATAATAATAAACATGCCATACGTGGCAATCTTTCAATGAAATTGTCAAAAAAAAAATTAATACCTACTTGATACAATTAATAAAAATTGCATTATATTGATACCTCTTATAAAACTATAAGCGAACCGGTTACAATAATTTTTTGCTCATTGATTATAAATAAAAATGGCTTGCTCAACGTCAGATCATTAAATAAGAATCGTTCCATCAAAAATTTGGCCAGTTAAACCAAAATATTAATTAAAAAATAATCTTTTTTATTTATTAGAAAATGTTACATAATAAAATATACTATTTATTCAAGAAATGATCTGCAACTTTGTGCCTCTACTAGTTTGTTGATGTGTGCATGTATGAAAAATATAATTTTCTGTATTTTGATGGTTACACATGAACAATGTTGTTTTCTTAGATTTTGTTTGCCCTCTGAGAATCATGAATTTAATGCCGTTTTGTGGTGTGCGCGTGCAGGGCATGCATGTCTTTATTATCAAACTAGTAAAAGATCCCGTGCGAGGTGTGCGTGTGTAGGGCATGCATGTCTTTATTATCAAACTAGTAAAAGACCCGTGCTTTCGCACGGATCACGTAACATTGCGATAATTATATAAAAATAATTAAATTTTTAATATTGTAGAATGTTTATAGAGTATTAATGTAATGTTTCTATTAAATATTTTCTCTTAAAATTTGTTTTTTTTAAAGATTATACAAAAATTTGTTAAAATAGTTGAGTAACAACAGTTATGGAATTTATTTGCTTATATATGCGAAAACAATATTTATATAGATATATGAGAAAGTTGATATGATAAAATTTTAAAAACTCATGATTATTTTCAATAACAAATTAATGTAGTGTTTTTATTAAATAACTTTTTATATGCAAACGTCTGTTCAATGTTTGCACCGCACCCGTTGCAGATTTTATGTACTTATATATGCATAAACAAATTTTTATATACATATATGAGAAAGACGATATGATAAATTTTTGAAAACTCATGACTATTTTCAAAATCAAAATTAATTTAGTGTTTTTATTAAATAACTTTTTATTTTATATGCAAAAGACTGTTCAATGTTTGCAGCACACTCGTTGTAGATTTTATGTATTTATATCTGCATAAACAAATTTTTATATACATATGTGAGAAAGTCGATACGAAATTTTTTTGGAAACTCATGACTATATTCAAAATATCAACATTAATGTAGTGTGTCTATTAAAAAAATCATTTTATATTTAAAACAAAGTTAAATATTTAAACCGCACTCGTTGATGATTTTATATGGTTGTGTATCCAGAAAAAAAATTTATGTACCGGTATGTGATAGTCGATATGATAACATTTTGAAAACTCGTGACTATTTTCAAAATATCAACATTAATGCAATGTTTCTATTAATTAAATTTTTATTTTATATGCAAAACACTGTTCAATGTTTGCACCGTTCTCGTTGGAGATGTTAAATGTTTATATCTGCATAAACAAAATTTATATACATATATGAGAAAGTCGATATGATAAAATATTGAAAATTCATGATTATTTTCAATATATAAACATCAATGTAGTGTTTCTATTAAATAAATTTTTATATGCAAACGAATGTTCAATGTTTGCACCGCACCCGTTGCAGATTTTATGTACTTGTATCTGCATAAACAAATTTTTATATATATACACACACACACACACACACACACACCACACACACACACACACACACACACACACACACACACACATATATGTATATATATATATAAGAAAGACGATATGATAAATTTTTAAAAACTCATAACTATTTTCAAAATCAAAATTATTGTAGTGTTTATATTAAATAACTTTTTATTTTATATACAAAAGACTGTTCAATGTTTGCAGCACACTCGTTGTAGATTTTATGTACTTATATCTGCATAAACAAATTTTTATATACATATATGAGAAAGTCGATATGAAAAAAATTTGGAAACTCATGACTATATTCAAAATATCAACATTAATGTAGTGTGTCTATTGAAAAAATCATTTTATATTTAAAACACAGTTAAATATTTAAACCGTGCTCGTTGAGGATTTTATATGTTTGTGTATCCAGAAGAATTTTTATGTACCGATATGTGATAGTCGATATGATAAAATTTTTAAAACTTGTGACTATTATCAAAATATCAACATTAATCCAATGTTTCTATTAATTAAATTTTTATATTATACGCAAAATACCGTTCAATGTTTTTTTTGAAGAAGCTAAACAAATTTTATTAAAAAACAAACACAAGCTCCTCTAGCACAAGGTGTACCAAAGGAAGCTAAAGAATCCAAAAATTACAATGAAACAATCCACAAGCTACAACAAAGTAGCCAATAAGAGCAACATTAAGTTACAACCTGAAGACAGAATAAAAGATTTGACCTCCAAACCGAATACTCAAAATCAAAAACAGCATAAAAAGATTTTAACCACCAAAATGCTTGGAGTTTAACCTTTTCCAACAATGATAGAAGTTATGCCGATTTGTTATGAAAATGCCTCAAATTGCGGTCCTTCCAGATAGTATAAAGAGCTGAAATCCAAATAATATTATAAAAGACAGACGAGACTTGTTGGAAAAACCCCCAAGACCTCCAAACTGAAGAAAATGCTCAAATAAAGATCCTTGAAGTGTCGTTGAGATGCCTAACCATCCTGATATTAAAAGCCAAAGGCGACCATAAAACGCACAAGAAAAGAACAAATGATCCTAATCCTCAACGAATCCGCAAGAGGTCGAACAAAAAGCATCATTATAATCCAAGATATTCCTTCTAAACAGATTCATCTTAGTTGCTAATCTATTTAGGAACAAACGCCAAACAAAAATATTGACCTTAAGCGGAATTTGCTTAAGCCATAAAACATGATTACAACGATCATCAATTGCCACATCCGAAGTAGTCAAAAGAGTATAAGCACTTTTGACCGTGTACTTATGGGAAGAATGAAGCTTCCAGATCCACCTGTCAGTCACATCAACCTGCAAAACCACAAATGAAAGTTGTTCCGCACATTCTCTCACCAACCCCTCCTCCCACGCAAACAGTCTCCTTCTCCACTTCCACGCCTCACCATTAACCTCCCAGCCCAAAAAGAACATCTCCGCAACAGTGGCACATTTGTTAACAACAAGATCAAATAATCTAACATATCTAACATCTAGAGAAACGCCATCCAACCAGGGATCCTTCCAAAACAACGAAGAAACCCCATCCCCCACCTGCCTAGAAATATTATCCAACAGCCACCGATCATCTAACAAACCGCCCCCCTCCTAATATAGTTCACATTTTGCCACCACACAGAAACCCCCTCCTCCACCAACACATAACCGCCCCCTCCTCACCGTACTTCGCACACTACACATTATACCACAAGCTTCCCCTTTCCTCCAGCATCCTCCACACCCATTTACCAAGAAGGGAAAAATTAAACTCTTTTAGCCTCCTGACCCCCAAACCTCCATTCTCCCTATGTAACATAAAGTATCCCATTTTACCCAAGACAATTTCCTAACATCCTCACTCCCCCCCCCCCCCCCCCCCCCAAAAAAAAAAAAACTTACAAAAAATAGAGTCAAGGGTAGAAATGATACCTGAGGGAGCTTTGAAGAAGGAAAGAAAATAAACCGGAATGGTGGGCAGTATAGACTTAAGGAGAATCAGCCGACCCCCCAACGAAAGGTTTTTGCTCTTCCAACCAGACAGTCTACTTCTAATTCGATCAACCAAAGGGTTCCAGACCTGAAGCTTTCTCAGATCACCACCAATAGACAACCCCAAATACACAAAAGGTAAGCAACCATGCTTACAATTCATAACAACCGCCGCCTCATGAAGCCAAGAACCCGCGACATTAATACCAAACAACATGCTTTTATGAAAATTTACTTTTAACCCAGATATTTTCTCAAACAAAAGCAAGACATTCTTCAAAGCACGAACATTCGCCCAACTTTTCCCACCACCCAAAAGGGTATCATCAGCAAACTGTAGATGTGTTACGGACAAAGTATTTCGCACCCCAACATTGTATCCACTAAACAATCCATTATCTGCCATCACAGTCATCATAACATTTAAACCTTCAGCAGCTAACAAAAAAAGGAAAGGAGAAAGAGGATCACCTTGGCGAAGGCCTCTCTCCAAAATAAACTCATCAGTCGGACTCCCATTGACAAGAACCGATGCTGAAGCCGAAGTAACACATTCCATCATCCACTTACGCCAAACAAAAGGGAAATTCATCTTACCCATGACCTCTTCTAAATACCTCCAATCAACTGAATCATATGCTTTTTCAAAATCAACCTTGAACAAAATTAATTCTTTCTTTAACCTGCGGGCATCATCCACCAACTCATTAGCAATAAGTATGCCATCAAGGATTTGTCTACCTTGAACAAATGCTGATTGAGATTCCGACACCACCTTGCCAACCACTTTCCGCAGCCTGTTAGCAAGCACCTTAGACAAAATTTTATACAGACTGCTAACCAAAGAGATAGGGCGAAAATCTGACAATCTCTGCTGGTTCTCAATTTTAGGAATCAAGGCAATAAAAGTGCTATTCAAACCTTTAGTCAACCGACCATTACGATGAAATTCAGCAAAAAAATTCAGCAGCTCCACCTTCAACAATTCCCAAAAATCTTTAAAAAATCCCAGGTTAATGTCATCCGGCCCAGGACTCTTAAAGCTATCACAATCCCACACTGCCTCCTTAATCTCCTCTAACAAGAAGGGTTTTACAAGATCATCTCCCTCCTCATTAGAAATGGACTTAAACACCATCTCCCCAAGGCCTGGTCTCTCCACATCCACCCTTTTAAAATGCCGACTGAAATGATAAAAAACAGCACTTCTCACCCCTTGAACTCCCTCAATTTGCGCCCCATCCACAGAAATAGAAACAATAGCATTTGAACGTCTCCTAGAAGACATAACCCCATGAAAAAAATTTGGAATTAGAATCCCCCTCCTTCAGCCAGGTAATTCTTGATTTTTGCCACTGCATGCTAGCATGTAATTTAGAAAAAGCCATAACATCAGCAGACAACATATGCATCTCCTCAATCTCTTCCTCCTCTAACCCTTCACCTTCCGCTTTAATATCCAAGGCAGACATGCAATCTTTAACACCACAAATCTTACTAACTAAATTCTTAGTATGATCCTTTGCCAACTCTGAAGACTCCCTTTAAGAAGCTTCAATTTCTCTTTCAAAACATACCCGCTCCATCCAAAAACTTGATACGACAACCATTGCTCTTTCACAAACTCCTTGTAACCTGATAAATCAGCCGAACATTTCAACATCCTTTGCGGTCTAGGGCCCCAATTATCTTCATCAACAGTCAACAAAATTGGGCAATGATCAGAAAGACCTCTAGGAAGGGCATCCTGGATGCAATTGGGCCAAGCAAAAATCCACTGCTTCAGATAGCAAAAATCTATCCAACCTACTCATAGACACACCATCTCCCCGGTACCAAGTAAAATTCCGGCCACAGAGAGGTAAATCAAGAAGCATATTTCCATCAATAAACTGATTGAAACAAGAAAAATCTTCTCTATTATCACCCAACATACGACTACGACGCTCCTCCATCGAGCGGATAGCATTAAAATCGCCTAGAACACACCAAGAAGCCTCACTGTCGTTACTCATCAAGCCTCCCAACCTATCCCATAACACTTGCCTCCCCCCACTATCACAAGGAGCATAAACATTTACTAAAGAGAAGTCAAAATTGGATTTAATGAACCTCCCTCTAACCACCAAACAATTATCAAAAGACATAGACATCCAAATATCCACCTCTAAAGTATCCCAAAGAGTTAAAATGCCTCCCGACACACCAACTGAAGGCTTAAAAGAGAAACCAACATCAGATGAACCCCACAACGATTTACACAAAAAATCATCCACCCCCTCCAACTTCGTCTCTTGAATGCACACCACACACGGCTTTTTCTCCCTCACCAACTGCTGCACCTCCCTCCGCTTCTCCCCCCTCCCAAACCACTGAACATTGTAAGAAATAATCTCCATTGACACAACCCCCGCCTCCACCTACACAATCATCACCCACCCCCTCACACTTCCCCTCCCCTCTTTATCTCTCACCGCCCCCCCTGCCAACTTAGACCCACCACCACCACCTCCTCTAGTCAACACTTGAAAACTATTCTTATAAGAAAGCCCTAACATCTTACCAACATCCCTAACATCTTCCTCCACGACTTCTTCATTCCCATGTAACACCACCCAATTCTTCCAATCCTTGTTATTTGTCGACGACCCAAATGTAGCTGACAAAGAAACACCAACCTGCCTTCCCTTGCGAACCCTTCGAAGATTTGCACTTACCCTTAGACTTCTTAACACTCTTGAGAGAGCGAATCAACGCATTCCTATCCTTCTCCGACAACCTAGCCATCCTTTTCAAATCAATCACCGATGGCACCAATTTCCTTTTACGGTATTTTCTATTCCCAGAAACTTCCACATTACTATTCGAGTTAGAGGCCCCAACATGATCCTGGAAATTCTTAGAATCAACTTGCTTAACATTTTGATCATCAGGCACCTTAATAACATTCCCGTCAGGTTCCAAGGGAACCTCCTTAAAGTCATCTATCAATTGGTTCACAAAAGTATCCACAGCTTGTTCGTCGTTATGCACATAACCAGGTTCTGAACAAACTGAGTTATGATCATCCTCATACTCACCAAACAAGCATCCTCAGCTAGGCCAAGTTCAAGATCCTCTATGAGACGAATAGGATAAATCCTCCTTCAATTTTTATATATTGTTAGTAGATACATATAACCTTCAATAAAAATGATGTGCGAGAAACTAGTCATTAATTATTTTGATATAACCTCAAGTAAAATAAAATTTTATTGAACACAAGTTAAAGATCACATTAATATTGAAAAGTTTGCACCTAATCAAAACTAGAATGGAATTATGATATAAGTTGTTATACATGTATCTATCAATCTGAACATGTATTAATAGTATCCCACATTAACAACCTCATCGATCATCACCATGATTTCCTTAAATCCTTAATTTTCTCAAAGTTTGTTATATCCAAAAAATTTGTATTTTTAGTTAAGAACCATACGAAAAGCACCTAAAGAATTAGTACCTAAGTTTTGTCCATGTTAATATAACTTTCGAGAGAATTATTTTATTATTGACTATAATTTTTTCTTCTAGATACACATATGTGGGCCAATTTATCATAATTGAAACTGAAATGTTTGAACAAGCCACTTTTATTTATAATCAATGAAAAAAAGAATACAAAGATTAAAACATCATAATTCAAACAAAAAATACAAAAAACTAAAAGTTATAAAAGAAATTATCTTTGAATCCATCAAAACCAACTCCATAGAAAATTGAAGTTTTTTATTTTGATAATCCTGAACAACGCAATCACGCGCATCCTTCATAACCAATTTATGTAAGCAACAAAATTATAATTATAAAAAATTGGTAAATATGAAATGACTTTGTGATTATCACTTTGTTGTCCCAAATATCTAATGTTTATATGAAACAACTCAATTGATCGGTAGTAAAAAAATATCGCAATGATTATTTTATTATTTAATATTAATTAACTGTTTGAAGATTAATATATTAAATTTACCAAAACATTTATTAATTTTTTTATGTAAGCGATTTTTTTTAATTGTATAGCATTTTAAATTTAGTTGTAACATTAAATTTTTTAAATTGTATATGTGTAATCGACTAAAATTAGTTATATTATTTATTATTATTTTGTAACCAAATAAAATTTTAATACAAGTTTAAATTTTAATCGAAAGGTTTATTATAAGAACTATTATTTGGTTGTAATCGACTATAGTTTAATGTATAGTTTAATTATAAATAAAAATGGTTTTTTTTAAGAATTATTATCTTTAAGCAAGTATTAGAGATTAGGAAAATTCTATGAAAAATAAGTCATGTAATAGTTGTTGATGTCGACATCTTAAGAAGAAATTATGCTTGAAATATGCTATTGGAGAAAAACTTCAGTTTGTCTCTATAAATTTTTAAAAAGTAATTACAAAATATTATATTTTTATTGAACGTTAGTGTAAAACTAGTTTACATTAACATTATATGTCTCAGTTTTTTTATAATATTTATAGTTCAACTGAAAATAATTTATAAAATTTATCATTTAACAAACCATGTTAATAAAATAAAAACAGTTACTACCACCGTTTAACAAACTAAAATGTTCTTTCTATCAAATAACGAATCATTCATGAAAATTTGAGTTTGAGAGTTGAATAATTATTGTTTAGATTTTACTACTTTTTTTTTTTCAGGTGAATTACAAATTACAACAGCCTCAATCTATTATTGGTGTGTTAACTTAACCGGGCTAGAGTGATCCTACGTTTTTTTAGCGCGGTAGTTAAGTTTTGTTAGTTTGAAAATGATAAAAAAAAAAAAAAAAAGTAAAAGCTGAAAATGAAGCATGGAGTGCAACTCAACTACCAACAAACTAAGAAGGAGACGCCATAACTCTCTTCACATTCTCTCTCTTTTTCCCTTTTTACTTTCTCTCTGCATTTTCAATTCTCAATTCCATTCATCTTCTTGCATTTCAAAGGTGAACCTCCTTAATTATCTTTTATTTAAGCTTAAATTATTGATTCTTGATGATAATTATAATCTAGATTTTAGCTTAATATGAAATATGAATGAAAATGCCATCGATAATAATAGATTGATATTTATTGCAATATCAAGTTCGGATTTGAATTGAATTTGAATTTGTGATCTACGATTTTGATTTTAACGGTTTCGGCTAAAATTCACTGTCACATTAAGGAATTTGCAATTTTAGCATATTTTGTGATATTTATTTTTCTGATTCATGTACTATTTTTGGAATTTGTGTTAATGAATTGTTTGAATTTTGTTTTACTTGCTAAATTAAGTTGAACTGAAATTACTCCAAAAATACAAATATCACAGCTAGGATTTTTAGTAATATTATTACATCCATTCAATTATTTACCCATTTTGATAATCCATATTCAGAGTTTAATTCCTGAATTTCGTAGCACATTGAATTTGTTATGAGTATTCTTTGAAAAATTGAATCCCAAGTTTTTGTCACGGTGTAGGTAATTTTCTTGTACAAAATTTAATTTTATATATGTTGCATGTGAGGGAGAATTTGACAGGATGTTTCCTTGTCTTGGAGATCATCCCAGAAAATTCCAAATTTTCTATTAGAATACAAAATGCGCTGCATTTTGGATCGAAGTTATATATATTATAAGAGTTTGTGAAGTTGATCAATTTCTAGTATGATCCCATGAATATAAAATTGCATGAATGTTATCATTTTTTTGTTTTATTTGCTTTGTTTATGATGAGGTAACCTTAGATGATTTTGTTTCTGTAGATAATGATTGGGGCTTGAAAGTTGCGGTGGCCCGTGTAATCAACACCATCCCAAGTCCCAAAAATAGAATAGTGTACAAGCTTTATGAAACAACTTGAAATGTAATGAAATAATTGAATGCCGAATTGGTGAAGTTGGAATTGAAGGTTTAGAGAAAAGGGTTGAGAAGGAAATGTGAAAATGGGGTCCAATTCAGGGGAGGAGGCAATGCAAGGCGCGACAGGTGGTGAGGAGAGAATTCTTGTTTCCGTTCGTGTGCGGCCGCTGAATGATAAGGAGTTAGCGAAAAATGATCTGTCTGAATGGGAATGCATTAATGACAATACCATTATGTACAGGAGCAACCTTTCAGCTTCTGAAAGGTCTTTGTATCCAACAACCTATTCATTTGGTATGAAGAGGCTTATGTTACAAATCCATCTGTATATTTATTTTACTTGGTGTTTGTACTTAGTATTAAAGCTTGTGATAGATCCAAAATTCCAAATGCTGATGGCTTTTGACTGAAAACCAACAATTTTCCTATTTAAAAATAAATTAACGATAACATGCACTTATTTAATTACTTCCTAGTTACATTGCCACCTGAGTCACGTATACCTTCACTTGTTTGAATGGTTTTTTGTTTTATAAGATTAGGCTGAATTAACTTAGAGAATACAGCTGGCAATTCACCATAATTGAATAATAATTGATGTTGAATCACAAAAGTTTCTGGAATGTTATGAGCTTCCAACAAGGCCTTAAAATCTCACCTGGATATTTGCTGTCTTGCATATTATGTAGTTGAGATTTTCTGCATTGAAGGAAATTATGTAATATCATAATCTTGTTGTATTAAACATGGAAGTGGAAGGTTATTTAATGTCGTTTTGGTTAAGGAAGTTTAACAAGATCATGTCTGGCTTTTATTTCATCAGATCTCAAAATTTTAAAAACTCTATTTGCTTCCCTCTTTTGATCCACCTTCATTTCTTTTCACTGTAGACCGAGTTTTTAGGACTGATTGCCCCACAAGGCAAGTGTACGAAGAAGCGGCTAAGGAGGTAGCTCTTTCTGTTCTCAATGGCATCAACTGTGAGTTTTCTTTCTTCCCTTAATCTAGCTTTCCTCCATCATATGCATCCATGTCAATCAACTTCTACATTAGCATCTTTCATGGGGCCTATTAAGTGTTTGGTTATTTATTTGATCAGCTAGCATATTTGCATATGGACAAACAAGCAGTGGAAAGACATACACCATGAGTGGTATAACTGAGTATGCTGTAGCTGACATTTTTAATTACATAGAAAAGGTATATGAAACTGAACACATTTCTGCATCACCTTGTCATTTCGAAAACCTTGTTTTGATTAGATTTTTTTTTTTACAGCACAAAGAAAGGGAATTTGTCTTGAAATTTTCAGCGATGGAGATCTATAATGAATCTGTCAGGGACCTCCTTAGTACCGACACTACACCACTCAGACTTCTTGATGATCCAGAGGTAAATATCTTTACCAGTTTTTCAAAAATGATAATGTGTATGAAAATTTTCTGACATTTTGTCTTTTAAACAGAAAGGCACAGTTGTTGAGAAACTCACCGAGGAAACTTTGCGTGACTGGAACCATTTTACAGAACTTATTTCTTTCTGTGAAAGTAAGGACTGTGGATAGTTATAATCATTCTTGCTTCGACGGAATTTCTCAGATTATCTTCATTATATTATTTTTTTTTCCCTCCTTTACAATCCTTTGTCCACCTAGAGCTGACTGCATATACTTATCCAACAACTTTTTCAGCACAACGGCAGATAGGAGAGACATCCTTGAATGAAGTAAGCTCCAGATCACATCAAATTCTAAGACTGGTACGTGGGTTCCTAAGTTTGTTGAAGGGAGGTTAAATCTTTCGGTACTTCATTGCATACATTGCCTAAATAATGTTGCTTTTCAGACGATTGAAAGTTCTGCGCGTGAATTTCTGGGAAACTACAAATCGAGCGCTCTTGCCGCTTCTGTGGTATGGCTGATTCACACATATAAAGGAAAATAATGAGAATCACTTTATTACGTTAAAGTACTTCAATTGAAAATAAAAAACAATAATACTTATTTTCCTGGATACAGAATTTTGTTGATCTTGCTGGAAGTGAGCGAGCATCACAAACTAATTCAGCTGGTACAAGGTTGAAAGAAGGATGCCACATCAACCGTAGTTTACTGACTCTAGGAACTGTCATCCGCAAACTCAGGTTAGCTTGAAATGGTTGCACTTCAAATGTGTTTACTCACACAAATGTATAATACTATGTCTCCATATTCCTATGATGCATAGGTATGGGTACGGTACCCGGTACGGGTACGGGTACCGGTACGTAATACGGCTAACTTTAAAAAATGAAGGTACGGGTACGTTGATATAAAACATCGAAAAAAGATTTTCCAAGTGAATTACTACCATTGTTGTTGTAAAAACATGCTTAGAAAAAAAATCAATTTTAATAAAAAATAGTATAATACAATTTGTATTTTAATCATGTGTTTAACCACAATTCTATTATCATGTTGCTTCAAGAGATTTACTTTTTGGATCACCTCCTCGACTATTTTCATCAAAAGCAAGAGAGAGAATTGAAATACAATAAAAAAGCAAAATAATTTTGGTTATTTTTCCGCTGCTCGTATGTTTTTGCTGCACCAACTACAACAAATCAACTAAATAAAAATGAGTACGGTTCGGTACGTACATTACGAGTACCGTACGCGTATCCGATACTGGTGCGTATCCGGTACCGGTACTTCTCCATGTTTGGAGTACCCATGCTTCAGAGCCATATTCTTTCAGTCTTACTCATAACTTTAACGTACATGCAATTTTCCTCTGGAGACGTTTAAAAGAGCACAGAGACACATTTTTTATTTAATGATGGTGTTGCAAGATCGTTCTCTACTTTTGTCACAAAAAATTATAGGCAGCAAGTCTCGAGTATTTGCAAGCATCAGAAGAAACTCTATGATTAACCATAAATGCTCCAAAGTCTAGTGCTTTCCATTACCATGAACTTACATTCTTAGAATCTTATTATGCACTCATCCTTAGCCTACAGATTCTGTTACTAGTGACTTTATTAATTTCAAATAAAAATCAGATGAAACTCTTTCAGAGTTCAGACTATCATAAATGTATTGAATCTGCTGTTTGATGTATTAAGAATGTTATATATTTTTCGTGAAATGTATCCTTTGATTTTATCTAAAAAAGTAGAAAAAATGAATTTGATCACAGCAAGGGGAGAAATGGACACATCCCTTTCAGAGATTCAAAGCTAACCCGCATACTGCAGTCTTCAATAGGAGGCAATGCTAGAACAGCAATCATCTGTACCATGAGTCCTGCACGAAGCTATGTTGAACAAACCAGAAACACCCTCTTATTTGCAAGTTGCGCTAAAGAAGTGTCAACTAATGCAAAAGTCAATGTAGTGGTGTCTGATAAATTGTTGGTAAAACAATTGCAAAGAGAGTTGGCTAGGCTGGAAAGCGAGTTGAGAAAGTCAGGGTCAACCCAGCGTAAACCTGATTCTGCAGAATTGCTGCGGGAAAAAGACCTCCAAATTGAGATGGTAATCATCAAGATTTTTGCAACAGATTCATTACTTTTTACGCATATAAGTACAATATCTATATTATCCACAATGTTATATAAGTTATATGCTTGTTCTTGAGAGGTAGACTGTAGTGTTTGTAAGGTAGTAGCTGTTCTCACTGGATTGTTGTTTCAACTATTTGTTACTAGTCCAGTAACGTCCTGAAATCCACATTTTCATTCACTCTCTGCACTGAATTGCTCTTTCCTCATGAGTGAGCTGACCTGTTCAGTTCTATCTATCATACTAAGTGATTTTATTAAATTTGATAACTCACATGCTTTGTCATTTCATTTGAAATATTTCACCCTATGCTGAAAATTTGACAGATTAAAACTTAAACTTTCGAATTTTATGACCGTCCTGTGGAAAATAATAGTCATTCGATGCACTTTCAGCCGCAAAAGATGTGAGCTTTAATTTGGTCTGTGGCAACCCCTTGATACTCATATTTGAGTTTAAATATTGGGGATTGTATAAATTTTCCTGGGGTGCTAGTCATTTTAAAATATGTTGACTTAATTTTATGTTTTCCATGCTTCAATCTGCCATGAGACTTCAAATATAAAGTATATACTTGAGATTATTTCTGATTTTTTTTATTCACAAAGTAATGTGTTGCACGCTCATTCTTAAACTAAGAGGACAATATAGATAATCTTATTCTGACTTTAAACATTTCAAAGTTGTCAATATATGTTGTAATACCCTGCCTGAAAAGATTCAGTTCTTAGCCAATTTCAGTTTGATATTTAAAAAAGAGAGAAAAAGATTTGGAGGACACAAGTGTTCTTTCTATTATGTATATTATGGTTACTGAATATTTTTGTGAAACGAGCACATCAGTTTTATGTAACAAGAAATGAGGAGACTGATTTACTTACTTTTGAGCCTTGTGTTTTTGAGCTATAAATATGGACTACTATCTGTGCTTGCAGTTAAAGAAAGAGATCATGGATCTGGCAATGCAACGGGACCTTGCCCACTCTCAAATTAAGGACATGCTTCAAGTGGTTGGAGACGATATGTCCTCATGTGATTTGGTAAGCGTATTTGTGTACTCTAAAGCATTAAAATTAGCATTCCTTTTCAATCTCATTTATGTTCAAACCCAATTTTCAGGAAAGTTTGGGTCCTCAATATCCCAAGCTACGTGTGCGAAGTTCAATGGACTGTGAAGATCAAACAGAGGAACCAAATTTATTAAATTTTGATGGCATGGAGAGTGTTAGATCTTTTGATGCTTCTCAATATTCAGATGGACATAGTGTTAGTTCCGAAGAGAACTATTTCCAGCTCCCTGATTTGGAAAAGAGTCTTCCCATCAGGAATTCTTTTCAAGGGGTGTTGGTTGTAAGCCATGATGCTGTAGCTAATCATGTGGATCAGAAGATAGTTCAAGAACAGCCCGGTGATAAATTAGGCGACAGCTGTAAGGAAGTTAGGTGCATTGAGTCAGAAGATCAATTTACAAACACAGATACACACTCAAGTCCAGCAGCTTTGAGTCCAAATAATGACACAGACTCGAATGCATCATCTCCGGGGGCAAATATGACGATCTCAGAATTGACAGAAGTTGATAACATAGACAGAGAAAATCAAGATTTGTTCTCATCTCCAGGGACAAATGCGGCTGTCTCAGGATTGACAGAAGTTGAGAACATCGACAAAGAAAATCAAGACTGGTGCTCATCTCCTGGGGAAAATACGGCTGTCTCAGGATTGACAGAAGTTGATAACATCGACAAAGAAAATCAAAACGTGTGCTCATCTCCTGGGGCAAATACGGCTGTCTCGGGATTGACAGAAGTTGAGAAGATCGACAAAGAAAATCAAGACTGGTGCTCATCGCCTGGGGAAAATACGGTTGTCTCAGGTTTGACAGAAGTTGATAACATGGACAAAGAAAATCAAGAATTGTGCTTATCCCCTGAGGAAAATACAGCTGTCTCAGGATTGACAGAAGTTGATAACATCGATAAAGAAAATCAAGACTTGTGCTCATATGAGTTAAAGGAAAACAAAAAACTGAATAGCTTGCACCAAGGTTTTGTTCTACCCTCTTCAGAGAAAATAAGTCCATTGCTGGTAGAAAAACGTGCATCTAGTTCTAGATTCTTGAAATTGACCAGAAGCAGAAGTTGTAAAGCAAGTCTCATGAAGGATTCATCTTCAGATTGGTTTGACCAGGATGAAATAATTCAGAATACCCCCCCACGAGGGATCCAAAAAGACTACGTTGGAAGACCTCAGGGATTTGAAAAGAGGACCTATACACTAAACTATAATCCCAATGATGAGAGGTTATCCTGGGCTGGTTATGGGAATTGTGTGAGATGTTCTACAGTTGACATACAGAACGTGAAATCATCATTCGAAATGGAAATTGACGATGATTGTGATTTATCTCCAGTAAGAAGGGAAAAGAAAGAACGTGGAAGTTCAAATCTGCCGGCGAACCATGAGGTATGCTTCAATATTTCTCCTCCTTTGTTTGTTTGTGTCTCTCTTACTGATCTTATACTCGTGTGTTGATGGCCAATATCAGCAATTTTATCTAATTTAAAATGTTTCTGATCATATATATGATTCATCTTTATTTTTTCGTTTAACCAAGTTACTGATGATGTAAGCAGCTTGTATATATTTTGTTACCAAAGCCCTTGTTACTTTATTGAAATAATTCAGCAAGTGGTTCATTAAGTTGTTTTGCATGGAAGGTTCGGGAGACAGGAAGTGAGTCCACTGTTTCTTCCAAAAAGTTCAAAGATGTTGGGTTGAACACATTGCAATCTGATGAAGAAAAACATTTGGTTTGGGCTTCAGAATTTAAGCGGCTGCAGAAAGAGATTGTTGAACTATGGCATTCTTGTAATGTTTCATTGGTCCATAGGACTTACTTTTTCCTTCTATTCAAAGGGGAACCCTCAGATTCTATCTATATGGAGGTCGAGCTGAGAAGGCTGTCCTATCTCAAAGATAATCAAATTTTAGAAGATGGACGAACCCTTACCCCTGAATCAAGGTAATAATATTTCACGTATTGATTTTTGATTTTTTTTAACTAAAGTTTACATTTTGTGTAATACAAAACATATAATGTATTTCTTTTGCAAACAGCAAGAGATATCTTCGAAGAGAGAGACAAATGCTGAGCAGGCAAATGCAGAGGAAGTTATCAAAATCTGAAAGAGAGAACATGTATTTGAAGTGGGGTATAAGTATGAGTACAAAGCATAGGAGGTTGCAATTGGCTCATCGCCTATGGTCCGAAACAGAAGATATAAACCATGTTAGAGAGAGTGCAACCATTGTTGCAAAACTGGTTGGTACAGTTGAGCCAGATCAGGCTTTCAAGGAGATGTTTGGCCTCAACTTTGCACCACGACGCAGAAGAAAGAAGTCGTTCGGTTGGACATCCAGTATGAAGCATATCTTGTGAGGCTGATTGTGTTGGAACAAGATTACTGTATAGGAAGTTTGATTGGGCCATGTAAAAATTTCCCCTGGCTCCATTTTAACATAGGAAAAATATGTCATCCCCCCTTCTATAAACAATTTGATCTCTACGATATGTTTCTGACTACAATTCCTATTTGACTGTAAAGAGGTTGAACGATCCCATGCATATAGAATATAGATGGAACTAGAAATTATGATATTGTTATGTGAAGATGAAGATTCAAGAAGAAACGATATTTTCATGATTGAATTTAATTTTTCAAGTAATTTTTTAGAATCACAATTCAAGAACCAAGAAAAAAAAAATGAAAACTTATATAATTTTATAAATTCAACAGAGTAGCAACTTTTTCGTCCATCTCTATTTGTAGTCACTTGGTTTTATTACTTCTAATGATCACATCATCCTCTTGTTGTGTTTGAGTTTATTGAGGTTCTCATCAACTCTTCTTTCCACTTTCTTAACTAATGAGAGGTGATTGAAAGAAGAAAAAAAAATAGTGGCATGATGGCATCAACACTTTATTTGTGACTATGCCATTTCATTGCGAAGCAATCAGCATAAAAAATTTCTTTGTAACTACCGGATTTAGTTGAAGTGGTTAATGTGTTTCAGTTAAAAACAAATTCTTTAAAATGACTCAGATTTAAATCTTAGCTGAAACAATTATTAGTCAGACTTTATTATCGAACTCTAGATTAGTGAGTCATTTCCCCTAAAGAGTTAGATTGAGACAAAAAAAAAACTCCATGTTTTGTTTCCTTAGAAGAATATACGTTAGCAACAAACTCTGACATACATTTTTTAACACATTATTTTTTATTGGTGAAAATTCATATGAGACCCACCAAATTTATAGAGATCAATACGAATTTTAACCAATTATAAAGCGATTTAATGCAATGTTAGCACTCATTTTCTATGGAAGCATACAAACCCATTACTTGAAAAACGGAATTTACTGATGAGTATGAAAAAAAAAAAAAACAACAATGGATGCACCAAAAGACATTTGCTAGATTTTGTAAAAGTGCATGGTGCAAACGTGTAACATGCCAGTTTTGATAATAAGGAAAATAAAAGGTGGTATTTACTAGTGAAGGTCCTACCGACCGTGATGAGGAAAGGGGCCATAAATATAATATATTTTATTCTTTTACTATTTTTTGGATAAATTTTCATTTCTTTTATTTACTATTAATAGACACTTACCAGTAGTATTACATTGCTTAAAAAAAGAGACAATTATTAGATAATGTACTAAGGTTAAGTTAACAATTTGTTTTGAAGGAAAGGTTAAGTAAACAATTAATAATATACATCAAACAATTGTTGTATAAATACAATTCAGATTGTAACTTAAGGGAATTTTAATATGTTGGAGTGTAGATTGAAACACACAAATTTCCATTTCTACACACTTTAATGTGTGTGAGATTGTGCTGTTCGGATATTTGACAAAAGTAAACAGTTATTAAAGAATTTTTTGTCATCAATAATCAAACTTGTCTATTTTTTTTGTTTTGAGGGGAAACTTGTCTATTTTTTATTCTTTTACTTTTTTTATTGATAATTTTTTTTACTCTTTTACTTTTTTTATTGATAAATTTTGATTTCTTTTACTATAATTAGATAATTATTAGATTGCTTCAAAAACTGATAATTATTAGATAACGTAAGTTAAACAATTATTAAAGAGTTTTTTGTCATCAATAATAATCGAACTCATCTATTTTTTGAGTATGTTTTATTCTTCTACTATTTTTTTGGATAAATTTTGATTTCAGTTACTCGTTAGACAACTATTAGATTGCTTAAAAAAAATGAGATAATGTTGTTTTTAACTAATTTTAGTTGAACAATTAAAAATGATACTCCAAAAAGATGTTAAAGAATATTTTCGTCATCATTAATATTAAAATATTTTTATTTCAAAAAAATATTATATCCGTTTCGTACATATGATAATGAGATAAAATATGATAAAACTATGTTATCCTGATTCAATCCGTTGTTTAATATACCAATTGAAAATGATAAATTAAACCTATTTATAATCCTATTATATTCACCCTTTGTTTTTCTAATCCTTAGTTTTTGGTAAGTTAGCAACCTGGTAGAAAATTAACTCACGTATTTTCTTCTCTCTATTGGGCCTCCCCAAAAATTTCTCCTCTCATCCACGAGCGTTTAGAATGAGATGATGCATGTCTCTTCTAGTTTAACCAAGTTTTCAAATCTAGGCTTGGACATACGACAATATTAAAACTTTTAAAGTGATTCTCTACGGATTAATCTTTACGTACGGAGGTTCCCTAGTTTTCGGTCAAAAAAAATTCATTTCTGTCTCTCGTGTGCCTCGTTCTTCACCTCCATCACACCTCGTGCTGCATCTCCCTCAATTAAACAATTGATTGAAAAAAAAAAATGTCATATTGAAACAAGAAAACCAATCTGATTATTTGATTAAAAAATGGGAGAATTATGGTCTAGTATATATAATAAAAGACTTAAACACATTTTTGGCTCATTAACTTTGCACTAGTTGCGAATTTGGCCCTCTATTAAAAAAACCACATTCCAGCCCCCTAAGTTTTCCTTCTGTTGCAACTTTTAATTTTGATCGTTCAAAATCAACCATTTAAGATATTAAAAACAAGTGGGGTGTTTTGTTGAGAAGTTTCAACGCAAAAAATATGTCTTGGAACTAGTTTCTTGATCTTGTACTGCCTTGAGTGGTTGATTTTGAATGATTAAAATTGAAAGTTGTAAAATGGGGAAACTTAAGGGGCTAGAATGTGGTTTTTTAATAGAGGGTCAAAATCACAACTAGTGCAAAGTTAGGTAGCCAATGGTGCGTTTAAGCCATAATAAAATGGTATATATGCTTTTGTTTTTTTTTTTTTAAAAGGAGTTGTAAGGGATAGTTAATTAAGTGGTATAATGTGATTGTAGCATAATTAAAGAGTTGTTAGGGATATTATGTTTAAATATAGGAAAGAGATAAAAAAGCGTATGAAAATGGAGCACGTTGAGTCGTAAATTTCTTGACTATCGTCATCATACACAAATAAACAATACTATGCTATTTTTGTTTGAAGCGTAACTAAGAATTCCATTTTTTTCTTCAACAAATCAAATCTTAACTGAATCAATCGCAAGAAGAAGCAACAACGATGAAACCAGCTTCTTCATTGTTGTTTTTATTTCTGTGTTTCTCATGTGTATTTGGTTTCATTCCACCTCGTACGCTGCTTCTCGATAAATTGTCTGAAGGAAAATTCCTCAGCACTGATGTTCTATGGTTCAATCAAACTCTCGATCACTTCTCTCCCTATGTATGCACTCTCTCTCTCTCTCTCTCTCTCTCTCTAAATTCAACTAAAATTTAACTTTGGTTTAAATTGATGTTATTTATTTATTTTTGATTTTAGCAACTCAACTTTCTATTATATCCAGAAATATAATAAGCAGTCTCTAAACTATTTTCAATTTATCAAATTAGTTCTTGAACTATCATTCAGTCTTCTTTTTTTTTTTTTAAATAAAGTGAAGGATTAATAATTATAAAGTTCTATTGTTTCTTTTTATTTGCTAAATATTGATTGTGCATATTTTGATCGTGCATTGTAGGATCACCGTCAATTCCGGCAACGTTACTATGAATTCCTAGACGATTTCCGGGCTCCGGACGGACCAATTTTTTTGGTAATAGGTGGTGAAGGAACATGCAATGGGATAGTAAATGACTATATTGGTGTAAGTTGCAATTCTTCTAGATGTAGTAACTTGTACAACTGTTATTCAATAACTGATGTATTTGGTCAATATTATAGACCAGATACATCGGTTATTCAATGAGTCTAAAAATATATTTTTTGCTTATAACAATGACCGGAGGGTTTGGTTCTTTAGTGGCTTATGCTGGTTGATTTGTCTGCATTGAACACTCAATACCATTTAGGAGGCATTTAGTTATATAGTTTAGTTTTACACTTACAATAAGAGTTACTAAGCGAAAATCAGAAACTAAAGAGTATCAGATAACAAGAAATGCAATAAAGTGGACACAATTTGATCACAAAATTCGACCAATTGCGCATATGTCTCAAACAGCAGATCAGTTGCTGTGATTTTTATTAATCATGATTGGGGTTACATGATTATAACTTTTGTTTAAATACCACAGTCTCGTTTACAAGTTTACCTCTGAATTGTATCCACTGGTAAAAAATTACAAGGCATACACAACGATAAGTAGGTGTTTATCATTCAATTTTTATGCATAAGATGTTTCTATAATTGAAGAGGAAATAAGGAGAAACTCTGCATAAGCTTCTTGAGAGCTTATGAAAATAAGGTGAAAATAGTTAGTGGACATATTGTAAACCATTTTTACAAACTCATTCAAACATTTACGTAAGTACTTATATCATAAGATAAGTCAAATAAGCTCTTATGAATGTTGCCTTGTGGATGTTAAGATCATATGATGGAAACATAAATGTTTGTGTCTTGATTTACTTAAAGGTACTGGCAAAGAAGTTCGGAGCAGCTGTGGTTTCTCTTGAACATCGCTATTATGGAGCAAGTACCCCATTTGATACTTTCTCGACGGAAAATTTGAAATATCTTTCATCCAAGCAGGCACTCTTTGATTTGGCTGTTTTTCGCCAGTATTATCAGGCAAGCTTTGGCTTTTTTTACTTCCATGGGTGATGACAGTTACCTTAGAAATTTGGTTGAAAACAAAAAATTACAGACATTTCATTGTTAAAAGACATTTTAATGTAAGGTATTGGCTCGGTTCACAATTTACATATTGTAAAAGGTTTTGTAAATATTTATGAAAGGGATTTATATGATTCTGAATCACATTCAAATATTGAAGAAGGTGTGTAATGATCAATGGCATTGAGATATTTGTCACAATTTATCTATTTTTCGTCTACTGGTTGAATGCCATTGCATGCACACTAAGAATGACATCTTGGTGAACCTGAATTGGCTCCGAAGACTTCAAAGTTGTTATGAAAGAAGAAACAAATTTAACTTGAAATCATGAAAAATGGGAAATGAGGTTGATCGTTAGTAACTATTGCTTGGGTACTCAGACCCGAGCTTAGAGTATTTAATGATTTTACTTGGGGTTATAGATGCATCTATAATGGTCTCATGTACATGCTTTACTTTTACCGCTTCCTACGTACATTTTTTGTTTTAGCTAATGTAGTACGGTAAATCAGTCAAACAATTTCTGTGTCAATAGTTCTTCAAAAATTTCTAGCTGTCAATTTACTGTATTACTTTCTACTCGCTGTTTGTTTCTTTCATTTCTCTTCATATTTTTACAATGGAAAATGTCAAACTCTTGAGCAATTCCTTGTTCTGTATGGTTTTTATTAGATTTCAGCCCATTATAATTGTTTCTTCTTGTAATTTTTTGTGTAGGATTCTTTAAATGCAAAGCTGAATAGAACAGGAGTTGAAAATCCATGGTTCTTTTTCGGTGGCTCATATTCTGGAGCACTCAGTGCATGGTTCCGTCTTAAGTTTCCCCATTTAACATGCGGAAGTCTTGCCAGTTCTGCTGTTGTTCTTGCTGTTCAAGACTTCGTTGAATTCGATCAACAGGTGAAGATATTTCTTTTTAGTAGCTCAAAGTTTCTTCTTATGTAAGTTCTGAAAAATTGAGTTATGAGTTCTATCTATATGCAGATTGGTGAGTCGGCTGGTCCTGAGTGTAAAGCAGTATTACAAGAAACTACTCAACTCGTTGAAACAAGACTTGCAACCGATGGAAAGGCACTGAGATCAATTTTTAATGCAGATGATGTATGCTTTGTTCCTTAGTTACTTAGTTACTCTTTCCTTGCAAAATTACATTATAGTTTTCACCAGAACACAAATCATGCTCTTTACTAGACTTTTTAGTTAGATTACCGTGTTGTGTGCTGACTTGCCATATTTTGCAGCTTGAAATTGATGGAGACTTCTTGTACTATCTGGCTGATGCTGCTGTTATAGCGGTAATTCATATGATAGTAGCTATTTTTCTTATGCAATGCAATTACTTGTACTCAAATTCATGACATCATCTCTTTTCTGGATCTTTGAATGTACAGTTTCAGTATGGAAATCCAGATAAGTTATGCAAGCCTTTGGTTGATGCAAAGAACGCTGGCGAGGATTTGGTGGTATGGTTTTCCTTATTATTCTATTTATTCATTTCTGAAGATGTGCCGTGTATGTGCTCTCACCCCTCTCCCAGATGCTTATGCCAAATATAAGTGGGTGGTTATGTTCTCTAGTTGAAAACTATATAATTCAATATACAGGATGCATATGCCAAATATGTCAAAGAATACTACGTTGGAACCTTTGGCATCACTGCAAAAAGTTATGACCAGGAATATTTGAAAAAAACTGCAATCAATGCAGACAGTTCTACTCGGTTATGGTGGTTTCAAGTTTGCACCGAAGTTGCGTACTTTCAGGTGGCTCCCTCAAATGATAGCATACGTTCCTCAAAAGTTGACACAAAGTAACTTCCCGATCTCCACTATTCGCTTGATATACTCCTCTTTTGACAGGATTCTTTCCCATTGTTTCATACATCTTTATTTTATTGAACTTTTTTTTCTCTGGGATCCTATTAACTTCTACAAAATGGTTTCTCATACATTGCAGATACCATTTGGACCTTTGCAAAAATGTCTTTGGAGATGGTGTCTTTCCTGATGTTGATGCCACTAATTTATACTATGGAGGCACAAAAATCGCTGGTCTAGAAACTAACCTATGCCTGATTTTATTTTGTTGCTTTTTTTTCCTTAATAATAATGATATGTGTACAAATTTGTTAACAATGCGTTTACATGACTCTCTTACTTTAACAATGCGTTTACATGACTCTCTTACTTTACCATACTATCCACATGTTTTCTTTTTATGTTATCATGTGTGTTATTTGAGAGCTAAATAGTATCTTTGTACGTTCTTGATTTATCCTGGACCTGAACTTAAAAGTCATTTTGAAAACAAATTTCTCTTTTACTTACATATTTGAATAAGCTGGTCATTATAAGTTAGTGGCAAAAGGTAAATTCTTAGAAATAAAACTTTTTTGTGGCCTCTCATGTCCGGATGCTACATATTATGCATTTCTTTTATGGTTTTACTCTGAACAGGGGCGGATCCAGTGTGGTGTGAGGGTGTGCACCTGCACACCCTGGATTTTGAAAATTTACACCAATAATCTTATATTTTTACATTTTGACCACCCTGGATTATTTATTTTGCACTTTAAGGTTATAGATTTTGCACTTACACCCCAAAATCCTTCACATCAGCTGTAGCAAACAGATTTTCTGCAGACATCCTTTTTCTGACGCAACTAATTAATTACTACAGAATTCAGCTTAGTTTTAAGTTTATTAAAAAAAGGCACAGAAAGGGATCGAACACATGACCTTGTGGTTGTGGATAAAAGTTCTACCGCTTGGCTATTCTCACAATGATGTTTTTTATATGCAAATTACATATATATAACTTCGTATTTTTGTTTTTGCCACATTCTTCATTTATGTTTTTGTAATTCTTTCATTTCTCCTCTCCCCTACTTTTATATTTTTCTTTCTTTTTTTCCTTTATATTTGGAGACAGTCATAATAATTATCTATCTATTATTGATAAAATTACTCTTTCAATTTCTAAGTGCTAGAAGTTAGAATGACTTAAATAACTTTTAGTCCTCGGACAACTAAGCTGATGATATTTTTTTATATAATATTCTAGATATAGTTTCAATTTTTTTTTTAAATTTTAAAATTTGAAGCAACATCAAACGAAAAACGACGACTATTTGTGCAAATAGAAATATTTTGATTTTTGGATGACTAAAACGTGCGATGTTTTTACGGTGAAAAATTTTAAATTTTGTTAGAGAAAAAAGTATGCACCCCCTGACTCAGGGTCCTGGATACGCCACTGACTCTGAATATACGTTTATTCAATCATCTCAAATTCACCTGATTTAATATATCTCATAATGTATGTGTATGAACAGGTTCAAAAATAATATTTACAAATGGCTCACAGGATCCATGGCGTCGTGCTTCCAAACAAACTTCATCCACTGATTGTGAGTTGCCATTTATTTTTTGTCAGTTTAGTCAGTAACATTCTTTATCCTTGCCATCACTGTGGCGATATGTCCAATCTATATTTCTCTAGAATCCTTCATGGATTGTTGATTTGATGGCTATCTTTTGACAAATGAATGACTGATTTCCTATCAACGATTACTGTTGAAATATATATTATTTCCTTTAATTATTATTCTATTTTAATGGTTATTTATTTTTCATTATGTCCCTGCTTAATTAAAGAGTTGACTAGTTGTATTCTCTCCTATAAAAGGAGCACCATTCTCATTGAAATAAAACAACTCTCAAGTTATAGAGTAATTTCTACATGGCATCAGAGCCCCCGATTTTTGGGGGCCTTGCTTCCGCATAAACCCTAGCCGCCATCATTACGGTTTCTTTTTCTTTTCTTTTCTGATTTTTTATATCCAGCAACACTGTTCACCGAAGTACTGTTCATACCGCGGCACTGTTCACGTATCTACTATTAATATCGCTGTCACTGTTCATACCGTGGTTACTGTTCACGTGTGCACTATTCACATCGACGGTACTGTTCACTACCGCGGTTACTGTTCACGAGAAGAAAAATACTCAGAATCGTAGCTTGCAGTGTCTGAGTCGGATCTAAAAGTGAAAATTCAAAGGGGATGAATAAATCTAAGACCAGAAGAGAGAAGGCGCGACAAAGGGTGATGATGAGTAAGACATTTTTCAACTCGTCAACTGAAGGTCGTGCATTCCAAGATATTTCTGATCAAGGGCAGCAGTCTTCCTCAAACTCACTTCCGTCCACTAATGAACAATTGTACAAGCTTCTTGAGTCTCAACCAACTTCTCGTATGTTTTCCTTCGGTTCCATTGCCCAAAAAGGTAATTTTTTAGAGTCAGCCCTCCTTAGTGTCAAACCAAGTCGTACCTGGATTGTTGATTCAGGTGCTACTGATCATATGACAGGAGAGTCTAGTATGTTTTCTTCATATAGTCCTTGTGCAGGTAATTTAAAAATTAAGATTGCCGATGGTTCTCTTTCAGCTGTGGCAGGAAAAGGTTCTGTCATTATTTCTCCATTATTAACTCTTCAGGATGTTTTACATGTCCCCAATCTGTCGTGTAACCTATTGTCTGTCAGTAAATTAACCCGAGATAAAAGGTGTCAAACTCATTTTTTTGATACTCATTGTTTGTTTCAGGATTCAATCTCGGGTAAGACGATTGGCAGTGCTAAGCAGAATGGAGGACTCTACTACCTTGAAGATGAACTTGAAACTAGACATCAACTTGGACAAATAAGTTCTTTCTCTAAATCCTTTTTTGTTTCAAATAATAAGGATGATGTTATGTTGTGACATTTAAGATTGGGTCACCCAAGTTTCAAATATTTAAAAACTGTATTTCCAAAATTGTTTGTTGATCAAGATTTTTCTTCTTTTCAATGTGAAATTTGTGAACTTGCAAAACATCACCGAAGCTCTTTTCCTGCCCAAACATATAAACCTTCAAAACCTTTTTCTATTATTCATAGTGATGTTTGGGGGCCTAATAGGATTAATTCTTTATCCAACAAAAGATGGTTTATTACCTTTACTGATGATCATACTAGAATTTGTTGGGTATATTTATTAAAAGAAAAATCAGAGGTAGGACAAATTGTCAAAAGTTTTATTAAATTGGTGCAGACTTAGTTTAATTCCACTATACAAGTTTTCAGAACTGACAATGGAACTGAATATTTTAACACAGTTTTGGGAAATTTTTTTATGGAAAATGGGATAGTTCATCAAAGTACATGTGTTAACTCACCCCAACAAAATGGAATTGCAGAGAGGAAAAATAGGCACCTTCTTGAAGTGGCTAGAGCCTTACTTTTTTCCACTAAAGTTCCAAAATACTTATGGGGTGAGGCTATTTTAACCGCTGCACATTTGATAAACCGCATGCCATCTCGTGTTTTAAACCTTAAGACTCCTCTCGAAACTTTTTTAAAATTCTTTCCCATTGCCTCTATTTTAGCCGATTTGCCTCTAAAAATATTTGGATGCACTGCATTTGTCCATGAACACAAACAAATAGGCAAACTTGAACCTCGTGCTATTAAATGTGTCTTTGTTGGATGTTCTCCCACTCAAAAAGGGTATAAATGTTTTGATCCCAGTTCTAAACGGTTGCTGGTAACTATGGATGTTACTTTTTTTGAAAATAAACCTTTTTTTGAGAGCAATCATCTTCAAGGGGGGAAATCAAATGAATATTCATCTTATTTTTTTGAAAATTTAATTCTATCAGAAAATATGTTTATATCACATAGTTCTAGGCCGTTTGCACCTAAAGAAAATGCCCCAGATAATGTAAGTGAACCTACTCCTTTCATGAGTGAGGATGTCACAAAATCAGGGGCAACAAACCAAAATTCTAACAAAGACTCTTTGGAACCTAATGATAATCAAGAATTAAGTCAAATGTCACTACATGAACATCCTTATAATGAAACAGAAAGAAAGTTTGGAGAAGGTGAAGGAACTTGGAAAGGAGTAATTTATGAAAGAAGGAACCATGATAAGGTAGTAGAAGACTTGATTCCTCAGCACAGTCATGGATCTGAACCGAGGGAGAATCAACCTACAAATATAAAGAAAGGTAAAATTCCTCCTGATATTCATGATCCTATTCTTGATGTTCCAATAGCTCATAGGAAACCAGTTAGAGCTTGCACCAAGCACCCCATGTCTAGGTTCGTATCATATTCAAATTTATCCTCCTCTTTTTCTGCATTTACCTCTCACTTGTCTTGTATAGAAATTCCTAAGAATGTACAGGAAGCTCTAAATGTTCCAAAGTGGAAGGAAGCCGTGTTTGAGGAGATGAGAGCACTTGAGAAGAATAACACTTGGAGTGTTATGACTTTACCAGCTGGAAAGAAAACCGTGGGTTGTAAGTGGGTGTTTACATTAAAATACAACTCTGACGGTTCAGTAGAAAGATATAAGGCAAGGCTGGTTGCTAAAGGGTTTACTCAGACCTATGGCATGGACTACTCAGAAACTTTTGCTCCTGTTGCAAAGTTGAACACTGTTAAGATCCTCTTATCTCTTGCTGCGAATTTGGATTGGCCTCTACATCAATTAGATGTAAAAAATGCGTTTCTCAATGGTGATCTAGAAGAAGAAGTGCACATGGATGGCCCTCCAGGCTTTGAAGAAAAATTTGGGTCAAAGGTGTGCAAATTGAAAAAATCTTTATGGTTTAAAGCAGTCTCCAAGAGCTTGGTTTGAAAAGTTTACTCAATCAGTAAAGAAACACGGATACACTCAAGGGGAATCAGATCACACTCTATTCATAAAGTACAATCCTAGTGGAAAAATTACTATTTTAATTGTTTATGTCGATGATATTGTTCTTACTGGAGATGATGTGACAGAAATGGAAAGACTAAAGAGCAACCTCGCAGCAGAGTTTGAAATCAAAGACTTGGGATCCCTAAAGTACTTCCTTGGCATGGAAGTAGCTAGATCAAAGAAAGGAATAACGGTGTCTCAACGAAAGTATGTTCTCGATCTCTTAAAAGAAACAGGTATGAGTGGATGTAGACCTGCAGATACTCCCATGGACCCAAACGCAAAACTTTGGGAAAAAGGGGACACACCTGTCGACACAGGAAGATACCAAAGGTTAGTTGGGAAATTGATTTACTTGGCACATACACGGCCTGACATTGCTTTCCCTGTTAGTGTTGTTAGTCAATTTATGCATGCCCCTTATGAAGAACACCTTGACGCCGTCTATAGAATTCTGAGATATTTGAAGGCTGCCCCCGGAAAAGGCCTATTATTTGGAAAAACTAGTGATAGGAATGTGACTATTTTTACTGATGCTGATTGGGCAGGATCCATTACAGATAGAAAGTCGACGTCAGGTTATTGTACCTATGTATGGGGAAACTTAGTAACATGGAGAAGTAAGAAGCAAGGTGTAGTTGCTAGAAGCAGTGCAGAGGCTGAGTTTAGAGCAATGGCCCAAGGAATTTGTGAGGGTCTTTGGATTCATCTAGTTCTAAAGGAGCTAAAAATGACAGTAGAACTTCCATTGAAATTATATTGTGACAACAAGGCCACAATAAGTATAGCCCATAATCCAGTTCAACATGATCGAACAAAGCATATTGAAATCGATCGTCACTTTATAAAAGAGAAAATAGATTCTGGAATTCTTTGTCTACCTTTTGTGCCTTCAAATCAACAAACAGCTGATATTTTGACCAAGAGCTTAGCAAAGACAAGTTTTGAGCATCTCATAAGCAAGCTGGGCATGATTGATATCTATGCACCAACTTGAGGGGGGGTGTTGAAATATATATTATTTCCTTTAATTATTATTCTATTTTAATGGTTATTTATTTTTCATTATGTCACTGCTTAATTAAAGAGTTGACTAGTTGTATTCTCTCCTATAAAAGGAGCACCATTTTCATTGAAATAAAACAACTCTCAAGTTATAGAGTAATTTTTACAATTACCAAGTAATGTGTTCAGTTGTTGGCGCGGGGTTTATGGTACATAACTTAAGTTTTGATTACTGATACCCAAATTGTTGATTACTGTCGCCACGACGTAGTTTTGGCACCGCAACCATTATTCTCGGGATATGTTGGCCTACCTGTCCACCGATTTGTGTCTTGTGCCATCGCCGCCACACCATACTCCATTACTATTCTCTTATTTTGCATAACATCTCCCATGTTTTTATGAAATTAGATCATGTAGTCATATGCTTTAGCCAACCAGCAACACAGTCAAGTGCTCCACCTCGAGGTTTGTTGCTTGTGGTGTTTTTCTGATTCATCCTGCCACCATAACTTTAATTTCCAGCCAAAACTTAAGCTGTGTACCAGAAACGCCATCTCAGTTGTTTGTACATTAGCCACATGATCTTGGGCTATGGTTCAATTGGTATCTAATACTAGTCTTAGGCTTGTTTACTGAATAAAGGGTGAAAAGAAGAGTTGAGTCATATCGCATGATACAATTATAAAATATATAGTTTATCCAAATATGGTTCATGAATTGGATTCAAATATGATTTATGATAGAACATTATGGTGTAATTTGGTCCATGTAGACGAACCCACTTAGTGGGATAAGGCTTGGTTGTTGTTGTATCCAATGCAAAATACTGTTATTTGTCTGTCCACTGAATGCTGCTTAATGACTTGAAACCTTTCAGTGCCTTCCTACCTTATCACATGTAATAATTGTGGCCATTGTACTGATTTGCGAGGGTGTCCTCAATCTCCTTTGGTCATTGAAGGTATGTGCAACATTTTCACTCAAATTATTGTTTTTTTGAATTGTTTTAGATTGCCGATTTATAACCTGCAATTTTTTAGGAGTTAACTTCGTACCATTATCCTTTATGAATTTGTCAATTGCATGATCACATACAAGTCTTCTAGCATATCTCATGGTTACAAAAAAAATTATGAAAATTAACAGTAGTAAAATGTCATGCTAGCTGCCAACATAGGTTGGCCCAGTTGGTAAGGATTAGGCTCAGATCTCACAAGGATCTGGGTTCAAATCCTGCTGCTAATTTGAGGACCTCGTTGGTGGATGATATGTAAGTACCATTGTCAGCGCTCTCTAAACCTTAGGCTTGCGGTGATCCCCTAAAACTCAATTCCTTTATAACTAATTTGTCTGAAATGAAAATGTCATGATAGGTAGATAAAAAATGTGCTAGTTGCTTGTTACATGCAAGGTTGTAATATACCAACCAACATTCTGGTTATGATTTTTCTCTCTCCAGGTAATGAGAAGAATTGCAGTTCCCCTGATGCAGTTCACAAAGTAAGGCAAAAGGTTCAAGAAGATATGGACTTGTGGCTATCTGAGTGCATCGATTCAGGAAGGAGTTCTATGTGATTAATTGCGTACAAGCTACATCACGATCCAATAACTTATGACTCCATGAAATATATCACCCTTTGTATTAACTGAACAATCATAAGGCAGAAGATATGTGTACACATAATGCTTTTCCCAAGACATTTCTTGTATTGAGTGTATGCTGATTTCATCCCCTGATAATAGTTCTGCTTCTTCCATTTATTGTAAATTAACCCCATTGTCTCATCTTGTTAATGTGTTGCCCACTTCTTTTTTCTATATTTTGGATGCATCCTCACGCATACTGCAACAAGAGTCTCAACAATGCCAGGTTGTTGACTTGCTTTAACCATCCGAGGCTTTAACCATCCAAGTATTTCCTGATGTTATTTTTGATAATTGAAAACCAGTTTGCAGAAGAATTGTTTTTGCATAATAGATATCATATACACAACCAAACTACTTGATTAAGGAGATGTTTGGTTTCAAAAACACTTGAAATTCCTTTTATGTTCAAATTATTATATTGATTTTATGTTATTGTGTTTAAAAAAAAGCTATACAAGAATGATATAAACAGAATCTCTTTTTGGTAGACTATGTTTTTTTAAAGGAAATTGATCAACAATCGCTAATAAATCAAAATCATGCATGTATTGACATCTTAATCAAGTAATAATAACTATATAGATCAGCATTGATCTGGTTATGAAAATCTCCTTGGCATTAAATTTAATTAAAAATAACCCGAGGCAAGATTATATATTGGGATAAGTCTAAGCTCTTAAATAAAGCGTAGGAAATTGATGAGAAAATTCACTCACAATTATGCAAGAGAAGTCTGCATTCTATTTGTATAAAAAACAAGTCAATAACTATGATAGTATAGGCAACAAGAATAACTTTGGTCATACTCATGTCAAAATACGGACATGTCTGATGTACGGAAATTTGGAAGTAAAACGCGATATATGCCTCTAAAATCCCAATATGTATGCTCATTCAAAAATGTATACAACAAAGAAAACAAATCCTGATTCAACAAAAAAGGCATAACATTGTGTAAACTTCCACTACAAAAACTAGTCTTCTGCTAAAAACCCAGCAGTCAGATTGAGATACATAGTTTTAGCCTTCATATAAGATAAGTCGATGAAACCCATAATAAAACATATGTTATCAACGATGTGATCACTTCAAATGCCCTTGGTCCCTTGATTATAGGAATGGGAGGAATTACTGACACCATCAAGAAGGTTCCCAACAGCCACGAAAAGATAAATGCTCCTACCCTGCACCAAAGTACGGATATAAATAAGCAGAACCTAATAAGCTGAGAAAAAAACCATAAGTGCATCAAAATGATATTAATATCAGAATGTCATACAATGGGAATAAGTGATGCTATCAAAATGAAAAGTGCTCAACAATGGTCTAATAGACAATATTGCCAGGTGAAGTACTATATGTTGAACAAGTATAGAAGATTGAGAGTAATCAATGTTTACATACCCATAAAGCAAAGCTCTTATCCTGCTCTTCAGCCGATCATATACGAAATACGTTGTGACGAACAGAGATATTGCAACCTGAAGTGTTGGCCCTTCCTCAGTTGGAAAGAGAACGGTCAGAACACCAAGTAACAAAAATGCCAGTGAAGTTTTTATAATGAATATGGTGGATGGAGTGCGAAATCTGCCTCTGACAGCCTGAACGAATCGGGATTGATTGACTGCCCTAATTTTTTTGTTGATGTCAATTTTTGGGTTTCTGCGCTCGTAGAATTTCTTCATGATTATTTTGTCATGCGCCGACTCAATTGAATCTACACTTGGCTTGTGCCCTGCATATTTCTGAATCAGGAAGTTCCTAGCTGCTTGAATTTCTTCTTCAGAAGCTTCCTTGCTTATTCCAAGTCGTTTATATGGATCGCTCACATTAATTCTTGGGAAAACAGCTGCATTGTAGCAAAGGAGCAGCAAAATAATAAGTTAAGCTATAACTTATTGTTGGTTTTATATAAGGTGATTCAAATATCATACGGATAAGGTGCAAAATAATTTATAGAGGTACCAATTATTGTGAGTGCAATACAGAGAGGATGCCCCTAAGACATGCAAGTAAACATGTTTTACAGATTTCAACCAAAACAAAGGGTTGGGAGTGGCACAAATGGATCGCCTCGTGTTAAATGCTCACATATGACATTGTTATGTGAAAATTGTGTGTCACTCTCTCTCTCTCTCTCTAAACATTAAATTAGTGGGTTCTATAACTTATGAATAACTATCGAGAAAGGGGGAGAGAGAGAGAGAGAGATTTTGATATGATAAGGTCATGACTCATGTGAAAACTTAACATGAGAGGGTCTCTGCCTGAGGGTGGGGAAGAAGGTCATGATTCATGTGAAAACTTAACACGAGAGGGTCTCTGCCCAAGGGTGGGGAAGAAGGAAAACAGTCATTCTGGTCAAACAGTAAGCAAATATCTGTCGGTCACCCATAAAGCAGTTGTTTAACTGAAAAAACAGTTCCCCTCACCCCACATGCCGAGAAAAAAAACTAAACCAAACTGAAAAACAATTTCCCCTTTGAACTCCTTGTGTTTTAGCCACCTACCCTCTCGGGCTTGTAATGCATCTCTTGGGGTTCTTTTAAAAGAACAAAAGCAGAAAGGAAATTTATCCGTCCCTGTAAATCTATTGGTATGAAGAGGTAAAAGATACTCTCTTCACACTGGATATAACAAGTCAAATACGAAGTTTTGCAAAACATCCATCAAACAAGGAAGGATGTCTTTATTTATAGACTTCCTGTGCACGTAACTCGATAAGGATTAAAGGATCTAAAACAACTATCCTAAAACAGAAAAACTAACCACTATCCAAATCCTAACCAACTAACTACCAAGGAAACTGATTCCTAATTTCCCATACTCCTATACTTTCTTCTATAATAATTATCTCTAACATTATCACTCTATTTTTATCCTATTTTAGTTCAGCTTCTCAGGCACCAACAATTATGAAGACAAAGAAATGGCTTCAACTTAGCAAACCAATGAGCAAGACCACAGGAAAAAAAATGTAGTCTAGCATCCAAGAGAGAACCAAACATCCATAATGATCACAGAATCATTTTCAAGTTTAGTTTATCTTCACAACCCCTATTGTTTCAGAAAAATACTATTTAACTTAAATACAGGTTTTACTAGATCCATTTTTTGTATCATGAAATATAAGAATTGAGCTTCATGAAGATAGAAAAGTTACCGGCAGAATCATTTGACATATCACCAAATGAAGCATCCATAGCACTTCTGACCAATTGAACTTGTCGTCTATTGCAGTTCAATCTAGGAGATGAAAAACTTGTTCTGTAAATTGACATGGTGAGGAAAATAATTAATTGTTTGCTATTCAACAAAACATGAACCTTACATCAAGTTCCAAGTTCAAAAAGCAATGATTAATTGGGCATACCTTTCCACACTGGGAAACGCTGTCCTTTGTATACATTTACCAGCCACAGAAAATGCCATGACCCGAACACGGCGTGATTTGAGGCAACGAGGAGGTAACTGGGGGCATCTTGAGAGACTACCACTCAACCCAGATACAATCATTGTTATATAAAAATCTCCAGGAAATAAAACCCTATCTGAATTTGCTTTGTGAGAATAGAGAACACAACTTGAGGCTGTAAAATTCAAACACGCAAAAGAGAACCGATGAACAACATCAGGTAAACAAAGATAAATACGGTAATTATGCAATGAGTAAGCCCTCGATTTAATCCCTAAACTAACGCGGTCTCTCCTACTTAGTTCCTCAAATATATAAAAATAACAAGTAATAGTCCCTAAAGTTTGTGAAATCCGTAGTTCTTAAAGTTTTATAGGTAGTCTCTTACAGGGGGCATAAAGAGTTGGGATTCACAAAACCTTACAGACTACTGATAAAACTTCGGGACTAACAAGACGGATTTCACAACCTTGAGGGACTATTATTCTTATATACTTTAGAGACCAAGTAGGAGAAGGGTATGTAAGTTCCAACTTCGTAGACAAAAGTGAGGGTTTACTCATGGTGAAATACAAACAAAATACTATCATCATACAATTAATTGTTATAATCCAAAGCCCAAAATCTCTATGTTTTCAAATTCCAAAATTTTCTCTTTCATTTGAATCAAATTTCTTAGAATTTGGGTTGGGACTAACTGAACCTAACAAAACTGACTTATAAGGTGAGGACTGCGCCACTTATAAACATATTATCAGGTCATATCTCATCCAATGTAAGACTCTTAACAAAATCAACCATGAAACACCGCTCAATTTGTTGAAATAAACTCATTTCTACGATGCAAATTTAGCACAAGCAAGGTAACAACAACATATTGGAGTATCAGACCACGAAAAGATAAGATTACAAACACATAATAATATATCCATCCATATCCTAATGTCTTCATCAAATGTAAGTACAACCCAAGTTCGTTCATTCTATAGAAATAAGAGTAGTTTTTATTATGAAAAAGAAGCAAAATGAACCTACATAAACGACAGAATCGATGCAAATTGAGGAAACAAAATAGAACCTCGTATAAATCATAATAATAAAAAAAAAAAAAAGCAAATTTTTTTAGAGAGAAATTGAATAAATGGTGCAGTAGAGGAGAATGAAAGTGTAATGAATGATAATCACATAGAAAAGCGTTCGAATTGAAATGCAATTGAAATGATACGAGAAGTGTGTTTGTTTACCTTTGGCGTTAGAGAAAAAGGGGGAAAGTGTTGTTGGGTTATTGAATCATCATGATTTTGAGAATGGAGAGGAAAGAAGGGATAAACACTTTCCAAAGGGCACACACCAAAACCCTGCTTCCGCAATCTAATATTTATTGATTTTTTTACATTATTTTTTTAGAGGATAATATTTTATTTTCTAAAAATTAACAATTTGTCATTTGGTTTTACCCAATATTTTTTCCATAGTTTCAATGGAAGAAATAATACTTGAACATCAAAATTTCGATATCAAATATGGTGTCATTTGATTTTTATTTATATTTTTTAAGGAGGGTTTTTATGTCAGAATCACATAGGAACTCCATGATAAAAATAAACACAAACTATATCTTACAATAAGAGGTTAACAGGACCTTGCGGAGAGTGGTTTAACAACGGGATATCCATGGTAAATTAAAAGTGAAACTTGCAAGCCATTTTGCCACCTAATTTGTCTACCTATAACCGTGTTTAAAATTGATTTGTCAACCATGCATCTTAAGACAACCGATGAGGATGACAATAATCAGACAAGAGTGTTGGTGAGAACATTCATCTAAAATAAAGTCAACTGTAACAACTGAGTCCGATTTCACGAAGATCTTTTCGAACCTCTAATTTTGTGCAAATAAGGTATCCACAACTTTGCATAAAACAAGTATCCAAATCACGGGAAACACCGCCTAGTCAAGCTCCACCTTCATCTAATCTATATGAGGACTGCCCCACACCACACGTCACCTTATATTCTAGAGCAATAAAAAAGGGTTTATCGTGAAACCCTAGTCAAGAGATTTAGTTGCACACGACAACCGGCGTTATTACAAAACAATTGAAATACATACGCACAAGATTGCAGTTTTTTGTTTTTAAGAACATCAAATTCATTCTCCAAAGTGGTTGCTTTTTTGGAATGCACATTTCTGAAAGTAGAAAGCCCCCCGGTGCGCCACGTCATCTTCCACCCACCGTAATGTTTAAACACCCTTTCACTTTCAATTCAACCCACTTCAAAGATCCACTTCATTCATTTTTCACTTCTCAAACAATCACGCAAACGATAAAACCATCCCCTTCTGAACAATACGACAACGTTTCATCTCCGTAACAATCACTTCTCAGATGGCCACGGCGTCGCCGCCGACGTCTTTTCTATCACCGACACAAAGATACGCTGCCGCAGCATTGTTCGGACTATCCCTTCACGATTCTCAAATCAACCAAACCCGCATTCTACCTTTACCCGCTTCCGACGACTCCATCTCCAACACCAAACGAATTAGTAGTAGCAGCTCTAGCAGTAGCGATTCTGTTTCCGATGACCCTGATCTTTGGGTCCACCACCGCTCCGGTTTGCTCCGACCCGTTTTCAAGTTCGTCATTAAATAATTCCACTCTTTTCCCCCTTCTACTTAGTTACTCGTTAGTTATTCTCAATTTGAATTTGAATTTGGATAGGTTTCTAGATATTGATTCATCTGCATGGTATGGATTAGAAGAAACTGCGGGTTCTTCTTCCGCTATACATCATGTTGGACCTGTATGTCTCTTCACTTCCTCCTTTCTCATGCATTCATTACTAGGTGACAGTAATTAATTTTGAGTGAATTCATTTTGTAAAATTGATTCTGTCTAAAAGTAAGTTGAATGTAAAATAATTTGTGTTTGGATAAAAAAAAGTGAGTTGAATTTTAAATTTGTGTGTAAAAATCAATTCTAAATCAAAAGTTATAAATCCTAGCTTCTAGTAGAATCAATTCTAGAGACAAAATCAATTACACTCATAAAGCAACCAAACATAGCATAATCAATTCTACACCTTCAGAATCCATTTTGGCCCCTCTAGAATTATCTTCAGTTAAGCTGTTTTCAGTATAAACTATAAGCTGTTTTAATATAAGTTTTTATTCAGCTTATTTTTCAGAAGCTCTCTAAGATGGCTTATGAAAATAAGCTGAAAACAACTTTTGAACACGTCACAAGCTTTTTTCATAAAGTCTTCCAAACAGTTTGACGAGTTTTTTATGCCAATAGATAAGCTCACATAGCGAATTCAAACACTGCCCTTTGTTGTAATTAGAATTAACCATCAATTCAGTCCTTAAAGGATCACTATCTTCAGTTTAGTCACTAAAGTATTTAAAAACAATAAGTAGTGCCTAAAGTATATTGAATTTCTATCACTTAAGTCTGCTATTAATATTAAGATATTAAGGGCTAAAATGATGAATTTCATATACTATAATAATGATATTAAGGACTACACTCACTTAAATGTTTTTAATATGATATTAAGGATTAAAATTGGAGAGAGCGAGTGATACTTTAGAGACTGAATTGATGGTTTGTTCTAGTAATTACGCATTCACTTTAATGATTTTGTATCCCATTATGATTATATATATACATGTATGTGAATGTTTCAGTTTATGAGATTGCTATCACAAGAATCTGATGATGATTCTGCTGAATCTGCTCAAAGGCTAGAACAAGAACTTGCATTGTCAAAAGCCGTTGATGCTATATTACTTGACATGGAAAAGAATTTGCAGCCTTCTAACTCTAAAAGAGAGAGGATTAATGAATACGAGCATCAGGTGTCGTGAAAAATATTCGGCTCCTGATGTTCAATCTAATTCTGAAAAGGTTGATGTTGATGTAAACTTGGACAATCAAAAGGAGACTGATGCTGCCCCTTTAATCAACTTGGAAGACCCACAACAGGGATCTGATAATAGTACTAAAATTGATGAGAGACCAATTGAAGAAGTGCTGATACTTAGTGATCAGAGGAAAGTGACGGTTCTCTATGAACTTCTCTCTGCTTGTCTTTCGGATTTGCGTGAAGACGACAAAGAATGTAAGCGGAGGAGAAAGGGTTATGATGCTCGTCATCGTGTGGCTCTGAGGTTGCTGGCAACATGGCTTGATGTCAAGTGGACAAAAATGGTTTGTTGATAGTCTTTACTGGATTAACAAACTGATGAATGTTTTTCAATATAGAACTTTGTTGATAGTGAAACAAACTGTTTTATGTTTATGAGTTGCGTGGTTTCTGATTATCTTTACTGGATTAACAAGTTATGTCGAGAATTAATCTTTGCTGTGGTGAGCGCTGCCTATACATTCACTTTGGTTTCTAAGTTACTGAAATCCAAGTTGAGCCTATGTTTTATATTATGGGTTATAAAAATCTTGCATGTTTCCTGGTTTGATATCTTCTGCGGATGAAGATGAATGTTTGATTTGCAGGAGGCCATTGAGACCATGGTTACTTGTTCTGCAATGGCTATCATTAAAGAGCAAGAATCAAATAAAGAAGAAACTCAAGGAAAAGGAAGCAAATGGGCAAAATTGAAGCGTGGTGGTATTATTGGTGCTGCTGCAATTACTGGGGGAACCTTGTTGGCCATTACTGGTGGTGCGGAAACCTTAATATCTTTTTGACCTGTACTATGGAATATATTGTATTTATAAATGAATCATTTTCCACATGAATATGATTTTTATAAACCATTCAACAGGGTTGGCTGCACCAGCAATTGCTGCTGGACTTGGAGCTCTAGCTCCAACTTTGGGTACTCTGATTCCTGTAATTGGTGCCAGTGGATTTGCTGCAGCTGCCGGTGCTGCAGGAACTGTTGCTGGTTCTGTTGCTGTTGCTGCATCATTTGGAGGTACAAATATGTGATTGGATTTGCTAGAATTTACTCACACTATGTTAATATTTCTTCTACACTCTTCCTTTTCGAGTTTCATTCGCAGTTATAATTGGTATCACCAAGTCACTTTTGTCATGCTAATATGTATTATAGGTGCACTGTATTGTTTTCTGTTTTGGGTTTTGAATCTGTCCTCAATATGGTGGTTCTTGGTTTACTTTACTGGTTGACTAAAAGAAAGTGTTGTGACATAAGGGTGGTTTATATTTTTTTGATATAATTATAGATTGACATGCTTACAGTAATTGCTTAAAGAAGATAACTCCCTGTTACACTTCAATACAAACTCAAGAGTATATACAAAGAGGCAACGTGGGAGTTTATCTTTAGTTTTAGAAATTAACTGACTGTTGGAGTGATTTGTTACCATTAATATCTGAAATATCCTAAAGACAGTGCATTTGATTTCTTTGCCGTACATGCTGGTTTTTGTGTTTTACTATTATTATGATTAAATCAGCATCTGTAGAACAATTGGTTTCGTATTTATTGTAAGTTTTATGTATGTGAGTGATATTCTGATTTCAGGTGATGATTTTTTTTAATGTATCAATTTATTCTACTTCTATCAGCTGCTGGTGCTGGACTTACGGGAAGCAAAATGGCTAGGAGAGTAGGGGGTGTTGATGAGTTTGATTTTAAACCTATTGGAGAAAACCATAACCAAGGCGTAAGTTTTTATACTTTCATATTCCTGTTTTTTTCGCTCCAAGACTTTCCTCAATTGAATTATGATCTGTGATTCTGCATTCTCATGTATGAACCTGTCTCACCTTTCTTGTATTATCAGATAATATTTTGGCACTTGGTTTATTGTTGAAATTAGTTTATTCTTGAACTTTGATTACAGAGGCTAGGAGTCGAGGTCTTGATCTCCGGATTTGTCTTTGAGAAAGAAGATTTTATTAGACCATGGGAAGGACTGAATGATAATTTGGAAAGGTAAAATAGTGAATATTTATTTCATTACAATTGTTGCCAGTTAAAGGAGGTCGTTTCAGCACGGAATGCTTGGATTGGGTGCAATTTATCGATTAAAATATATATCTTATTACTGAAATTACCTTATATATATTTTGCTTCAATTTGTCTTGATTCTAGAAATTGCACTGATATCATTCTTATGATTGATGATCCCACAAAAAAATGACCTTTTACTGCCGTTGCCAAAAGTTAGGTATTCACTTCAATGGGAGTCTAAAAATCTGATTGCTGTGAGCACTGCAATTCAGGATTGGCTTACTTCAAGTAATTGGTTTGGACTTTAGGTTTCTGTCACTTCTATGTTATTATTGGTATGTATATAAGTAAGTATATTTGTGTATGATGCTAATATTTCCATGACTTGCATCAGGACTTGCAATGCAACTGATGAAGCAAGGGGCAATGATGACCGTTTTGAGCACACTTGTAACTGCTCTGGCTTGGCCAGCTGTATTACTTGCAGCAACTGATTTCATTGACAGTAAATGGACAATAGCTATTAACAGGTTAAGTTTGTTACTTTGTTTCTTGATTCTGAGTAGACTAGAAAGTGTGCTTGGCTGTGAGAAAAACTTCTGTGTGATTTTATCATTTGATGTCATGTATGGAATTCAAGATGTTAGCCGCATGGAGTATTAGGAATTAGGAATTGTCATTATGTTTGCAATGTTATTGGGCTAAGCTTTTACTAGTTGCACACTGTTACACTACTATAGTGCTTGACGTAGAAAGTTAATTGTAAAATAGGTGTATAAGATTTATGTTTTGCATCTCATCAAATATCTACAGATTACTATTACATTTGATGTTTTAACAAGGGTTTCAGTTGATTTTGCTGGATAGTTAGTGTATTACTATCAAACTTAACCGAGTCAGAAGTTGACAACTGCAGGGAACTAAGATTTCATCTAACCTAAGGCAAACAGATTTTGGATTGGGTCATAATCGATGGGTAAAAATAAACTAATAGTATATTTTGAATTATTAAAATATTATGATTGAACTGGTTGGAATTTAAAATAAACACACTGAAAAGACTTCTTTATTATTGATATAACTTCAGCAACCGTTACAACAGAGGAGTACAACACATTGAACTGTAAATTACAAAGGAAATGATGAAAAGGATGAGAATGCCCTAGGAAGTTGAGGGCCTAGTCTCTCCCAACCAGTCTCCAAGTATCTGAATGCCCCTCTTTTCTTAAACATCTTTATTTATTATTCTAACTTCCCAAAGCAGTTATTGCACATATAGCAACTACTAATAATTAAACAAACACCCTATAATATATTGAATAAATAATTTACTACTCATATATAACTTCTGCCCCAAGCCTAATTGGATCTATAGGCTTCTTTCTAACATATGCCCTCGTGATAGGAGGCCTATTACTAACATATTATTAAGGAAATTTAACCTGTTCAGGATTCATAGATGGGATGGATATCCAAATCCAACCACCAATCCATTTATATTATTTTTTTCTTTCTATTTCCACAAAATTGGAATTCTGCTGCTCACCTTTTTCACCTCTAAGGTGAAATCTACACCTAATTTGACCTTTTGCCAATATGAAATCTACACCTGTGTGGGTTAAACGCCATAATTTTCTAGTTAAAAATAATTTACTGGATGATCTATATGATGTCCAGATCTGTTATGTTTTTGTCTTTTTGGCTACAAGGGTGTTTTAAATGTGATGGCTTCAAAAGTTTGTGAAGAGTTTCTGTTCCTAGTTTACACTTAGATATGCTTATCTTAGTTAATTTGTTTTTCAGATCAAACAAAGCAGGAAAGTTACTTGCCGAAGTATTATTAAAGGGATTGCAGGGAAATAGGTATCTTACTATTTTTTTACTTGAATTATTAGGAACTGCAGATGATGCAATGATATTGATCTATGAGTTTCAGGCCTGTGACACTTGTAGGTTACTCTCTTGGGGCAAGAGTTATTTTCAGTTGCCTACAGTGTTTGGCCAAAACAGAAAATGGAGGTATGCATTTCTAGCTTCCTGTCTTAGTTTTTCTTTGACAAGTTAAATTATTTGACATTGTATATTAAATTGATAGCTTTATTTTATGCACCTTTATCTTTTTAACTCTTGTGAGGGGTGCATATGATTTCATGTCCCTTGGTAGTCATTTCATGTTTATCTGTTGAATAAGATGTTCTTATTAATTTTAGGGTTTTACCCTTTTATTGCCAGCTGAACTAGTAGAAAGAGTTGTACTTCTTGGAGCACCGATCTCAATCAGGGATGAGAACTGGGAAGCTGCCAGAAAGGTTTATATGGAGGATATAATTTTTCTCTTGATAGAATTTCCTCACCTGTTTTATGAGACTGACTTTTTCTAAAAACCATGGTATTCTGTAGATGGTAGCAGGAAGGTTTGTAAATGCATATTCAAGGAATGACTGGATGCTTGGTGTGGCCTTCCGTGCCAGGTACATAAAACATAGTGGTAAAATTTTGCAATGCAAAGTCGTAGGCACTTGAAGTGCACTTTCACAGTTTCACTACTATAACCTTTGGTCCAATAAAATGCTCGCAAATAAAGGTATAATAGAGCTCACTTAAGCATTCAAGGTTCAAGCTTGGCTTGTGAGGGACAAAACCTGCTCAAGTTTGGCTTCACTCAAGTCTGAAGCTAGGTTTTGGCTTGCTTAAAAAATATGAAACTTAAGTTTTAACACCGTTATGGCTCAATCATTTCCTTCTGTATTATAATAATGAGTTTAATTTCAAGCCTGAAGTTATTAATGTCAACCCTACAAAGTTAGAGCTCCGTTATTTTAAATAATTGAGTTATATTCTGTTTTCTAGTCAAAAGAAAGTCATGGCAAGTCATGGGATGCCACGTGTTGAGCCCAGGCCTTCTGTTTTAGGCTAACCAATAAATGAAAACATGTGCTTACTTAGTTATGGATCTCTATGCTTGTTATTTAACAAAATAATTGAAATTGTTCGAGCTTATAATGAATCGTGCTCAAATAATACACTGCCTACCTTACTACCACATTAGCTCATATACATCCTACTTTTGACAGTTCACATTAAAAATATCATAGCATGATATGCGCTTTTGTATGGATGAAGTTGTAAGTATTAGAAGAGAACGTAGTTCCGTATATTTATCGACTCCACCTCAGCTATTTGATCTGCACGAATATCTGTCTCATTGCTGTCGTTGATTTTCACAATGCACCTTTTTCATACGTGGATAGTTGTCCCTCTCACATTCCTTTATAGCTATGGTGTCTGCCACAGTTTAGAGATGAGTGAGTTCAAGTGGTTAGAGGGATTTAGTCATAATAATATGACATAGTTAATTTCAATTGATTAGACTTATGTCTAGGTAATTTGTGCATAATTACTATGTAACTTTTGTAGAATGTGCATAGTGATTTTAAGTAACCTGTAACAAGATTCAATTTTAATAGACAGGAAGTTGAAATTATAATTATAATGAATTATTTTACTTTGAGCAGTCTACTTACAAAAGGATTAGCTGGAATCGAACCAGTTGATATTCCTGGGATCCAAAATGTAAGATGTTTCTTCATCCTCTTTGTTAACCTATAAATAATTTTGCAAGTTACAATCTTATCAATAATGAGCAGCATTGACGGTTCATGAAATTCAAATATTCATTTGTTCAATAAAATGGTGTTATTTTGATTTGTAGGTCGATGTCACAGATCACATTGAAGGCCATTCATCTTATCTGTGGGCTACACAACATATCTTAGACCAACTTCAGTTGGATACATGTTTTCCTGTTTATAACGGTGTCTCTTGCATACAATCAGGAGCAGAACCAGAAATTTGGATGAAGGGAGGGCAAGACCAAAAAGTAAAATAAAAATATAAATTTTCACATGTATTACATATACAAAATAAAATAAAATTCTTATCAAATAATAACTATATTGTGTAAATGAATAGACTATATAGATAGGAAGGAAAAAACATGACTTTTCATATATTATTTTAGGCCAAATACATCACTGGGTCCTTTAAGTTTCACGTTTGTTCCGGATCAGTCCTTTAAGTTTGTAAAGTTTTAGATTGGTCCTTTAAGTTATCAAAAGCTTACGCCGTTACCTTTTCAGTCAACTTCCGTTACAAAAAAGTTGATATGTCCGTTATGTGGGTGATGTGGCATAAAACGCTGCGTTTTGCTTATTCTTAATCTTATTCATATTCTTAATCTTCTTGAACTTAGGCACCCACACCAACTCAGACACCTGTTGATGAGATGGACACTGGTGTGGATGGGGATGATGATGATGCTGAACACAACCATCCTACTTCTTCAAGCTTGACAGATTCGTCTAATGGCTCTGGTTCAATGATACATGGCAGTTCATCAGGTTACCAGAACTTTAAGAACCAGAAGCTGTTTACCACATCGATTAATTACAATTTTCTGAACCCTAAAATTCAACACATCAATCCCCTTGTTCTTTTTCGTTCCTGCATGTTTAATTCATCAATTTATGTATGTGTGTGTGTGAATTAGGATAATCTGATACCAATCATAGTTCAATTTGAATCACGTTTCAATTAATTTTTTTCAATTTTTTTTACAAGATGAAAAAATCAGTTTTTTTCTTAATTCTTGGTATGATAAATCAAGGGTCTTCCTTGCTGGATTGAGCAAAACGCAGCGTTTTATGCCACAATCACCCACATAGCGGACATATAAGCTTTTTTGTAACGGAAGTTGACTGAAAGGGTAACGGTGTAAGCTTTTGATAACTTAAAAGACCAATCTGAAACTTTACAAACTTAAAGGACTGATCCGGAAAAAAAACGTTATTTTAATACAAGCTAAGTGGTGAGGGCCACAAAATTTAGATACGAACGTTCAAATTAATTTTTTTTTGGAGGTTATCACGACATCACTATGCCATGGAGGTGCTCTAGTTTTCTGTATCCGTTTCTTAGAAGCAATTGTAGTCAATGCTGGATCTTAGTTTCATCTATTAGTGTAACATCAGATGTTCCATACTTTAGAAAAAGAACGATTTTATTTTTTTTACTTTTTTTATAAAAGAAAAAGAACGAATTTTTTAACTTTATTCAGAATTTTGTTTTGTGCTACCTAATTTTTATTTTTGGATAGACAAATGCCAGTAGTTAGTAATCAGTAGTTGTCATTATATATAATCACTATATTACAAATTATTTTACAAAAAATTAACATGCAAACCTAATTAATTTAATCACTATATTTTCCATTAAATTTGTCTCATTTTTACGAAAGAAAGTCATTTATGCATGAAGTATGAAAAAAGTTTTTAGTTCAATTGATAGGGACAATGTATTATAATATGCACGGGTTAGAGTTTGAACCCCGACACCTCCATTGATAGGTGATTTTCTAGCTAATAGACTATTTGATAAAAAAATATAAAATAAAAACTAATCATCATTTTGGTTAAAAGGAAATAGATAATATCTTCAAAATAAATTTAGAAGTATATTGAGTAAACATGATATGTTGAAGTAAATTGACAACTTTTCCCGGTAAAAACAAAGTAAATTAACATTTTCTCTTCTTTAAAATTTCTCCTCTTCTTATCTCAACCAAACATGACATCTAATTAAAATATTATTCCCTTCATTTCTCCTTCTATCAGACCCAATGAGGTCAGGAAAAATTCCATACAATATAATTCAATACTTTAATCTCTAAACAGAAATTATGAAAATTAAAACCCCTCCAAAAAAAGAAATTTTGAAAATTAAATGTCATTACTTTTAGTTTATTGAAAAAGTAATTATTATTTATAAAAAAAATAAAGTTATTTCTTTTGAGTTTTGAGCTATTGATAAACAAACAAACAAGCACACAAATTAGACAAAATTTAATAAGAAACATATTTTTGAGGTACAAAACATTTTCTTTAGCACGAGTTCCTTGATGTGATTCATCTCATCTGAATCAACAACAACACTCCAAAACAAGGCAACGTGTAACGTGTCGTAGGTGCTTTCATTTGATTGGTCATTTTTTAGATAAAAAGGTAACCGTCCATTTCACATTCCCTACCTATGCAAATTTATTTATTTTAATCATTTTTCTTTACAGAACCTAACTCTGCATTCATTTTAATTCTTCATTTTCCCTCTTTCTGCAAATATAACTCTACTTTTTTTCTTCTTCTTCTTCTTCTTCTTCTTCTTCTTTCATCGTTATCGTTGTGAAGGTTTTCGAATTCAGAACCTGAAATTCGCTCTTCGATTTTTCAATGGCTGCGATTTGTAGACATATGCGACAATTATCTGGATTACGAGAATTAGGGATTTCGAGAATAGTACCATCATCGTCTTCGCTTCAAATTCAAACTTCAATTTCAGCTTCAACCACAAGATCTTTTTCGCAATCTCAATTGGTCAAATCCAATGGCAAACATTTGTTCCTCGTTGACACATTGGCTCTTGTAAATTTCACTTTTTCCCTTTTTTGTTTTTGTTTTTTACTCTGTGCTGTGCATGTTTGGAATCACGATGAGTTTGTGTTAAAATTACTTATGCACCGTGATTCTGCTAAACTCACCGTCAATCCAAATATATTGTAACTGGTATGGTTTGACTTATTGGTTTGAATTGTGATTTTTGTAGGTTAGGAGATTAGAAGGGCAAGGAGTGCCTTCAAAGCAAGCTGAGGCTATAACTGCTGCTATAACTGAAGTTTTGAATGATAGTCTTGAAAATGTGTCTCAGGCTTTGGTATCCAAAGGAGAAATGCAGAAAGTAAGAACCTTTGGTGCAACATGCTTTATTGCTTTGTGGTGATTTGGCAATTTAGTCTGTGAAATTGTAGTGGTTAGATAATTTGGTCTATGAAGTTACTAATGTTTCTAAGTGATTCGTCAAATTGAAAATCCTTGCATTTATGTGGGTCTGTTTAATTTATCAAAACATTTCCTCTTTTCATTTCCTAGAACTAGAATATGCGTTCATTTTAACTTGCTGACTAGAAGATGATAGATTTTTGAAGTGATTCATTATGATGGAGCAAAGATAAAATGCCATCTAGGGATGATGCATTTTCGGAAATAATGAAAATAGTTCTTTTGTCATTTTCGTTAAGCAGACCCTTAACTTATTCGGGACACCTTTAAAGACTAAATTTATTGATCTAAAAGGACTTATTGGTCAAGGATTTTTTATTTATGGAATCATATTAGAATTTTGTTAATTTCATAGAACAAATACTCAACTCCTACAGTTTTTAGGGACTAAATTTACGACGCACTTGTCTTTTGTTGCTGTTATTCTGTGGGGTGTACAATTTGGCTTTGTCTTACCAAATGTTGTGGTCGACTTCAATTTAGATTCCGGACTAATATTAGCTTTTTTGTTTCTTTGTTTTAGACTGAAATGATTCAAGAGTCCAACCTGTCCAAATTCAAATCAGAAGTGCAGAGTTCACAGGTATTTATTAATTAATTATGACTTGTAAGGAAGTCTTTGTTCTGCGTGGATTTGAAGTTGTATGATTTTTGGGCACAAAGATGTGTTCGTACTAGTAGTGAACATGCTAGGGCTGCACATACGACTTTTGTGCATCATATATCATTGCAGGCAGGAGAGGCATCCTACTTTATTAATGCCATGTCATAAGTATGAGTTTCAAATTATTAATGAGGTAGCTACGCTTATTCAGGAGGATGAACAATATTGTTTGCATTTACTTATTGGAAAAACATTTTAGGGAATATATGCATCATGATCCCCAAGTATTAGGTTAAAGCAAAATGCCCATTATTTTCTTTGTTCTGTACATCAATAAAACATGTTAATGGACTAATGACACTGTTAGGATAAGTTATCTGAAACTGAAATAATTATAGCTTAGTTCCTTCACTATTCTTTCCAATTTTTCCAATGATGGCTTCTCTTTCTGTTCTTTTCTTCCCTTTCATTCCGCTCACTGCTTCGATTGCATTGCATTGCATGCGGTGAACATGAAGTTGTCTCTAACTTCCAAAACAATGTATTTTGGGCACTTATGAAATTGGATTTCTTGAAATAATTCAATTTTGGGATTTATACAAAACTTCTGATGTGAGATATTGTTCCTGCTCAAACCTTTGTTTGCCTTGTTTTTTAATCATGTTATATTCGTTTTAATTAGAGAATAAAGACCCATTTCGGTCCCTCACCATTTCCTTGCGACCCAATTCAGTCCCCGACAAAATTCAATATCCAAATTACTCCCTAACATTTTCATAATGGCCCAATCTAGTCCCTGAATCATTGTAACAGAGGGACTGATTTGCCCCCCAGTATGAAAATGTCACGGACTAATTTGGTATTATTTTTTGTCAAGTATTGAATTGGGCCGCAAGGAAATTGTGAGGGACAAAAATGGGTCTTTAGTCTTTTTTTTTTGACAAAGGGTCTTTAGTCTTTTAGTTATTAACTTTCAGCTGCGTTAGATAATCAATAATCAATGACTTGTTCTAAACTTTAAACTTCCATGGGGAATTGCCAACATCTGATATTTGTAAAACCAGATAGTATAGTAAGCAAAGGAAAGTGAACACAAATTTTAACGTAGAGAAGAGATGGGAAAATTCATTAAATCTCATTCTCTGGTTACCTTTTATATCTGAATTCTGAAGATCATCAAACCAAATTGGCTGTTTGTGACTTCGTGCTATTAAAACAATTCATGTGTGTCCGTTGCTATGATAGGATTCTCGGGTCATTGATTATGATCCTCCTCAAGGTTTATCTCATTTAGGGAAAATAGGATTTTAACTTTTCCAAAGATCCAAATATGCTCCTTATGTTAATGATACTTTTCAAAATAATACTTCATAGATAGGTGGAGAACGTACTTCTGCTGCTTATTTGTCAAATCAATTATTTAGGAGCGTAAATCTAATGGTTGGAGAATACGTGTACACTATATAAGTTTATTGGTTATATTATTGTATTATGTTAGGAAATTACTGCTGGGACTGGGAGGGCATCTGTCTTATAATGGGAACTATAATGCATCCGTTTTTTTTTCTTATCCATGACTTTATATTTTTCTTTATCCTTGTAATTGTTGTTTGCATTAATTCATTTGATTTATTGGTGAAAATGGTTTTATTTGCCTGGTGCTGTATATGCTGAAAAACTTATGATTCAGGGGCACCATTTTTCACTGTTGCAACATGAAACTGAAAAGCTTAGGAATGATATAGAGAAGATGCGTAGTGAATTGAGGTATATTCATCAGTTTGAGTAATTGGCCTTGACCAACCACCATAGCTTTGCTCATTTGATTTGTTATGAGTTTTATGGTGCAATCGTATGGTTTGTGATGCAGGTATGAGATGGACAAAGTCACTGCTGGGCAGCGATTGGATTTGAACCTTGAAAGGGGGTAAGTGAAGAACAAATGTGCTGTTTGTCAAAGATTACAGAACTTATTGAAATTCTTGTTTTCACTGCTATGGTTGATATTTTACTTCACTTACAGGAGAACTAGGGAGGAACTGTCAAATCAGAGTGCTGAAACTAACAACCTGACCAACAAACTTGATAGGGTAAGTGTGTGCGTTTGATTTTATGGTAGAAACCATTAAAATTGGGTAATTTTTCAACCTGGCCCCCTAAAGTGTGGCTTTTTTATGGAAGCACGCTTCCGGTAGTAGTGTATTTTTGGGGGCTTTGAGCATATAGGATGCATATTGAGAATTTACCTAAAATTCTTTGTCTATTTTAATAAAAGTACAGATTTTTGTTACTACATCAGATAAAATTCATACTGTCACCAAACCTATTTGTGGGGGCTTATGCTTGGAGTTAAAAAATTTACACTATGTTTTACATGAAATTTGCTTTTATCGTAAAATCATCTAAACATAAAACGCTTAATTTCAAACTCAATTTTTGCCAAATCATTTTACAATATATTTAATTGAAAATTGCACTTATGAAATAAATGTTCATCCAAAGAATCACATACAAAGCATACATGTTACATTTAGTAGAAGTCGATTTTCTTGCTATTTGCAGCTCATGCCAAAAATTGGGCATCTTTTCTTGATGTAAATTTGTGTCATGATATTCAGGAGATTCATTCTTTAAGAGCACAACTGGAAGCAGCTAAATATGAGGTCATAAAATACTGCATAGGAACCCTTGTTTCAATCTCTGCCGTTGGGCTTGCTGTTCTCCGCATCTTGATGTGAACAGGGTGTCTGGTGTCTCAGTTAACATTATAAAACCAGGTGGAAAAGATCAAGAGTAGCTATTTGGAAGATGGTGTATGTTCTGTCAGAAACAATTGCAAATTTACAGTACATAACTAGTGGAGCTGAAGGAACTAGCTCCCCATTAGGCAAAGTTGGGCCTTTTTTTTTAAGCCCTATTCTTTCTACAAATTTCCTTTCGTGTATTCATTGACCATGCTTGTGGCATATTTGCACGTGATGATAGTATGAGATAAACACACGCATCTTAGAGGCCTGTTTTATAATCTACTTCAGTTTAGCAGATGGATCTAGATTATATGTATTTGCACGCTTTACATATATGAAGTTATGAATTGACACACTTAAAATATTTCTTCATTCCTTTTGCCCAGTAGTCTAAGCCCATATGTATTTTGAAATGTTTTAAAAACTAAGTTTGTGTTTGGTTACCCGGCAAAAACACTCAAACGCGCGTCCTGTCCATGAAATGTGATTTCAACGTGTTTGGTTTTCCACCAACATCTTACCGCCGCCGTACGTTTTCATCTTCAAAATCGATTCTTAGAGAAGCTGCTCTCCCTAGCTTCTTGAAATCGAGTCTATCTAACGCGGAAATACACAACACCCATTTGTCTCTTTTACCCTTGAATCTTATCACTTCCTTTCACATACCTTTTAATATTTGACAGATCCCTTCACCTACTTAAGAAATCTGTTACTCCATCTCACTGTTGATTGATGTCTGTGTTTTTTTTGTTGCTGTGAAGTGTTTTATTTTTTTGTATTACAGAAAACTCAAGGAAGAAGACACTGTTTTTTTTTTTAGGATAGAAGACATGTTGTACATGTGTTTTTTGTTGTGAAATATTTTTGTTTCTTGCTCTATGAAATTGAAACCCAAAGTCTTTCTTAATAGCCCTTTATGATTTTTGGAGCCCAATAATTTTACTATTGTTGTGTAAATTTTATAAAGTAAATATGAATCTCTAGTTGCTGATAGTTTTTTTAATAATCTATTTTTGGTAGAAAGTTTTTTTTTATTAAAATTAAAAAAGTAACATAAAATTAAATAACTAACTAAAATTGGAAATGAATGTAGAAAAGTTAAATGAAATATATTTTAAATGCACACATATAAAAAAAAACTCATTTTTGTCATTTACACAACCAAAATCAATTTTGACACAAAATAGTCAAACAACATTTTTCATGTAAATCACTTCTATCGTAAAGGTGTCCAAACATAAATCACTTTTTCACTCAATTCACTTTTAATCAAAATTAATTCTACAGAATCAATTCTATCAAAATCAATTTTGTCCACCGCACAACCAAACACACTGCTAAATCAGATGATTCAATCAGCTATGGTCTGGTGATTGGAACGTTTAAAGTAATTTAAACATGCCTTTACTTTCACAAATTGATTATAGATGTCTTAGATTATCTGTATGTGACCATCTCATGCTCTAATTGTCATCTCTTTTATCATGGTTCATTTCCTTCATTTTCTTTTTCCTTGACATGAAAAAACTATTTTTTTTTATCCTTCCCTTTTGTCGGAATGAAGAAACTGAACTCTTCCAAATTGAGAAAGAACCCGACCTAGCTAGACTGCAGAGACAAGCAATTGACCCATTTATACGCATGTTAGGAAAAGCGATATCTACATACTCCTATAGGCTATAACAAAATACAAGCAAAAGAGATTCAAAAATTCAAATGTATTTGATACAAGATTTATACCAAAATCATTCGATTCTTTAGATATGTTTTGCTCATATTTTGTCATGGAAGGAGTGCATGACTTTTAGGCTTCGTTTGCGAGTTTGAAAGGGAGAAGAGAAAGACTTTGGAAAGAAAAAGGAGGAAATGGAAGGAAGAGATAGCTTTGAGATGAGAGAGTTTTGAAAAATTCAATTTTCTTTGTAATACAAAATCTCCCTTATTTGAGGGAACTCAAAGAAAGTATTGAGTGAGGTTTTTAGAGATCTTAGATAAATTTTCCAAATCCGTTACATGTTATAATATTCTAAAAATTAAATGAATTGTAAGTATTCTCTTATTATTCTCTCTACAAAGTTACTCTTTTAACAAGGTGAAACAATTCTCTGTATTTTTCTCATCTTCCTCCTCCAAAGGTCCTTCCATTTCCTCCTGTCGAAACTCCCCTGCCCTCCCCTTTGCGTAAGTTCTTATCTTATGCAATGAAAGTTTCTTTGAGTAAATCAGTATTAGAGAGACTTTTTCCCTAAAAAAAGTATTAGTGATTTCGAAACCTATTTGTCTAGTTATCGATTGTTCAACTCTTAGTTCTCTTCATCAAATTAGTCCTCTAATTTATCACATAAGTAAATTTGCATAATTATATTTATTCATTTATTTTGCATATTCCGTCCATTTATTTGCATCATGTTATTCACGCTGATCATAAAAGTGTGGCTTAAATAGTTAAAATGTTTATGTAAGTTCGCGTGTTTTTTGTTTTCGTTGTTGTATCTTTTTTATTATTGCAAAAAAAACCTAGTAAGTTCTAAATGTTTTGCTTTTGGTCCTTGTCGTTTTCATCCGTTACAAAAACGCATATGTGGCTAACAAAATGTGAAGTGACAGATGACGATGATTTAACAAAGTGGATGATGAGTCATACAATGAAAGAGACCAAAACAAAACAAAATTCATAGAAGGAACAAAACCAAAATAGTGCACTATCACCAATTGATTTTTCCCCCCTTTTATTCTTCTTTTCCCTCTCTTCTTCTTCTTCATCTTCATCTACATATTCATAAGCTTTCCCAAAAAAAAAATAAAAATTCAGAAAAACTGAAACTAATTATTTGTTAATTAATTGTTATGAGCCACTAGAAAATTAAAAAGCTCAAATCAATAATACGTCTTCATTCCCCAACATCATCAAACTCCACACTTTCCTCCCCAGACACCCATTCCTCAACTCTTAATTTGCTCTCAAAAACCCTATACTCCCTCCTCTTTCCTTAAACTCTCTCGCTGAATTTGCTTAAGTCCTTATACTCTTTCGCTGAATTTTTGAATCAAATGAGATTTTGTTGTGAATCGAGAGTTCTACATACTCTCTCATTTCTTCTACTCCTTCCCTCATTCCGTAAACTCTCCCGCTGGGTTGTTTTAGATTGGAGCTAGGAAATTGGGTTGGGGCTTTTTGTTGTTTGAATTCAATTTTGCTTTTGCGATTTTTGTTTAGAGATTCATGGTGATAATTTTTTGAAATAAACCTCATTGGGAACAACCACTTTTGATTGAAATAAACCTCATTGGATACAACCAACTTTTGTTTTAAATCAAATGAAGTATATTGTTTGTGATGTTGGTGATTTTCGTTTGTTAACTATCAACATGTTTGTTGTTGTCGATTTATGAATGTGTGAATTAATTGATGTTGCGGAAAGTGAAAGATGTGTGTTGACGAGATTGTGTTGTTGATGTTGGATTTTTTTAATATTAATTTCTTATGAATTTGGGATTTGAAAATGAATCAATTTCCAGAAATAGGGGGAATGAGATGAAGATTCAGATGAAGAAAAATTAATTAATTTTGAGCCAATAGCAAAATGACATGTATATTTGAGTTAACACTTTTTTTCCACAAAACTAACGGATAGGACCAAACTAAGACATACAATTTAGGGGCTCAGACGGACAAAAAATTAATTATGGGACAAAAGCGATCCCAAAAATATAGTTAAGGGACAAAAAGAACAATTAAGCAAGTCGCAACAACGGAATTTTTCAAGAGTAACCAGAAAAAGAACAATTAAGCCTAACTTAAATCATTCAAGTTATGTTTAAGAGAATGAACATTTGTTTGCTACCAAAGACTAGGAGTTTGAAGGGAGATAATCTTGAAGTGTAATCACAAAAGAACAAAATCAATGTGCAAAAGAACCATGCTTTCGTGGAAATCATGGGAATTTTACAGTTTTATGATCTACTACCTCCGTTCCTTTTTAATTGTCACATTTTGACATTTTACACAAACCAAGACAAACTATAAATGTCACTACTTTTGATACAATAATTTATATTTTTTACTATAATAACCTTATTCAGTTAATATATCATCTCATATATTTCTCTCTCCGTAATAAATAACTAAGGATAATATTGGTAAAACAATATTTAAAGTTGCATTGAACTTTGAAAGTGACAGTTAAAAAGGAACAAAAAATTTCTTCAAAAGTGACAATTAAAAAGGAACGGAGGGAGTATATGTGAACTTTTAGCATAAACTAGACTCTAACCCGTGCGATGCACGGGTTTTTGTAGAGTTTCATATATAACTATCAAATTAGTTATATTATTATTTTTATAGTTATATTATATATTATGTCATCAAACTACTTCAAAAAGCAACAAAAACAAAAGATGGACTGCAATAAAAATGACAAATCAAAAGAAAAAAAATATATATACAAAAGTCTTCACGAAGAAATTGGTTCTAACCGCAAAGGCTATTAAGTTTATAAAAATGAAAATGAACTGTTATGTAGTAATCAAAAGAAAGAAAAAATAATGAACATGAACTCCTTTGTGTATCCGAAAAAAATAATAATAAAAAGGAACTGCAATAGCATTAATGACTTTAAAAAAATGTAAAAAAATTAACTTTAGTACCGTATATTCATTTTGGAAGCAACATTCTTTCAGTAAAAGTGGTAAAAGATTTAAAGTGTTGTCATGTACTACCTGATTCAATTCCTTGCAGACCTTTTTTTTTTATAAAAATTAATAAGGTCCGCCAAAAAGGGCGGGATTAGGGTTATTAGGTTTAATTGCATGATGATGAGAGAGATGAAAGTGAGTGAGAAATGATTTAGGGATTGTGAGATTGAAAGAAAGAGGACCCGAGATTTGTGTTGAATATATAAAAGTAAAGCAATCACATTTCATCAAAAACACCAGTGCCCTAGTGGTAAGAGTTGTGAATTGGTAGCATATGATATCTGCTTTGATCTCTAGTAAGAGTTTTTTCATAAATTTTTTTAAAACTAAAAATTAGATAAATGAAAAGGTTAAAAGACATGTCATTACGTGTTTCTCATGCAATAGAATTATAGAAAACTAAGAAAAGGTTTTTCCTTTACAATGTTAGTAACATAAACCTTTTCTTATAGAATTTCTTATGATACATATATTTTTATAATCCTTTTGGATTTAAAATTTTCTCTAAGAGGAAATTTTAGCTAGCTTAAACTCGTATATTATAGCATGAAATCATATATTTTCATAACCCAGAGGCATGGCGGGAAGTTATAGCGGGAAGTTAATAATAACATGGTGAGTTACCGCGGTAATAGTGGTTCTATAATAGTAACGTGGAGGGAGTGATGCTTCAATTTAATTAATTATAATTTTAATTCATTAGTATAGGGAAAAAATGTGGAAGAGAGAAGAAATGAGAAAATGACATAAATGTTGCATATTAATTTTGAAAGCAAGATTATTTCAGCAGAAACTTAGGTGGCCGAGTGGTAAAACATGTGTTGTGATAGCATTTGGTACATGGTTCAACTCTTGGTAGGAATTTGTTTTCATAAATTTTTTTCAAAACCAAAAATTAGGGTTAGTCATAGAGTTAGGTCAAGACTACCTAACATTTAGTATTATTGAGATGGAGGATATGGATAAAATAAAGGGTGAAGGTGTGCGGCTAAGATGAAAATGGAGGAAGAAAGACATGAAGAAGATGGAAAAACCAAGTTTTTTAAATTTGAATTTTTTGTCTTCTCGTTTTTTTATTTTAGTCCCTCTACGAATTTCACTTTTTAGTTTTGATTCCTCGCACTGTGTGACTAATCATCCACTTTGTCAAATCAGCATCGTTTACCATGTCAGCCATTGCCACATCACCCTCCGTTAGCCAGATATGTGTTTTTGTAACGAATGAAGACGACAAGATCCAAAAGCAAAACATTTAAAACTTACATGGTTTGTTTTGCAACAAAAAAAGATATAAAAACGAAAACAAAAAACAGACAAACTTACATATACGACTTAACTATTTAAGCATAAGAGTGGGATTGAGGGTGACCAAGCAAAGCTGCGGTGTACAATAAACGTTAAACACTCAAATAAGACAAGCAAGACAATACACTTGCTAGGAAATGCATTATCACATTGGAAAGGTGACTAGCACCAAATCCTCTCAAAAGATACATACATACAACACAATGGTATAAAAAGAGGCCCACGAAAGATTTAAATTTATTCATGGTTGAAATTTTGATTTGAATTTAAAATAAGAAATAGGCTTCCCTGCACGTCACCCTCAGTATCGATCTCACCTAAACTCTCATGCTTACGTACGTCAATCGTTTTGTTCTTCCACACCTGTAGCTGCATCCTCTTTGCATTTACTTGTTTATGTGATCCTTAATTAATTGAAAATTGCTTTTCCCACGTTAAACAAAGCTAAAACACACTAGAAAATGATATTTTTACCCCGGCGACAGTTAACTGCCGTTGGGATGGTGTCATCGGCAGTTAACTACCGCCGGCTACCATCGGCATTTAATTGCCGCTGCGGGCAATTATGCAGAACAAAACCTGCTATTTTTGTAAGCAAGCCATTTTTCGGCCGATTTATAATCTGTAATCCAAAACAACAATTCCAGAGGCAGTACAAATCTTACATCAATTATAATCATTCATAAGCAAAAACATTACATAATCTTTCACAGTTGACCAAAATAAAATCAATTCGACATTTCGTTAAAATTACACGAATGTTTGAAATTCAACAAAAACATAAATAGTGTTTGACATTCAACAACACATTACATAATATTACATGAAATCTCTACCGACATTCCTTGTACATACAGTTGAAACGAACACAAAGATATAATACATTATTTTCAACCATATGCCTAAACATAAATCCAACGTCACTATCGTCACGAATAAGCCGAGGCCAATAGACCGTTTTCCACATGTCTTCATTTTTATCTGCCCCAGGTCATAAATTGACATCTGAGCAAATACATGACATGTATGATGATTTTCACCAGCATGGAGAAAATAACTGTTAAGTTGTGTCTCCAACTTATCCATAGCGTTGGTCGGAGTTAGAAAAACCTTAATTGTCTTTTTGAAAGCAGAGTACCGGACATGAGCTTAAATTTGTGTAACCTCAAACATGTTTAACTTCACAAAAGTTTATAAAATATCAAACATCAGAACAATATTAAATTAAACGTAATAACCAATATATATATATATCAAATGCGGAAACATTATAACCAATAACAAAGTAGGTGCATATTCCACCACATAAAAGTTATATATATATATATATATATATATATATATATATATATATATATATATATATATATTAATATGTTAGTTATATATTGGCCACAAAAAATTGGCGTTACATTATCGACCACAAAAAATATGTTGGTGTAATATCGACAAAAAAAAAAAGATGAACACCGACAGAAACAAAAAATCACTCATATCGCATCAAGTCAATTTGAACCATCTTCATCTTCCGCAATAACTTGAAATTCTTGCTTTGCTTTTTCAGGACTATCACACACAATTGGATTGGCTTGGTTTGACTTTTTTGGTGGGAGCGAATTCTCTCTTTTCTCAATGTTCATGAGGTCTCGGAACCTAGCTTGTTGATCCAAAAACTCAAATTCTCAAGTCGATGTCTCTTCACTTCTGTGTATGTTCCACTCCGTAGATGATGGAGGTAGTGTACAACCATCTTTCAAAAAAACAAGAACAACATGATTGGAAATTAAGCCTAGGCACATGATGGGGTTTTTTTGCTTAAGCGGTGGCACCCCTCTAAGTGGGAAAAAGGATTCCGAATTTCCGATTTCATGACTTGTCAACTCCACTATAAGTCTATTGTAATAAGTTGCAACGATGTGACCCATATCGGGTAAAGTCAACCACTTATCTACAAGTGCAATACCACCACTATTTGAGGGAGGATGCAAGTCATTTAAGATGTAGTTAAAACGATCCTCACTCGCAACGACAATTAACTGCGGCAGTTAAAGCCATTTAAGGTTGTTGTATTCAGCAAAATCATGAACGCAGCGGCAGTTAACTGCCGATGGATTCAAATGCGGCGGCAGTTAACTGCCGATGGCATGTTCCTGCAGCAGTTAACTACCGCGGGGGTAAAGATGTAATTTTCAGGTGTGTTTTAGCTTTGTTTGATGTGTATAAAGCAATTGCCTAATTAATTAGGAGTAAGTCTATGAAGCCCAGATACTCCAAAACGGAGATGTACCCGTATCGGATACGTATCAGATACCTGATACTCCACAGATACTCGCGGATATGCAGTGGCGGATCAAGAAAAAATTGTTTGGGTGGGCCACAAAAATAAACTATAATATCTATACAAAATTTACGTTATAATAAGCATTAAACACAAGATTGACCATCAAAAAATAAATTGTATACCTTAAAAATTCAAGATAATTATCTATACATTTCGATTGACTTGAAATTGTGCTAATAAAACGTACTGAAATGGAGAAGAGGGTGGACCACAAGGTAATTTTAGTTAACAATCTAAGATATTTTAATAATTTTCCATATAAAAAAATTTATTTTTTTTAGTGGGGTGGGTCGTGCCCACCTTAGCCCTAAAATCCCTCCGCCACTGCGGATACATACCCACAAAAGTATCAGAATTAATTATTTTAATTTTTAAAAAATATTTTATTTGATACTTATAGGATACTTCATAAATACACAATGATACTTATAAGATACTTCACAGGTACGTATCCTAGAAAAGATGAAGGGTAAAAAAGTGAGACAAAAGATGAAGGGTAAAAAGTGAGACAATGTTGTAAAAATTCAGTAGACATGTATATGATTCAATTTTAGATATGCATCAGTAAAATTGTTTCTCGATGAACCACTTAAAATTATATATAATATGGTTTATAAGAAAACTTTACATTTCTTCAAGTATTTTATACACATATAAGTTTTAGTATAAAAATTTTGTTAACGTATTTTAGCCGTATCGTATCTTAAATTTAAAAAATTCGCAGTATCCGCGTACCCGTATCATATCGTACCCGCACTCGTATTCGTATCCAGGCTATAGGGAGTAACTGATAAAGTAATAATTATCTACTGCTATATTTACATCAACCCTAAACTCTAAGTATTTCATTAAGTGATCAAAATCGACGTACGTGGATATAATTTGAATTAATCAATGATATCCTACGTTATTACGACACAAGATAGTATAAAGACAACGAGATAGCATCAAGGTTGAAATATATCTACTACCCTAACTCTCTCTAACCAATCAAAGGCTCATGGTATGTTTGCAAGTTGACTTTTGAGGAGTTTTAGAGAGAAACATTTTATAGGGTGTCTAAATCTTGTCATTTATATAATTGAAACTTGAAAGAATGACATAATATAAATCTTACAATATTGCAATCACTTCTTTAACATTTTATCATTTCTTTAATTTAAAAATAAAAAGAATAAATCTTCCCCCGACATATTCCCTCAAAAACCCAACTCCCAAAATAGCCATACAACACATCCCTTCTATAGAAGTGAGATGAATATCCATATACACATAAATAGAGTCAATATCCATATGGTCCACAACCCCTCTAATTTCTCTTTTCTACTTTTCATCTATTGGAGATTTTTTCTTTCTTTCTCTTTTCAAAATCATCGTTCTTCATAATTTTTCTCTCTATGATCTTTTAATCTAAATAAGTGATTTTTTTAGATATATTTGATTTTTATTTCTTTTTTTTTATGAACTCGTCACATGAATGTCGTTGTTTTGTTCTCTCTATTTTAAACTATTAACTTGAGTGTTATAAATTTGTTTACAGATTTATCCTTTTTGTTTTCATTGATGTTGAATTTGAATTATTTTTGATGTATTCTATAAATTTAAATAAATGAATAATGTTGTTTTTTAGTAAAGAAAAAGTTTATAGCAGTAAAATATATTGTAGTAAAAATGTTTTCTTGTAGTAAAATATTATAAAGGATATATGTCGACATGCGATCCACGTCTTATAAAATTATGTTTTTTTTTTTGTTGACAAAACGTCTTATAAAATTTTGTTGATTTCTCTGTCTATAATTATTACTACCTGGAAGAAAAATACATAATAAGGGTTTAGTCGAGAAACCATCCTCAAAATTCATGAAGTGAAGCAACCAACTAGCTGAGCACCATTAGTAGCCCGTCACGTAATTCAACGAAAACTGTGATTTTGATACGTATCATCATTCCCTCATTTAATATCATATCATCATTTTTATACTCCCACCGTCCCAAAATATAAGCAAAAATTGGTCAACAAAAGTTAATGTATTTGGTTCAAAATTTGTACCAAATACATCAACTTATGTTGACTATTTTTTGCTTATATTTTGGAACAGAGTAGTATTTTATTAGAGTGAATCATCAAATTCGTCCGTGAATTTGCACGCACCAATCAGTTTCGTCCCCCAATTTTGCGAAATATCAAATTAGTCCTTGAATTTGTCAAATGTCAAGCAATTTAGTCCCTCCGTCAAGTTGTGTTGTTAACGGTGCTGACGTGGACCGTTAACCACTCACATGGCTTGCCATGTCATATGCCACACAATCAGGGACTAATATGGCCGAAAATGACAAAATTTCCAAGGACGAATTTGATGGATTTGCAGAAAATGTTTGGCATGTTCATGAAGGTTTTCAAACGGCTATTTCTTCCTCAATTCTATAAAATTGGAACCCTAATTTTTGAATATGTAATCTAGAGTCCAAAATCTTCAAAATTTCTTCCATTAATTAATGACAACGTTCTTCCCCAATTCTAAAAACTTCAAACCCTAATTTGTTTTTATTGAATTTGAAATCCAAAATCCCCAAAATTTCTTCAAGCAAAATTGTTCAGATTGAATACGAAATGATGGTTGGTGGACGTATGGGCAAAAACAGTTCTCAAAGTTGAGCTTCACCTTCAAGCTCTATGTTTAATGGTGATGTCAGAATGCTTGAATGTTGGGGTCCTAGAATTTATGTTGTAAGAAAAGACAATACTCTCAAAAACCCATGAAGGTCTTTCTATGCTTGCGCTTTGCCAAAGGTTTGTTTAACAATGGTTATGTGATGTCATAATGGTTTGTTTAATGGTGATTGAATTTGAATTTTTTTGAATTCTTTGTACATGATGATGATGATAATTGTGAATTTTTTGTCTGGACGTTGATGAAGCTGAAGAACTAGGATACTTTAAAAATAATGGAATTGGTGCTGGTCAGGGAAGAAAGACAAGATTGATGGAGAAGGTTCAGTCTATGGTTAAGGCTAAGCAAAGTGGCAATGAAGAGGTTTGGAAGGCAAGGTTGATGGACAAAGTTGATTATGTAGGAAGTGAGCTTAGGTTGATTAAGTATTTGATAGTCATAGTTTGCTTGTTTGAGTTTTTTAACATGTTACTGTATTGTACTAGGAGTGTGTAATATCCTCAGTGAAAAGAGGTTGAAGAAGATTGAATGTAACCTTTATGTCATAATATTACCACCAAATTAGTCCCTGAATTACTTGAATAACTATCAAATCGGTCCATACATTATATGAAAAAACCATCAAATTGGTCCTTGAATTATATAAACAGATATCAATTTGATCCTTGATGCATATATGTTCAGAACAAAGTTAAAAGTAAAGAGACATAATTTGGGGCATTAATAAGTCATAATTAAGTAATTGCACTGCAAGTGCAGGAATATTACATAGCAAAAACAACCCAACTATGGGGCATTAACAAGTCATAAGTCATAGAAGGAGGTTCTTAAATATTACATAGCCCAAAAACAAACCCAACTAGGGGGCATATTTTAAACAAGTATAAATATTACAGTTCCAAAAGCACTTGTAAACAGGTATCAAGCATCACTTCTTAGGAAATCCTAGGGTTAGGATAAACTCCATGAAGTGGGAGTTGTTGCCCTTGAACACTCCCTGACCACCCCTCAATTTCTTATCTTTCCAATGCTTTGTGAAGTTCCTCCATAGGTGCATCACACAATATCTATGTGGCACCCCCGACATTACTTCTTGCATGACTGGAATCAGACCCTGCCAAGTTGACAATAATCAATCAAATTAGTCCCTGCATTATCTCACAACCCATCAAAATGGTCCCTGAATTATATAACTAACTATCAAATCGATCCTAAAAGTATGGGTAAAACAGGGGTAAAAGCGGAAAAACAGAAAAAATTGGAACTGAGAAGTGAAAATTGAAATTTGTACAGTTTCAATCAAAATGGTCCATGTACACGTGGATGGCTGTTTGACACGTGTTCATTGCAGCGCAGCATACAGAAAGACACATCAGCCTCATTAACGGAGGGATTGGACAGAGGGATGAATTTGATGGACATCTGCAAAATTCAGGGACTAATGGGATATTTTGCAAAATTGGGGGACAAATTTGATTGTTCATCTAAAATTCAAGGACGAATTTGATGATTCACTCTATTTTATTATTTTAAAATCATTAATTTTCTTAAAGTTGTACCTAACAAAACTTTACGCTTTTAAAAAAAATCCTACAAAAATAAAAGGTTAGAGCACTTTCATAAAAATTACCTTCACATTCACAAAATATTCTATTATTCAAAACTTCCAATATCAAAGACACTTTTACATGACAACAATGATTTTTATACACATTATATTTTTCGAAACTCATTCAACATTTCACTTTGTTTCTATCTCTTTATTTCTATCAGATTAGCAACCGATCACACTCATATTACTTTCTTTATCTCTTAAGGTGCACACACATATTAGAGGTATCCACCAAATTTTTTCCTTTACTTAATATGCAAATTAATATTAGAAAGCAAATGCAAACCCCTTGAATAATAATATTTAAATGAATTAATTAATATACTCTATCGATGTACAATAATTTTACACATATATGTAATGATGTGTAGCCACGTCATTTATTGAGTAGAAAAACAAATGAATTGTCATATTCATTAATTGAGTTAACAACACATCATTAAATATTTTTTTAAAAAAACATCATTAATACATGTGTAAAATATATGTACACCAAAAAATATAATAATTAAACTCTAAAAAAATTAATCACAATCATACAACTTCCCACGTCAACATTGAACCCCAACCGTTTATACTTTTCACTTTGATTGCGGTTGAAGTTTATTTATTTATTAAGAAAAATTATCATCAAACACAAAGCAAAGCCAAAAACACAACCACTAATGACAACGACCACAAAAATATATCATTTCACATATATAGCATTCTATCAAATCAACAAAAGTATATCAACATACAAACTTTACCTAATCTCCTCACACATTCTTTTTTCTTCCTTTTATTTTACATGTTCTTCCCAAACATCAATAATAATAAGAAAAAGTAAAATAACAAGTCCCTCCCAAAAGTTCTTCATACACTTCACACCATTTCTTGTTGAAACTAAGAGTATTTTGGACTTGACCAAATTTAGTTTTGTTGCTTCAGAGAGGGCACACAACACGCTTAGCTGGAACTGCAATGAGTCGACTTGCTCTCGGAGCAGTGAGTCCAAAAACATCACTTGTATCCATCTCACTAGCCTTCATCCCATTCGGCAACCCCCAAGTAAAACAATGAAGTAAATGGGCCAAAGCTAAATCCAAAGCATAAAGGCCCAACTGCATCCCTGGGCAAGACCTTCGACCTGACCCGAATGGAATAAACTCAAAATGACTTCCCTTAAAATCGGGTGCACTTGAATCCAAAAACCGCGAAGGCCTAAACTCTTCCGGATCTTCCCATGAGTCTTTGTCTCTTCCTATAGCCCACGCATTTATCATCACGCGCGAGCCCTTAGGAACAAAATAACCACCAACCGTTGTGTCTCCTGCTGTCTCATGAAGGAGAAGGGGGATGGGAGGGTGGAGACGCAACGTCTCCTTGACGGCACACTTTAGATAAGTGAGTTTCTCGATGTCTGATTCCTCCACGCGCCGGTCTAGGCCAACCACAGTGGCGAGTTCTTGTTGCACACGCTTTAGTTCTTCTGGATTTCTCATTAGCTCCGACATTGCCCATTCCATTGCTGATGCTACCGTTTCTGTTCCTCCGAACATCACATCCTGTATTGTTGCAACGTTGTCAATTGTCACTTATTTTCAATGTATATATCTTTGTTTTAGTTAATGTTAAAGTAGTAATGTTTTTCTTTATAAACAAAAAGTAATAATGTTTTTGTTTTTGTGTTCCACAGTTATTAAAATGGAAACAATTTAATTTATATACACAATGAATAATTTGTAAATAATTTTGAGACTATCAATCATGACCATAAGATCACTAGCCTTATTTTATCTCTATTAACCATGTATAAAGTCATACACGTATTGATTGTGCTGTGCTTGATAATGAAAATATTTTACAGGAAGATAGATAGTGCTTATGAAAATTAAACTCAAATGGAAAACGATATGGATTGGGAGAAAATTGAGATTAACATTAACCCACTGAACCAGTCAAAAACACTAACCCGCTGAAGTGACTCAATGAGAATTCTTATCTTTGAGGATTCAATTCACACCATTTATTTTTTCCATTATTGAAGGGAAAAATGTAATCCGGAATATTTGTTGCTAAAAAATGACAATTAATTGAATAGACCGGGTCTGTTTCTAACTATGAAGTCTGGATACTCCAAAATAGAGACGTACCCGTATTAGATACGTATCGGATACCGATACTCCATGGATACTCTCGGATACGTACCAGCGGAGTATCAGAATTAATTATTTTAATTTAAAATATATATTTTATCGGATACTTATAAGATACTCGACAGATACACACAGATACTTATTAGATACTCCATAGATACGTATCCTGAAAAAAATGAAAGGTAAAAAAGTGAGACTGTGTTGTGAAAATTCAATGGAGATGTATATGATTCATTTTAAGATATGAATCACTATAATTGTTTTTTGATTAACCAATTAAAAATTATATTTTTGGTGGATGAAAGTAACGAGAGAGATGAGATTCAATCAATCAACATTAAACAAACTTTGTTTTGAGTTCTTTTATTGATGCATTTGTTGATATTCTAACATATGAATGAAAATAGAATATGATTTATACGAAAAAAGTTTCATTTTTTATTTTGATCACATGTATTATTTTTTGTAAATTGTGACTTTTATGATTATATATTATTGAAGAGTAATCAATGCTTATTTTTTTTTTCAAGGATTTTACATGCATATAAATTTTAATATAAATATTCTGTTAACGTATCTTAGCCGTATCGTATCCTAAATTTTAAAATTTCACGTATCCACGTATCCGTATCGTATCGTACCCGCACCCGTACTACGTATATAGGCTTCATAGGTTTCTAATATTCTATGTCAAATCTGATCCTTAGTGCGTTTTTTTTTTCTTTTTATACTTTATTACCAAAAAAAAAATACTTTTTAGATTTAGAGGTATCTCCTTAGTGCGTTTAACAAATGAATCGAGAGCAATCTACTTTTTCCTAAAAATAAAAATAAAATTACGTTTAACGAATGAAAAAAGTGGACCTTTTTTAAAAAAAATAATTTAGGTACATTACTTCTTAGACTATAAAATTATCATTATTGTCTAATTTCTTTTGGTAACAATTATCTTAATTGCTTGAGCCTAATTTTAAGAGAAAACTATTTTATACAATTTTGCATATGGTTTTAGTGAAGAACAAGATATCATAGGAATTATACCTAAATAACTGATCCATATTAAATTTATATAATTCAATTTATCATTAATTTTGTTAATCATTCGAATACAAACTTGAAACATTACAGTTGTGTGTGTAAGTTTTAAGTGGTGTTTATCATTTTGTCTATATATTAAAAAAAAAATCCCATCGGGTCAAAGTTCTGTGTGATATTTTGGTTAAAATGTGATACTTTTAAAGTAACGTTTTTTATCATGAAAAGGTTTGTGTGTCATATTAAAATAAAAAAATTATTCACATGAATATATATTGTATTGTAATGCATGGATATAGGATGGTTTGATCCCCACTCCCGGTATATACAAACAATATACTATTTTTTTTGAAGAAATTAACAATATAATATTAACAATATTAACATTGTTTTTTAAAAAATATAGGCTTAATTGCAGTTTTGATCCCCTATTTTCATCTTTTGGTGGAATTGGTCCCCCTATTTTAAAATTCGACAGTTTTGGTCCATCCATCATATTTTTTAACTAAAAAAAGACGATGTGATAGATTTTAAATGTCGTGGTATATGATCCGAAGATGAAAAAATATTAACATCGATGAAATCGTAAGAAATTTCTCTTGAAAACTCCATTTAAAACATGTTATATCACCATATTTTAGACAAAATTTTAGATAGAGGGAACAAAACTGCTGAATTTTAAAATGAGGGGACAAATTTTGTAAAATGATGAAAATAAGGAGACCAAAACTGTAATTATGGGCAAAAATATACTAGCAACGCATGTTAAATCGTGAGAAGCAAAAATACCTTTTCATTCATTTATCCTTTTGGCTGACATTCTAATTAAAAAATATATATCACCAAAGACTAGATCTCATTTAAGTAACACTTTCTTCACCCCCGACAAAGCGGTTTGGTAGCATTGTATTAAAAAAATTGGTTTGGTGGTAGAAAAGTTGATCATGATTTCATTATCCCTGATAAGGGGGTTAATCCCCACAAATATACTTAATCATTTATTGGCACGTTTGAATTTTTTATTGAAGTTTTTTTGTTGTTGAAGAAAACAAACTATTTTATTTTTTTGCAGATCTACTTACGAAACACCCCTCCATAAAATAAGTCATTCACACAATTGTATACTTCCTTTTTTTTAAAAGGAGTATTACTGCCTTTGTTGCATATATTATAACACGTAGTTTCATCAAATTGTTTATGAATTTTTCTAAGAAAAACTTTTTTTTTGACAGATTTATAAGAAAAATTTAAACGATATTCCCTTCGGTTTTTTTTTTTGTAAGAGACGAACGAGTAAATAAAAGTTGATGTATTTAGTTTATAATATGGATTAAATACTTCAATTTTTATTGAACCAAATAATTTTTTTAAAAAGGAAGGAAATAGATAATAAGAAAACAGAAGGAATGGTTTTGTTTCAGTTCAAATCAAACACAGGTTTTAAAAAATCAATTTTTTTTGCATAACCTTTTCACTTTTAATTAATTAATTAACTGTACGTACCATGTATATAAAGAAAATTAAACCTAGGTTACTTATTATTTTTTTTTTTGAGTAAGTAACATCTAAATAAGAAAACAATATGACGTGAGTGTCACGTAAACATTCAAGTGAAAATACTACATAGTAGTATAGTTTTTTTTTTATTTTTCATTTTAAAAAAAATACTACTACGTAGTAAAGGTTTTTTTTTTCTTTTAAGTAATTAAGCTACATAGTATAGTTTTTTCTTTTTTGTTTTTGTTTGAGGGGAGCTACATAGTATAGTTAGTGATCAAGTATAGCCGTCAAATATTAGAAGAAAAAAAATGAAAGTATAGTCAAGTGTAAATTACTGTTATATACGTATTATCACTTATAAATATCTGTTTCCATCAATTTACCCTCCCCAGTTATTTATTCTCATCTTGAATGTTCACCCAAAAATAAATTATTTAGTAATTATGTGTGGTTGAAAATGCAAAAACCTAGTTAAAAAAATATATACATACCATGATAATGGCTTTGATGTTATCCCTGGTGAGTTTGATGGAGTTATGAAGATCATCCGATTCATTATCTACTTTAGCTTCATCGCTGTAAAAAGCCAACAATTCATCAACCATATCACTATCTTCATCACCACAATCACCGCTCATATTCCTCTTCTTCTCCACATGTTCATCAAAAATCTTATCAATAAAACCATTCAATGCACCACGAGCCTTAACAAGCCTATCATTAAAACCTTGAGGATCAACCCACTTCAAACAAGGAACAAAATCTGCAATATTAAAAGCACCAAACAATTTCGAAAACTCTTGAAGTATCGAAATGAACTCATCTTGTCCTTCTTTTGAACACGACCCAAAAGCCGCACGATAGATAATATTTTTTGTCAAATTAAAAACCAACTCACCAACGTTAACAGACTTTCCCAAGTTGTTGTCAACGTTGGTGATAGCGGCTTCAACTTCGTCTCTAACGGATTGCCACGACTCAGCACGTTTCCGGCTAAAGAGTTTCATGACACAAAGTTTTCGCATTTGGCGCCAAAAGGGACCGTAGTGAGCGAACGCCATGTCAGCACGGTTATAAGTGAGGTAACTTATCGCTATGGTCGCCGGGCGATTTGAAAAGATGCTGTCGTGTAATTGTAACACTTCACGCGCTGCTTCGGCGTTTGAAATTGCCACCATGTGGATAAACCCCATGCGGAGGTGCAAAACGCCGCCATATTGTTTTGCTAAATTTGCTAAGCCTCTATGTGTGAGTTTGTCCAACATGTTCATGTTGCCTATTAAGGGTAACCCTTTTGGTCCAGGTGGATATGGTGCTCTTTTACGAAATTTTGATGCTAAATTTAGTATTAGAAACAAAGTGAGTGGGATAAGTAATAATAGTGTTGTTTGGAATTGTCCTAGTGTTGTTTTTGCTTGATGAAGTAAATCCATGTTAACTTGTGTGTTTATATTTTTGGTTTCTCTAATTGGTTTTTGGATAGAATATAGAGAGTGGAGATTCTTATTTATTACTAGGTATGAAAGAAATGAGTGTGTTTGTCGTTGGATGATGAGAGTTGATGTGAGATTGCAACTCTAAGGGTTGCTTGAAGAGCGTAAACCTTGGTTAAGAAAAAATATGTATCAATAGATTATATATAATGCAAGTAGACGCAACTAATAAAGCATTTGGGGGAAAAAAACGTAACATTGAGATTTGAGGATAGATATTTAACCTCCCTAAGTCCAGATATTTTAAAATGGATGACGTACTGATATTCGATACGTATCCTGCATTGATACATGCTCGATATGTCCGATACGTATCATGAGTATTTGGAGATTAAATTTTATTTTTTTAAAAAACAATTGTCCGATACTTTTCAGATACATCGGAGATACGTGGGGATAGGCAGTGGAAAATTGATAAGCGCGGGATAAGAGGTGTTTCTATTATTTTTGGGATATATCTAATTGACTATGTAATAGTGTTTTCTTTTTGGGATATACCATATATGTAATTGACTAATTGTCACTTTCTTTATTATCAATATTACTTATATTTATATTTCTGTTGTTGTCCGCCGTCTGTTTTGTGTCTTTTTGTTTGTTTGAGAATGCGGTTATTGTTGATTGTCGTGTGAACACAATTTTATTGTTGTGCCTTATCGTTGTTCTATGTTTGTTTAGTCTACATTTTGCGCCTATTTTTTTGCTTTTGAGTTTTAGTCCATAGATTGTATTTTGAGTTGTAATTTGTAGTTTTAATTTAATTTTTTATTAAAGTATCCCAGCCGTATTGTATCTTGAATTTTAAAATTTTCTCGTATCGACGTATCGGTGCCGAATCATATCCTGTATCGTGTATCTAGGCTTCATTGTTGGAAAATATAAGTAAAAACTACTCAGCAAACCAACCAATTAATACAGTGAAACTATTATAGTTTGATATGCTTAATAATTGGAATTCAGTATATATGCACTCAGTAAGACTATAACATTACTACGATTGTTGAGGTGCTGATCATTGGACAATTTGTGGACATTAAACATTACTACGGGGTATGTAACTTCTTTATGTTTGCGAAGAATATGAGAATTCTCTTGTAATGGATAGAGTATTTTATTTTTTGATTTAGCATGATACTAGTACAAATCCTTAAAAAAAAAATGATACTAGCAGAAAGTAGTTTTCACCGTCCATTAAGCAGTGACTAATATGCAAGAAACGAATGGAAGCGTATAAAGTGTGTTCTCTCCTCCCACATAAGAGTCCGAAATCAAACGACATGTTTAACAAAGTCTAAATCTCTTACCAATTAGATCAATCCATGAATTGAGTATCTTCACTACTCACTTTCTTGATAAATTTTAGTTATCAAAAAAGAACTATTACTACGCGTGCAAAGATGGGAACTAGTAAAATAAAATTTATGGCACATGCTAATATAACAAAAGAGGTTAATATTTTCTTTTAAATAAAATAAAGAAAAGCACGACAACCTAATTAATTAAAAGAAACAAAAAGTGAATTTTCCATTAATTATATAATTAGTAGAATATATATGAAAAGTTTTTAAAAGATGTATACAAAACAAAAGTGAGAATCACTATTAATTATAATTAGCAGAATACATATACAAACAAATGTGAGAATCATCTGTGAGATTCATCACCTCAAACAAAAAAATGAGAGAATCATGTGTGAGATGTCAATTTATCCCCTTTATTTGCAAATTTGATCAATTGAAATTATATGTCAAATTTAATAAATGACACCTCTGATAATTTTTTTATGGCATAGCTATATTATAAAATATACACCGTGTATGAGATACATCAAAATCTAACGTTTTAATTATGAATTTTTATCAAATGAGTTAATTTTGATATATCTTATTGAAATATCAAATGATTTTTTATAGTCAAATAATAGTAATGTTAGTAGTTGGGGATGAGCAAATTTGTTTTCATAGTTGAGTTTATTGGAAACAACTGTGCGATAGTTGGGTCAACTTCGGATAATCCGAAATTGTTGATGCTCTCCTTGGGTTTGGCCGCGTAAACTAGGGTTTCTAAGTGTACCAATTTTTTTGGACCGCAACCATCATCATTGGGCCGTAGCCTCCCCTGGTGTGAGTTTGTTTGCTTATGGTTAGGGTTTAGCTTAACCTAGATGGGTCTTGATCAATATGAATGGCCAATTGTGCCTTGGCTTTTGTCACACAACTCTCTTCCCACAATAGCAACTCGATTGTTCATGCCCCCAATAATTCCCAGATATCCAACACAAACAACAACATTAACCCTAATCACCTTTATCTCCCTCTCTTTCCTTTTAACTATGGAAACCAATCTTGAAGGTCTAACCCTTGAGGATGGTGGCATGACTCTGAATTTGGAGGCCGATGCAACAAACACCACAATCCTTGAGCACTCTCTGATTGGTAGAGTGTTAACGGACAAGGAATTCAAGGTTTATGAAAATTAAATTTCGCTTATGTTTACGAATATAACTCATATTCCTTAAAAGGAATTCAAGATTATCAAACATCTTTAGACGAATGGTACTAATACCTTGGACCTTGCAAGATTTGTTGTTTTCGTGGTGAACGTCTCCACCTACCTTCAACACCAAACTATTAAAATACTCTTTTTTTTTTATACACATGTGATAAGAGCAACGCGTGCCCAAGACCACAACTCTTTTCCGGTTCTTAACTGTGTCTACTAGTGCACTTACACTCTCGTAACCATCTTCTTCTGAGGCAACTGCAACTTGAATGGAAGAATTACCATTTTCCATCTTTCCGAAGCTATGAATCTTTCTCAAAAATGCCCATCTTTCCGAAGCCATGAATCTTTCCCCAAAATGCACCAACCATTTTCAAAGAATCCACTCTTTTGGTTCTCTAAAATTAACATCTTGACCCTTTGAATCTCACCCAAAAACCCCAAACCTTATGTCTCTAAGTTTCCTAAAAGTTTCGTCATTTGGTTACATGAGATTCTCAAAATACTTCAACAAATGGATCAAAGACTACTTATACAATGTCCTGCACCACAATTTCAAGGAAGTACACAATACTGTTGTTGTCAACTTGCACAATTGCATCGCGATTTAACCCAATTGCGTTGCAACTTTTGATGAACCAAACCATTCTCCCAACAACATCAATCGCGTCAAGAATATTGCTTCCAATCGCGTCACAATTTTAGAAGAATTATCAGTATCAAATTTTGAGTCACTTCCAACAATCATGAAATTTTTGTATCTAATTCGACACATCATTTTCGTGTTTGGGATAGCCAAATCATTACTGTATATACCGACTCAAATGCAGTCTTTTTCAAAAGGAAACTACACAATTGATTTTTTTTTTCTTTCTTAAAGCATACAATATTTTAATCTGCTCACGTAAAAAAGACAAGCTGTCGTTTTGCCGTTTTGCTTAATTGCAAGTTACCTAGTATTTGTCACATTCTCAATGCAACAATTTACGCATTTGCGTAAGTTAATTAGCATTTTGCTGGAGGTTACGACTTGATCTGTTCTCTGCGCAAGTAGTGGTTCGCCGGTCCTTCTTTATGCATTGTTATAATATTTATTATTTGTTTAAGATTTAAGGTTTGAGAGGTACCTTTTATACAAAAAAAAAAGTATATATATACCGACAATAGAACAAACTTTTACACATGTATTTAATAATGCATTGATGCATCATTTAATGAATTAAAAATATATGATTTATCATATTTCATTAACTAATTTGACAACACACCAATAAATAAATATTTAAAATTCTGTTACCGTGACAATGTATATAAATTAAGCTAAAAAAATAATCAAGGCTGTTCCTATAAAATTGGAGGTCAGGCTCTCATAAAAAATTGGTCCCTAATAAAATAAAATTAATTTTTTTCAAAGAACAATCTCTTGTTTAATTGAAAATAACATCCGTAAACATAAAAAATAATCATGTATCCGTAAACATACAAAAGTAATCATGTAACTGCACAAAAAAAATCATATTCTAATCAATAATATAAAAATACAACTTCAAATAAATATCTTTATCAATATTTTAGGTTGTTATTTTCCTTATTTAGTATAAAGGCAAAAAAAAAGTTTATAATATTTTTTTAGAGAATAATATAATGTTTGTTGTTAGAACTTTGTTATTTTAGACAACAAGTATGAACAAAAAATTAAAAGAACAACTCTAACAAAAACAAGAAGAAAAAAAAGTATATTGTGTTTTCATCAAGAAAAAAAAATTAATAAAGGAAGAAAAGCTCGAATTTGGGGATTGAACCCAAGACTTTTACTCTAACAAAAACAAGAAGAAAAAATATATTGTGTTTTCATCAAGAAGAAAAAAAAATTAATAAAGGAAGAAAAGCTCGAATTTGGGGATTGAACCCAAGACTTTTGAGGTTTCAACACCAAAACTAACCATTAGACCACATCTTTGGAACTAAAATATAAGCATAATAATAGAATATATCTCATTTTTAAGTGTATTATATATAAAAAAAATATTTTGAGCCCCCAAACTTTGGAGGCCCAGCTCCATAGAGTTGTTTGCACCCCAAAGAACTGCCCTGAAAATAATAAAAGATTAGAGTAATACCCCTTTTTTGAAAGGTAGAGTGATACCTCTTTGTCGCTCATTAGTTAATTTATTTAGACGGGAATGAAACAAAAGTGTGTGCTAGTGAGTAAGATTGAACACTCACAACAAGCGCTCTGTTTTGTTCAAGAAATAAGAAACAAGAAAAGAATAATTGAGAAAACTAAGTAACTAATAAAAGAGTTTATTTCTACCCGTGAAACGTCTTTTCGCTTTTATTATTACCCTTGTTGAGGACAAAATCCTTATTTGATGTTTTAAAGATCACAAACATTCTATAATTGTTTTTTAACTTGTTATCTACTAATGTGTTTTGTGAGAAATGTTTCATGAGAATGTTCTTGTTAAAGAGAAGAACATTCTAAGCTTTCATATGAAGAAAAACATCCTCATCAAAGCAAAAGAGCAAAAAGACATGCATGAAAGAATTATTCAAAAAGATCAGATCCAGCTTCTGAAGACAGCATATGATGAACAGTGTGTATGAAGTCTGCGTCTGATGAACAATGCGTCTGAAGCCTGCGTCTGAAGATCAGCTTCTGATGAACAATGCGTCTGAAGAACTGCGTCTGAAGGCTGCGTCTGAAGGCTGCTTCTGAAGTTCTGCTTCTGAAGAATCAGCTTCTGAAGGTTCAGCTTCTGAGGTTCTGCTTCTGAAGACGAACATCTTGCTACAAACATCAAAGCACAAAATATTCCTTATGTCTTACCAAAAGAAGATATAAAGATACCTTTGACAATATGACACAAATAGAAGGAATTTAATGTGTAACAACAAGGCTTTGTTTTACAAAGAAAAATCAACATTAAATTGATAAAGAATTTCAAGCCTTAAAAGGAAAAGAAAAGTAAACAATTTCAGTTTACACAAGAAGAACGTTCTAGTGAAACTACAAAGAGAAACAAGTGACATCATTAATGTGACATCATCATATCACATCAAAGAAGCCACCAGATCACAGCTGGTCTACACCACGCTTATTACTTCAAATCTGCCTGGAACTGAAAGAACGTTCTTGAGAACGTTCTGCCTTTGACAGAATTCACAATTTTAGGCATTCTTGCACTCCAAGCAACAAATATCAGCACATGTCTCTTTGGGATGCGTACCCAAACAGCTGTTTATGCAGTGGCCTCCAAGCTTCTATGCTGCTATAAATAGAGGAGCTTGCCAAAGGAATTGTCAAGAGTTTTACAAAGAAATTATCTCTCTCTCTCAAGTGAAAATTATCACTACACTCAAAAACTCTTCAAACAACAAACAAACATCATCCACCACTACATTCGGATCACACTCATTCGAGTTTTTTTTGATAAAACCGCAAACATGTGTTGAGAATTTTATTTGATCCAAAACCCATCTCTTCATACAAAAGTGTATTGTATTCTCAAGTCTATTTGTTACAGTAGTTTGAGAAAGAATTGTTCCAACCTTTCTTGTGCGAAAGCAAAGAATTGTAGAAGCCTGCAGAGGTTGATAATACTGGATGTAACGGACTGATTGATGTGATCAAGACTTATAGTGTCACTAAAAACGTTTCTTGTGGCTTGAAACTATAGTGGAAAATCTCACACGATGTGTGGGGACTGGAAGTAGCCTGTTTTGGGTGAACCAGAATAAAAACTCTTGTGTCATCTTCTATCCTTCTCTCTTTATTTATTTAAACACTAAACACACACTATCATTGTTATAATAACCAACTATCCAGAACATTATGGTCCTTAATATAACTACTCTATATCCAGAGTTCTCTGGTCCTAACTAACTATTTATAATTCAGTTTAGTTACTATTTTCTATTTATCCAGAGTTCTCTGGTCCTTAACTAACTATTTATATTTCAGTTTAATTACTGCTTTCTATTTATCCAGAGTTCTCTGGTCCTTAACTAACTATTGATATTATTTATCTTTTAACTGCTTTATATTTCTCTAGAGTTCTCTGGTCCTTAATAATTATTAATATTGTTTTATTATTTCTGTCTTAATATAATTATAATCCAGAACGTTCTGGTCCTTGATAAAACAACTATTTTTATTAAACCCTTTAAGTTATATTTATCTAACCTTTACCAAGAAACTTTTTCTTGAGTATATTTTACTGTTCAACTTTCAGCATTAAAATACAACAAAAAAAAGGGTCACAATTCAAACCCCCCTTTCTTGCGACATTTATTGCTACTTCAATTGGCATCAGAGCTAGGTCTCTAAAAGAAATCAAGCACTTAACACGTGCTAGAGGAAAAGATTCAGGAAGAAGCAATGTCAAGAGAAAAGTACATACCAGAAGGTTTATCCTGTACAAGGCCTCCATTCTTTGATGGAAAAAATTACTACTTCTGGAAAGGAAAAATGCAACTATTCCTAAAGTCTCAAGATATAGACATGTGGAAAGTTGTCACTGAAGGAAACCATGTACCAACAACCACCGATGCTGTTACAGCTGTAATAAGCATTAAGCCTGAAACCTCATGGACTGATGAAGATTAAAAGAAGGTACTCCTAAACTCAAAAGCTCAACTCTTTCTATCATGTGCACTAAGCATGGAAGAAAGTGAAAGAGTAGATGAATGTGATACTGCAAAGAGTATGTGTGATACATTAAAAACTCATCATGAAGGAACAAGCCATGTAAAAGAAACAAGAATAGACATTGGTGTAAGAAAATTTGAAGTTTTCGAAATGAGTGAAGAAGAAAACATTGATGAAATGTATTCCAGATTTACATCTATAGTCAACGAATTAAGATCTCTGGGAAAAATATATTCCACTCATGATAGAATTAGAAAAATACTAAGATGTCTCCCAAGTTCATGGAGACCTATGGTTACAGCAATCACCCAAGCAAAAGACTTAAATGTCTTATCATTAGAAGATCTCATTGGATCACTAAGAGCTCATGAAGTCATACTTCAAGGAGACAAACCAATGAAAAAGGGAAAAATGATTGCTCTCAAAGCATCTCAAGATACTCAAGATGAACAAAATGAGGAAATCAAAGAAGATGAAGAGGAACAAATTGTTCAAGGAGAAGTAGAAGATGAACTAGCTCTCATCTCAAAGAAAATTCAAAGGATGATGAAAAGAAGAGATCAAATAAAAAGATACTTTCCAAACAGAAGAGACAACTCAAAAAACGAAGCTGACAAAAGTCAGGTAACATGTTTCAGATGCAACAAGCTCGGACATTACAAAAACGAATGTCCACTAAACAAAAAGAATCAAAAGAAACCTCTCTACAAAAAATCATTAATCTCATGGGATGATCTTGAAGAACCAAAAGAAGAAGAAGAAGAAGAAATAGAGGCAAATATGTGCCTAATGGCAAACACAGACAATGAAGAGGTATTTCTATTCGACAAACCCATCCTTTATAAAGAATTAGAAAATAAATTTGATAATCTCTTATTTGATTCTAATTTTCTTACAAATAAGTGTTACTCTTTACAAAAGAAAATCTCTGAATTAAAAGAAGAAAAAGAAAAGCTTCAAACCTTGAATAATGATCAAAAGAAAACTATTCAAAGTTTGCAAGACTCATATTTTCAAGCAACTGAAAAAATAAATGATTTTAGCAAAAATAAATTTCCAGAAACCTCCAAAGGTACTGAAAACATTATGCTAAAAACCGAAGTCAAAGAACTAAGAAATGATCTAGCATGCTTTATAAAATCAACTGAAACATTTCAAAAAATTATGGGCTCTCAAATAGGAATGGTTGATAAAGCTGGTTTAGGTTTTGATATATCCAAAAACCAGAAAATTTATAAAAATGTTTTTTTACCTACAAAAGATAAAATGAAATGTTCATTTTGTGATAAAGAAGGACATCTTGAATCCTACTGCTTTCATAAGAAAAGAATAACAAACACTAAACCAGAACATTCTTATATGAGATCAGAACCTTCTTTTCAAAACAAAGAACGTTCTTCCCAAATAAAAAGGAAGGAATGTTTATATTGTAAAATAATAGGTCATTTAGAAATGAATTGTTTTCTCAAGATTGAAAATCTTGAGGTTAAGAAAACTAACATTCAAGGACCCACACCATCATGGGTACCTAAGGAGACACTAACTCAAAATGCAGGAATCTTCTCAAAATGCAAAGAAAAAGCCATGGTACTTGGACAGTGGTTGTTCAAGACACATGACAGGGGATAAACAATGTTTCATCTCCTTTGGAAATAATGACAAAGGTCAAATAAAAGGTAAAGGTATTATTGGTAAGAAAAATTCTGCTAAAATTGAAGACGTTCAATATGTTGAAGGATTAAAACACAATCTACTTAGCATAAGTCAATTATGTGATAGTGGTTTTGAAGTTATTTTTAAACCCAACATATGTGAAGTTAAACAAACATCTTCAGGAAAAATTTTCTTTACTGGGTCTAGAAAGAAAAATCTTTATGTTTTATACTTAGATGACATACTAGCTGAATCATGTTTTATGACTATTGAAAAAGATAAATGGATTTGGCACAAAAGAGTTGGTCATGTAAGTATGAAAACTATGTCAAAAATATCACAACTTGATTTAGTAAGAGGACTTCCAAAAATAAATTTTGACAAAGATAAAATATGTGAAGCATGTACTCAAGGAAAATAGGTTAAAAGTAGCTTTAAATCTAAAGATTTAGTATCTACCAAAAAACCTCTTGAACTTCTTCATATAGATTTATTTGGTCCAGTAAGAACCACAAGCCTTGGTGGAAAACAATATGGTTTTGTTATAGTTGATGATTTTTCCAGATACACTTGGGTATTATTTTTAAAACACAAAGACGAAGCTTTTGAAGCTTTTCAAAACTTTTGTAAACTGATTCAAAATGAAAAAAATTCAAATATCATCTCTGTAAGGAGTGACCATGGAGGAGAATTTGAAAATATATCTTTTAAAAACTTCTTTGATGAAAATGGAATATCACACAATTTTTCATGTGCAAGAACTCCTCAACAAAATGGAGTTGTTGAAAGAAAAAATAGAACCTTACAGGAAATGGCAAGGACTATGTTAAATGAATCAAATGTAGAAAAATATTTTTGGGCAGAAGCCATAAATACTTCATGCTACATCATAAACCGGGTTTCAATTAGAAAAATTCTAAACAAAACCCCATATGAACTTTGGAAAAATAGAAAACCTAACATATCATATTTTCACATCTTTGGTTGTGTTTGTTATATTCTAAATGATAAGGAAAACCTGGGAAAATTTGATTCAAAATCAGACAAGGGTGTATTCTTAGGATATGCTACAAATTCTAAAGGGTATAGGATCTTTAATTTAATAAATCAAACTATGAAAATAAGCATGCATGTTATATTTGATGAATTTGATGATCTTATTACTAACAAAGATGATAATGAGCAAGATTTTCCAAATCAAGAAATTATAAGACAGGAAGATAACAATCAGGCATCTTCCTCACAAACACCTCCAAAAAGCTGGAAAACTGTCAGTGATCATCCTCCCGAACAAATCATTGGAAATACATCAGATAGTGTTAGAACAAGGTTATCATTCAAAGAAAATGACAGTAAAATGGCAATGATCTCACATATCGAACCAAATAACATACATGAAGCAATATGTGAAGAATCATGGGTAAAAGCCATGGAAGAAGAACTTTCTCAATTTGAGAAAAATGAGGCATGGACTCTTGTCTCAAGACCTCAAAATCAATCTATAATTGGAACAAGATGGGTCTTCAGAAACAAATTAGATGAAGAAGGAAAAGTCGTCAGAAATAAAGCTAGACTTGTTGCTCAAGGATATAATCAGCAAAAAGGTATTGACTATGATGAAACTTTTGCTCTAGTTGCAAGGTTAGAAGCAATACGTATTCTTCTTGCATATGCATCACATAAAAATATCAAACTTTTTCAAATGGATGTTAAAAGTGCATTTTTAAATGGATTTTTAAATGAAGAAGTTTATGTGCATCAACCTCCTGGTTTTGAAAACACAGATAAACCTAATCATGTGTTCAAACTCACAAAAGCACTATATGGTCTAAAACAAGCTCCTCGAGCTTGGTATGAAAGCTTATGTAACACCCATACTAAATTGTCTAGAATATTTAGCATGTGTATTATTCTGATACCGGATACATTAAAATTTTCAATAATAATATTAATACATACAACTGAAAGGGTACAAGTAGCTCGTTTATACAATTATCCGTATACCAAAAATGAATACTTATACATAATAATGATAATCTCCTGAGCTTGCACTTGACGAGCAACTGCACTCCAATCCAGTATCTCCATGATGATCTTCTTCACGAACCTCTTGCCTGCACCAGAAGGATTGGGATGAGACATAATGTCTCAGTGAGCTCCAGCCCAACCTACTGTTGGCAACCACGAGGGAAACCTAGGGTCGCCGTGCCTACTCTTGGCAATCTTGGGGATCCCTAGGATCGATGTCTTTCACTACATAATTCGCGATCAATGGATAAACTAAGATCGCTATAAGTATTTATCTTATCTTATACTTATCATATACATAATCTTAAACTTAAACTTATACTTAGTGATCAAGGGGAAGTCTACGATCACTTTCTGATTTGTGATGACTACTTTGTCTTATCTCTTAGTATATAATATACATACACATTCATCTTTTTTTATCATTAAGTTAGAAGTTAGCGTTGAACAAACAATCATTATCTTGGTTTATTTTACGGAGTGCATCCGGGTGGAGTAACCCCGAAGTACATCTCCCATCTTACCGGTGAAATTCCTATCATATCAGGCTAACACCGGACTCCTCTTTTCTTTTGTGTGGCTGTCCTCGCGGACGGTAACTTCACCGTTCCAGCTGTCATTTAAGACGGTAGCTTCACCGGAACCCCCTGTATACTAACTAACGAGCATACAAGAGACACATTAACTTTCTTGACTTTGATGTGTAGCTGCCCTCACGAGCGGTAACTTCACCATTCCAGCATAAACCAGAACCCCTTGTATTCTAACTAACGAGAATACAAGAGACACATCTAGTCCTTTATTTAATTTATTCTTATTAATCTTTATATACATATAGCTTATCACTTGTAACTTATAACTTATACATATCTGATGCATTCTTAAGTAATCAATTCTTGAATGCTTAACCCATTAAAAGGTTCTTAACTTTGAACATTGGTTCATTCTTGTGCTTACGCACACTTAATTGAGTGCATCTTAAGCTTGCTATCCTAGGTGCATTCTCATTCTCATTAATTCTTATCTTAAGTACTTAAAAGTACGTCTAAAAATTTACTATGAGCTTTTGCATATTTAACGCACTCCTTAAGGGAACCAATCTCCCAATACTTAACATATGAGTATAGGATCATAGGCTTATCGTTATCATAAGCCACTACTTGATTGTTGGAAATGTTCCCATACCCGTCTGAACTTTGCCCTCACAATTCTAAATAATTCTAAGTTATGGTACAATCCTTGCTCCTTATGATTACATCCATTTGGGAGCTTCTTGGACGAGTTAAAATGGAGTTTAATGATTCTTAAATGTTTTTGGAGAAAACGGATGTGAAAAACCTCGCCTACGCGCGCCAGAACACCCAAAACAACTAAGCTGTCATGAGCTGTCCTGGTGTGGTCGCTATAGCGACCGTAGGTAGAACCCAAAATTGTGCCTGCTCGCTGCAGCGACGAGCTGGTCGCTGTAGCGACCACGACAGTTCAAAAAAAGTCCAGAAATTGCATTTTTCACCATTTCAAACCATTCCAGTTTACCCAAGCTTCCCAAAGGTGTTAAAAAGGATTTTTCTTTTACAATTAAACAGTTTAAACATAATAGAACAAGGAATTAGCACATAACAAAGATTAGGGCACATTTTCTAAACTTTGCTCAATATATAATTTACACTCAAACTTACTCATAGCGGGTTCTAAAACCCTGTGGAGCTCACCTTAAACCTTGATTGGTGCTTTGCTAAGCTTGTTCCAAAACCTTAAATTGCTCTTCTCCTTTCCTTGATCCTCCTTTAATGGTCTTTTGCTCTAAACTCCCAAAAATTAGGCTTGCTAGCCAAGGTTCCTCAAGATTTGATGAAGTTTAGAAGGATGGTGGTGAAGGATGTTGGTGATCGAAATCCTTAGAGAGAGGGAGGAGAAAATTCTAGTATGGTGGAGAGAGAAATGGAAGAAGAAATATGAGGGAAAAATCTTGGTTTTTCCTTATATAAAAATTCTCTCTTCCATAATTACAAGTTTGCCATTGCTACTCATTAATCCTCTGATACTGCTAAAAGTTACGTCTAATCATTACCTTTTGATTCACTCAGCAACTCGGTACTACATTAACAACTCAAAATCTGATTCTACTATCGGAATGATCCTCCATTAATAATAAGTAATTCTCATAGGTCTTCTCTGTGCGCACCTCGTTTTTTTCCTCGGGAAAAAGACGCGCAAATCCTCCGAGGACGTCCTCGAACGCTCGGAGGGCCTTTGTGAAGCCGCCACCAAAGTTTTTGTGTAAAGGGAACGTTGATAAACCCTTAAGTTTTTTTTTGCTTAAAGGGAAACGATAATAAAACCCTTCGACGATGAGGATAAGGATTTGGTCATCGCAACCATTGTCGGGTTCGGGAGTCGATTACGCAAAGGGAAGGTATTAGCACCCCTCACGTCCGTTGTACTCAACGGGAACCTTCTATTTGGTTAAAGCTTGAATTGTTTTTTTATATTGCGTGCATGTTCATTTATGTTAAAAATATAACAAAGGGGGGGGAAAGAGATAAAAACAAACGAACAAAAAAGTTTTTTATTATTGCGCTTGACAAGATGTCGATCTTGCTCCTACGTATCTCCCGGTAGTCGGAGAATTCAAAGCGTACGTAGTTCTTTGTAGAAAAACGTACATGTGTTGGTTGATTTTAAATGGACGATGTTTTAACCGAATTCTTGCGATTAAAACGTAGCTTGTATGCTCGCTCTTGGAGACTTATTAAGCGTTTGTTCGTGAATCGCATTAGAATTGTTAAAAGGTACGTCCGTTAGGGTAAAGGGTTGATTTTGGCCGCTATGGGACCAAGAGAGGTGCAATGGACTCATACAAGTCGATCATTGACCGAGTGGACTCCGAAGAGTCGGGCGATTGTTCGATTGATCCACTGAGATCAAGAACGGGTACAATGGACTCGGACGAGTCGAACATTGACCGAGTGGACTCAAACGAGTCGAGGGGTTGAGTTTAATGGCCGACGGGGGACCAAAAGGTTTGGATTGACCACAAGGGGCCAAGTTTTGGTTTGGTTAGGGTTGTGCATATTGAAAAAAGGAATGACGATTGTCCGAACGACGAGACATACGTCACGCATTCGTACAATCGGGGCGATGGAGAGACATACGTCACACCATCCCTTTTTCATTCATGTTTTTGGGTTGAATCTTTTAGAAATCCCAAGGTATGTCAAAACATTTGGTTTGAAAACCCAAAATGGGAAGGTTTAGCAAATTTTGCTAGAAAACGCACAAGTTCGTCTCATTTTGCGAACGGTTTTGAAAAGCGAACAAATTTGGTGTATGTTCATGTTTGAGTTTTGAAAATCATGAACAATATTTATTGTTCAAGTTTTGATTGAAATGATGAACATAGCTTGTTTGTTCATGTGGTTTTGAAAGTTTGGGAACATAACTTGTTTTGCAAGTTATCCACATAATGGTCATACGAACTTGTGATTTTGCCAAAATTATGCTAAATCCTTGTTATGGTTTGAAAGACATGGGTTTAAAAACTCTTAGGTTCTGAGCTCTGGGGCTAGAACCTCAAAAATTGGTCATTTTGACACAAAAACTCAGATTCTGAGTTCTGTCATGGTCGCACTGCGACCATGACTTCGCACTGCGAAGCATGCGAAATTTTGGGTTCAGAAGCTGTTTCTGAACTTTTGTTCAGAAACAACTTCTGAACACACTCAGGACCTTATAGGTGGGTGAAAAACTTTGAGTTTTTGGGGTAGAAAAGGCTGGACAAACCAGTTTTGATGTTTTGAAAACCTTGGGATTTCTTTGAAATTCAAAAGGGGTTTTTTAGAATCAAATGGTTTTGAACCAAAATAGCTATGCAAACACAATTGTAAATGCAATATAAAGCCTTAGAAACTTACAGAACTCCTCAGCAAAGCTCCAGCTGCACTTGATTTGTATTGGTTGAAGGATTTTGCAAGAGGTTTGATATTGGTGATGGTTTTGGAACTTTGGAAAGCTTTGTGTTGGATTGGTTTTTTCTGGTTGTTTTGTGGAGGTTTGTAGGCTAAAATGAGTAGAGTTTCTGCTCTTGAAATGCTGTTGTTAATTTTCTTTGAATCCTTGGGCATTGCCTTCTATTTATAGGCCAAAACCAAATCTTTGTCATCATTACAAAATCCTAAAATTCAGCTGATTTTGTGGCTAAGATCAAGCTGAATCCCTTTGCATTAAATGCTAATGGATAGAGGCAACCTTGCCTTGTACCAAGGGGCAAGATTCAGCCTGACTTCAGCCACAAATTCAACCAATTCTAGAAGGTAATGATGAAGAACAAAGCTGATTTGCAATTGGCTAATGCTTGGGGATCAATCCTTGCAATCTCAATGGTTGATTAATGAAAACGTGCACTGTAATGTGCAGAGATTGAGGGATGAAAAAGGCTACTTATGGCTGGTGTGAGGGGTGAAAAGCTGCTGCAAAAACAGAGTAGGCACTCATGGCTTTTCAAGTGAGAAATCCAGCTGGTTTGACTGGTTTTTGGGGTAGCAAGCAGGAGGAAAGTCCTCAAGCAGGTGGCTGGCAACCTTGTGGTGGTTAGCAGGTCACATGGGAGGGACTAGAGCTGCCCAAGGGCAAGCCCACTTGCTTGTCACATGCTAGGTTGGAAGAAAAAGCTTCCAACCTTGGCATTAATGGCAAGTCCTTCAATTCTGGTTTTGCTCGGCCCAATTAGCCATGAATGCTACTTAAAATAAATATGGAAATGATATGCAACAAATTCTGGAATTAAATCCAAGAAACCAAAAATCTGCAGAAAAATCGCAGACTTCGCAGTGCGAAGTGAGCTTCGCAGTGCGAAGTCAACATTTTTGAAATGTTGACTTTTCTGTTGACTTTTGTTGACTTTTGACTTTTTCCCCTCTTTGATTTTTTTGATTTTTTTTTTGTTTTAAAATGCTTAGGACAAAATTAGGGTACTACATTCTCGACTATTGACTTCTTCACATGATTTTTAACAAAGGTCTGTACTTCCTACCACCTTCGAAAGCAGGCTAACATAAGGTGATCACTTCCAGCTTTCTAGAATAATTGTGTAAGTAAACCCATCAATTGAACATAGAACTTCTTACATTAACCACAACTTTAACTTGCGTACTAGTGCCGATCTTTCTGATAATAAAGCCTCTAAATAAAACTCGGCTAAAATTCCGATTATTTCTCAAAATACTGGTCTACTTTAATCTTGTGTTGGCGTAAACTTGTCTTCTCTATCCAATCAAGGTAGTTCAACTTTGTTCGTCCATCAGTCCGCTAAATTCCAACGACTAATTATTCAATATCCATCTTTCATTGTGTAAAATTCCAGTTAAATTTAGCTTATTCCCAATCTCCTTACTAATAGAACACATATGAATATCTAATTCACACTTCAACATGCAACAGGTCTTATTATTACCACTTATTCATCCATCTTAGTTCTTAGATTGCATACCGTCTTCTCTCCTCAATTCACAAATCCAGCAATTATGGTTCAGGAGGTGCGGCTAATCTGATGGGGTTAAACTTACTTGCGATTCACGCTCAATGACCCCACTTAAGTGGTTAGCTTCATCTGTCCAACTAATTCGTTTAATCCATAATTAATTCCCTTAACTGTTTGGACATTAAAATCTCGTCCGATTCGAGTTCGATTTTTCAACACTCTATCTTTGCTGGGAGTTTGGAGGTTTCAAAAACTGACCGATAATTCCTCATTTCAAGTCTCTAGGCTTGGTACTGCAATTCCTTAACTCTGTACTCAGAATTGTTACTTAATCCACACCTCACTTTAACTTCTTAAACTGCGGTTCCCGTCAAGGTTCCAAGTCATTCCTTAGAGTATCCCATGATTCCTTAATCCTTATGTCTTCCGCAGACGAGGCGTCGTCCAACGACGCGTCCAACTGGGTTGAGGTGCTTCACCTTACTCTTAAGTATCTCTTGTGTTCCTGAAACTTCGTCATTAACAGACTTAGCTACCTCACGGTTGATGGCCACCATTTGGCATTGAATACTTCTTCGTCAATTCCGTCATAAAATTCTGTCACCTTAATCTCCGCTCTACATAAACTTCATTCCTCCTTGGTCACATTCAGCTCTCGGACATTTATCCTAACTGTCATATACTAGATTGAGTTGATCAGGCTCAACTAGATGTGACCTTTAGAACAACATCCGGAACCCAATGGTCTCACTACTTTTATTGAAATTTTTAATGACCCAAGGCACGGTCTGAATCGACCTGCTCTGATACCAATTGTAACACCCATACTAAACTGTCTAGAATATTTAGCATGTGTATTATTCTGATACCGGATACATTAAAATTTTCAATAATAATATTAATACATACAACTAAAAGGGTACAAGTAGCTCGTTTATACAATTATCCGTATACCAAAAATGAATACTTATACATAATAATGATAATCTCCTGAGCTTGCACTTGACGAGCAACTGCACTCCAATCCAGTATCTCCCTGATGATCTTCTTCACGAACCTCTTGCTTACCTGAAAACCTGCACCAGAAGGATTGGGATGAGACATAATGTCTCAGTGAGTTCCAGCCCAACCTACTGTTGGCAACCACGGGGGAAACCTAGGGTCGCCGTGCCTACTCTTGGCAATCTTGGGGATCCCTAGGATCGCCGTCTTTCTCTACATAATTCGCGATCAAGGGATAAACTAAGATCGCTATAAGTCTTTATCTTATGTTATACTTATCATATACATAATCTTAAACTTAAACTTATACTTAGTGATCGAGGGGAAGTCTAGGATCACTTTCTGATATCTGATGACTACTTTGTCTTATCTCTTAGTATATAATATACATACACATTCATCTTTCTTTATCATTAAGTTAGAAGTTAGCGTTGAACAAACAATCATTATCTTGGTTCATTTTACGGAGTGCATCCGGGTGGAGTAACCCCGAAGTACATCTCCCATCTTACCGGTGAAATTCCTATCATATCAGGCTAACACCGAACTCCTCTTTTCTTTTGTGTGGCTGTCCTTGCGGACGGTAACTTCACCGTTCCAGCTGTCATTTAAGACGGTAACTTCACCGGAACCCCCTGTATACTAACTAACGAGCATACAAGAGACACATTAACTTTCTTGACTTTGATGTGTAGCTGCCCTCACGAGCGGTAACTTCACCATTCCAGCATAAACTAGAACCCCTTGTATTCTAACTAACGAGAATACAAGAGACACATCTAGTCCTTTATTTAACTTATTCTTATTAATCTTTATATACATATATACATATAGCTTATCACTTGTAACTTATAACTTATGCATATCTGATGCATTCTTTAAGTAATCAATTCTTGAATGCTTAACCCATTAAAAGGTTCTTAACTTTGAACATTGGTTCATTCTTGTGCTTACACACACTTAATTGAGTGCATCTTAAGCTTGCTATCCTAGGTGCATTCTCATTCTCATTAATTCTTATCTTAAGTACTTGAAAGTACGTCTAAAAATTTACTATGAGCTTTTGCATATTTAACGCACTCCTTAAGGGAACCAATCTCCCAATACTTAACATATGAGTATAGGATCATAGGCTTATCGTTATCATAAGCCACTACTTGATTGTTGGAAATGTTCCCATACCCGTCTGAACTTTGCCCTCACAATTCTAAATAATTATAAGTTATGGTGCAATCCTTGTTCCTTATGGTGTTTAATGATTCTTAAATGTTTTTGGAGAAAACGGATGTGAAAAACCTCGCCTACGCGCGCCAGAACACCCAAAACAGCTAAGCTGTCATGAGCTGTCCTGGTGTGGTCGCTATAGCCACGGGCTGGTTGCTATAGCGACCGTAGGCAGAACCCAAAATTGTGCCTGCTCGCTGCAGCGACAAGCTGGTCGCTGTAGCGACCATGACAATTCAGAATAAGTCCAGAAATTGCATTTTTCACCATTTCAAACCATTCCAGTTTACCCAAGCTTCCCAAAGGTGTTAAAAAGGATTTTTCTTTTACAATTAAACAGTTTAAACATAATAGAACAAGGAATTAGCACATAACAAAGATTAGGGCACATTTTCTAAACTTTGCTCAATATATAATTTACACTCAAACTTACTCATAGCGGGTTCTAAAACCCTGTGGAGCTCACCTTAAACCTTGATTGGTGCTTTGCTAAGCTTGTTCCAAAACCTTAACTTGCTCTTCTCCTTTCCTTGATCCTCCTTTAATGGTCTTTTGCTCTAAACTCCCAAAAATTAGGCTTGCTAGCCAAGGTTCCTCAAGATTTGATGAAGTTTAGAAGGATGGTGGTGAAGGATGTTGGTGGTCGAAATCCTTAGAGAGAGGGAGGAGAAAATTCTAGTATGGTGGAGAGAGAAATGGAAGAAGAAATATGAGGGAAATATCTTGGTTTTTCCTTATATAAAAATTCTCTCTTCCATAATTACAAGTTTGCCATTGCTTACTCATTAATCCTCTGATACTGCTAAAAGTTACGTCTAAGCGGGATGTTACAGGTTAAGTATATTCTTAATCAAAAATGATTTTTCTAGAGGAAAAATTGACACAACACTTTTTAGAAAAGATGATAAAACAAATTTTCTAATTGTTCAAATATATGTTGATGACATTATATTTGGATCAACAAATGAAAAAATGTGTGAAGAATTTTCCGGTCTCATGCAAAGTGAATTTGAAATGAGCATGATGGGAGAATTAAGATTTTTTCTTGGTTTACAAATCAAACAAGAATCAAATGGAATATTTATCTGTTAAGAAAAATACACTAAGGATATCCTTAAAAAATATAAAATGAATGAGGCCAAAATAATGGCAACTCCCATGCATCCATCCTCAAATTTAGACAAAGATGAAAAAGGAAAAACTATTTCTGAAAAAGAATACAGAGGTATGATTGGATCTCTGTTGTACCTAACTGCTAGTAGACCAGATATTGTTTTTGCAGTAGGACTATGTGCACGTTTTCAAACTTCTCCAAGAGAATCACATTTAATTGCTGTAAAAAGAATTTTTAGATATCTAGTTGGTACTACTGATCTTGGCCTTTGGTATAGAAAAGGTTCTTGTTTTGATCTTATAGCTTATTATGATGCTGACTATGTTGGAGACAAAATTGAAAGAAAAAGTACAAGTGGTACATGTCAGTTTCTCGAAAATGCACTCATCAGTTGGTCATGCAGAAAACAAAACACCATTGCTCTGTCAACCACTGAAGCAGAGTACATGTCAGCAGCAAACTGTTGTTCTCAGGTACTATGGATAAGAAATCAACTTGAAGATTTCTCAAAAAGGTACACAAATATTCCCATATTTTGTGATAATACAAGTGCTATAAATTTATCAAAAAATCCTATTCAACATTCAAGATCAAAGCATATTGAAATTAAACATCATTTCATTAGAGATCATGTGAATAAAAAGGAAATTGAATTAATCTTTATTGATACTGAAAATCAATTAGCTGATATCTTTACAAAACCTCTTGTAGAAGATAGGTTTAAATTTATCAAAGAAAAATTAAACATCACTCAAAATCCTTACAAAAACTAAACTCTCAGAATGTTCTGAGAACATTCTTGTATTTTCATCATATGTGTTTAGGGGCTCACGCTCAAAAAATCTGTCTTTCTCTCTTGAGAACACAAAAAATATCATCAAGGTTCTCTCTAAAAAGGTGTTAACACTTCCCAATACCTTTTTACAAAATCATCATTACTTAGCCCACAGTCTCACTCTTTTGTCCCCAAAACCACTTTCAATCCAATCACTTCCCTCCTCTTTTTCTCTCTCTCGAACCTCTCTTCTCTCTTCTGAAAAACCATCTCCAAACCAAAACAACTTATCATTTTCCTATAAAACCTAAGTCCTCATATTTCCAGAAATCACATTCTCATCCTTTCCAAAAATGGCAAGAACAAAGGGTAATCATGCACCCTGCAGAACCCCTTCACCATCTCTATCTCCTCCTCGCTCACCATCTCCTCCCTCGCCACCATCCTCTCCGGCGAAACCAACACCAACATTTGAAAATCAACCCGTTTCTGCTCAAATCGAACCTTCAATGGAAATGATTGAGTATGTTCCTCCAGAAAACGTCCTTCCCTTAAACTTCATCTTATCACCACTCTTCCAAACCACGACTCCAAACATAGCCCAAACACCTCCACATCTCAAAAACAAATCTAAACCTAAAAAAGTAACATCAACACAATCCATTAAAACTAGGAGATCTCAGAGAATACTGTCCGGAATAGGAACAAGGAAAACCAAAAGTATGGATAAAACCATCCATGAGATAAAGTAATTCTGATGAAGAAACTGTTCATGAAGAACATTCTTCTCAATCGAATCCTAAACCAACTTCACCACAAACTGCTCCATGAGAAACGACCCCTCAACCAACAAATGTGGAAACCGTTTCTCCACAAAAATCTCCACAACCAACTAATGATCAACCAACCAATGTTGAAGTTGAACCAACATCAAAACCCTCTGAGAAACCTGCTAAAACTGCAAAGAAAGTTTCTAAAAAACCACTTCCTCATAAAAACCCTAAACCACCTCTGACACGAAGAGAAAAAGGGAAAGAAGCTGTTCCAGAACGTTCTCCCCGTAAAAAGTCTGCTTCAAAAAGGGTAGGTTCTCCTAAACTTTCTGTGTCTAAGTCTAGGTTTCCTCCTTTGATTGATCCCGATCTAAACAAAACCTTCTATGACAAATGGTCATCTAGACCCATTGGGGTAGGCAGATACTTCAATTTTGAAAAACTAGAAAATGAAGAAATTTTCATCAAAAAATACCTTGATGCTCTTGGTTGGGTTCCATTTCTTCAAGTTAGGGAAAAATATTATCCTGAAGCCATTCAAGCTTTTTATCTTATGGCTGAATGCTTTCCTAAAAAAAATTTGATTGTCTCTAAAATTAAGGGTGTTGAAATTCGTCTCACTTTAGATGAAATTTCAAAAATCCTAAACATCCCTCTTGAGGGTCCATCTGTCTTTGGTGATAATTGGTATGAGGATCTTAAGCTTGATCATGATGCTGTGTGCAAAGCTATTTTTAAGCCAAATGCGCAGGAGCTTAATGCTTCAAACCTCTCACCCATTCCCAAAATTCTTGCAAGCATGTGTCATTCCTGTTTTCTTCCAAAAAATGGCAGCTATGACCAAATCTCCAACAATGATCTCTTGATTATCCACCATCTCCTAAATGGGGAACATTTAAACCTTCCCCACATCATCCTACAAAACATGATTGTTGCTGCACAATCCAGCAACAAAAAGACCACCGTGCCATATGGAATGGTTCTCTCTAAAGTTTTTAGAAAATTCAAAGTCCCTCTAGATGATGAACTCTCTAGCTTTAAAATTGCCACCTTTACACCAAAAAATGTCAGGCAAATGAAATGTGAGTCTGCCACACATTCTACCCCTCTTGAGCAAATGTCTCATTCTAATCAAGGACTCAAAAGGAAGAGGCCAATCACTATATCTCTTGAGGATCTCTTTCCTAAATGTTTCCAAACAGAAACAGAACGTTTTCAAGAACGTTCTCCTGTCTTGGAAGAACACACTGAGTTGTTGGCTCACTTTGGTAACAATCCTACTCTTCCAAATTCTCAAAATGCAACTATTTTGCAAAGCTTTACCACACCACATATCTCTGAAAATAGAGTGTCAACTGCTGCACCACTCTATATCTCTCCTCCATTACCAAATTATTCAGCTTTGTTTCAATCTCAATCAACTGATAAATTTTTTGTGAATCCTCCTATGTTCAAATCATCTGTCCCCCTTGACTCCTTTCGCACTTTGCAATCCACCTCTCCTTTTTTCACTAATTTGTTGACCGGTGTTTTTTCCCCTCCTCCAACGGACGAACGTCCTCCTAAAAGGTCAAAAATTGAAAAGAACACAAGCAAAACAAGGAATGATATTCCTAAAATGTTTTCTGGACAAGAGGCAATTATGTCTTACTTGGTGTACAACTCTTTAGAAAACAACATTCTAAGGACTTGGTTGACACACACTTTGAGTGTAAAATTGGATGTTGATCCTCCCAAGGCAAATCCTTTTCCTCCACCTCCCATTGTCACAATGCCGATACCATCTATTTCTTCCTCCTCTGATGGGTCTTCTCCCAGTACTTAGAAGCTTTGGTGCCTTATCTCCTTTTTTATGAAGACAAAGGGGGAGATAATTAGAAGTACATTTTGTTTTGGAATATTGTTGTTGCTGCGCGCTTAATGGACACAAGGACATAATTTTATTATGTTGCTGCCTTAAAATTTTATTCCATGTACTTCTGTATTATGCACTTAGTGTATTTTGTTATTTATGCTATTTTGCTACATTATGATATTTTGAACCATGTATGAACTTGAAAAATGTATCATCATCTTTATATAAATGAAACGATATTTTGGTTCATTATTGTGTATATTCTCAATTTGCTAAAAAGATCTTGGATGCTAAAATTGAGGGGGAGTTATTGATAAAATTATTTGTTCAAAATATTATCAAATCTCAAAATTTAATATCAAAATCAAAAACAAATTATAAATGTTTGTCATCATCAAAAAGGGGGAGATTGTTGAGGACAAAATCCTTATTTGATGTTTTAAAGATCACAAACATTCTATAATTGTTTTTTAACTTGTTATCTACTAATGTGTTTTGTGAGAAATGTTTCATGAGAATGTTCTTGTTAAAGAGAAGAACATTCTAAGCTTTCATATGAAGAAAAACATCCTCATCAAAGCAAAAGAGCAAAAAGACATGCATGAAAGAATTCTTCAAAAAGATCAGATCCAGCTTCTGAAGACAGCATATGATGAACAGTGTGTATGAAGTCTGCGTCTGATGAACAATACGTCTGAAGCCTGCGTCTGAAGATCAGCTTCTGATGAACAGTGCGTCTGAAGAACTGCGTCTGAAGGCTGCTTCTGAAGTTCTGCTTCTGAAGAATCAGCTTCTGAAGGTTCAGCTTCTGAGGTTCTGCTTCTGAAGACGAACATCTTGCTACAAACATCAAAGCACAAAATATTCCTTATGTCTCACCAAAAGAAGATATAAAGATACCTTTGACAATATGACACAAATAGAAGGAATTTAATGTGTAACAACAAGGCTTTGTTTTACAAAGAAAAATCAACATTAAATGGATAAAGAATTTTGAGCCTTAAAAGGAAAAGAAAAGAAAACAATTTCAGTTTACACAAGAAGAACGTTCTTGAGAACGTTCTGGTGAAACTACAAAGAGAAACAAGTGACATCATTAATGTGACATCATCATATCACATCAAAGAAGCCACCAGATCACAGTTGGTCTACACCACGCTTATTACTTCAAATCTGCCTGGAACTGAAAGAACGTTCTTGAGAACGTTCTGCCTTTGACAGAATTCACAATTTTAGGCATTCTTGCACTCCAAGCAACAAATATCAGCACATGTCTCTTTGGGATGCGTACCCAAACAGCTGTTTATGCAGTGGCCTCCAAGCTTCTATGCTGCTATAAATAGAGGAGCTTGCCAAAGGAATTGTCAAGAGTTTTACAAAGAAATTATCTCTCTCTCTCTCTCAAGTGAAAATTATCACTACACTCAAAAACTCTTCAAATAACAAACAAACATCATCCACCACTACATTCGGATCACACTCATTCGAGTTTTTTTTGATAAAACCGCAAACATGTGTTGAGAATTTTATTTGATCCAAAACCCATCTCTTCATACAAAAGTGTATTGTATTCTCAAGTCTATTTGTTACAGTAGTTTGAGAAAGAATTGTTCCAACCTTTCTTGTGCGAAAGCAAAGAATTGTAGAAGCCTGCAGAGGTTGATAATACTGGATGTAACGGACTGATGTGATGTGATCAAGACTTATAGTGTCACGAAGAACGTTTCTTGTGGCTTGAAACTATAGTGGAAAATCTCACACGATGTGTGGGGACTGGAAGTAGCCTGTTTTGGGTGAACCAAGATAAAAACTCTTGTGTCATCTTCTATCCTTCTCTCTTTATTTATTTAAACACTAAACACACACTATCACTGTTATAATAACTAACTATCCAGAACATTCTGGTCCTTAATATAACTACTCTATATCCAGAGTTCTCTGGTCCTAACTAACTATTTATAATTCAGTTTAATTATTATTTTCTATTTATCCAGAGTTCTCTGATCCTTAACTAACTATTTATATTTCAGTTTAATTACTGCTTTCTATTTATCCAGAGTTCTCTGGTCCTTAACTAACTATTAATATTATTTATCTTTTAATTGCTTTATATTTCTCCAGAGTTCTCTGGTCCTTAATAATTATTAATATTGTTTTATTATTTCTGTCTTAATATAATTATTATCCAGAACGTTCTGGTCCTTGATAAAACAACTATTTTTATTAAACCCTTTAAGTTATATTTATCTAACCTTTACCAAGAAACTTTTTCTTGAGTATATTTTACTGTTCAACTTTCAGAATTAAAATACAACAAAAAAAAGGGTCACAATTCAAACCTCCCCTTTCTTGCGACATTTATTGCTACTTCAACCCTAACGTGTGTAGATTATCAATGATATTTAATAAAAATTTCCGTGTAAATTACAAACGATATTATATATATATATATATATATATATATATATATATATATATATATATATATATATTTGTGACTTTCAAATGTAACAAACTCAACAAACAATATTTATCTTTTTTATTGACAACAATAATATAACAAATATAATAAAAATTCTTATATTTTTTAATAACACCAACAATATAACATTAATATAAGAAAATTTGTTTAAGGGTATAATTAAAATAACAAAAAAGTCAGCCCAAAATCCTTCTAAAATGGGCTATTTTCTTTACATATAGTATAGATATAGTGTAAATTTATTTTACACATGTATTTGATAAATATGATAAATAATGAGTTTTTAAACACATTAAATGATGTTGACAATACATTATTTGATATATGTGTAAAATATATTTATATTGACGACACATATAAATTAGGCCAAATACCATTTTTAGTCCTTTAAGTTTGACAAGAATACCGGATTAGTCCTTTAAGTTTTTTAAGTTTCAAATAGATCCTTTAAATTGTTAATTTAATGCACCTATTTGAAGTTTTTTAAGTTTTTAAGCTTCAAATAGGTCCTTAAAAGGGTAACGGTGTAATAAATTAACAACTTAAAGGACTTATTTGAAACTTAAGAACTTAAAGGACTAATCCGGTATTTTTGTCAAACTTAAAGAATCAAAAGAGGTATTTGGGCCTATAAATTAAATCATTGATGTAATGTTGAATAAACCAAAACTCATAAATATAAATGAAGAAAAAAATTATACTGAACTGCACTCATTCTAATTATCTTGTTCTTTTTTCCCGAAAAAAAAAATTTATCTCGTTCTTTAGGAGAATGTTACATAATCAAGTGTAAAGTTTAATCAATGATTTTTTTTTTGTCAAAAATTGACCCGGTATTTCTAAACAATTCATCATTAATTGAAATTCAATAATCATTGATCTTAATCGCCTTATTGTTTGGGGTTGTGTAGCTCAACTGAATTGAGTTAAGGGTTAGGAGTTGAAAGTTCAACGTTCAAGTCATGGTAAGGAGAAAAAAACTAACTTGATTGTTTGTGGTATATTTATATGGGTAAAAGTTTCTTGCATTCTCATGCGAAAAATAATTCATTTTTTTTTACAAATAATTCAAAATAATTTGTAAGAGGATAAAATGAATGCCTAGACTATATTTTACTTCATTACAAAAAAAATACTTTATATATCTATATTATAATACTCATTAAGGATTAAAGTTCATTGAGGATTAAATTTTTATTGAAGATATTTCAACATAATTTTTATAGAAGGTATTTCAACATCTCATATTCTTCAACACTCTTTGTAAAAAAAATATTCTCCAACATTCATTCAACATTTTATTTATTTATTTCTATCTCTCTTTCATCATTCTCTCTCTTATTTTCTCACTCAAGGTGTATATATAGTCTACACGTCCGTATTGGACGTGCTCATATGATGAACAATACTGTTCCCACATGTGGTGTGGTGGTGTGGGATGTGGGGTGGGGTGGGGTTATCAAATCAGAAATCACGGATATATGTATTTTTACAAGTTAAATATTATAAAAAATGACTAAATTTCTATTGTGTAGCATAACCAATTTATTTTGCACCTACATCTAATTTCCTTTTTTTTAAAGGACCACCTACATCTAATTATTATCACTTTATTAATTATAGCAGTTCTTAATGTTTTTTTTTAGGGATAAGTTTATAAAAATGTTTAAACATTACCTTAGAGTTTAATGGTGGTACGTTGACGGTCCAAAACAATTTTGCACATACAACCAATCAAAACATTTAAAATTGTCACATCAATTAATGTTTTTAATTTACGTGACAATTCAAAATATTTTAATTGGTTGTGTGTCCAAAGAATGTTTGGACTGTCAATACACCACCATTAAACTCATTAAATAATACGATGAAATATTTTGTTAAAATATACTGATTAAAAAATGCAAGATTATACATTTATATCTTCTTTTGAAGTCCATATTTTTGTTTCAACCGAAAAAAGCGTCTTTTTTTAAGGTGCATACACAATTGAGCGTGTGCACGATTTTTTTTTTTTGCAAATGCTAACAAGCCGGACAGTTTTTAAAGACTTTAAATAATAAGTTTTTTTAAAAAAAATTTGTGTATTCAGTGCATTGAGAATTAAAATGTTTGAATTTTTTAAAGAATAATTACTTAATTTAAAATGTTTAAAGACTTATCCGAAGACGGTTATCAGGACTTTTCTTTTTTTACAAATATACAGTAACTTAAGAACTTAATTCCCTGACATTAATGGCGGGAAAATTACAAATAAAGGGAATTACAAATACATTTGTAGATATAAAATCCGAGACATTAATAATTCCCAAATAAGTAAAATAAAAATTACATTTCGTGCTTGGTTTGAATTTGCAGCTTTTTCTTCCCATGATATCGTCATCCCCAATAAAGATTCAAAGCTTGCTGACATATATATGTGGTAGAAGATAATTTATCAGAATAAGGGAGTTGTTTTATGAGAGTGAGAGTGTAGACAAAATTAGCGATAAGTTTATGTCATAGTCTATGAAGCACGGATACTCTTTAGATTAGACATGTTTTGGTGTCGGACACGATACGTATCGTGTCCGACACTAACAGATATAATTATACTGAATTACGTGATTTTATTAAATTATTATCGGTGTCGATGTGTCAGTGTCGTGCCCGGTGTCTGTGTGCTTCATTGGTCATAGTAAATGTTGACAGTTCTGAATTTCTGGATTTGTGGATAGATTCAACAAAAAACAATAGATGATCGTGTCTGCTGGACTTGGTTCTAAAAGTGAAGTGTAAGACAATGACATTATCCTGTTCCAATAAGGTTTGGATTCTTTCAATTGGAATTTTCACTCCATTTCTCTTTGGTGAAAATATCAACCATAGAAAATGATGATTTTTTTGGGTATTTGAGAATGAAGATTTGAATTAAGAGTATCTATGAATAGAGTTGCACACACGTTAACCTGAATACAAATAGATTTAATTAACGTTATTTTTTTTCGGGTGCAAATTAACGTTATTTTTAATAAATATTTAATCAACGTTGATGTTTATTGAGTTTGTTGAATTAATTTACAATTATACGGAGTTGAATTCTACCGCCATTGCGTCTTTCTTATTAGGATTGAGTTATGTTATGAGTCTTAGGTTTGAGGTGTTGTCTTGATAAATTTTAAATACTTTCGAATACAAACATAAAATCCACAAGGTCTTACTTTTACATTCTTTAGAGTATGCTATTGTTTGAGCATTTATGCTCATCTTGTGGCAATTTACTCTTTATTACTTCATCCGGTTTCTATAAAAATTCATTTTTTAGATTCATGAATAATTAGTATCTGATTTGTAGCGAAACTAAAAAGTGAATTATTATTTTATTCACAACCAAACAAAATTTACTTTCATTCTTGTAACTTAAGATTATAATTACTTTTTAACGACATACTATCGCTCAAATCCCTATAGATACAATAATTCAATACTTACTTTTGATACTTCATCAGATAACGCAAAGAAGAATTGTTACTTAATGATAGTATTATTGATGAGTGAGGTTTATATAGAATGGGAAACCTAGACTAGGATAAGTAACAATATAACTAACTTGGATGGTTATGCACTTATCCTCTATAACAAACTTAAATCTAATGTAATCAATCAAAATAGTAAGTCTAACTAATACCTCTCCCTTCACTTCTCCCTCACATTCTCAGGGACGAAGTTAGAAGGGGGGGGGGGGACCAATAGATGTCACAGTTCCCCCATATTTTTATTTAATTCTTTTTTCATATTAGTATGTCATTATATTTTCCGGTCACTATATTTATTTTCTGTAAACTTTATATGATATTCTATAATGAACTTTTTGTGACTCAATATATTTAGCCTTGAAGTTTCTAAGTTTAATTACACTAATAGTTCACTAGAATGCATAACAATGAAAAATAAAGTGAAATTTTGTTTGCAATTTACAAAAGAATCTTAATATCAATGAATATCAGTTTATGTTTCCTTGTTCTAATTTCGTTCAAATTTTTTGATTTATTACTTGCAGTGTTATTTGTTCGCTCTTATACCAACGATTCAGTGCTTGTGATTTTATCTCGAATTTATCATCCTACATTTGCATTTGTTGTTTCATGTTTTTTTTCTTTACTATTCAAAAATCTTCTTTAGTCTCGTTATACTCAAGCAAGCCTCAAGGAACTCATCTATATATTATATAATCTTTGTTAACATTGGAGCCACCCCTCCCAAACCCTAAACCTAAGTCTTGGGCGTCAATTCATTCTAGCCATTGATTTCTATCATTTAGACGCCTAATGCATCTCAGCCATTGATATGTTGTTTTAACGGTATGTTACTTGAAATTAACCCTGAGATACACTTCCAATGCAAAAAGTGGCCCCTCATTATTTCTAGCATTTTCCAATTCTGTTCTCATCACTCTTTACATCCAATCTCCTTCTTCGATTCAATTCATTGATGGCTGGTGTTTTCGTTTTTCAGAATTTTTTTATGGAAGGTTTATTTCTATAATAGTGACAACCCGATGACTGCATTATAGGATGGATAGGCCCAAGGTAAACAATGGTTGTTTAATTTGTTGAACTGTAACATTTTCTTCATAGGATTTATGTTAGCATTCATTTGATTTTTTAACCATTCTAAAATATGTCTTCAATTGGTTTTTACAATTATTTGTTATTGTCTAATGAGGAAAAAAATCATTTTGTCTTGATGGTTGAGGAATTGTTTAGGAGGCTTCATTCGACTTTTGAAATTTTTGTGGAAATTTTTGATGGTATTTATAGATTTCATATCTTGATTATTTCAAAATTATAAATACTTTCGGTGGTTCTTCCCTCTTCTCAGCACCGTTCTCTGCTCAACAACAACCACAACAACGGCAGCAGTAGCAACATCATAATTCACTCTTTCAACTATCTCTCTTTCAGCACATGAAACCTTGGGTTGGATTTCCATCAAGGTTTGCAATTGGAGGTATTCTTTATCATATTTTATTCTAAAATCTGAGAAGTATAACATATTTTTTTAATGTATGTTGACTAATTATTATTTAATTTAATATTAGATATTGAAGATGAACAAGGAGTCTTGACTTGAGAATGCATAGAAATGAGGATAACTAACCTTATCATAATTATGCATTACAGGTGCATATTGTGTTCAAAACTGAAGCGGTAATTGCACTTGATTAATAATATACTTAGATGCTATTATCCACTTTCAAGTGCTGGTGCACATTTTAATCTGTTTTAATCTTTTGTCCAAGTAATTAAAGGCGGTGAACTAACGAAAAGAAAGAAATTGGCTAATTTAGGCTGTAAGTACTTTTTGGCTCATTTTGAAGAAGAAAAAGTTTGATTCACAATTTCTAAGGAAACTATATTTTTGGAATAAGTGTCATGAAAATGAACCGTAAGTCTTGAGTCACCACTTCATAAAGAATTAGACATAATGCTTCCTGTCTATAGAATTTATGGCTTTTGAGTAATTGCTCTTAAGAATCAAAATAAATGATTTTTTAATTTGTTATCTATATTTTTTTGTAATATCTTGATTAAGGCTCCTATAGTCCAATTAATGTAAACCATTCCTATGGTAGTGAACTTGGTACATCATTGACAGGAAGCATTTTGACTGTTTTAGTGGAATCATGCCTGTAAGTTTGTAACCTTTCTCATTTTGACGTGTGTGTGCAATACAACTGTCGGGTCTAATCCTAAAGAAGATATACATGATAATGTTTTTCTATAAATTCAATTCTATCATATTAACTAACTGAGACTTTGTAAGTTTAATTACAATAACTAAATTAGTCTCCAAGGTATTGTCTTTTACTATTTTTCTATTGCTGTATGCAGAAAACTAAAGATACTATGCGTACATTTTCAATTGTCAATTTGTTGTTTTAATTTCAAAACTATTTGCATTCATTTTCAACCATGTATTGCCCTTTGCAGGTAAGAAATTTAGTTATTTTATTTGTTTCATATTTAAGTAGTCTGTATGAATGATGACTATAAAATGTTGCATTTAGGGCAAAGTGTGACTATGCAGAGGACTACAAATTAGTAAACTCAACATAGCTAACACACTTTTAAACTTTTACTAGGTATGCTTATTTCTACCTCTATTTCTACAGTCTTTTTAAAGCTATCTTACTATGATATGATCGTTTGCAAGTAAAACTATATTGATGTTCAAATGTAGTAATAGTTCTACCACTCTTTGGATACGCAATATAGGGGTAGATAATGGATATATCTCTCCGCATCAATTTGTTTTTTTCATTGTTGTTATGGTGATTCTTCTTCCCCCTTGGTTTGTCTTTTGCTGCGAAAATGAATTCAGTTAGCAATTTGTACTGTTGGTGGTGTTGTCCCTGTGTTCAGACGATGCGTCGTATGGTGACTTCAGTCTGCTGCTGCCAGGCACTGCTGCAACAAGGGATTTATGTCAATATTGAGGTGTTAACCTGATAATGCAGCCCTGTTAAGAATAAACTTTATAAAGAAACACTAACCATAGGCTCTCTCATGTGTCTAGATGTATCGAGACATATTAGTTTGCCTTTATTTTATTGCTTACTCCACTATATGAATTGTCCTTGCACTTTCCAATTTCTTAGTAGTTTTTATTTTATTTTATAAAATGCACTTTTGTTGAGTTTAATGGTCTAATGAGTTTGCTACTTGGTTTGGGTTAGCTACTTGATTTGGTAAGGGACACACGTATAGTCTTTAGAACTGCTTAGAAGGCAACTCTTTTACTAATATTTTTTTATTACTAGAGAAACTAGCAGTTGACAAAATCTGTTCTGATTTCTTTATGCTGCCCTTTTATCTCACACCATTCTCCCAATGCCACCATTGACTCCCGCCGCCAGAACCCTAGCGGAGCTCCTTCGTATCACCACCATCACCCGTGGCAGCACCACCTCTGACCACTTCCGCATAATCAAGCCTTTCAGCTCCTCGCTGCAGGTATTTATGATTGGGAAATGCTTGGAGGGATTCATGAATGTCTCTGCTTTGAACAATTTTGCCCATATATTGACCTATCTATGTTGAATAACTTTGGATGCTGGATATATATCCATTTAACAATATAGTTTTGGCATACCTTTCTGGTTTAACTTTGGAGGAAAAGCAATTTTTTTACAAGCATTTGTTGAAGCACACCGATGAAAAATTCACCAATATGTTCCAATTTGGATACAAAGAGGGTTTGATGGGATACTTTTAAACAAGCATCTTCTCTGGAACTATATGTGAATGAAAGTTATCTCACATTGCAAACCTTGCAGGTCAGTCTCAGATTCAAGAATGTGGTTGAAAGTTATCTCACATTGCAAACCTTGCAGGTCAGTCTCAGATTCAAGAATGTGGTTGAGATAAATATGTATAAATGCAACAAAATTTGATTCATGAATATGGTTAAGATAAATATGTATGAAGGCTACTATTCATTTGATCTAATGACATTTCAGACTTTGTCAAAATATGTTTTCTCTATTGTAGTGTAATTTTAGGAGATGCCCCTCAAACCCCTCTATATTCAATTTAATTTTTCTTTCTTGCTTTATAAAGTTTCATTAACGAAGGAATTCTATAAGATACACTTAGCTCATTAGTCTTTGTAGAATGTAGTTTAGCGATCGCTATTGAAACATTTGCTTATAGTTAATTTTAATTCATATTCTTTCTCTTCATCAAAATGGAGTGAATGATCTTCACTTTAAAATCTCATTTTTTGATTTAACATTGTTTGGTGTTTTGAAACAAGAATGAGTGGTTGGAGTTCCCATTTTGATTTTAAGTTGCCCTTCCATATCCCTTTTGCAACATATTTATTATTTAGAATATAGTGATTCATTCTCTTTACAAATGCATTCTACAAATGCAACCTTTTTGTTTGGTATACAAATGCATTCTTTTATGCACTTTATAGTTAAAACTGTACAATATTTTGTAAGAATTTTTGGATAGCCTCTCTTATTTTCATGTGTTATTTTTTAATGTATATGACCCGTGCGGTAGCACATGTAAACGATCTAGTCTTTCTTATATCTTTGAAATTTCTTATAATTTTAGATAATTTTTTTTATTTGAGAATATTTTTGGATATATATTAACTTTGGATATATCATATAACTAGTTAAATTTCTTGTATACATTATGCATATAAAATTTGTTTTTTCTTTACTAAGTTATATTCTTAAACTCGGTCTCTCCTAAGCTAAATTTTTGTTTTCGATAAAGACGGTTGTTATCACATCTCAATCTCCAACACTATTTAATTTGCTTCCAACACCATTTTCCTGAAAGAGCCACATTGAATTTTTTTTTAACAAAATATTTCTAGTCCGCCAAACTCTATCAGTACAAACTTTAGTCCATTTTATATCCAATTTACTCTTCTCACTTCCTCACTCCCTCTCATTAAAATTTATTTAAATAAAGGCTTCAGTTTAGTTATAATAGCTTGCTGAGTTAATTTTTTTCATAACGGATCAAGTGTCAATTGTACATAGGCATCACAAGGTGCCTAAAAGAGAAAGAAATATATAGCCCCTCCGATTGCTCAACCTTTAAAAAAAGCTGATCGGGAGTTACGTTCCGATCCAAAAAACAACGATTTGGATTGTACTTCCAATAGATTTTGTGGGTCGAGAGTTACGATCTGATAAAATCAATGACCTTTTGAGCAATGCGAAGGACTATAAATTAAAGTATTACCGGTATATAGTTGGAGTGTAAAATAGCAAAAAGGAAATGCACTACAAAAATTAAAATGAAAACGGTCCACTTGGCCCAAAACTGTATCATACAACAAACCCAAAAAGAAGTAATAGATAGCTTGAGAAGAAAGCTATATACAAAACAGAATAAGAAGCTATAGCCACCTTCCCATTGGAATCTTGATCACACCACCACTAGCATATCTAGATTGTCCTAAATTTCCAATCGTCAAGTAAAAGGCAACAATACCCTCACACCCAACATCTCCACCATGTGCTTTACGCTATATACATATATAGTTCGGTGAATTTCTTAACTTATAAATGCATCTGCAAAAATAGCTCCAACTTTTCAACCATGTGCCAATAATCAATATTTTTCACTATGAGTATCAGTGTATCACATACATATATAATTAGCAAACATAAGCGCACTAGATAGTGGCTACTATATATATCATTATAATGAAGCCAATAAACTAGCTAGACTAAAACAAGCTTAATCCATGATATGTACCATTTGAGACAATATGCTGTGAACGTGGTGGGGACAGATTGCACTAGAAGGAAAATCAATATATACTATTCATCATCACTTTGTAGCAGCCTTATGGAGATATTGTTTGTTTAGTGTAGTGGCAGCTAAGTAATGCAAACTAGCTAGTAACTAACTAATGCAATGTCAATGGTATAAAAGGGTGGTATCATGTTGCAATATTGTGAAATGCATTGTTGGGAAGTGCTAATAATAAGGAAAGATATGGGAGTTATAAGGAGAGTAGTATTTGCGATGGTTGTTGTTGTGTTGGTCACTGTAAGTCCTTGTTTGGTTAATGGGAGAACCTATTTTCATGAGAAGAAAGTGGATGCCAATGGCATCAACTCTACCGATGAAGTTTCACGTGAAGACCGTAGTTTTATGGAAGATATTCGTGGAAGCAAGACAGGGTACTCATCTGAAAAAGTATTAGTTGAAAGGAAGCTCAATAAGGACAATGGTGGAAAGGGAAGGGGTGCTGGAGGTGGAGGAGGAGGTGGTGATGGTGGAGGCAATGGAGGGGAAAATGGGAGAGGTGGACATAGAGGGAGCAGAAAGGGGAATGGTGGAGGTGGAGGTGGTGGCGGAGGAGGTGGAGGTTCAGGTGGAGGTGGTGGGGGTGGAGGAAGTGGACAAGGTCATGGATGGGGAGGGGGAAGCGGTGGCGGAGGAGGAGGAGGTGGTGGTGGTGGCGGTGGAGGAAATGGTAATGGTCATGGTCAAGGAAGGGGCGGGGGAAGTGGAGGAGGTGGTGGAGGAGGAGGCGGTGGTGGTGGAGGAGGAGGAAGTGGTGGTGGTGAAGGATGGGGTTGGGGTGGAGGAGGTGGAAGTGGCAAAGGAAATTTCAAATGTTGGGTTTGGGGATGTGGTGGGGAAAGAAAATCAGAAGAAAGAAATGGAATTCTTTCTTCCAACTCCAAGGGAATCCCTTGAAGGGATAATCGTGCATGCATGGTGGATGAGGAAAGAAAATAAGGAATGCAACTTTTCTTTCCTTGTGGCTTTGGTTCTGTTTTTTTAGCTTTACATTTGTGTTTTCACGACCTAATTTCATTTCACGAGGCAAATAATTTGGTTTTTCTATAATCAAATCAAATCTTTACACTTTTTTTTATTATATTGTTGGAGAAAAATTTAAATGTTTTTCTTACATGTAATGTAATTATAGTGAAAATAAAATTGAGTGAGATATCAATTATGCTATTGGTTATACAAAGCTTTTATAAGTTCATTTCATAATACAAATACTCCATCCATCCGTATCTAAATAATTGTCTATTTAGCATTTTTTATATGAGAAATGATATTTGAACAATGTTTTGTGACAACTTTTGTGACAATTTTCTCTCTCATACTCAAATTGTGTTTTTACTTTCTCTCTATTGATTTGGTTTCTGTGTCAATACTCATATTTCTTTGTATATTTAATTTGTCCCACAACTTGTCAACAAAAATGGTTGTTCAAATAACACTCATCTTTTTATATTTCTTAAAATAATTGTAACTTTAGAATAGCAATGTAACATTTATTATTATTTTTTTCATTATTATACCCTTATTTATTGAATTTCATCTAAATTAACTACTCCACTAACTATAATTAATAAGGGTATTTTAGTGAATGATACTAATTTTATCATTGAAATCAACACAATCAATCATTTCCTTAAAAATTGTGCACAAATTTTAAACGATTATTGTTTTGAGACGGAGGGGAATATATATGATTTTTTTTATTGGTTATGTCATTGATTAATCCACACACACCACAAAAAGATTTATAAAGAGCCGAGGAAGAACTAACATACCTCCATCTTTTTTTCATTAACCTCTTGCATCCATCTACGAACAACATCTCAACATATAATGTTTTTATTATCTCAAATAAGATTTATATGCATATAATGTTTTTATTATCTCAAATAAGATTTATATGCATTATAATTCACCCCAACTTGTATATCACGCTACAAACTCGAGTAATTTACTCAAGAGTTACAACTTACAACCAATCAATAATAACACTCACATTTCACACATCAAATGATCACTTACATTCACCTCACTTTACGACAGGATGTAAAAACTCTCTAAATAATCATCCAATATATTAGAGATGTTTTAACTCTCCGCATGATCACCCAATTTGAAGATACTTCTGTTAGACTTGATTTTGCTTTGCTGTCATAGTTTGCTAGTATTTGTTTCTATCTTTAAGTTAATAATCCCTACTTCTTAGGACTTATTAGTGGGACTTAGTTAGTTTTCTCCACATTCCACGTTTCTGTTAGTGGACTGAGTTAGTGGAGTAATTTAATTTATTTTCTTTCTTTGTAAGGCTTTATAAAAGCTACTATTGTAGTTGAATAAACAAGAGAGCATTCCCTTTAATTTTTCTGTTCAACAATTTTGGTATCAGAGCTTCTCAAGGGGCCTGGTGTTTTGGGAATTTGAGAGTTAGAACTCCAGTAAGAGTAAAGAAACACCAAAGGTTTGTTAAAAGAACAACAATGGCAGCAGAGAATAGCAATTTCGTCCAACCTGCCATACCTAGATTTGATGGTCACTATGATCATTGGTCTATGTTGATGGAAAATCTCTTGAGATCGAAAGAGTACTGGAGCTTGGTGGAGAGCGGGATTCCAACAGTAGCCGCTGGAGTTCAACCAACAGAACAACAATTGAAGGTCATTGAGGAAGCAAAGCTGAAGGATCTTAAAGCAAAAAACTACCTTTTCCAAGCTATTGATAGAAGCATCATGGAAACAATTCTGAATCGGGACACATCCAAGGATATTTGGGATTCAATGAAGCAAAAATATCAAGGGTCTACGAAGGTGAAGAGAGCTCAATTGCAAGCTCTTCGAAGGGAGTTTGAGGTGCTAGGGATGAAAGATGGAGAAAAGGTAGATGAATATTTTTCTAGAACCTTGTCCATTGCCAACAAAATGAAGGCACATGGAGAACGTATGGAGCAGTTGGTGATCGTGGAGAAGATATTGAGGTCTATGAACAGACAATTTGACTATGTTGTGGCTGCAATTGAGGAATCTAGAGACCATAATGCTATGACTATTGATGAACTTCAAAGTAGTCTTCTTGTTCACGAACAGAGAATGAATTCCCACGTTAGAGAAGAGCAGGTGATGAAAGTGACACTTGATGAAAATGTTGGAAGAAAAGATTATTATAGATTTGGTGGAAGAAGTCGAGGGAGAGGAAGTTTTAGAGGAAGAGGAAGAGGTCGAGGCAGACAACAGTTCAACAAAGCTCTAGTTGAGTGCTACAATTGCCACAAGTTGGGGCACTTTCAAAATGAGTGCCCCGATTGGGAGAGAAATGTGCACTATGCTGAGTTAGATGAATCAGAAGAGATACTTTTAATGGCCCATGCTGAACATGATGATGAAAGAAATGTTGAGTTGTGGTTTCTTGACTCAGGATGCAGCAAACACATGACAGGTAACAAAAATTGGTTCACAGATATTGATGAACAATATCAACAATCTGTCAAACTTGGAAACAATTTCAAAATGGCAGTAGTTGAGAGAGGTAATGTTAGACTGCATGTTAATGGAATTATGCAAGTAATCACTAATGTGTACTATGTTCTTGAGTTAAAGAACAACCTGATTAGCATCGGACAATTGATAGAGAATGGAGTTTCTGTGTTGATTCAAAATGGAGAATGTCGTTGCTATCATTCAAAGGAAGGCTTGTTTTTACAAACAAAGATGTCAGCAAACAGAATGTTTGTATTTCATGCAAAACCAATGTCTTAAGTCACAACATGCTTCAAAGCTGCCTCAGAAGATGAAACATATTTGTGGCATTGTCGTTATGGCCATCTCAACTTTAATGGGCTGAAAACTCTTCACTCTAAGAAGATGGTAACAGGGCTGCCTGAAATAAGGACACCAAGCAAGTTGTGCAAGGATTGTGTCATAGGTAAGCAACAAAGAAAGTCTATACCAAAGAAAAGTTTGTGGAGAGCTACACACAAACTTCAATTGGTGCACTCTGATATTTGTGGGCCGATCTTACCTTCAACTAGCAGCGGAAAAAGGTACTTGATTACTTTTATAGACGATTACAGTAGAAAGATTTGGGTGTCATTATTATCTGAAAAGTCTCAAACATTTGTTTCATTTAAAAATTTTAAATGCATGGTTGAGAAAGAGGTAGGTACTTCAATTCAATGTCTTCGAACTGATAGGGGAGGGGAATTTACCTCACACGAGTTCAATTCATTTTGTAGCTCACATGGTATTAAAAGGCAATTGACAACAGCTTTTACCCCTCAACAAAACGGGGTTGCCAAAAGAAAGAATCGGACGATTATGAATATGGTTCGGTCCATGTTGTCAGAGAAACATCTCCCAAAGTTCTTGTGGGGAGAGGCGGTAAATTGGGCAGCTCACATTCTTAATCGAAGTCCTACCTTGGCAGTGAAAGACAAGACACCGGAAGAAGCATGGAGCGACATAAAGCCAGCAGTTCACCATTTAAAAGTTTTTGGTTGTGTTGCACATGTTCACATACCAGAAGCCAAGAGAAAGAAGCTTGATGCCAAGAGCTTTCCATGCGTTATGTTAGGGATAAGTGACGAATCCAAAGCATACAGACTCTTCAATCCAATAACCAAACGCATAGTGGTCAGCAAAGATGTGATTTTTGAAGAAAATGAGTGTTGGGAGTGGGAAAGAAGTCTAGAACAGCTGAAATCAGATTTGTTAGACTGTGGAGAAAGTGAAGAAAGTGAAGAAGAACAACAAGAATCCCCTCAAAGTGAAGAAGAAAATGAGAATACAGAAGTTGGAGAAGGAATTGGGTCCTCTTCAAGTCAATCTTCAGAAGAGGATCCAATAGAAGGAAGGGTAAGAAGACAACCAGTATGGATGCAAGATTACATAAGTGGAGAAGGATTTTCAGAAGAAGAGACACAAAATCTAGTGATGCTGACTATGACATCAGATCCAACAACATTTGAAGAAGCCGTACAAAGTGAGAAATGGAGGGCTGCAATGAATAATGTGATTGAGGCAATACAAAAAAATAATACATGGGAGTTGACAGACTTACCATCAGGTGCAAAAACCATTGGACTCAAATGGATCTTTAAAACAAAGTTGAATGAGAATGGAGAGATTGAGAAGTGTAAAGTTAGACTTGTGGTCAAGGGGTACTCTCAACAATATGGTGTTGACTACACCGAAGTATTTGCACCAGTGGCTAGATAGGACACCATCCGAATGGTAATCGCTCTTGCTGCCCAAAAGGGATGGAGTGTGTATCAGCTAGATGTAAAAAGTGCATTCTTGTATGGAGAGTTGAATGAGGAAGTTTTTGTTGATCAACCACAAGGTTATGTGAAGAAGGGTGATAAGCTGAAGGTGTATAAATTAAAAAGGGCTTTGTATGGCCTTAAACAAGCACCACGAACATGGAACAACCACATCAAAGCTTATTTCACCAAGGAAGGATTCGAGAAATGTCCATACGAACACACCTTGTTTGTGAAGTTAAGTGAAGGAGGTAATATTCTCATTATTAGTCTTTATGTTGATGATTTGATATTTACCGGTAATGATGAGAATATGTTTGAAGAGTTTAAAAAGTCTATGAGAAAGGAATTTAACATGTCAGACCATGGCAAGATGCATTATTTTCTTGGAGTTGAAGTAATTCAGAATGAGAAAGGAATTTATATTTGTCAAAAAAATATGTGAGAGATTTGTTAGAAAGGTTTGGCATGGAGAAAAGTAATTTGTCTAGGAATCCCATTGCTCCTGGGTGCAAATTGATTAAAGATGAAAATGGTGTGAAGGTGGATGCTACAAAGTATAAGCAGATTGTTGGTTGTTTAATGTATTTAGCAACCACAAGACCTGATCTGATGTATGTATTAAGCTTAATTAGCAGGTTCATGAACTGTCCAACTGAGCTACACATGAATGTTGTAAAAAGAGTGCTTAGATATCTCAATGGCACAGCTGATTTGGGAATTCTATATAAGAGGAATGGAACTGAGAAGCTTGAGGCATACACGGATAGTGATTATGCAGGTGATTTGGATGATCGGAAAAGTACATCATGGTATGTTTTCATGCTTAGTTCGGGTGCAGTCTCATGGTCTTCTAAAAAGCAACCGGTAGTTACTTTATCTACCACTGAAGCTGAATTTATTACAGTTATCTCTTGTGCTTGTCAAGGAGTTTGGATGCGAAGAATTCTTGAGAAACTTGGTCATACTCAACTTGGAAGTATCACTATGTACTGTGATAACAACTCAACGATAAAGCTTTCAAAAAATCCAGTGCTGCATGGTCGAAGCAAACATATTGACGTTAGCTTCCTCTTCCTCCGTGATCTTACCAAAGATGGAACATTAGAGCTAGTTCACTGCAGTTCTCAGAATCAAATAGCCGATATAATGACAAAGCCAATGAAGTTTGAAGCATTTGAGATGCTGCGAGGCTTACTGGGAATGTATTTTATGTTTGATATAAACTAATTGCAGCAGTGCAAATAGTTTAAGGGAGGGAATGTTAGACTTGATTTTGCTTTGCTGTCATAGTATTTGTTTCTATCTTTAAGTTAATAATCCCTACTTCTTAGGACTTATTAGTGGGACTTAGTTAGTTTTCTCCACATTCCACGTTTCTGTTAGTGGACTGAGTTAGTTGAGTAACTTAATTTATTTTCTTTCTTTGTAAGGCTTTATAAAAGCTACTATTGTAGTTGAATAAACAAGAGAGCATTCCCTTTAATTTTTCTGTTCAACAACTTCAACTCCTAGAAAATTCTCCCATTTATAGTGTAAGAATATATATAGGTGATGGCAATACTTTCCAACTACTTGAGTTGAGTGCTATGTACTTTGTCTTTGTTCATGGTGATATTTCCATCGTAATTAAAATACTAGTACAAGTTATCAACTTGGTGTGGAAAAGTTGGTAACGCGGCTTTCCTTAAAAAATCACATTTATAGGGTCATGTATTTGAAAGATAATCCATTTTAGTCTAAAAAATAAAACGTGCCAATAACAATCGAAATATTAGCTTCATAATTGATTCATATTGTAGCCTATGATGCTTGCAGGGTCAAAGACCCTACCCTGCTTATTGTTGATTGTAGTAAATTAAAATCACCATATTGATTCTTAAAATTGTATGGTCAACAAACTAGTTCCCTAAATTTTTACATAATACTCCCTCCGTTCCTTTTTAATTGTCACTTTTGAAGAAAAAATTTGTTCATTTTTAACTGTCACTTTCAAAGTTCAATGCAACTTTAAATAATGTTTTACCAATTTTATCCTTAGTTATTTATTACGGAGAGAGAAATATATGAGATGATATATTAAATGAATAAGGTTATTATAGTAAAAGTATAAATTATTGTATCAAAAGTAGTGACATTTATTAATTGTCTTGGTTTGTGTAAAATGTCAAAAAGTGACAATTAAAAAGGAACGGAGGTAGTAACAAATTTGTAAGACCATGATTTGCTGCAATCTGCATGTACACGAAGTCGCACATCGGAAGTCCAAAATCCAACTCGGAATTTTTTTGATAGTAGAGTAAAATCTAGATGGAACAATCACTAACATCTTGACTATGTGAATGTGTGAAAACACTAACGGGAAACCTATTTCAAAGTTGTCTCTAATTCGATATTGTCAATTAATCGAGTCCCTATATCGTCTAATAAAGTTAGAAATACTATCTTAGCATGTTTTTTAGGGCATGCGTAGTTTGAATCTGTGCTCTAGATATGTTATGAGAAATGCTATTGATAACTTTCTGTCGAACTCTTTTTAATACACTCCCATACATGAAGCCACGTCACCCCTTTTTGATAGTGGTCTACCGAATCACCGGTTGTTCAAGTTGAAAAGAAAATAATTTAATTTCTAACTTTTTTTTATATTGTGTGCATTTAACTGCTAACACGTTGTTCACAATTCCCGCAAAAATAAACTCTTTCATGAAATACCTTGGAGCCATCTATATTGCGAAACCTCCTCACCGCGAAATTTTTTTTTATGACCCTCTTGGCCAAAAAAATAATTTTTTTGACCCCCTTTAAAAAATATTTATCAAAATTACCCACTTTCATTTTTGGAAGTTTTTTTTTTGTCGTTTAGTGCCATTACCGTCATTCCAATTGGCGGTAATGGCAGAAAATTACACTGTGGCGTCAGAAAATTAATGGGTGCAGGTAATTACACTGTGCGTGCAGGAAGCTTGCAGGAAAATAGGAAGCTTGCAGTAAAATAGGAAGCTTGCAGTAAAATGGTTTTGCTTTTTGTTTTATATGAAGTGACCCATTACCGCCAATTGGGCCGGTGGTAATGGCTTTTATTTTTTTTTTTTCGTTTTATACTTTTCAGCCCCTATAAATACCCAACAACACCCCTTTCATTCAAATTCATTCAAATTCTTTCATACATTTTTTCTCATTTCTTCCGCATTATGTCTGACTCTGGCTCAGATACAATTTCTCCTGCTTCTCCTCCTCCTCCTCCTTCCCCTTTAAGATTGGTCACTGTTAAATTTGATCAATATATACGACCTTTTGAAATGGTAGTAACTCCATGTATGACTTTAGTGGAGTTGAAAAATTATCTCAATCATATTTTTCGTCTAGCTAATGAGCCTTTACGAAAAGTCAGTGAGATTTATTACGGAGAGCGGTTTATCGATTTGGGATCGCATAAAGACTTTGATTATTATTACGAATACAAACTTCTGAAGAATGATGCTGATGTTCAAGATATGTTTTCGTCTGAAGAAAATGCACAAGGTCCATGGTATCTTGACGTTAAGTCAAAATAGTCGATACGTGGAGAATCAATTGTTTTAATGTTGTTTGTTTTCTTTTTTAAGTTCATGTAATTTGGTTTGAGTAGTGTTTTGATTAATTATTATATTTTCGTGTTTGTCTTTTCTCGTCTATTATATTATTTAATTAACATAATTAAAATAAACATTAAAATCATAATACGTGGATATTTTTTAAACGACGAAATTTGATTAAAGATTTAAAAAAAGTCACAAATACTTATAAAAACTTGGTTAAACACATAATTGATAATGATATTAACTATTGGTTTTTTAAGGTCGGACAATTTCTCCTAATATGTTCGGAATGCCGACACAACCCACACAGTCTCGGTGTCGGTCTTCTTTCTTCCACCTCCTCGTCCATTTCAGTCCTAATGCGAGTACTATTTGGTCGACCTTTCTTTAGTCTTCGCATGTCTGGATTATGGCAAAGCTTTGGACCGTTGTAGGGGGCCAATAACTCTTGTCGTGGACAACCTTAAATGATGTGTTGTAAATGGCATAAACACTCTTGTTTTTGAACACATCTGGAATAAGGGTTGTGTAGTCATAGTGAAATGAAGAACACGCGGCTATGACATGGGAACAAGGCAAATGCAAAGCTTGATATTTCCCACAATCACACCACCCTGCTTGGAGGTCCACCTTGAAAGTTCCCATTGGCCTTCCCTCCCTGTAGTTGACTGTCTCACGGACAGAAAAGGTATACCTCTCTCGGTCAAACTGTTCGACTTGATGGGTGTTGGACTTACCAATGTCATCCTTAATCACATTCTGGCAATATTCGCTGAACACATATCCAGAACCTACCCTTGCAAACGCACTTTGAGCCCTTTCGGCAAAAAGACATGCCAACCTATAGTATGTTGATTGGACTATAGGTGTAATAGGTAGGTTGCGAGTTCCCTTAATAACAGAGTTCCATGACTCAACGATGTTGCTTGTCATGTGGCCCCATCGTCGACCCCCGTCATATGCTTGAGTCCATTTTTCTTTTGGGATATTGTCCACCCAATCCAACGCACGCTGATTTGCCTCCTGGATTATACCGCGGTAGTAATCAAACATGGGTATGTTTAGGGCATATCCTGTATATGATGGAAAAAAATTCAGTCAGATAATTTTTTTAATAAAAACATTAATTAAAAAATTTGTAAGAAAAGATTTATACCCATATTATTTACTACATCCTTTAAATCTCCGTCCTTGATTGTCCTCATGAAGTTTTGCTTGATGTGTCTGATGTTGTAACACCCATACTAACTTTAACTAGTATATTAGCATGTGCGTTAAACTGATACTGGATACATTTAAAAATTTCAATATTAATATTACATCACAACAGAATAAATACATGTTTACTCGTTTGTACAATAATCCAATACTGTTACAATACTTTTACAAATGTCCATTAAGCTTCTGAGCTGGTACACAACGAGCAATTGCACTCCATCCAGTACCTCTATGAAGATCTTCGTCACGAACCTCTGACTAACCTGTAAACCTGCACCAGAAGGAATGGGATGAGACATAATGTCTCAGTGAGCTCTACCCAACCTACTGTTGGCAACCACAGGGAACCTAGGGTCGCCATGCCTACCTTGGCAATCTTGGGGATTTCCTATGATCACCAAGTCTTTTATCTGCCTATGACTATAAGTCTTCCCATATCTTTAGACTGCCTACGACTATAACTATGATCTGGCTTTAACTATAACTATAACTTCCTATGACTATAACTTAGTGGCCGAGGGGAAACCTAGGACCACATTCTGTTAACTGTCTATAATTCTAACTGTGAGTTTCCTATAACTATAACTGTAACTGTAACTTTGACTATAACTATAAAACATAAAACATATAAACAGTTCGATAGCAGTTTTATGTTAGCTGTTAGCGTTGAACAAACAATTAATCTGAGTTCATTTTACGGAGGGCACCCCGGGTGGAGCAACCCCGAGATACGTCTCCCTATAAACCGGTGAAATTCCTATCATATCAGGCTAACACCGGACTCCCTATAAAACGTGTGGACAACCCTCTCGGAGAAGTCCCATCCGGCGAATCCCGGAGTCTGCTGAACACGCCCTGTAACTGTAACTGTAAAACGTGCAAGCACGCCATTATCTTTGATCTTTAATTCTTTAACTTTAATCATATAAATTTGCATAACTGTTACTATAAACAAATGATAACAATCCTGTAACTCTCATCCTATAACTTATGAATCTTGGCTTATCATTCTCATAAGCCACCTATATTCGTCGGTAAACCAACACTATGATCTTATCTGTAACTTTGATTGCCGAAGCATTCCTATCATCCTCGTATTCTAAATTGGATACATCTATAATCTTATATACCTAAAATAGGTTCTTGACTTTCGAATCGTACGCCTTTCCTTAAGAGTTAACAACTCACAAGTAATGGAATCAATCCATTAAATCCTTGCACTCACACTATAATTCTTGTTTTCCTATCAAGGATTCGACATATCGTTAACATATGCCGTCTTAGGATTATCTATTCAATTAACCCTTATACTCCTACTGCGTCGCTAAGCCTTGTTCATTTATTCCGTATATGTTATATGCCCTTGGATATGCCCACAATGGTGTTTTTCTCATAAAATAAGGTTTTCATTGAAAAAGGTTATTAAAAGCCTTGCCTGACGCGTAAACAGTACACAGAACGAAGCAGAACAGCCATGAAATGTCTGTTCAACTTCGCTCTGCGAAGTCTACTTCGCTTTGCGAAGGTAGGCAGTGAAGGCTTGCCAAACAGTAACTGCACGATCGCCCCGAGTTCGCTCTGCGAACTTGTCAGCACAGGAATGGTTCAAAACTTGCTTTTTTCACCATTTTTGACATATTAAGGCATACCCAATCACCGTAACAGCATAAGGAATGATTTACAACTATAAATTGATTGATTAAAACAAGTTTGAACAAGGAATTTGCAAGCAATAGGGATTAGGGTAACAATTACCAACTTTGATCAAAATGAACAAAACTCACCAAAAACTCACAAAGTGGGTTCTAAAACCCCTAGGAGCTCACCTTAAAACATCTGATCAAGGCTTGATAAACTTCGTTCCAAAACCTTAGCTAGATAGCTCCTTCTTTGCTAATCTTCTTCACCAAAACCCTAGCTTTTTGCCCCTTTTTCCTTGGCTTCATCTTGCTCAAAATTAGTAACTTGCTTGCTTGCATGGGGATTGAGTGTTTGAAGATGGAATCTGATGATTATGGAAGGATTTGGAGGGAGGCGCAAGAGTAGAAAGAGAGAGAAGGGAGAGGAATTGAATTTAGAGAGAGAAGGAAATGATAAATATGACAATTTTCATATTTATCTCCTTTTATAACCTCTTCCTCTCATAATTACTATAATGCCATTGCGTTCGCTTAATTTCTGTGATACTGTTAAATGTCTCGCTTGAGCGGGATATTACAGATGCAGTACACATGAGTTGAACCAGTTTCTTGCCAACCATTCCGTGGGTCGTTGAATGCGCTTTTAATCGATTCATGTCTGTCGGAGATCATGCAGACGGCTAGTTCTCGTGTGACATGCCTTTTAAGATTTTTAAGGAAAAAACTCCATCCCTCCTTTGTCTCACCTTCGACAAGCGCAAAGGCGATTGGAATTGTTTTGTTGTTACCATCTTGCGCAACCGCGAGCAACAACGTTCCCTTATACTTGCCATACAACTACGTTCCGTCGACATGGACAACTGGTTTACAATACTTAAACCCATTGATGCATGGATAGAAGGCCCAGAATAGACGATGAAACTGTGTCTCTCCGTTCGCGGCAATTCGCGTCTTCAAATCGAAGACTGTTCCTGGCATTGTCTCCTTCATCACGTTCAGCCATTGGGGAAGAACATTATAAGATTCCTCCCAATTCCCGTAAATCGATTCGATTGTCGCATTCTTCGCCTTCCACATCTTTCTATAGGTGGTTGTGTAGTTAAACTTTTCTCTTATATGCGCAATGATCAACTTCGGCTTTGTGGAGGCATCTGCATGCACAAGGGTTTTGCTGTTGTCACTTATAATTTTGTAGTTGAGTTTGCGGTGATCTTGTGACATTGAAGACGATGTGCAGTTGTGTGGACCGATCGTGGTCCCAATTTTCCATTTGCCACTCCTTTTCCTGTAGGACGCTCTCAACTTAAACTGACATGTCTCGTGTGTACATTGAATAACATATCTTCCTGGATCGGAGTGTATAACAACGTAATCCAGTGAACGTCTGATGTGGTATGACTTGATGGCATGCAAACAATCTTCTTTGGTGTGAAACGTCATTCCTACCGCAATAGCCCCATCGAAGGCAACATTCGTATTCCAGTGATCGTCGGTGGGTATAGCATCATATGCAGCAACATCAACATTACGCATATGTAGCGGTGGACAATAAGCGGCTCTGATCGGTACTGCCTCTTGCGGTGGTTGTGCTGGTTGTGCTTGTGCGCCAGGAAAAATGTTGTCGAAGATGTCTTCATCCCCATCGTCTTCTTCGTCATCCTCATGCTGAAGTGATTCGTCTTCGTCACTTTCACTACTACATACTTCTTCTTGAATGTTATCTGGAATGTCTTGAAATTGTTGGCGGAAGATTTCTGGTAGTGGTGTTTGTGTTTGTGGTTGCGGTTGCGTTTGAGGTGGTGGTTGTGAAGACGTCGGTTCAAATTCACAATGTGTCTGTGAGAATGGTTGTGATGAAAATGGTTCATATTCGTCATGTGGTTGTGAGAAAGGTTGTGCCGAAAATGGTTGATAGCCGTATTGTGTGTGTGAGAAAGGTTGGGTGTACGGTAAATTTTGTGAAGACGACGGTTGAAAATCATATTGATTTTGTGCCGGTTCGTTTTCATACGGTGGTGTTTGACTGTGCTGTGGTACTTGACGGGGTTGTGGTGTTTGACGAGGTTGTGGAAACTCGTTATTTACTACCGTAACTGATAACTCAACTGCACCGAGTACCTGAAAAGATTTATAACTGACAAACATATCTGCAACGTCATCGTTATCAAAAATTTCTACGTCGTTGTACTGGACATGACCTGCAGCAAAGGCTTGTGGTTTTGATACTGATGTTAAAACATTTTCTTCGTTCACTTTCAAAAAATGAACCAAACTGGTTTCTTAAAACTTTTCCATTGTAATGAACAATGAAAAATACATTTTCTGGTGTGTGTGCCATAGTTGTTTGTTTTCTATGTGTGCTATAACAATTTGCATGTTATAAATTGTTACGATTCGATACATTTATAGGCAAGCAAGTATGACACGTGGAGTCTTATGATTTGCTACTTCATTACAGCCAAATAATTTAGCGGTAATGAGTTACTTTTGGTCAGGTTCTACAATACAATGAAGGCTAAAAACAAATGAAAAAGAACACGCGGACGGCTGAAATTTGAAACAACAAAAGCCATGCATGAGTAGTGACACGTGGCTACAGTAGGCATGACATAAAAGATGATGGGACTTATACTTGATGCAATAATGAAAAGCAATAAAATTGTCCTTGAGTGGAATAATAATGCAAGGCAATAATTCACAAGGCATGCAAGTGAACAATAAGTAAATGCATCTTCCTTCAGTATAAATTGATGCATGGCATAGTGCTTTCCTTACACAAAGTATAAACTCTTCCTTCATATTTTTCAGTTTCAAAATAATTTTTCTTAAGTTCTCGTTGTTTTAAAACCAATTCAAGATGGAACAATTCCTTCATCTAGGCAACCAACATAGATCCCGTCATATTTCAGAAACACTAAATGTAAGTTTATTTTATTAATTTTATCTGTTTATTTATTCCGTTAAGTTCGTCAATTTATTTATTTCACACAGTATATAATTCACAAAATCAATTAAAACTCTCAAAAGTGGATGAATAATCGTTCGTTAATTTTTTATTGTAGGACGAGGAAAAACATTATATTCGGAATCGCTGTCATATAGTGGAATTTGCCGTGCCGCCGTCCATTGTTGATATGTTAAAGGTGGCTGGTTTATGGGAGGTTACAAAGATTAATAAATACAGGGTCGATAATCGTCTAATAGCCGCTTTATTAGAACGATGGAGGCCAGAGACACACACATTTCTATTTCCTTCCGGCGAGTGTACTATTACGTTAGAAGATGTTCATATGCTCCTTGGTTTAAAGGTAAATGGTGCACCGGTTACCGGACCTACGACCGTAAAATGGGAATTAGTTGAAGAAATTTTAGGCGCAATGCCTAATAAAAAAAAGGTGTGACGGTCTGCAAATAAGATTAAGTTGGTTAGAATCTTATATTGTAGGTAACGGGGAAGTAGGTCCCCCCACAGTTCAGCACCTGTTCATAGCATATGTCTTATACTTGATAGGCACTCGTTTAATGCCTAATTTTTCTGGCAACCTTGTACATATAAAATGGTTGCCATTGTTGAATAAATCACCAGAGGAGGTTGGACAGTACAGTTGGGGTTCTGCTTGTTTGGCCACGCTTTACAGAGCTATGTGTGACGCCGCAATAAATGGCGTTAGTGACACAACTGGGTGCACAATACTCCTACAAGCATGGGCTTGGTCAAGAATGTCATGCATATCTCCTGTGCCAAAGAACTCACCACAAGCTGAAAGACAACCACCTTTGGCAACTATGTAAGTTAAATAAATATATTATTTATTATTAATTTTTAAATTCAATTATCAGGTATATTAATTATCTCGTTTTAATAATATTAACTAGATGGCTAGAACGTGGGAGTAAATATATGGAAAATCCTCGGCATAATCTCCTTTCAACACGTTCAAAAATAGACAATATGACATACGATCAGGTATGAAACTTAACTTTTTTTTTCGGGATTATTTTTTAAGCAACATTAGAATACTAACACTCCTCTTTTTTAAACAGTTTTGCTGGAGGCCCTATCTCCACTTCCATTACAACAACGAAGAGGAAAGCCAGATATGGTCTGCAAACACATATCTCATCTGTTTCGAGATAGTCGAAAGGCATCATACAGATAGAGTCAGACTACAATTTGGCTTACCTCAACTTCCACCCGCCGTGCCAGAAGATATGACACATTTCCACATTATATCTTTGGCGAATAAAAAAATAAAAGGCTCGTGGGGAGATCAATTTCAGTTTCAAATACAAAATTGGAACAATCGTCTTCAATTAGCACTTGACGGAGTTAAATATAACCACTTGGTTTTCCCAAACCGTCAATATTTTGAATGGTATTGGACCTTTTTTAGAGATCATCTGTGGATTTCTAGAGAAGCGCTGTTGCGAAACCCAATGGAAGAATGTTCCAGAATTTTACAACAACTGTCGTCGGAATATCCCACAGCACCAGCAACCTATCAAACACCACCAGACCCCTCCTTTGTGCCAGATGCAAAAATCTGGTCTGATACCCCACCACCCTTTAGCCAATTCATCACACCTACACCCACATACTTTGACCCAAGCTTCAACCAATCCACCAGCTACAACTACAGCCAGACCTACCAATCCCCACCACAATCCACAAACTAGTTCCCGCAACACTCCCCAATACCATATCCTAGCTACTCCCAACAGAGTCATCATGGAGAAAGCTCCCGAACATCAAACTATTCCACCGATGACTTTATTCCAACCCAAAACACACCCCACAACAGTTACCCTGAATACCCTCTTTCAACCTACCAACCCCTCCAACCATTGTAAATTATCCACAAACAAACTACACCCCACAATGGCCACAAACACAAACCAATCCCATAGAAACACTAGCTGCGGGGTTTAATGACGATGATTTTGTAAATGATATTTGGACAAACTCTGTCCCACCACAAGTGCAAAATGAGGCGAATTTGGAAACAAATGAAGCTGAAATAAACGACGAGGAAGTGGAAGAGGAAGAGGAAGAGGAAGACCAACAGCAACCCCAACGACCCGTACGAACTCAAAAAAATAAATTTTGTGCTACGGGAAGTCATAATTTACATTGGGGTAACTGGTTTAGAAGAAAAAAATAGGATCGTCTAAATGATGTAATTATTTTTTTTAAATCAATATATTTATTTTTTTATTTTTTTGGTTTTTTTATTTTATTACCAAACTACGACAGTATATATTGATCAAACTACGACAGTATATATTTTATTACCAAACTACGACAGTATAAATTACCAAACTACGACGGCATATATTTTATTTTTTGGAATTAAAGCGAGAAAATGTATGAAAAAATTTGATTTAATTTAAACAAAAGGGGTGTTGTTGAGTATTTATAGGGGTGGGGGAATAATAAAAAATGGGCTGAAAAGTATAAAACGAAAAAAAATAAATAATAAAAGCCATTACCGCCGGCCCAATTGGCGGTAATGGGTCACTTCATATAAAACTAAAAGCAAAACCATTTTCCTGCAAGCTTCCTATTTTCCTGCAAGCTTCCTGCACGCACAGTGTAATTACCTGCACCCATTAATTTTCTGATGCCACAGTGTAATTTTCTGCCATTACCGCCAATTGGAATGGCGGTAATGGCACTAAACGACAAAAAAAAACCCCACAAAAATGAAAGTGGGTCATTTTGGTAAATATTTTTCAAATGGGGTCAAAGAAATCATTTTTTGGCCAAAAGGGTCATAAAAAAAAATTTCCCTCACTCACCGCTGCATTCATTGCAACTTATTCTTTCCACCGTCGTCAAACCATAGTTGTTGTTGCCATCATTTTTTTCAAGCCACACCCACCAAATTTCTATGTGACATTAGTTCACTCTGCTATCATCTCTTAAAAGTAAGGTAAACATTACTCGTTGGTATGGTACTTGATGGAACTATAAATATAATATATTATTAGCCTTACTATATATATATATATATATCAATCCAACCTGGCTCTGATACCAAACTGAGAATTATTAATAAAACTTATTAATAAAGCTAGGAATTATTACTGTTTATCTTCCTTTAACCCTGCTAGGTTTCCTTCTAGGTGTCAACCTACTGAATAGTGAGTGGTCCACGTCGTAAGACTCAAGAGAGGCAGTAAAACGGTTGGTTAACTCATTGTAGACCTTCTAGAAACAAATTTAAAGGGGGGAGAGAGTGAGTTAGAGAGTGAATAATTAAGCAAATTTTCTTGAGAACTTTATAATTTGTTTCGTAGATTAAGATATCATGTCTCTATTGAGCCAAACTCTAGGCTGATTAGGTAGTAGTTCGAGGAATCAACCTTTAATTACCCTACCTTCTAGCGATCAATCTACAATTGATCAAGATAATTACCAAAATAGCGAATTAGAAATTCAAGAAATGGAAAATAGATTAATGAATTGGACTATGCCATAAATTAGATATAATAGAGTTTACCAAGTTGGAAAGTTCGATTATCAAAGCAAAAAGATTATTAAAACTACAGAAATGGCTAAATCCATTAGTAGTAAAATTGAAACCATTAATATTCTAGATAGAAACCTACTAGAAGAACATTCTAGAGAAGGTTATAAATATATACATCTAGGATTAATACAAGTTGCAATTAAACCTTTACATAAATTAGGACTTAACACACCTATATTATTAATCCTTAGAGATGATAGAATTGCTAAATTTGAAGAATCTATTATTACTGTTATTGAATCAAATTTTAATGATGGATCAGTCTATTTTAACTGTCATCCTAACTTTTCAATGAGTCTGGCTGACGACAATACTAAAAAATCATTACTTGTTCATGTTCAAGGGTTAGAAGATACCTTCAACCCTGGAGTGTCTAATTTAGATGTTATTAGTAGAATGACCTATAAAGTCTCTACAGTAAATTATAATTTTAAATCTCTCAGATCTACTCCGAGAAATGAAACTTGTATTATTGAAGCTAATCTTAAGAAAGCTAATATTATGACCCCTAAAATCCTTAAAGCTTCAGAAATTTTAGAAAGATTACCACAAGATTGGATTTTTAAAAGATATAGCTAAACCTCAAAAAATAGAATCAAGAACTATTAACCATATTATACAAGATACAGATGGAACTATTTCCATCTCTATGAACAGAATTATCTAGTTTAGGATCAACTTCAGATGCTAGATCTTCTATTGATATACCTTTTAGGACTAACCTATCAGGTGTGGATTTTACTCCATCCATACCAAGACCTATTTTTACTGAAAGATCTTCTAGATCTCCCTCACCTATTGAGTCACAAATGTTAAGAGTGCTTATGTTAGAAGAACCTTTCAAAATAGATAAAGAATGGATTAAAAAAGACTTTTATGCTGATTATAACATAGAAAAGAGAAGGTGGTATTTTTCCAATTTCTCTACAGAAAAAAATTGATCTTTACCGTCAGAAATTTTATAATCATTTAGAACGTTATGAAATCAATATTTTATTCTTCGTTTGGTTTGATATATATTGCGAACAAAATAATATTAAGAACCCTTTTATTACTGATATGGTTGTAGATGTTAATGTTAGATTAACTACTCAATGGAAGACTTCAAGAAAAGAAACCTTAGAGTCTGTCCATCCTCCGTTAGAAGCTTTTAAATTTACCCCTCCTAAAGAAAAAGTAGAAATAGAAGCATCACCATTTAAAGCTATAACTAAATTTGCTGATAAACTTAGTGATAAAATAGATATTAATAATATACATTCTCAATTAAATTACACAAATCAAACTTTATATACAGTAGCTCAACAATTAGATCGTATTGAGGTATCTGCTCCTCAACCTAAAAATATAAAAGATTATAAATTAGACCCCAAAAAACCCATATATAACTATAATACTCTTTCAACTAGAGAATTAAAAGGAATAAGCTTAGGAAATGATCATACGAAAAAAATAGATGATTTAGTTAAAAGATTAAGTGAGTTTAAAATAGGAGAAACCTCTAACGTTAATGTTTTATCTAAAGAAGAAGAATTTGACAACCTTGTTAGTCTCCTAGGAACGTCACCTAGACCTAAAACTAGGAATTATTATAACGGACCTTCGTTTGCAGATGTGCAATTCGAAGAAAGAAGTGGATTTGTTATAAACCATTATTCAGGAGACTCCATAACCGAATGTAATATAGATGGTGCTTCTGAACAACAAATTTTTGACACTATTCAGAATATGCCTATGGCTGCTACTGCTTTTAAAATTAAAAATAATAGTGATAAAAAAACTAAAGATATGCTAACTATGGGATTTACTGGTCAATTAAAAGGATGGCGTGATAACATTGTTCATCCTGATGATAAAAGATATATAGATGACACTATGAAAACTGATACAGATGAAAGTATTTGCGTAACTACTTTATTATACACTATTACCAAACACTTTATTGGTGAACCAGCTAAATTTCAGCAGAGAGCTGGAGAACAATTAATGAATCTTTATTGTCCAACTATGTCAGATTATCGTTGGTACAAAGATATGTTTCTTTCTAAATTATGCCTTAGGCAAGATGGGAGTGCTACTTATTGGAAAGAAAGATTTTTAAGGGGATTACCCAAATTATTTTCTAAAAAGGTAAAAACAAATATTAGGAATAACTTTAATGGAGATATTCCATATTCAGATTTAACTATAGGAGGATTATCTAATTATATTATAGAAACAGGAATACAAATTTGTACTGATTATAAATTACAAAACAAACTCAAAAATGAAAAATTAAGTGATAAGAAAGAATTGGGATCGTTCTGTGAACAGTATGGGGCTACCCCTCTTAGAGCTCCCAGTAACCCTAAAAATAGAAAGAAAGCTATTAGTAAGGGAAGAAGTAATTACCGTCATTACAAAAAATCTTATAAAAATAAAGATAAACAAGAATTTTATAAGAAACCCTATAAAAAGACATCTTATAATAAAAAGAAACCTTATAAGAAAAACGTTAATAAAAAGAAGTTAAATGTTTTAAATGTGGACGTAATGGCCACTATGCTACTGAATGTAGAGTTAAAGAAAAGATTAATCAATTACAAAACTTAAATCTATCTAAAGAATTAAAAGAAACTTTAATTTTAGCTTTAGAGAATATTATGTTAAATTCCGCAACCGAAGAAAGCTCTTCGGCAGAAGAATCTTCTTATGAAGATATTAATCGTATTAGCAATTCTGAAGAATCTTCAGATGATTCTGAAGAATGTCTGGGTTTAGATTTCTGCAATTGTAATAATTGTAGTAAACATATTAATGTCTTAACCAATAGAGTCTTGACTAATAGTCAGCAAATACTCTAATTACTATCCTAAATAATATGGAAGAGTCAGAAAGCAAGAATGCTTTCATGGAACATCTTAAAACCATTATAGAAGTTAATGATCTTGCTAAAAAGCCAGTTAAAGCAGTAAAATTTAAAGATGTTATGGAACTCTTCAATAAAGATAAAATAAAACCAGTATCTGTTAATAACTTACAACAAGAAGTTAAAACTTTGAAAAAAGAAATCCAAAGTTTAAAAACTCGGGAAGATGAATTAGAGTTAAAACTTTTAGAATTAGAAGGGCATATGATAGTTCAAAACCAGCGTTTGGACCATCAGTTTAATATTAATTAAAAGAATAAAGAGAAAGTAATAGAATTAGAAATAGAAAATGAAGATAAAAAGTATTTTAATAGCATTGAAAGAATTATTTCTCATAAGTGGTTTAGCAAGATAGATCTGGTTCTTCCAGATAGAACTTATGAAATGATAGCATTAATATACTCCGGTGCAGATTTAAAGTGCATAAGAGAAGGATTAATACCTACTCAATATTATGAAAAAACTACAGAATCGTTAAGAGGTGTTAATGGTGCTAGATTACAAGTTAATTTTAAGTTATCTTCTGCAAAGATTTGTAAAGATAAAATTTGTTACAATACTTCATTTTTATTAGTTAAAAATATTAATGAAGATATTATTTTAGGTACACCTTTCTTAGCTTTATTATACCCTATAACAGTTAATGAAGAAGCTATTACTACCCATGCTTTAGGTCATACTATTAAATTTGATTTCTTAAATCCTCCTAAAATTAGAGATCTTAATACTTTAAAGGATAAGCAAATTTCATATATTAATCTTATTAATAATAAGAAGAAACATATTAACTTTTTAAATAAAGAAATACGTTTTAAAAGAATAGAAGAACAATTACAAACACCTAATATTATTAAACAGGTAAATAAAATAAAAGATAGATTTGCTAATAATCTTTGTTCAGAACAGCCTAACGCTTTCTGGAAAAGAAAAACACATGTTATATCTTTACCTTATGAACCTACCTTTAATGAAAAAGATATTCCTACAAAAGCTAGGCCTATTCAGATGAATAAGCAACATTTGGATTACTGTAAAAAAGAAATTAACGAATATTTAGAAAAAGGATCAATTAGGCAGAGTAAATCTCCTTGGAGTTGCTCAGCGTTTTATGTTATTAATGCAGCTGAATTAGAACGTGGAAGTCCTCGATTAGTGGACAACTATAAACCATTAAATCAAGCTTTACAGTGGATTAGGTATCCAATACCTAATAAAAAAGACTTAATAAATAGATTACATAATAAAGCTATTTATTCTAAGTTCGATTTAAAGTCAGGATATTACCAAATACAATTAGAAGAAAAAAATAAATATAAAACAGCCTTTGTAGTTCCTTTTGGACACTATGAGTGGAATGTTTTACCATTAGGTCTTAAGAATGCACCTTCGGAATTCCAGAACATTATGAATTCTATCTTTAATAATTATTCAAATTTTACAATAGTTTATCTAGATGACATATTAGTCTTCCCAGATTCAATTAGTCAGCATATATGCAGCATTTAGATCAATTTTATGAATTAATTAAAAATAATGAGTTAGTATTATCAGAAAGAAAAATGAATCTTTTTCAATCTAAGATTACATTTTTGGGTTTTGATATTAGTCAAGGGATGTATACCCCAATTAGCAGATCCTTAGAATTTGTTAGCAAATTCCCAGATGAATTAAAGGATAAAACTCAATTACAAAGGTTCTTAGGATGTCTAAATTATGTGTCAGATTTTATCCCAAACTTAATAATTATTTGTGCTCCTTTATTTAAAAGACTTAGGAAGAATCCTCCTCCTTGGGATGATTCTATGTCAGGTAGTATTAAGCAATTAAAACAACTAGTCAAAAGATTACCTTGCTTAGGAATCCCTGATCCCCAAGCTAACCTTATAGTAGAAACTGATGCTTCAGATGTTGGTTTCGGTGGTATTTTAAAACAATTACTTCCGGGAACGGAAAAGGAACAAGTTGTTAGATTTTATTCTGGAACTTGGTCTCTGGCCCAATTAAACTATAGTACTATTAAAAAGGAGATTTAGCTTTGTATTATGTATTACAAAATTTCAAGATGATTTGTTTTCTAAACATTTTGTTTTAAAAACAGATTGTAAACTGCTAAGAGTGTTTTACAAAAGGATGTTAAGAATTTAGTTTCTAAACATATTTTTGCCAGATGTCAATCTTTATTATCTTGTTTTGATTTTGATATTGAACATATTGAAGGAATTAAAAACTCATTACCAGATTTTTTAACAAGAGAATTTTTACAGGGCAAGAATGGACACTAAAGATAATTACGGACCGCCATTACCTCCCAAAAAGGAGAATACAGAAAAGGCCATAGTATTATGATCACCTTCTTACCTTACAAAAATTACCTGGCCAAAACCTACTCAAAATAAATTTACCCTATTATCTCCTTCAGATATTACAAAAAATATTACTCCCTCAACCTCCACTAAATCCTCCAAATTAGCATTTTATACTCCACCTTCTACAGCTAGGAGTACTTTTGTTACTAAAGAATTATTTGAACCTATTGTTCCTTTAGAAACAACATATTGTCCTGAAAATACCTCCATATTACAAAAAGCAAGGAGAATCCCTCCTCAAGGATTCATGTTTGTTCCGAAAAATTTACTTAAAACTAGAAAATTTTATGAGTTCATATTAATCGACACTGGACCCATAGTATTAACTCACCAGTACGATCCAACCGATAAATCAAAAATTACCTTTTCAAAGTTCAAAATTACTAAAGTACTTTCTCCAGCTGATTGGACACTATCTCCAGCCGCTGAGAAGACTTTTTCCAGGAGTTTTACTCCTCAGCATTATAATTATTTCGACTGCATGGATGCTTGGAATTACTTTTTAGCCATTAAGCCTTTCAACCATACCTGGTTCATATGGTTTGCTAAAGACATATCATTAAAATTTCCCTTCTGGTTTATTAAATGGTTTGAATTAACTGGACCTACATTAGATATTTTCCCAGACTACGCTCTAAATACCTTTAACAAGTTCTATGCAATTACTGATTGTCCCCAACATATGGCAATCTTGGCCTTCTGTGCCGTCTTCAGTATTAATTGGATTACTTCTTGGACATTCGCTTCAAATTTAATTTGGGATAATTATACAACCGCTCAGCTTATTAAGAAATACTCTGTTAAATGGTGGATTAAATTTAATCCAGAATTACTCAGTGAATCAAGATTAAGTGCCTGGGTACAAGCCAATCCAGGAAGATGTAAAAATATTAACAAAAGTTCAAATTTTGAATTTTTGTCCAGAAAGTCTAAAATATTAGCCTCACTAGCTGCTGTTACTGACCCAATAGGGTAAATTTATTTTGAGTAGGTTTTGGCGAGGTAATTTTTATAAGGTAAGAATGGGATCCTAATACTATGGCCTTTTCTATATTCTCCTTTTTGGGAGGTAATGGTGGTCCGTAATTATCTCTAGGGTCCATTCTTGCCCTGTAAAAATTATATATATATATATATATAGTTATTATCTAAAATATAGGAATTAATGGAAGTTGTGATGCGAACGGAGAATATTCTATCGATGGAAATTAGGGATGAGAATAGATCATGCTGGTCTACAGGGGTCTACGACAGGCCAAATTTTTTTCTTAGAAGCCTATTTAACTTAAAAGGGAAGACCAAATGGCATTCAAAATGCATATTAAGCCTATTAGGCCAGCCTATTTAAGTAACTATGAATAATATTATTATTTATTATATATTATATTTTGTACTTTGAATTAAAATATAAATTTCTTAACTTATCCAGTAATTTAAGCTTATTAGTATACATTAATTTTCCGCATATTTAAATGTATTATTATAAACTAGAATTGAAATATGATACAATATATAGTCAAATTCCCAAAAAACTCATGTTGATTATCAAAAGAGTGTTTAATCTAATCAATATATTTGTTTGCTAGTCTATTTAAACTTATATCGCATTGCTTATTTAAATATGTTTTTATTATATAGGTTTTTAAACATGCTAGTAGGCCGTATCAGACTTTCAGAATGTCAGACTTAGGCCTAAAAAGTAAGCATATGATAGGCTGCAGGCCAGACTTAGACCTTAAAAAATTCGACAGGCCAGACTTCGGCCTTGCAAAACTTAGCTCGGTCTAGCCTATTCCCACTCCTAATGGAAATGAAGAGCAAGCTGTCAAGGAGATTGATGACAATCAGGGCCGGCCCTTAGGGGGTGCAAACAGCTCTACTGAGCTGGGCCTCCAAAATTTGGGGGCCCAAATATTATTTTATATATATACTGCATGTAAATATTATATATATATATATATATATATATATATATATATATATATATATATATATATATATATATATATATATATATATATATATATAAATAGCGTAATATAAATATCAAACATGTTGACATGGCCTAGTGGTAGTACCGTGAGCTGTTATGCCTAGGTCCTGGGTTCAACACACTGCAACACCCAAAATTCATGTCCTTCTTCAATTATTTTTTTTTTCCTTTTTTTTGTTTTTCTTTTAATTTTTTTTTCCGTTTTTCTTCTTTAATTTTTTTTTTAGTATGAGAGAGCTTTTTAATCTGGACATAATTTATTATGGATTTGAAGCTCCTCAATCTTCTCTCCAATTCAACCAAATTCTCCTTAATATATTGGATTATATATTTACAAATAAAAGCACAATATTTTTTTTCTTATTTTTGTTAGAATACTTTTTATAATTTTTTGCCCATACTTATCGTATTTTTTTTAAGCGAAAGAGGTTGTAGCCAAGAAGCTAACAACCAAGTATCGTATAAAAAAGTAAAGAACTAACAACAAATATTATAATTTTTAACTTGAAAGAACAAATATTATAATTATTCTAAAAAAAACATTATAAACCTTTTATTTTTGCCTTTGTACAAATTAAGGAAAATAACAACATAGAAGATTGATAAAGATATTCGTTTGAAATTGTATTTTTATATTATTGATTAGAATATTGATTTTTTCTGTGTTAGTTACAATAATTACTTTTTTTTATCTTTACGGATCTTATATTCAATTTAAATCGATAATTGCTCTTTTAAGAAAAATTATATTTTTATTTTATTAAGGGCCTATTTTTTGCATGAGAGCCGGGCCTCCAATTACGTAGGAACGACCCTGATGACAATGATTCATGCACCGTTGATTTAGACGCTAATGGTGGTTAGGAACCAAACGTTGGAATGGAATTTGATTCACAAGAAAATGCTTATTCATTCTACACTCATTATGCTAAGTCAGTAGGATTTGGGATATCAATTAAAAATAGTTGTCGTTCGAAGATTTCTAGAGAGTTTATTGATGTGAGTTATGCTTGCACAAGTTACGACAAGAAGCGAGCATCCACTTCACAAAATCCATGTCCTTGTTTGAAGGTGGAATGTGATGGAAAATGGATTGTTCATAGCTTCATTACAGACCACAATTACGAACTTTTTCTAGCATATGCACATTATTTATCTTGCCATAGAGGAATCAATAAAGCTCAAAAGCATTGTATTGAAACTTTGCAACATGTTGGAATGAAAACAAGCAAAATTGATGCCACAATGGCCAAAGAATATGGAGGACATGAAAACATTGGTTGCTTGGAGAAAGATATAAGAAATCATTTAGATAAAGGTCGACGTTTGGCTTGAAAATCAGGAGGTGCAAACACAATATTGGATTGTTTTATGCCCATGCAAGAAGAAAATCCAAGATTCTTTTATGCAATTGATATGGATGATGAGGGTTGCATGAAAAATGTATTTTGGGTGGATGCAAAAGGTAGAGAAGACTATCGAGAGTCTGGAGATGTGATTTCATTTGATAGTACATATATCACAAATAAGTACAAAATGTCATTTACACCTTTTATTGGTGTAAACAATCACTTTCAATCAAGGTTACTTGGTTGTTCATTACTCTCAGATGAGTCCACGCGCACTTTCACATGGTTGATGAAAATATGGCTTAGAGCAAAGGGTGGAAAACCTCCAAATGCAATAATAACTAATCAAGATAGAGCAATGAAAGCGGCTATTAAAGAGGTATTTCCAAATACTCGACATCGATTTTGTCTTTGGCATAGAAAGGTGCCTGAGAAGCTTACTCATGTTTTAAGAGACGACCAAGACTTCATGAGATATCTCAACATATGCATATATAAGTCTTGGTCAAAACAACAATTTGAAGATAAATGGCGAGAAATGGTGGAAAAATTTGAACTATTGGGAGATGATTGGATTCACTCTTTATATGAAGAACGTGAACATTGGGTTCTTGTTTACATGAATGATACATTTTTAGGTGGCTTGTCAACAAGTCAAAGATGAGAGAGCATTAATTCTTTTTTTGACAAATATGTATGTAAGAAAACTACATTAAAGGAATTTGTCGAAAAATATAAAGTTGCTTTACAGGCTAGAGAAGAGGCGGAAATGCAAGCTGATTTTAATACATGGCACAAGCAACCTATTCTTAGGACTCCATCACCTTTTTGAGAAGCAAATGTCAATGATATATACACATGAAATCTTCAAGAAATTTCAAGTTGAAGTTTTGGGATTATCTGGATGTCGTATTGTGAAAGAGCATAGAGATAATCTTACTGCCACTTTTACAATTTTCGACTTTCATAAAAATGACGAATTTATTGTAGAGTGTGATGTCTCGAAGAAGGAAATATCATGTCTATGTCACTTTTTCGAGTATAATGGATATATTTGTAGACATTCTGTAACACCCATACTAACTTTAACTAGTATATTAGCATGTGCGTTAAACTGATACTGGATACATTTAAAAATTTCAATAATAATAATACATCACAGATGAATGAATACAAATTTACTCGTTTGTACAAATAAATCCAATACTATTACAATACTTATACAATATCCATTATGCTCCTGAGCTGGTACACAACGAGCAACTGTACTCCATCCAGTATCTGTATGAAGAACTTCATCACGAACCTCTGACTTACCTGCAAACCTGCACCAGAAGGAATGGGATGAGACATAATGTCTCAGTGAGCTCCAGCCCAACCAACTGTTGGCAACCACAGGGAACCTAGGGTCGCCATGCCTACCTTGGCAATCTTGGGGATTCCCTAGGATCGCTTAGTCTTTATCTTTAACCACAAAGGTATAAGTCTGACTATAACTATAACTGTAATCTACCTATGACTATAACTGTCAACCGCCGATAACTGTAACTGTAACCTATCTGTAACTATAATTCCTGCCTGTAACTATAACTTAGTGATCGAGGGAAAACCTAGGACCACTCTCTGTTAACTGTCTATAACTATAACTGTAACTTCTTGTAACTATAACTGTAACTGTAACTTTGACTATAACTGTGAAACATAAAACAAATAAAGATGTTTTAGGTATTTTATGTTAGCTGTTAGCGTTGAACAAACATTATTATCTGAGTTCATTTTACGGAGTGCGGCCCGGGTGGAGTAACCCCGAGGTACATCTCCCTATAAACCGGTGAAATTCCTATCATATCAGGCTAACACCGGACTCCCTATGAAACGTGTGGACAACCCTCTCGGAGAAGTCCCATCAGGCGAATCCCGGAGTCTGCTGAACACGCCCTGTAACTGTAACTGTAAAACGTGCAAGCACGCCATTATCTTTGATCTTTAATTCTTTAACTTTAACATATAAACATGTATATATGTTACTGTAATCAAATGACAATCCTGTAACGTGTAATCCTATAACACAAGGTCCTTGGCTTATCGTTCTCATAAGCCACCTATGATTGTTGGAGAACCAACACTTTAAACTTATCTTAACTTCAAATGCCGAAGCATTCCTATTACTCTTGTATTCTAAACTGAATACATCTATAATCATGTTTACCTAAAATAGGTTCTAAACTTGACTATTATATCATTCTTGGATTCGTGTATACTGAATCGAGTCCATAACATTGCCTGGTAAGGGTTAAACCCTATACTAGCTCCTTAACATTTCTATGATAGCTTGTGGGTTAAGGTATCCCTCTCTTAATATTGTGTCTATCCTCATCTATAAACTCATCTATACATTCTTTAAGGATAGGTCTTGTAGTGTTTATTAGCGACTCTTAATCATTACATATTGTTCCTTGTGTCTGAAGCAGTATTGGATAGCCAGAATGGTGCAAGATTTGACGAAAAACAACATATTCCTGTCCACTGTAAAATCGTGACACGATTTGGGAATCGTGTCACGATTTCCTACCCAGAAATCGTGTTTGTTTTACCTGCAGTTGGACAGCATAGGGCAAGTTTTAAACATGTTTTCCACCATTTTAGGCTCTTCCAACACACCCAAACATCATACAGCTTTAAGGACAAATTCTAATGCATAATAACAGATTTCAACATGTAATGATCAAGAATTACTCACAACATAGGATTAGGGTACTAAAATTCATAACTTTGATCAATATACAAGTATTCATCAAAACTCAACATAATGGGTTCTAAAACCCCTAGGGAGCTCACCTTATACTTGATTTGGTGCTGGTTAGCTTGCTTTCCAACTTTCCTCACAACCCTAGCTCTTAATTCTTTCCTTTCTTCTTGCTTCCTCAACTTCCTTTCTTGCTTTAAATCTCTCCAAGCTAGCATGTTAACTTGTGTTCCAAGAGTTGTAGAAGAAGGATTGATGGATGAAAGCAAGGGAGAGGGAGGCGTGTGAGTGGAAGAAGAGAGGGGGGAGGAACCGGTTTTGGAGAGGGAAGGGGAGAAGGAAAAATGGGCAAGAAAAATATCTTGTTCCCTTTTTAAACAATTCTTCTCATTTCAAATAATTACACAATTGCCATTGCCACTTAATTACATAATTGCCATTGCGTTCATTTAATTCTTGAACACTGTTAAAGTCACGTTTAAGCGGGATATTACACTCTACCCCCCTTAAAGAAATTTCGTCCTCGAAATTTAGAAAATCCTTCGAAGATCCTGAAAAGATAAATCCTTTCTACCCCTTTTTCTACTATGAAAATTTCCAATTCCTTTGCTTATTGGAATTCCATGGCAACTCCAGGATCTAACATGTAGATTAGTCACGCACCCCGATTAAACCATACTGGTTGAAACTTGTTCTTTAGCCATGATTTCCGTTTCTACAAACCAAAACATATGACAATCTATTTCCTGCCGAAAGATCAGGTGCATATTACATAACTATCACTTGCTAAGACGTATGGTTATCTGAACCAACTTATCCATATTATCTGACTATGTCCTCTATACGACATATTTCTCGTAAATCCAATGTAGAATTATCAAATCTTGGATTTCCTTTACTGAATTTTATCAGTTCTTCTTTAATTGACCATTCCATATTAACCTGAAGACGTCGGGTCGATCTGATTTTCCTCAATTATTCCTACCTTCCGAGGAATCTATTACATTACTTTTAATTCGAAAGAATTCTTGTCTTTAACTTCCGCCTCGTAAGACGACCTTTTACTGTTACATTCGTATCATTCTTCATATAAATTTATTCTTACGCTGGAAGACATCTGACATTGAGTAGTCTCAAACGGAAGTAAAGTCTATTACAACTACCTCTACGATTCAAAACAAGAAGGTGGCTGTACTTATGGTACAAGTTCCTTTCTTCTGACATTCTGGTGTAACTATTATCACAACCATAAGCATTGCTCACATTCCCACTGTGGAAATCCTTAAAGCTCGAGAAATCTCATGAGCCACTCCTGCTCCAATTTAATTAATCAACGAAATACGTAGCTAAAGGTCTTAGAAGTCTTATTCCTTCTAGGACTCTGACAATCTTGCATCAATCAAGATATTCCTTACTCATGGGAATTAATACTTTCTTTACCAATAATTTCAAACTTAGGAAAGTTTAGTACAAGTGACGTGTGGCATAAGCCGTCTCACAAATTTTCATATAATACAGTCCATGGCACATAGCTTCCATACCTGATCGAGTATGTGTACTCCACTATCGGGTACACAGTACGTCGTATCATCATTGTCCAACTAATGGGACATCATACTTAGTCAACATGTATTCGAGACAGTGCCACGCCAACTTAATCACCCTTCTTACTCTTAACTCATGCTTGTATCCCTTGAGTATATACAATCCCATACATAACTATGATTACGTCCCATTGATGTTATAACTTATTTCGTTCATGAACATTTCTCTGCTTTCTAAAAGAAAACTATATTCTGATCGCTATCAAAATAGCACTTTTAAACTCTTAATCCTTTAATTCATAACTCGAATTCACGTAGCCTTTTACTATAAACTATGAGTACTCTTCTGATCTATATAAAACAGTTCCTTCCTTTAACTGTGAACATTAAGTTCAAGAATTTCTAAATTCCTCAACTAAGATTTGTTCGGTAACAACAAACCTGTTCTACTTAGGACTTTCCTGTTAAAACATTACCGACTGTGTACCACGGTTACCGATACATGTCACACGACTATGAATATGTTACACTACTGTCTAAGTAGTATAAACTCTGCCTGATCAGTATACATAATACTAATCATAACCTGTTACATGCCTGTTACATGCGACATGCTAGCATAACGCGTATACGATGCGGAATAACTACATGCCACGGCATAATTCCTCTTTGGTTAAACTTACTATTCAAGTTAACTTTAAGTTACTAAGCTAAACAGCTAGATCACCGCATTAGATGTGGCCTTCTTCGCTACGTACTTATGTGCTAGAAACACATCCTTTAATTTCTCAAACCGCTTCAATTCTCATTTCTCATGAGTTTCGAGGTCTGAAGCGTTCCCCAGCTTATCTCTTAAAATTTCCTGTTAGAAATGATGATAAGTTCAAGTCATCACTACTTACAAATATTCTGTAGCTTGAGAATTAATCTCCGAATACCCTTCCTGTAATTCATCTGGCAAGGACTTCACAAACATCCTTTTTCTCTAAACTTCAACTTTGAATTGTCTGTTAACTCATTATTGGATTACTTCTCCGCTGCGCAACTCTGATTTAAACAATTCGCCTTGGGGTAGAAGTAGTACACCACTATTACCATATAAAATTCTCCTTGGCCAATCCTTTGACTCTATAACTTTGTAGTTACCCTACATAACCAACTTACATTATAATTTCTCTTGTGGTTTAATCCACCTGTTTAACTTACTGACTGATCGACACTTGACTTTGTGTTTCCCTTCGGACATACACAATGTTCTTACTTTCACGAAATAAGCCGAAACCTGTAAACAGTCTTTAACAATAATCACGAGCCCAACAATGCTCCTGCTACACAACTTATACATTAGTTCTAGCTTTATTCTTCATATCCAGAATCGAATTCCGTCCTATAATTATCAGTAAGGATTTCACATTCACAACCTTTTTCCAAGACAACTTAGATCCACATAATTCTATCATATCTCTTGGTTACTTCTCGGGTTTCTCCAAAAATAATCCGTCTGGATATAACTCAACTTTTACCGGCTCTCCTGTAAATCCCAACACATGCTACGCCTCTTCGAGTACCCGATTAATTAATCTTTAAACTTCAATTCTTAACATTTCTCATTGGATCCTTCCAGTAACTTGTTACTGTATTCACAATTCCAATCTAATCTTGTCATCTGAATATTATTCCATATGTCTTCTCGATCGTTGCCCTTTTCATGGTTTCGAACAACCCAAGGTATGTATTTTCTACCATTTTTAACATGTACCAACATGAGGTGATCTTTGTCGGCTTACCCGAATACTCGTGTAAGGAGCCCATCAAAAGAAAACATAGAACTCCTTAACATTAACCATAGCTTTAACTATAACTCGTACGCTAGTGACGATCTTCCTGCTTAATCCTTGAAACCGGTCTACTATAATCTGGTTCATCTGTCCCATATTATGCTTATTCCATAAATAAATCTCTTACCTGTCGGATATTAAAATCCCATCCAGTCCAGGTGCGCAAGTCCTTCCATCCTTACACACTATATCCTTACTGGAAGTCCCGAGCTTCCAGTAATTAACTAGTCATTCCTTATTCCAAGTCGCTGGATTTGGTACCGTAATTCTTTGCATCTGCAGCCGGAATTAAAACTCTAATTGTACAATTCACTTTAACTTTCCAAATTATGGTTCCCGTTAGGATTCCAAATCATTCCTTCGAGTATTCCATAATTCTTTACTCTACACATCTCCTCGGAGAAGGCATCGCTCAAGGATGCGTCCAACTAGTTAAGGTACTTGACCTTACTCTTAAATACCTCTTGCATTCCTGAAACTTTGCCATTAACAGGCTCAATTACTTCACTGTTAGAGAACCATCCTTTGACATTAAACACTTTGCCAATTTCGTCTTAGAATCTGACGTCTTAACCTTTACCCTTCATACACTTCTTTCCTCCTTGGTCACATTCAGCTCTCGGATATTTGTCCTAACTGTCATATACTAGACTGAGTTGATCAGGCTCAACTAGATGTGACCTTTAGAACAACATCCAGAACCCAATGATTCCACTACTTTTATTGAATCTTAAATGACCCATGGCACGGTCTAAATCGACCTGCTCTGATACCAATTGTAACACCCATACTAACTTTAACTAGTATATTAGCATGTGCGTTAAACTGATACTGGATACATTTAAAAATTTCAATAATAATAATACATCACAGATGAATGAATACAAATTTACTCGTTTGTACAAATAAATCCAATACTATTACAATATCCATTACGCTCCTAAGCTGGTACACAACGAGCAACTGTACTCCATCCAGTATCTCTATGAAGAACTTCATCACGAACCTCTGACTTACCTGCAAACCTGCACCAGAAGGAATGGGATGAGACATAATGTCTCAGTGAGCTCCAGCTCAACCAACTGTTGGCAACCACAGGGAACCTAGGGTCGCCATGCCTACCTTGGCAATCTTGGGGATTTCCTAGGATCGCCAAGTCTTTATCTTTAACCACAAAGGTATAAGTCTGACTATAACTATAACTGTAATCTACCTATGACTATAACTGTCAACCGCCGATAACTGTAACTGTAACCTATCTGTAACTATAATTCCTGCCTGTAACTATAACTTAGTGATCGAGGGGAAACCTAGGACCACTCTCTGTTAACTGTCTATAACTATAACTGTAACTTCCTGTAACTATAACTGTAACTGTAACTTTGACTATAACTGTGAAACATAAAACAAATAAAGATGTTTTAGGTGTTTTATGTTAGCTGTTAGCGTTGAACAAACATTATTATCTGAGTTCATTTTACGGAGTGCGGCCCGGGTGGAGTAACCCCGAGGTACATCTCCCTATAAACCGGTGAAATTCCTATCATATCAGGCTAACACCGGACTCCCTATGAAACGTGTGGACAACCCTCTCGGAGAAGTCCCATCCGGCGAATCCCGGAGTCTGCTGAACACGCCCTGTAACTGTAACTGTAAAACGTGCAAGCACGCCATTATCTTTGATCTTTAATTCTTTAACTTTAACATATAAACATGTATATTTGTTACTGTAATCAAATGACAATCCTGTAACGTGTAATCCTATAACACAAGGTCCTTGGCTTATCGTTCTCATAAGCCACCTATGATTGTTGGAGAACCAACACTTTAAACTTATCTTAACTTCAAATGCCGAAGCATTCCTATTACTCTTGTATTCTAAACTGAATACATCTATAATCATGTTTACCTAAAATAGGTTCTAAACTTGACTATTATATCATTCTTGGATTGGTGTATACTGAATCGAGTCCATAACATTGCCTGGTAAGGGTTAAACCCTATACTAGCTCCTTAACATTTCTATGATAGCTTGTGGGTTAAGGTATCCCTCTCTTAATATTGTGTCTATCCTCATCTATAAACTCATCTATACATTCTTTAAGGATAGGTCTTGTAGTGTTTATTAGCGACTCTTAATCATTACATATTGTTCCTTGTGTCTGAAGCAGTATTGGATAGCCAGAATGGTGCAAGATTTGACGAAAAACAACATATTCCTGTCCACTGTAAAATCGTGACACGATTTGGGAATCGTGTCACGATTTCCTACCCAGAAATCGTGTTTGTTCCTGCCTGTAAAATCGTGACACGGTTGTAAAATCGTGACACGATTTTACCTGCAGTTGGACAGCATATGGCAAGTTTAAAACATGTTTTCCACCATTTTAGGCTCTTCCAACATACCCAAACATCATACAGCTTTAAGGGACAAATTCTAATGCATAATAACAGATTTCAACATGTAATGATCAAGAATTACTCACAACATAGGATTAGGGTACTAAAATTCATAACTTTGATCAATATACAAGTATTCATCAAAACTCAACATAGTGGGTTCTAAAACCCCTAGGGAGCTCACCTTATACTTGATTTGGTGCTGGTTAGCTTGCTTTCCAACTTTCCTCACAACCCTAGCTCTTAATTCTTTCCTTTCTTCTTGCTTCCTCAACTTCCTTTCTTGCTTTAAATCTCTCCAAGCTAGCATGTTAACTTGTGTTCCAAGAGTTGTGGAAGAAGGATTGATGGATGAAAGCAAGGGAGAGGGAGGCGTGTGAGTGGAAGAAGAGAGGGGGGAGGAACCGGTTTTGGAGAGGGAAGGGGAGAAGGAAAAATGGGCAAGAAAAATATCTTGTTCCCTTTTTAAACAATTCTTCTCATTTCAAATAATTACACAATTGTCATTGCCACTTAATTACATAATTGCCATTGCGTTCATTTAATTCTTGTAACACTGTTAAAGTCACGTTTAAGCGGGATATTACACATTCCTTGATGGAACTCCAAGTTGTTGGTGTCTTTGTTGTCCCATCACACTATATATTAATAAGATGGACCAAGGATGTTAGAAGCAAGCATCATACAAGGATAATGAAAGAAGATGTGTTTTATAGTAAGGAGAAATATTATTCTTTATATCAAAAGGCTATATATTGAATTTCTTGAAGAAGGATCGCTAAGTTTTGAGAGTTACAATTTGGCTTGCCATGCACTTGAAGAAACTTTGAAACAATGTGCAACTATCAACCGGTCTTTGAAAATCGACAAGGAAAAAGTTGGTCAGAGCAGTTTGCGTGTGAAGCTAGTGTGTGATCCTAAAAGAGCAAATGCAAAAGGGGATCCAAGATGAATAAAGAATGGGATCGAGAGAGGTTGTAAAGTAAAAGAGGTTAGAAGATTTTAACTTCATCAAAATTTGTATAATGTTTTTACTTTAGCATGATTTCTCATTGTTATGTATTTGTTGTGATTTTAAGTCTGCTACTGTCCAAGGAGAAGCAGTAAATACCTCAAATGTTCTCAATGATGAAGTAACAGTTGCATTGCCAAGAATGGTATGACATATTATTTTTTGGTGATTTAATATTTAGTTAGTAGATACATTTTGACTTTTCAACTAATTGTCTTTTGTTTTCTTATTTTCATAGAAAAATCGTAAGGGTTGCATGAGTTAAGAATGTTGTTATGGAGACTTGTTTGATATACTTTTGTAAAGACTAGATGATGATTCAATTGGATTTGATAATGTTGATGTGATAATCAACTAGATATCTTTATGGACCATTTATTTTACCGATGTGGTTTTCTTTAAATAAAAGACCTATTAGGATTTAGCTATGTTGATATGATGATAAACTAGATTTGTTTATTGGTTGTTGTTTCTGTTCTATTTGGCGGTGTTTTTCCGGGACGTTAAGTGTATGGGTGGCGCTTTTGTTTTGTTGTTTTTGCCAGCTTTTGCGTGTCTTGTGCAAGCTTGGCCTCAAATAAAATTTCACTGATTCAAAAAAAGTAGCAGTGGACTTAAGCCAACTGTCTATGTTTCATGTGTTGTGTCTAGAAAATTGTGCATGTTTTTTAATCCACCAATTGGTTGTGTTTGTATCTAACAAACTGTGCATGTTACAATGTTGCGGTTAAAAGAAATCATATGAAGTGAAAATATAAATCTACCATTCAAATATACTCAAGCATTTTTTCCCTGTCATGGAGTTGCAGGCTTGCACGTAGCTAACTCCTTTGCTTTTCACTTCTCACTAATTGCTTTTTTCCATTTTACTTTTCTATTTTATATGTATGTATATTTACTGCCAAGTTTTTTTTGGATAAATTGAAATTTCAAATCCGTTCATAAGTATCAGTGTATCACAATTATGTATACTTTTTATATGTAACTCACTTGTTATCAGTCTACAAAAAAAATGTTACTCACTTGTTTTTAAATATTTTTCTTACAACGCAAAATTTATTAATAAACTAACCCAAACACAAGATGTGCAAGGATTATATAAAGTACAAATATACAACCATCAATTATACAAACTTTACATGTCTATCTCTCAATAAAGCTCAACGAAAACAAAAAAACCAAATCAACCAATACCTGTGAAGCACAGACACATAACAGACATTAGACACAACACGAACACAAGCACGCCTACACCAATAATACTTTGTAATAATCACATAATTCAATGTAATTATATGTGTCAGTGTCGGAAATTAACGTGTGTCCGACACCGAGACACGCCTAGTCGAGGAGTGTCCGTGCTTCATAACCCAATACATTAATCCTCCAAAAGCAAAGGTAACACTACTTATGGTATTCCCTCCCTGTATAGAAATTTACATTAGCTAGATAAGTAAGATTAATGATCAAGCTGTTGCTATCACTCCACCTAATAACTCAAACTTCTTTAGTAATAATATCTCCACAATAGAGCCTACATGGATTGCAACTTTAGATAAAATTCGATCACAAACTTAAGAGTCTATACATCTCTTACAATGCAACAACTCAAACATATTAAGCAGAGTTCACCAATCTGGATACTTCATCCTCTTTCCAATGTCCTAAAAGCTAAAAAATCAGCACATAATATCATACCAAAAAAATCCTAACAATTTTAGAGTGGGGCTGAACCACTCAACATAATAACAAATATCCTAATTCCAAAGTTAGAATGTAAATCGCTTGTAAATTGTCATTCATCTCTTTTTTCTTATTTATACATTTATTAGCACTAGTGCTCGTTTACAATTATTTCATATTATTCCTCTATTATGGGTTGTGCCTTGTTGGGTGATTTTTCCATTTTGCTCCATTCCTTTATGAATTAGACGACAATCTCATCTCATGTTATAATGTCCTGTATATTTCTCAAATGGCGACAGTTTTGTAGCACTTATATTTGCTTCTTCAACTGACCCAACCAAATCACTGCTTCCAAATTTAAATGAAAAGGAGAATATTGCCAATTTCAGGGTTAAGATGAAGTTTGATGTGCTGGTCTTAGTAGTATATTCTTGTTATTCTATCGTGAAATAGTAGAGTTATATAGTTTGCGGAAGAGATGATTTCTACATGTGCGTGTGAGAGCGGTTGAACAAATAAAATGAATAAATAATAAAATAATAATAATAAATAACCCTCTTAACAGGGCAACCGGTAACTAGATAGATGACGTGGCTTTATGTAACAACGTGTGTTGAAAGGAGTTTGTCAAAGAGTTTGACATTTTTTTTGTCAACAATAAACTTATTGCATTTCATTTAAAATAATAGTAGAGATACAAGATGAAATTTTAATATGAATATAAAAACTAGCATGATGCAAAGTCACCCTAGTAAAGTTATGAACGACTTCGTTGGCTTGTCTCCGAATAAACTAACATATCTGAGGTTACTAAATCAGAAGCTAACAGACGTCTATAGTCATCGATCATTGCGCTAAAATTAGAGACGCCACATTTACGGCCATAAATACTATCCACCACAGTTTTGGAATCAAGCTCAAAGTCTACAATACCTAGCTATAAATCACGAACTCAATACAAAGCTGATAATAAACCTAAAGCCTCACCCAAATCCACATCAAGGAGTGGAGTCAGCCATTCAGTTTTGGCTAAAACATAACGACCTTCATCATCTCGAATACACACACCAATACCAACCAAATTCAAAACTTGAGAGAAGGATGTATCAACATTACATTTGAACCTGCCGGTAACTGGTAAAATTATTAATTAGATAGATGACGTGGCTTTATGTAACAACGTGTGTTGAAAGGAGTTTGTCAAAGAGTTTGACAATAGCATCTCTCTTAACTTCTTTTTTTGACAAGACTCTCTTAACTTAATTGGAATTTACGTTAGATATCAATTCAAACAGGACCACACTCTATCACCTCTCATGCAGTGGCGGAGCCACACTATATTGAGGGGATGCACTTGTCAACCTTCAAAATTTAATTTTTTCACATATACCCCTATATTTTTTGCATTTTGAACCTCCTCATATTTTTTTTTGCACCAGCTGCCCTATACCCAAACCAACATCACTTCACTCATTTACACATTTTAACTTCTCTCTAACTTCTCGCTAAATTATAGATCTCTTAACTTAGAAAACCTTTCTTCCTCCACCACCACCACCACAACTCTCATCCACTCCGGCGGCAACACCACCACCAAACTCCGCCGCGCCACCACCCAACCCTTCCATCTCCACCCTCGCGACCTGTCCGCTACCATATACAGTCACGTTTGAGTTCTCTCTCCATCTCAAAAATATGTTGCAGCGAACCACCACTGTCTCCACCCTATTTCACTGCAACCACAAAGGGACATTCGGAAGCCTCCAAAGACATTGAATCTACCACCAAGGTAATCAATTAAAAATCTTTGGTTTAGGGTTTGGAAATTTGGGATTTTTTTACATAACTTCAATTGTGATAAATTGGTTGATTGAATATGCATTTGAGGGTCCTAATGACATGTTTGTGTTGTGAATATGGAATTTCACCATAGAGTTTGTTGATGGTAGAATTGAAATCATTTTGACTTGTTTGTATGAATTTCACCATAACTTCTGAATGTCCCTTTGTCCTTATTTTTTTGAGTTTGCCTAGTACACTTGCTGATTCGTGATCCATCCCTTTTGTTGTATCAGCTATAAGAAATGGAGTTCCTATTGGTCCTAAGGTACTTGAACTTAGAGATAAGTTTTATTCACTTTGTTACTATGCTTAAGCACTTGATATTTGGTCCTCTGCATTCAGCAGCTTATGTTATGTGAATGTTTTCTCAAATAGTAATAAGATAGTCGTGTGACTTTGCCTGGTATAGTCTAGTAGGTGGAGGAAATTTATTTTGATCATTATTGCTTGGTAACTAATATGCAGCTCACTTTTTCAATTCAATTAAGAGACAAGTTAGAAGCTAATCCAAACTGAGCTGAAGAAAATGTTATCTAACTTAAGTTTGTTATTTTATTGTTTGTTGTAAGGAGTTATGGAGAATTTTTTTAAAAGAAAATTATCATCCTATGAGCAAGGATCTAGTTCTCAACATGTTCCATGTAATTTGGAAGAGTTACCATCGGATCTGGGAAAGCGGCCTAAAATGTTAACATACCATCTGTAACATCCCACTTAAACGTAACTTTTATCAGTATCAGAGGAATTACGAGTAAGTAGGGACAAAATGGTAAGAGCAAGAAGAAGGGGTATAAATAGGGAGAAGATTGATATTTCTTCATTTATCCTTATTACCTTATCTCACTAGAAGTTCAAATTTCTCTCCCTCTCTCTCTCTCTCTCTCAAGAATTTGGTTCTCACCATCCCATGCTTCTATTCATCAGGTTTCTTCCTCAACCCTTGGAAACAAGTAAGCAAGCTTTTGGGGAAGATTGAAGCAAGAGGAACTAAGGAAAACCAAGTCAAAGGAAGAATTCCAAAGCTAGGGTTTTGGAGAAGAATCAAGTTAGGACTTGGGAAAGCTTGGCAAGACCAGCAAGAATTAAGGTGGGTTTCTTAGAGTAGCAATTTACCCTTTTGGGTCAGTATTGTGTGAGATCACAACTTAATTACTAAGGTTTAGAAAAAGGATAGTTTTTCCCCTTTTTGATACATATGTTTGATTCCAGTTAATCCTTGGATACAGTATGTTTTTCTAGTTCAAAATGAGTCCCTGACATGTTTTCATTGATCATTGGACAACTGCGTATAAAGGTTTTTAAGATTGAACTACGTTTTTCAGAAAATCACATGTTCTGCTACAGTCGCAGAGCGACCAAGAGTTTGCTCTGCGAAGTAGCGGAGTTTTGATACTGCCTATCTTCGCCTAGCCATCGCCTAGACCTCACTCTGCAAAGTAATCAGAAGCTGGGTTCGCAGAGCAAAGCTTTCAGACGCTCTGCGAAGCTTTAGACTCAGGATTACCAGGTTATGAACGTTCAGACTCTGAATGTTTAGAGTCTGAAGGATCAAACGCAGGATCGCAGAGCGAAGTCAGGGGTCGCAGAGCGAAATGGCCCACAACCTCTTTTTATTAACAAACAGCTGTACCATGCCAATGATCTTTGATATGTTTTGGGGTGAAGATACTCATAGACTTTCCAGGATTAACCTAGGATAAAGATATGTATCATGCAGAGTGATGGGTAGTTTACCCACATGATTTCAGGAATTATTATAGATGGGTTAGTAAGCCCATAAGTATGACATATGATAACGATATGTCTAGAACCTTTAATAGGTTAACAGGAACTGAGAGGTATTCAGTTGGAAGTACATGAGTACTAGGAATGTTTCTTAACATTCAAGGATTCTTATGAGAATAGTATCAGGCATGTTAAGGGTTAGTTTTTCAGGATACCCTTAACCAGGCAGGTACATTTATATGTACATCAGGACGTGCCTCAGTTGTTCACGTCAGAGTGACACTGAGGGTACACGTATCAGTTCAGGATAGGATGTACCCTAGTTAGTGGTACAAGGATATTTATCAGGATTTATACAGATTATGTATAAACATGTATATATATGTTGACAAGTCGTGGCACAGGTACGCTTCAGATTTATTCTGGATAGACCAGCCCGTTAGGGAGCCTACATGACGACTCTTATATATATATATATAGATGTTCAGGAAATTATCAGGAATATATATATATATATATATATATATATATGTATATAAGGAATAATTAATTATCAGGATAAACTTTGTGTCTTCTGGGTTCTCGCAGTTAGAGAGCGCAGGGGGTTCCAGTCATTGCTGGAATGGGAGGAACTTTCCGTGAGGATAACCACACAATAGTTTATAGTGTGTCTTCTGTGTTCTCGCTAGTTAGAGCACAGGGGGTTCCAGTTACAACTGGAATGGGAGGAAATTTCCGTGAGGATAACCACACACACAAGCAAGAGGAGTCCGGTGATTAGCCTCTGATAGGAATTTTCACCGGTTATCAGGGGAATGTGCTTCGAGGTTACTCCACCCGGGGGCATTCCGTAAAATGAACTCAGATAATAATGTTTGTTCAACGCTAACATCTAACATAATAATATCAGTGTATACCTTATGATGTTATCAGGCAGTTTACCTATCAGGCAGGTATCAGGTGGTGATCTTAGGAGTCCCCTCGATCACCAAGTTATCAGGTTATAGTCTAGATTTCATGACTATTCAGTTATCAGGCTCAGGCAGTGATCCTAGGTTTCCCCTTGATCACTAGTTTAGCAGGATGTAGTTTAGTTATTATGACTACACATGATAGCAAGAACATGCAGGTATACCCTATATGGGAAAGGTTAAAGCTTGGCGATCATAGGAATCCCCGAGATTGCCAAAAGTAGGCATGGCGACCCTAGGTTCCCCGAGGTTGCCAACAGTAGGTTGGGTGGAGCTCATTGAGACATTATGTCTCATCCCATTCCTTCTGGTGCAGGTTTTCAGGTTAGCACGAGGTTCGTGTTGAGAATCATCAGGGAGATGCTAGATGGAGTGCAATTGCTCGTCATGTACCAGCTCAGGAGCTTATCGGACTTTTGTATAAGTATTTTTATGGTACTTGATTGGTTGTATAAACGAGCAAATTTGTATTCATTCAGTTGTGTTGTATTATTATTATTGAAAACATTGATGTATCCAGTATCAGTTTAATGCACATGCTAATATTCTAGATAAAATTAGTATGGGTGTTACACCATCCAAATGATCAAGAGATAATATGCCGAACATATTTACAAAGAGGACCATGCCAACCTATTCAACACAATTTTCCTCAAAGAAAAATTGGAAATTCAATGAGAAGATTTTGTCCCTCTTGGTTTAATGAATTTGGTAGTTGGTTAGAGTATAGTATCGAAAAAGACGTCGCATTCTGTTTATGTTGTTATCTGTTTAGACCTGATTTTGGAAAGCAATCTGGTGGTGATACATTTATAACAAAGGGATTCACGACACTCACATCACATGTTGGAGGAGGCCCTAATTCTGCTCACAATATTGCTTGGAAGAAATGTGGAGATTTGATGAAACAAGATCAACATATTGATGTTTTGATGCCTAAGCATTCTAAAACAACTCGTAACTTGTATCGAAGGCGGTTGACGACCTCACTTGATTGTATTCGACTTCTATTGAAGCAAGGATTGCCTTTTCGTGGTCATAATGAAACAATTGAATCTTCTAATCAAGGAAACTTCCTTGAAATGCTTAGATGGTTTGCTAACAGAAAAAAGAAAGTGAAGCGAGTTGTATTAGAAGATGCGCCTGAAAATGATAAAATGACTTGTCCATCTATTCAAAAGGAAATTCTCCATGCCATTGCTTTGGAAACCACTAAAGCTATTATTGAGGATCTTGGAGATGAATTGTTTGCTATTCTTGTTGATGAATCAAGAGATGTATCTGATAAGGAGCAAATGGCTGGTGTTTTGCGTTATGTTAACAAATATGGATGTATTGTTGAGCGATTTTTGGGTATTGTTCATGTTACAACTACAACAACCATGTCATTAAAAATGGCCATAGATGATCTATTTTGTAAGCATAGTCTTACTACTTCAAGAATTCGTAGACAAGGTTATGATGGGGCTAGCAACATGCTAGGACAGTTTTTTAGTCTCAAAAGTTTGATCTTAAGGGAAAATCCATCTGCATTTTATGTACACTGTTTTGCTCATCAGTTACAACTTGCATTGATTGCTATTGCCAGAGATCACCTTCAAGTTAACTCTCTTTTTAGCGTAATATCCACTTTAACAAATGTTGTTGGGGGATCTTGCAAACGGACTGACATGCTTCGTGAGAGACAAAGAATCCGTGTTAAGGAAGCATTGGAGAGTGGAGAAATTGTTAGTGGAAGAGGTTTGAATCAAGAAACTAATATGAAGCGTTCTGGTGATACTCGTTGGAGTTCTCACTTTGCAACTTTGGTGAATTTGATATTGATGTATAGTTCTGTAACTGATGTTTTTGAAATGTTGAAAGATGATGTATCAGTTAAAGATGGAAGAGGCGAAGCAAACGGTCTTTTAATTCTAATGAATAATTTTGATTTTGCACTCACATTGCATTTGATGAAAAAGGTCTTAGGTATTTCAAATGAATTGTCACAAGCATTGCAAAGGAAAGATCAAGACATCGTCAATGCTATGAGCCTGGTTAACATCACAAAGGAGCGATTACAAGCCCTACGAGATGGTGGATGGGAACCTTTATTAGAGGAGGTAATTTTATTTTGCAATAAGCATGACATTAACATTCCAAACATGGATGATATATTCTTCCGTGGAAAATCAAAACGTGGAGGTAATGCTGAATCTATCACAATAGGGAATCATTACCGTATTGAATTATTTTATACGGTTGTGGACAGGCAGCTTCAAGAACTTAATGATCGTTTTAATGAGACAAATAGTCGGTTGCTCATTTGTATGGAGTGTTTGTGCCCAAAAAACTCGTTCTCTAAATTTGACAAGGCAAAGTTGATTGAATTTGTAAAAGTTTTATCCAATTGAATTTTGTCCAACCTCGTTGGAGTTTCTTGATAGTCAACTTGAGACTTACATCTTTGATATGCATATGAGTGTTGAATTTGCATCTTTGAAAGGAATAAGTGATCTTTCAAAAAAATTGGTTGCAACCAAAAGGCATATTGTTTATCCATTAGTCTATCGACTTTTGAAGTTAGCAATGATTTTGTCCGTCGCCACATCAACCGTTGAACGAGCCTTTTCTGCTATGAAGATTGTGAAGACTAGATTGCGTAATCAAATGGGAGATGAATGGATGAATGATTGTTTCGTGACTTATATTGAGAGAGATATGGCCGACAAAATTGATGATGAGTTGATTATTCAACAATTTCAGAACATGAAACCCCGTAGGGGACATTTGTAAAGAACGGATGGAGTTTTTTTGAGTAGATTGTAGATTGAATACAATGTAATTTTTTAAATATATATTATTATAATTATTATAAATTGAAGTTTAAAAATTTGAACCTCCTGACTCAGGGTCCTGGCAACGCCACTGCTCTCATGTAACCTTTAATTTGAACTGTTTTTTTTATAAAGAACCTTTAATTTTAAAAACCATTAATTTTTACTGCTACAATGATTATAATATGCTTTACGTTTTATTTGCCTTCAACTACTGACCAGAATTAAAACTCTCATTTGTTGTCTCTAAAAAAAAAACTCTCATTTTTTTGTGGCAGCACAAATTTCATTTTTTCTTTCTTTTACTTTAGTTTTTGATTTAGATGAAACAACTTCTGATAATCTAAAGTTTCAGAAATTCAATAAATTAGCATGGTTAATAGTACTTGTTCAAACCAATTTTCATCTTCATTAAAATTTAAAATTGTTATTTATTTTTTATAAGCAAAGTATATTGATGTGAGTACAAGGAATATTCAAAATATATTATAATATAGTATAGTTTCATATACTTTGAAGGCATGATAAATGAATATTCCACAATTTTGAAAGTACATAATTTTTGCCTTTATATTCCAAATTAATAAATCAAGACCATAATGCTCTTTTAATATTACATGCCACACAGGGGCGGATCTAGGATTGAATTATTAGTGGGGCTAAATTTTTTTTTTTTTAAGGAAGTAAGACTTTGGCAAAATAAATTACACAAATAATAACCTATGTATTAATCGTAACAAATCGTCAATCACTTTGTTCCTTGTGTAGTGATGTTGTTTATATTTTAGTGTAATTTAACTTTTAATTATAATTTAAATAGCATCATAAAAATGATAAAATAATTTAAATAAATGTTAAATTCGGAGTAAAAAATCTCAATTCAAAAATGGGTCTCCCCTTTATTTATATATATATATATAGATAATTCATGACATAAGTTGCAAAATCTTAATATATATTTTTACATATTAAATAATATATATTAAAGTTGCAACATAGATAACATAGCGAGCATTGTACTCCATTGTGTTTTACAATTTATGTTGTTTGTATTATTCTTTGAAAAATTAAGAAAAAAACGCAAAAGTTGAGAGTTAAAAAAGGAATATTCCAGTTTGTCTAAAGACACCACGCAACTAGACCAACGCTTTATATTTGGTTTTATTTCGAAATATAACATATATATATATATATATTACATAATATAGGCTTTGTATGAAAAAAAAAAATATATGGGCTGGTGTGGCAATAGCCACACCCAACCTCACACATATTTGTCCCTGCTGCCACCCCCAACAACTTTGCCACATTTCCGTTAAAAAGAATACCATTCATTTACAACCAAATGCGCCAAAAAAATACGTTTGAATGGAGATTACACCAAGACAAGTTACCAATGCGGGTAGAATTGTGGAGACAAGGCGTCATTTATGATGTCCATCAACAATGTTGCGTATTATGTTTTAAGGAAATTGAAACTGCAAGTCTTTTGTTTGAAAGTTCTACAAAGACAAAGATAATTTCGGATTCTATTTTCAAATGGATGGATTTAAATACAAGAGATTGGGGGACTGAATTGATTGATAATTTTATGATATTTAACTCATTATGCAGAGGGAGGAATGGAAAGAAAGTATCTCATTTAATTTGATTAACAACGTCGTAGTGTATTTGATTTCAGCGCAATGATACTCTTTTCAACGGAAAAAATGTCAATGTTGAGGAGGTTGTAGATCAAATTAATAGATTGTCATGGTCTTGGTTTATGATGGGTGGGGAAGGTACAAATAAAAATTTTGTTTTCCCAAATTGGTGGATTAACTCACTCACTTGTCTCCAATGTATTCGATATAAACTTGTTGTAAAGGGTTTTGAGTACTCCTTGAGTTATCTCTTAATAAATTTATGCTTATAAAAAAAAGAACAAAAAGTTGCATGATATATATTAGATGAAACACGTTTATTTTTTGCATTTTCACCGTTCACTATTGAATTAAAAGTCAAGAAGTACCCACCACCTCAATACCCCAATTCTTAAGATACTAGTCAAAGCCAACTGAAAAATGGACCTCCAAATTATTACTGACATAGAACATGAGAAAACTAGAGGATTATGACTTTCAATTTCATCAAAGTAAAACATTCAAAATTGTTGATGAACATCTCTAATAACACCTCTTTGCAACAACTCCATCATATAGGAATCATTCCTTGAAGCAATATCCGGCCAAATTCCACAATATTGATGGTATGGATGAAGGCCATAACCTGTTGACCACGAGCAAGAAGCTATTGTCAAATCTAAAATAGACTTATGAGATCTGCATAACATGTTTTTGGAAGTAATTAAGTAAATATCCTTGTTGTGGATCAGGAAGGTAAGCACAAGGAATTGTTTTCCCAAGCCTTAGGTTAGACATTTGTTAACACTAACACCAATTCTTTGGTCAATTCAGCTTATGCAGTATTCAAATTTCTAATTCACCTAAACTTTCACTTCCTTTTGTTATTCAACAAAAAAAAATCACATTTACCACTTTACAATTTTTGTTGCATGAAAGAAATTAAGTAAAGATGCGGGTACGTGTTTTCATAGAGAAGTCTTCTATCCATAATTTTCTTTGAAACAACTTTGTAAACCAGTTGACCTCAAAATCATCTACTTTCTCAGTTAATATAATATCTCATCACCGTATAAAATAGAACTTTCCAGTTTCAATTTCCTCCATATTGATTATTTTTTTCACCACCATCTCATCTCATATTTATAATGTATGAGATCTTGCCAAATAGAATTTGAGTTCGTGGCACACCTACACTTACTCAAAAGAAACAAAATTAAACAATTCCATGGTTTTTACTCCTTACTCGCCTTCCTCCGTAGGTAGACACACATTTTCCCAACTTACCTAATTTACTTTCTTCTTTTCTAACCCTCCACCTCATTGAACCCTTTTTGTATTTTGGATACTACATTCAAAACCTTTTGGAGAGCTTTGTAAAAAGATAAAAGAATAATTGAAGACTATTTAAAATCAAGTTTATTAGAACCAATCTTCTACTAAAAGATATGTGTATCCCTTTTTCCACCAAGAAAGTCTTTTCTTCTAAGAGTCAACTATCATTCCAACTTGATGATCTTATAGGATGATACAACTTCTAAAAAATATCTTCCATGAACAACTACTACATCTTCTCATTAAATTACGATAATTAAGGAAGTTTGTTAGTATTAAATTTTTCAACAATAGATATTGTTTTTAAAAATTTGTCCTTGCATGTGATGCGTGATTGTCCTTTAGTTATGTCGTTGTGGTTGAGTGTCGTTCATAATAATGCTAGAATTAAGTTCTTTTCCTGTAATTTGCAGCAGTGGATTACAATGAATTTATGTTTGGAAGTGGGTTGGAATATCGAGGAAGATTGGAGGAATTATTGGGCTATGGCTTGTCACTCTATTAGGAATTGGAAAAATAAGGAGAAACATAATGATAGTTATAGTAGACCTTATAACCGAGCTAGTGTTGTAAGGAGAAGTTTACACAATTACTCTTTGGTTGTTAATTCAATAACAACTCAAAGAGAGAATCAGTCTCGTGTGATGTTACTTCGGTGGATTCCTCCATCGGTGGGCTGGGTGAGATTGAACACAGATGGATCCTGTAGAGATGGTGGTCATATTGGTTGTGGTGGCATCATTAGAGGAAGCGATGGTGAGTGGTTGGGAGGTTTTTCCAAGTATATTGGAATAGGAAGTGCTTATTTGGCAGAATTATGGGGAGTGTTGGAAGGGCTTATGTATGCTAGAAGGTTGCAATTTCGATTTATTGAGTTGCATGTTGACTCCTTAGTTGTTGTGAAAGCTATTACTTCACATTGGCATGGTAGTTGGAGAGGGAGGTCGCTAGTTGAGAAGATTCATCGTTTGCTTGCACTTGATTGGGAAGTTGTTGTTCATCACTCCTACCGTGAAACAAACCAATGTGCGGACGCTTTAGCCAACTATGGTTGTTCGATGGATCCGGGGATATGTTTCTTTTATGTTTGTCCTAGCAATATCAGTCTTTTGTTGCTTTCTGATTTGATGGGGAATTCTACCCACGTGTGATCTCGTTGTAATCTCTTTCTTTTTGGGTTTAGGCCCTCATTGTTATAAAAAAAGATTGTCCTTAAAGATAGAGAATCACTTAAGTTTCAATCATCGTATTTATAGTTGGTTGTCGAAAAAGATATAAATTAATTATGGATATGTTAGTAAATAGACAATTAATTGAGTTGAAAACTCAAAGTGGGTATTGTATAAAGGATTACACCTACAATGAAATTCTCATAAAAGCCTTACATTTAGGGACGAAGTATAAACCACATGAATTAATTTTTTATTTATTAATTCATTTGTTTCAAAATATATATTCTTTAGCAAATGACACAAAAATTAATTAAAAAAGGTAACTAATTTTGTAAAAGGTGACTAAATTAGTTGAAACTAAAAGTCATATTATTTATCCGTTATTCTATCAACTTTTGAAGTTAACAATGATTTTATTTGTTGTCACAACAACTATTGAACGGTCCTTTTCCGCTAGTAATAAGGTTGTGAAAACTAGATTGTTGAATCAAGTGGAGATGAATGGATGAACGATTGCCTCGTGACTTATATTGATATATATAGGGGTGGGCAAAAATAACCATGAACCTTTCCGAACCGGTTAACCGAACCGAACCGAATTGATATTAACCGAACCATTTAAGTGGTTCGCGAACCGAACCAATAATTTAATAACGGTTATTGAACCATAACCGAACCGTTTGAACCGAACCGAACCATTTTGAACCGAACCAAACCATTAGCAAAACACAAACTTCATATTTTGATAATGAAATTTTATTTTGCCTTTCATCATGCATTACCATTGGAATTTTTTAATGTTTTTGTTGATATTAATAAAATACAACTAGTAAAACCAAAAAAAATTAATAACTAGTGTGATTTAATTCTTAAAAAGACTTAATACAATTGGTCATAATTTAAATACAATTAATAAAAAGTCTTAATATATTTTTGAGAGGATAAAAATTCTTAACACTTGTCGCACAATTCCAATTTATGAAAAAGAAAAAAAAATTGGTTCTAAAAAAGATAAGAAAATATATTTTGGTTCAAAATATTATTTTAGGTTCGGTTTGGTTCGGTTCGTAGACAACAAAACGGTTAACCAAACCATAACTTTGGTTCGGTTCGGTTCCTCGCAAAGCTCAAACGGTTCGGTTCAGTTTTTTGAACCGTCAAAATGGTTTGGTTCGGTTTGGTTCGGTTTTTTCAAAAACCGAACCATGCCCACCCCTAGATATATATGTTTGACAATATTGTTAATGAGTTGATTATTCAACGATTTCAAAACATAAAATTGCATAGATGACAATTGTAGAATATATACTTTTTGGCTGATGTTCAAAAGTTTAAACCCCATGATCTTGACAATGTCGTCGTGTATGGTCGGGCAAAATCTAGTTAATTGGTGAAAACTCATATTTTCATGTATTATTCTCTTTCTTGTGTAAATACTCCTTCATAATAAATAACGTTTTCATTTAAAATTTACACAAAAACCAAAATTATGTACTATGTGGCATCAAAATTCTGATGACAAAACCTAAATTTAGACAAAAATGAAATAAATTAACATTATTATTATTATTATTATTATTATTATTATTATTATTAAATTTAATGATCCGAATGCTATGTACTTTCATTCTTGAAAATTGACCGAAGAAGACAATTAGTACATACACATGACACATGTAAGCAAATCCGATATGCATATATATGCATGCAACAAACATTCTAGTATTTCAGATGAAATGGCTCAATAGCAGCAACGATGTGAAAAATTCATTTGTTATTTTCTTAATATTTACTTTTGAGCTGCTAGAGGTTACGAAAGTTGTTGGGAACAGTTGGGAGATTGGTATCACAAGATTGCCATGAAACCACAAAGAATTTTTATACTTTGTTAGTTTCATTTTGGAGGAATGAAAGACCATAAATTTTGTAATTAAGCACTTTTATAGAATCATTGTCGACGTAGTATGAGAAGATTTATTCTCTTTTATTTTCTATAATAAAGCTTGGCCCAAATATGATTTTCTCATCCATTTTTATTTGTAAAATTAACAATAATCTTAACAATGTTGATAAATCAAACATGAAATTGACTTTTCGCGTGTAGCAAATATTAAAAAAATAACAATAATTGGAAGAATAAGTTAAACTTTTACAACCTCTTCAAAAAGAAAAAAAGTTAACTTTTATCATTGAGCTGAAACATTAGTACATCTAATTACGTTACACTCATAATCATTAAAGAAGTAATTCTCAAATCCAATGAAAAACAATTACATAATATATAAGGTTTAAGATTAGCAACTAAATAATCAAAATATACTTCTAATTTTGTTTTATATTTTGTGTCACGATGATTATTTATACCAATTTTGTGTAGTGGTGGACCTTTTTTTATGTGACACAAACCTTTGGCACTTGAGCTGATACGGAAAGATGTTGCTCATAATTGGCTTGTAAGTTGTAATTACCTCCAATTACCTTCGATTAACTCAAATGTGACTTGCATTTGGTTAACAAAACTTTGAAAACAGCATGATTAATTGATCCACTAAATTATAAATTTACATGTACACTATTTAGCAATAAGTTAAGTGCATTCCTTTATTTAATTTTATTAAGAAAAGAGTGTTATATTGTCAACATCAAGACCTATAAGAGTTTAATTTGGTCCAAATTCTTATGGGTAGCAAATTTCCCCTCTGTTATTAAATGCATGTTGCATTCAACCACTTCATACATTTCAATGCACAACGTTGACCATTAATATATTTAATTATCTATAATATAAAATATAAAATTTGATATTTTAAAAATATTCATTGAGACAAATCAAACAACATCTTATATGCTAACATTTGCATTTATATATTAATTAAAAATGAGAAAATTGCTCTTTAGGTTTGACTATTTGCTCTCAGGCACCTTAAACTAACGAAAATACTCCCACCAACAGTTAACTACCGTTTGATATCTATGGTAGATAAATGTAACATTTTATTAAGATAAATGCAGTCAGCAACATTTGAATGCACAACTAGGACACAAAATGGCATGTCTAAATACATGTAACTCATAAGCATCATTCAACAAGCAATACACTAATTCCATAACAATTATCACTCATAATCAACAACAAAACATCAATATTCATAATTCAATAACATTATATTAACAATACACAAACAACTGAAATTCAACAACAATCCAACATTAAAGAAATTGACAACATACTACACAACAATTACATCAAATAACTTAAAAGTCCATAACATGACATCAAATCTCTACTGCCAATTTGGGTACTTGTAGTTGTAACAAACTCAAAGATATAGCTTATTATTGTCAACCATTCAGAAAAACATGGATACTACATCTCATCATTCTTAAGCATCTCGGGATGATAAACAATAGTTCCTTTGTCGTTATCATCATGTCTTTCTTGCTTGTCAACGAACTCAACCAATCACATCCTCTCTAACTTTTCATGTATCTTCGGTGGAAAAGTAAGACGACGTGTCTACTTCATTATCACCAAGTTTGGAAACTCCGGAACCATCAATAGAAGGTTTCACATAAATGGTAGCTTCAATAGAAGGTGTCACAACAACAAAAGCTTCAACAATATTTGGTTTCACATCAACGAAAGCTTCAAGCATAGACGGTTTCACATCAATCAAAGACTCGACATTACTTGGTTTTGACTCAACAAAATTATCAACCACATTTTCAACCATATCTATCAAAAACAACAAAACATTGCAAAAAAAAATGTATTAAAAATTATTGCAGAGGTTAAATGTAAAAAACCCAAATCGTGGATGCTACGGCAGTTAAATTATGTTCCTGGAGCGGTAGTTAACCTTCGTTGACACCTACGGTAGTTAACTACTGTTACGTGTTCTTGTCAGAATTAGGAAAAATAGCAGAAAAAATCTACAATGTAAACAAATTGAAAGATGTATTACCTGTTTTTTTACTCAAATATGTGTATAAACCTTCTAGCAATCATTATTCAATGATTGAGACAAAGATTTTGCCAAAAAAAAAAAATTGTAACTTTTTCGAGATGGAAGAGGGAAAAAAGTTGGTGAGTGGATAATATAGGTGGAAAAAAGGGCCAAGGCTAGCGTGGGCAAGTGAGTTAGGTCGCTCACGGTGCGCGAGTAACCCGATCCATTAGATTGCTATAGACCATCATGGACTTTCTACATTGTATAATTTTAATTATGTTCAACTTAACCTCTTCCTTTTGGTTCTCTCTCCTTCCATCACAACTTCACCCCCACATGCTACGGTCTTTCTTTCCATCCACACCCATATTTGTTTTTCCATCAAATTTCTTTTTTTTTTCCTTGTGGGTCGTTCCAAATTTCATCCACACCCAAGATTTAAAGAGACAAAGCAGTAATAGTTACTATGGTTGTAGAGAGAAAGTGCTAAAAAAAGAACCAATATTGGAGGTTTTATTCTTCCATAGAAACCGTTCATTGAGTGAATTGATTTTCATTTTGTTATTCATTTTAACTTGGCCAAACTTCTCATTGAATGAATTGATTTGTTTCCTTTCTTTTTTTAATTATTTTGAAGCTTCATTCTGTTCTCATTTTCTTGGGTGAGCAATAAAATTAGGACAAAAAAATTGAAGAAGAAGAGAGCAGTTGGAATCTGAGAAATACAAAAACTTTGAACCACACTTCTGAACAAAATAGTTAAAAATCTTCATTTTAACCTGCAAAATAAAAAATAAAAAACAAGAGGTTCAACGAAAAAAAGCATAGAGAAAAAACTTGAAAGAGTGTGATGTGAAAACAAAAAATTTATGGAACGCCATGGTGAAAGGGGAAGAGATTAGAAAATGAATCCTACTTCTAATCTTTGTTAATGGCATGCAGTCATAGATTTAAGAGAAAGGGTGGAAAAAATCAAGTGTTGTATGCATCTTCCATTGAAGCTTAATCTTCATTCTTTGAATATGAATCCGATGGTGTTTTTGAGAGTGTAATGAAAAATAATAGTTTATGAATAACCCAGAATCTGAATCTCTTTGATGGTGTTTTTCAGATGACAGAGATGATAGACAAAGGAGGTGCAGTGAGAGAGGAAAGAGAATTGTCGCGGTGATTTTTGGATATCAAGCTATTGATTAGCGTTGACTCACAATTTTAAGTTCACCACCGATCTTTTATTTTTCCGAGGAAAAGGGAGAAAGTTCGAAAAAACCTATTTTTAAGAGATCAAGGTCCGGGGGTTGGTTACGCAAAGGGAAGATATTAGCACCCTAAACGTCTATAGTACTCTATAGGAACCTCTTGTTTTTATTCATCTTTATGCTAAAATTGATTATTTGTTTGGAAATAAATGCTTAAGTGTGAGAAAGGATTAAAGTGATGAGTTTAAAAGAAAAGAAAATGTTTTTGTTTTTTTTTTTTTTATTGATTTTTGTTTAGTTGGTTTGGAAGGACAAAGTCATTTGCCTACATACCCAAATGGGATCAAAACCGATGTAGTTCGGGAAAAAAACTTAGTGATTTGTTATGATTGATTTTAAAGTTTGAAAAAAAGGGTTTTGAGAAAGATAAGAGGCCGAAATGGCGTAGAAGGATAAAGATGTGAGTTTGATTGGTTTTAATTTGAAAAAAGGGTTTGAAATAATTAAAAATTGATTGAAATTGTTTTTTTGAAGAAAAAGTAGGAATTAATTTACTTGAAAATGAAATTTGATTGAGAAAAGATTTTTTGGCTTTTTGTTATTTTTTTGAAATGTTTTTGGTTTTTGATTGAGTTAATTAACTAAAATAAACTAAGCGGTGGTCGAAATAAACTAAGCGCGGGAGTTTTCTCACAAAGACGTTGAATCAAAGTGAGATCCCCCTTTTCCTCGGATACGTTCGTTATTTTTGCGTTTTAAACATAAAGCGGAATAAATAAATGTGAGTGTCGGTGCAATATTCTTATTTATATTCTTTATTTACATTGGACCTAGATACATTCTAATTGGCAATAAAATAAATGACAAAAATAATAAAAAAGTAAAGATAAAAATTGCAAATGCATTAAAATAAATATGCTTGAAGAAATAATAAAAAAATGCATGAAATGCAAAACGATAAATAAATATGGTGCATAAAATAAATAAAGAAAATAAAAAATGCAAGACATAAAATAAATATGATGCTAAAAATAAAATAAAAAAATGCAAGACATAAAGTAAATATGATGCATAAAATAAAATAAAAATGCAATACATAAAATAAACATGATGCATAAAATAAAAAAGAAAATGAAATGCAAGACATAAAATAAATATGGTACTGGAAAATAAAATGCAAGGCATAAAAATAAATATGGAGCTGGAAAATAAATAAAGAAAATAAAATGCAAGACATAAAATTAAATATGAGGCATAAAATAAAAATGCAAGACATAAAATAAATATGATGCATAAAAATAAAAAAAAATAAAAAATAAAAAAAATGCATGGGGTACTGGAATTTAAAGGCAATAAATAAAGTGCATGAAAAAAATAAAAAATAAAATAAAAGTTGCAAGGAAAAAAAAAAGAAATAAAACAAAAAGAATAGAGAAGAAGAAGGGGGTACAGAAGCAGGAAAGGAGGGGTGCGAGTAGCACTCAGAAAATGAGAGGGAGAAGAGAAGTGAGTGGGCCGCGTGGGCTGTTGCTCAGGCCCGAGTTTGGGCTTGTATAAAAACTAAAATCTGAAGATAAACACTCATTTTCTCCTCCTCTCCTCTCTCTCCAACTTTCTTTTGAAAAAAAAAGCTCTGTTCTCTCTCTTGCACAAGCCTGGCCGGAAGGATCTCCGGCGCGGCGGCCGCCGGCGGCGCCACCGTGCCGGAGTATCCCAACCTCTCCTTTTTTAAAACAAATTACATGTTCTGAAAGCTCTTTCCTCCTACTTCTCAAATCTCGACTTATTTTCCTCTAAATCTTTTTATAAACGCACAGATCTAAGTTTTAAAAAACGCATCTAATCTACCTTTTGGTTTGTTCTGGATTCTGATTTAGGATTTTCGTGGCCTTGATGATTTGTTGTTAAGGTTGAGTTTTGGCCGTGTACTGTTGTTGGGAGGTGAGGGCGTGTATGTGGGTTGCGTGTATGTGGTGGTTGCTGGCGTGTTGTTTGCGTGAGGGTGAGGGTGAGGGGATGCGGCTTGCGTGTGAAGGAGGTGGTGGCCGCGTGTGAGTGGTGTGTGTTTTGTGTTGCTGGTGGGTTGCTGGGTTGTGGTGTTGTGTGAGTTGTGGTAGTGTGTGTGGTGTGAAGGGAGGAAGATGAAGATGCAGAGGAATTAGGGTTTGGTGTTTTTTCTTTGTGGCCGAATTTCCACTGTTTTCACTGTTCTTTCTTTCACTGTTTTCTCCCTCGCACAGTAACCAATGCACTATTTATAGTGCAAAAAAAAAACTAGGGTTAGAAGAAGAAAATAGACAAAAATGCCCCTGGGCTGAAATTGGACCAAAAAAGACTGCAGAAATAAATGAAAACGGTAAAATAAAATCAAAAACAGTAAAAAAACGAAAATAATAAAAGAAATAAAAAGAAAACACTAATAAAAGAAGTTTTAACAAGGAAAGTAAATAAATAATAAAAAATAAATAAATAATAATAATAATAATAATAAAATAAAAAACGGTTGCCTTCGGAACAAAATATGAGGTATTTTAAAATACCTCCCTGCCGAAATTTCGTCTGAAACGACGAAAATTTCTGGCTTAAAAGACAGGAAAAAACAGAATAAAAACGGGTCAAAAATGGGGTATAACAGATGCCCCTATTTAAGTTTCTTCGTTACGGAGATTTAAAAGTGAAATTTTAAATCGACGGGTCGAAGAGACTTAAATACAGAGTACACCATTTTTGACCAAATTCAACTGCAAATTGCTTATGAATGCAATGTTATGCATGTGACGTTGTGAATGCTCGCGATGCAAGTATGAATGCAAGACGGCGAGGATGGCTCGACTGGGGATAACAAAACAAAAGGATACCCGAGTCTGTTAAAGAGATGGGGGTCGGCTCCACTGGGGATAACATGGTTTCACTGGGGATATATGTCAGCTGTTTGGGTTGTTGCCAAACTTGCCACTGACGACAGGATAAAAGGATAAATGTCAGCTGTTCGGATTGTTGCCGAACTTGCCACTGACGACAGGATGAAAAGGTAAATGTCAGCTGCTCGGATTGTTGCCGAACTGCCACTGACAACAAAAAAACAGAGGTAAATGCCAGCTGTTCGGGTTGTTGCCGAACTTGCCACTGATGACATGATAAAAGGATAAATGTCAGCTGTTCGAGTTGTTGCCGAACTTGCCACTGACGACATGATAAAAAGGTAAATGTCAGTTGTTCGGGTTGTTGCCGAACTTGCCACTGACGACAAGAAACAGAGGTAAATGCCAGCTGTTCGGGTTGTTGCCGAACTTGCCACTGACGACAAGATAAAAGATAAATGTCAGCTGTTCGGGTGATGCCGAACTTGCCACTGACGACAAGAAACAGAGGTAAATGCCAGCTGTTCGGGTTGTTGCCGAACTTGCCACTGACGACATGATAAAAGGATAAATGTCAGCTGTTCGGGTTGTTGCCGAACTTGCCACTGACGACAAGATAAAAGATAAATGTCAGCTGTTCGGATGATGCCGAACTTGCCACTGACGACAAGATAAAAGATAAATGTCAGCTGTTCGGATGATGCCGAACTTGCCACTGACGACAAGATAAAAGATAAATGTCAGCTGTTCGGGTTGTTGCCGAACTCGCCACTGACGTCAAAAGATAAAGGTAAATGCTGGATGAAAAGTAAAAGCTGGATGAGAGGTAAAAACTGGATGAAAGATAAATGATGGATGAAAGGTAAATGCTGGATGAAAAATGAACGTTAGATGAAAGATAATTGCTGGATGAAAGATAAAAGCTGGATGAAAGATGAACGTTGGATAAATGCTGGATAAAAGATAAAAGCTGGATGAAAGATAAAAGCTGGATGAAAGATAAATGCTTGATGAAAGATAAAAGCTGGATGAAAGATAAAACTGGATGAAAAATAAATGCTGGATGAAAAATAAAAGTTGCTTGTTAACGAACTGCCACTTGGCATAAAGAAGGTGACATTTCTGGACCAGACACACTGGGGACGACACTTGGGGGAAAAAGTGTTACAAATTATTAATGATTGATTGATATGGAAAGATATTCAAAACAAGACTCAGAGTGGTTAATGCAACCATGTATGAATGATATTGTTTGCACGCTGTATGTGCATGAATGCGTATATGCATGAATGTATGAATGTATGTATGATTTATGTGACTGTATGACTATACGAATGATTGATTTGTGTGATAGTGTAATTGATGAATTGGATGAGACAAGATTGGACAAGTAAGATGGGGAGTGGACCGACGGCGCAGTACAAGCACTCGGCAATCTTCATTGGGGGTGATGCCATTGGAGATATATCAAATCATTGACGGAGTAAAGCCCGCCATATACAACAATTGATGGGGAGTAAACACTTCCTGGGGAAGACGGTTACAAATTATTCATGATTGATTGAAATGAAAAGATAATTGAAGCAAGACTCATGGTGGTTAATGCAGCCATGTATGAATGATATTGTTTGCACGCTGTATGTGCATGAAGGTGTATACGCATGAATGTATGAATGCATGAATGACGACACGAATTTGTATGACTGGATAGAGGATTGAATTATGTGACTGGATGACTGATTAACTTGTGATTGTATGAAGGATTGACTTGCATGATTGTAAGACTGATAAACTTGATGAGACAAGATTGGACAGGTGAGAGGGAAAATGACCCGACGTCGCATCACAAACACTCGGCAATCTTCAATGGGGATGATGCCACTGGGGGCGTATCAAAACAGTGATGGGGTAAAGTCCGGCATATGCAATAACTGATGGAGAGGAAACACTTCTTGGGGAGAATGTGCTAATCCAAAACTTGGTAGAAGAACTGGTGCTTCTGTGGTCATGCTTATTTTTGTTTTGCTTTTTGAATCCCTAATTTTTGCCTGGACTGCCCTTTCGGGTTTTCAGCCCACCGGGAATATATTCTTTTGTATGCCCCTAATTTTTGCCTGGACCGCCCTTTCGGGTTTTCAGCCCACCGAGACGCTCATTTTTGCCTAAGCCGCCCTTTCGGGTTTTCGACTTACCGAGCTCTTTTCTTTTTTTCTCTTTTTTATTTCTTTTTTTGTGTATTTTTTGCTAAGCAATTGACCAAGTTCAACCTACCGAGTTTATCCATTCTCAGGATAGCTGTTGACACACCCTTCACTTATTCAGGAGTTCAAAGAAAATGTGTTTGTTGTTTGTGCTTTTCAAAAAGACAAGAAAAAAAAAATATTTATGATTTTGAAAAAGATTTTGTTTCAAGTACTACCATCAAAAATAGAAGAAGTTTTTATAAACTGAATAAATGAGAATTCCAAATGAAAGGCAATAGGCTCAAATTTATTTAAAAGAGTGGTGACGCGCCAATGGCATGGCTCCACAGATCTTGCAAAGTTTGGAAAATGGTAAATATAAGGGGAAGGTACATTGAACACAATAACCGCTATTCTCCCTGACAACTTTGAACTCCACTGTTTGGATGCTTCAGATTCAGAGCCCATTTGATATTTAATTGTGCCCCAATTGAGTAAAGATCAGACCAATGCAGTTACTTTGTCTTTTGATCCTTAACTTTTGCATAGATCGCCCTTTCGGGTTTTTGACCTATCAGGATGATTATTTTTTCTGTTTGATGTCTCTAATTTTTGCCTGGACCGCCCTTTCGGGTTTTCGATCCACCGAGACGCTCATTTTTGCCTAAGCCGCCCTTTCAGGTTTTCGACTTACCGAGCTGTTCTTTTATTTTTTAGACAAAGTATTTCTTGACTGCATCAGCATTCACAGGACGGGGAAGCTCATCACCATCCATAGTCGTAAGAGTCAATGCACCACCAGAGAAAGCTCTCTTGACGACATATGGACCTTCACAGTTAGGCGTTCACTTGCCCCTGGAATCGGGTTGAAAATATAGGATCTTCTCGAGCACGAGGTCTCCTTCTTTGAATTCGCGGGGACGAACTTTCTTGTCGAAAGCTTCCTTCATCCTCTGTTGATATAACTGCCCCTGACACAAGGCATTCATGCGCTTTTCTTCAATCAAATTCAACTGATCAAATCTATTTTGACACCACTCAGCCTCTGACAACTTGGCTTCCATTAGAATTCTCATTGATGGGATCTCGACCTCTACGGGGAGCACTGCTTCTGTGACATATACCAAAGAGAAGGGGGTTGCCCCTGTTGAAGTGCGTACTGAAGTACGATACCCGCGCAAAGCGTACGGTAACATCTCATGCCAGTCCTTGTAGGTGACTACCGTCTTTTGGACAATCTTCTTGATATATTTTCTTTTTGTTTTTGTGTGTTTTTTTTTGTTTTTTTGTTTTGTTTTTCATTTTTTTGTTTTTTTTTTGTCCTTTTTCAACGGCACCATTCATCTGGGATAAGGGTAGGAGTACCGTATTGGCAGTTCTTCGGAAACCAAGTTAATCATTTCCAGTACTTCTTCATGTGGCTGAATGATGTTCTTTTTGTATTCTAGTAACCGAGAGATCCCTTCGTCCTCCTCCTCTTCGGCTTCGTAAACAGGGAACTCAGAGTCGGGAGAGAGCATAGGGTTACAGTGTTCAACGGGTTTATTGATGTTTTGTCTACATATGATTGATGATTGATTGATTTGAGAAAATGAGTAAATGCATACATTTGAAAATGATTAAAAGGAAAACAAATAAAAGAAAGATAATTAACTTTTTGGTTTTTTGTGTTACCATTTTCCAGAAAAAGCTAAGAACAATAAAAACATAGTCAGGAACAAAACGACTTCTTATTTGATGATGGGAATGCATGAAACAAAAGCCCTAAAAGTTCACTTTCATCTCGGGCGAAACGAAAGGATTTTTTTATAAAAACTAAAAGCGAAAACAACAAACTGTTATTCGGAAAAAAAAGAAAAGCGAAAAGGAACGTCTACAGCGATCCAATTGCGGTAAATTCTGCCATGTGTCACAAAATTAACTGGCACCTTCTTCAAGATTGTCTTCAACAGGATAAGCTTCTGGACAATCTTGCACCAAATTAACAGATGAGGTCTCATGATCCGGTAGTGGATTAGCTTGCACATTGGAGTTTGACTCTTTGAAGGATAAGATATTAGCCTGGATCAACTTTTGGACTTCAGCCTTCAGGGCGTAACAGCGCTCAATGTCGTGACCGGGTGCCCCTTGATGGAAAGCACAAGAGAGATCGGGTCTAAACCCCTTTGGCAACCTTTCTGGTACCTGAGGAGGTGCCTTAGTCTGAACAAGATTTTTATCAAGCAAAGCGGGGAGCAACTCTGCATATGCCATAGGGATTGGATCAAAATGGGATATCCACTGAAACCGATTCTGTTGTCGAGGCTGCTGTTGATACTGTTGCTGAGGCTGCCTATGGGCCACCATACTTACCTCTTGCTCCTCTTTTCCTAAAAAGCCATCCCCAAACTTCTTTGCACTGTTGGCAGCAAAATCACTTTCCATGTTTAAACGTCCTTCTCGGACTCCTTCTTCCAGACGCATTCCCATATTTACCATCTCGGTGAAATCTGTTGGCGCACTGGCAACCATCCTCTCATAATGGAATTGACCAAGGGTCTTCAAGAAGATTTTGGTCATCTCTTTTTCTTCTAAAGGTGGGTTGACTTGTGCAGCAATCTCTCTCCAACGCTGGGCGTATTCCTTGAAGGTTTCCTTTTCTTTTTGGGTCATAGCCTGGAGCTGGTCTCTGTCGGGGGCCATGTCCAGATTGTACTTGTACTGGCGAATGAAGGCTTCCCCTAAGTCATTGAAAGTTCTGATATTAGCGCTCTCCAAATCCATGTACCACTTCAAAGCGGCCCCGGTCAAGCTGTCCTGGAAGAAATGAATGAGGAGCTTATGATTGTTGGTGTGTGCAGACATCCTCCTTGCGTACATCACCAAATGGCCTCGTGGACATGTATTCCCCTTATACTTTTCAAAGTCAGGGACCTTGAATTTAGGCGGTATCACAACGTTAGGAACCAAACAGAGTTCTCGAGCATCTTTGTCAAACAAATCTCTTCCTCGGAGGGCTTCAATTTCTCGTTGCATCTCATCAAATTTCTCTTGAAGCTCGTCTATCTTATCGAAGGCTCCAACACTTTCGGCATGAAAGACAGGCTCTGCCTCTTGCTGGATGGAGTGGATAAGAGGTGTTGAATTTGTTGCAGCCGCTTGAGTGAATGACAGACCGGGCGGAGGAGTAAGCACGGTAGAGGTTGGCAAAGCAATCGAGATTGGTCGCTCAAGAGCAGTAACAGCAGGCTGAGGAACTGACGTTTGGGTTTGGGAAGCTAACAGAGCATTCATCATGGAGGTCAACTTCTCCATCCCTTCCCGGAGATTAGCTACCTCTTCCCGGAGGTTCTGGTTTTCTTGCTCTAACAGATCCATTCTTTTTCTCTGATGTGCTTGAATGCGAGAAGGTTTGTAATGAACACGCCGGGCCACTTTCTTTGACTGCGGCAGACTGACCTTTTATTGATGAACAAAAAGTAAGACTCGATTTGGAAACTATGAATGCAGTATGATGCATGCTTATGCAAAAAAGGGGAAGATTTGTTATCGAAGGGCTTGTCGAAGTAATTGTAAACATCGTAGTTCGAACGTTCCATTTAAAATATTACAAACTATCCCCTTTTTTAGGAACAAAGCCAAAGGATATGCTCAGAAATTCATCAGTAGAAATCTTAAAAAGTCCCGATATTTCAAACTTGAGGATGCCAAGTGATTTCTCATAACGAGCTCGGGAAAATCCTCTGGACTAGTCACTAAAGACCCTAGCTTCCTTAAGTTTGTCAAATCCGGGCTTTTGAAATTGTATTTCGGAGTGTTTCTCTTTGTGAAGTTCATTCTTATGACGTTTACAACAAAACTTGTTTAAGTCCTTCGATACTTAATGAAAAAAAAAATGTTTATGAATGAATGCATGTATGCATGATAATGCTAAAGAACGGAGAAAATATGGTGAGGTTAAAGTCCAAAAAGTTGGAGTCAAGGGTAAACACGCCATTTGGGTAAGGACTATGGTTTCATATGTACCTGTATCACGGGTTCTACCAAGTTCCCAAAGTCCTCAACCCCTTCCAAATATTGTCGGGTTGCGAGATTGACTCCCGGTCCAATAATATTAGTAAGAAAGTCTCGTTTGAGTGTAGTATCGCGTATCAACTAATTCAAGATTACTCTTGGTTAGCCACCGCACTACGTCCTAAAAGGCCAAGATGGGTTAAAGGTAACTAAAGGTCCTCAACTTCATAGGTCACTTGAAAATATCAATGCCGAACACGACTTACTCATGCCAACATAGTAATACCTCCAAGATTCCTCCATTGAGTGGGGTTATCACATGTGCCACATCCGAAATTTACCCTCGGAAAGACACTTTGATTATACCACCGTCCTATCTTATGTTTCCCTCAAGTCCGGGTGTAGGTTTTATCTCACCACTCACGTAAAAAAGATAAACACTTAAGCACGTATTTACAGTTACAAGTAATTATAAAGCATAAAGATAAAGGAAAGCAAGATGGGTTTAACCCACTTAGGATTTTGGTCCCCAGTGAAGTCGCCATTTTTGTCGCGGTGATTTTTGGATATCAAGCTATTGATTAGCGTTGACTCACAATTTTAAGTTCACCACCGATCTTTTATTTTTCCGAGGAAAAGGGAGAAAGTTCGAAAAAACCTATTTTTAAGAGATCAAGGTCCGGGGGTTGGTTACGCAAAGGGAAGATATTAGCACCCTAAACGTCTATAGTACTCTATAGGAACCTCTTGTTTTTATTCATCTTTATGCTAAAATTGATTATTTGTTTGGAAATAAATGCTTAAGTGTGAGAAAGGATTAAAGTGATGAGTTTAAAAGAAAAGAAAATGTTTTTGTTTTTTTTTTTTATTGATTTTTGTTTAGTTGGTTTGGAAGGACAAAGTCCTTTGCCTACATACCCAAATGAGATCAAAACCGATGTAGTTCGGGAAAAAAACTTAGTGATTTGTTATGATTGATTTTAAAGTTTGAAAAAAAGGGTTTTGAGAAAGATAAGAGGCCGAAATGGCGTAGAAGGATAAAGATGTGAGTTTGATTGGTTTTAATTTGAAAAAAGGGTTTGAAATAATTAAAAATTGATTGAAATTGTTTTTTTGAAGAAAAAGTAGGAATTAATTTACTTGAAAATGAAATTTGATTGAGAAAAGATTTTTTGGCTTTTTGTTATTTTTTTGAAATGTTTTTGGTTTTTGATTGAGTTAATTAACTCAAATAAACTAAGCGGTGGTCGAAATAAACTAAGCGCGGGAGTTTTCTCACAAAGACGTTGAATCAAAGTGAGATCCCCCTTTTCCTCGGATACGTTCGTTATTTTTGCGTTTTAAACATAAAGCGGAATAAATAAATGTGAGTGTCGGTGCAATATTCTCATTTATATTCTTTATTTACATTGGACCTAGATACATTCTAATTGGCAATAAAATAAATGACAAAAATAATAAAAAAGTAAAGATAAAAATTGCAAATGCATTAAAATAAATATGCTTGAAGAAATAATAAAAAAATGCATGAAATGCAAAACGATAAATAAATATGGTGCATAAAATAAATAAAGAAAATAAAAAATGCAAGACATAAAATAAATATGATGCTAAAAATAAAATAAAAAAATGCAAGACATAAAGTAAATATGATGCATAAAATAAAATAAAAATGCAATACATAAAATAAACATGATACATAAAATAAAAAAGAAAATGAAATGCAAGACATAAAATAAATATGGTACTGAAAAATAAAATGCAAGGCATAAAAATAAATATGGAGCTGGAAAATAAATAAAGAAAATAAAATGCAAGGCATAAAATTAAATATGAGGCATAAAATAAAAATGCAAGACATAAAATAAATATGATGCATAAAAATAAAAAAAAATAAAAAATAAAAAAAATGCATGGGGTACTGGAATTTAAAGGCAATAAATAAAGTGCATGAAAAAAATAAAAAATAAAATAAAAGTTGCAAGGAAAAAAAAAAGAAATAAAACAAAAAGAATAGAGAAGAAGAAGGGGGTACAGAAGCAGGAAAGGAGGGGTGCGAGTAGCACTCAGAAAATGAGAGGGAGAAGAGAAGTGAGTGGGCCGCGTGGGCTGTTGCTCAGGCCCGAGTTTGGGCTTGTATAAAAACTAAAATCTGAAGATAAACACTCATTTTCTCCTCCTCTCCTCTCTCTCCAACTTTCTTTTGAAAAAAAAAGCTCTGTTCTCTCTCTTGCACAAGCCTGGCCGGAAGGATCTCCAGCGCGGCGGCCGCCGGCGGCGCCACCGTGCCGGAGTATCCCAACCTCTCCTTTTTTAAAACAAATTACATGTTCTGAAAGCTCTTTCCTCCTACTTCTCAAATCTCGACTTATTTTCCTCTAAATCTTTTTATAAACGCACAGATCTAAGTTTTAAAAAACGCATCTAATCTACCTTTTGGTTTGTTCTGGATTCTGATTTAGGATTTTCGTGGCCTTGATGATTTGTTGTTAAGGTTGAGTTTTGGCCGTGTACTGTTGTTGGGAGGTGAGGGCGTGTATGTGGGTTGCGTGTATGTGGTGGTTGCTGGCGTGTTGTTTGCGTGAGGGTGAGGGTGAGGGGATGCGGCTTGCGTGTGAAGGAGGTGGTGGCCGCGTGTGAGTGGTGTGTGTTTTGTGTTGCTGGTGGGTTGCTGGGTTGTGGTGTTGTGTGAGTTGTGGTAGTGTGTGTGGTGTGAAGGGAGGAAGATGAAGATGCAGAGGAATTAGGGTTTGGTGTTTTTTCTTTGTGGCCGAATTTCCACTGTTTTCACTGTTCTTTCTTTCACTGTTTTCTCCCTCGCACAGTAACCAATGCACTATTTATAGTGCAAAAAAAAAACTAGGGTTAGAAGAAGAAAATAGACAAAAATGCCCCTGGGCTGAAATTGGACCAAAAAAGACTGCAGAAATAAATGAAAACGGTAAAATAAAATCAAAAACAGTAAAAAAACGAAAATAATAAAAGAAATAAAAGAAAACACTAATAAAAGAAGTTTTAACAAGGAAAGTAAATAAATAATAAAAAATAAATAAATAAATAATAATAATAATAATAAAATAAAAAACGGTTGCCTTCGGAACAAAATATGAGGTATTTTAAAATACCTCCCTGCCGAAATTTCGTCTGAAACGACGAAAATTTCTGGCTTAAAAGACAGGAAAAAACAGAATAAAAACGGGTCAAAAATGGGGTATGACAAGAATGATCAGAATGAGAGAGTGCCCACGTGTGTAGTACACCATAACATCCATGAACTGTCATAATCCAACCATTAAAGGAACTCGCGCACCGTGAGCGACCTAACTCACTTGCCCACGGTAGCCTTTGCCGAAAAAAGTTGCCTGGAATATGAAACATGTTTGGAACAACAATTAACTGCCGCTGCCATACAACAAACAACAATTAACTACCATAAACAACGAACGGTAGTTAAGTGTTGTTGAAGGTAAAATTGTAATTTCAGGGTGCCTGCGAGCAAATGTTCAAGCCTAAAAAGCATCTGTCTAAAAACAATTGTGTAAGTAAATTATGTGAACAATGCTTGTTACAAACTGCCACTTATATTTAGGAATGGAGTGACTAGTGTCTCTAACTCTTGAGCACACTTTGACTTTTTGTCTCAATTTTAGATGAGCTCCAATATGCCCCATTATTTTGATTTAAGAACTCTATCCAACTTTGAATTCAGAGATTTGTTTATACAATCGTGAATCTTTTGCATTCACACAATTAGCATATCGGACAAGAAAAAATGTTATAGATTTTGAACTGATAAATTGAGTTAAAAAAATTAATTTAAAAATGTACTCAAAATTTTAGCCATCTAATTGTCTTGACCTGTCAGCAAGAAATCTTTTTTCTTATATATGCGTCAACAAGAAATCCTTCATACTAGAGTTTCGCCCAATTTTCACTCTAACAGTACGATCATTAATTAAAAGCCAAAATAGATTGTTACTTCACTTTAGTTGAGATTTATTAATTTAAGTTTTTTTTTTTTTTGTTAAGCAACCTTTCTTTATAAAAGAAACCGTCCTTGAACTTTAACAACCGATTCATTGAAATATTAATGAATGATTAAAATTTAGGCATAATAGATAACATAAGATAATCTATTCGAGAGGATTCAAATCCCTTACCGAGATCACTGTGTTGAATGCAGCTACTTTTTTAGAGGAGACACTATCCTACTACTTTTTTTTTGAAGGACGCTATCATGTTACTTGTATATTTTTTTTTTTGTTAACCTTTAGGTTTTTAGAAAAAAAAAGTCTTGATAATTTAGAGTTTGGCCGTAAGATAAAGATTCTTTCACTAAAAATATTATTTTGTATAGCATCTTTTTAACGAAAGTCTGAGTAAATGACAAAATAATCCACCGTTCTTTGCATTGAATTTCAAAATTTGAAAGATCACCTGCTTTGACCAAAGCTACCAGTATATATACTTATCTAACTACCCAACCCTATCCTAACGTACACCCAACTTAAACCAATGCAGAAATATTAACTAGGTTTATTTTGCTTATTAAAAAAAAATCGAAAACAATGTGCAGCCCTCCACCTTTTTATGGTGATATAGGTTCGCTTTAGATAATGACCTAGATTCTTACTTGATGAATCTTTCATTTTTAAATATCTTGTCAGATTCCCTATAATATTTTTATTAAAAAAATTTAGGTACAATTCTTTGAGTGTTTTTCGTATGGTTTTTAACTATATTTACCATGATTTCTTTAAATCCATAATTTTCTCAAGGTTTGTTATATCCAAAAAATTTTATTTTTAGTTAAAAACCATACGAAAAACATCCAAAAAATTGTACCTAAGTTTTGTCCTATTTTGAATCCACGTAAAATATATATATATATATATATAAGAGAAATGCTGGTTTTTACGAAATTCTAGTAACACGAAAGCGAAGAATGTGTTTAAAACTGCTAGTTACACCTACCCCTCCTAGTTACACCCACCCCTCCTTGTTTGGTATATTTCACGCTTTCTTGCTTTTCGTGTTTAAATTCTTTCGTAAAAGATAGCAATGCTCATTTTTTAATAGTAAAAAAATCGTTCTTTATCTTGACCAATGTAGACGGGGCGGACCTGTTCAAGGCTTTGACACACCAGCCCATTTTTTTTTTATATTCAAGTCTAAATTTTATATTATATATCTTCAATTTAAAAATATAATTAGATATGATGCATTGATCTAGTGGTGAAGTGCGTGTTTTCCTAACTCATTGTCCTGGGTTCAAGTCTTGGCTATTGTATATAACATAAATGTAAGAAAGAACACGACATAATCGAACCCACGACATAAACTTTAAAGCATAACTCATCAACAACTGGGCTATATATAGTGCTTGGTATGTTTTATCAGTTGTAACATCAGAAAATATTAAAAGTTTGTAACTACCTCATACATAATCAATGAAAATATATAAAGGGGAGATACCCTTTTTGAGTGAGATTTTTTAATTCGAATTTACCATTCATTTAAAATATTGTATCTTTTTTATAATATAATTTTAAATTACAACTAAAAAAGGTTAAATTTCACTAAAATATAAACAATATTTATTATTTTTAGCGTAATTTATTTCGCTAAAATAATTAGCCACACTGATAATTTCCTCCCAGGTCCGCCCCTGGATGTAGAGTCACACAAGTGATAGATGTTTAGATCACTTAACCATTTGATCAATGTGTTTTAAAAAAACATATGTTGAAAGTTGTCAGTCTCTTAAATAGATCTCGACTATCTCGAGAGATTAAAAGTGATAATTATTTTAGTAGTTAATAAAAAAAATTAAGACATAGTTTGGTTCTTCACAATAAAAATACAACTTAATTTTATTAACAAAAATAAACCATAACACTAGTTCCTAAGTATCATATAAAAATTTGGTTTTTTTGTGTAATATTATCATTCACGTTGCTAGTCAACCGTCATCTCCGTGTTAAGTGATCAAATTAGAGCACAATGTGATCTTTGAAAGTAATTAAAAGGGGAAATTTAGTCTCCTAATTTAAATCCCTAAATTTTATCTTCTTCAAAAATGCATGAACCTTCATTAAAGTACTTTTAAAACAGGTTTCATGATTCTTATATCCCTATCAAATTTATTACTTGTTCTTCTCCATAATCAAAGTCATGATTGAATTCTCTATTGCAAAGCTTAAAAAAATTAGAAACTTTAGGATTGAAATCTCTATTGCAAAGCTTTGCCAAACCATAATCAACAGTTTTGAGATCAAAATCTCATAAAGCTTTTCATATCCTAAGGCCCTAATTTTTCATGAAGCAAACACCTATCAAGTGATTCATTCTCTATGTATCCATAATTAATGTATCAGTTGATTACATTCTTCTATGTATGCCAGAATTATTCGGTACAACTCAATTAAACCTAAACCAACTCAAAACATATGAGTGGTGCACAAAACAAAGCTTAAAAAGCTTACACACACTAAGACTCTATTTCTGAATTTTCTCTCTAATTTCTTGTCTCTTGAATAGCAGCAAAGCACTCCTTATATAGCCTTCAGCAAATAACATTAATCTGAATTAAATCTTCTAAAACAGATATGTTTCTGAATTATGCAAGGCTTGAAAAGGAAACATATAAATCTTCAATGTATCTTTGAAAGATACCATCAGGAAATACGATCTTCATAAAATATGAGCCAATCTTCTGAATTAGATTTGTTTATGAATTATGAATGATCCAATAAGGAAACAAATAAACCTGCAATGTATCTTTATAAAGATTCTGCAGAAAAATATGAACTTCATAAAACTGAACCAAATCTTCATAAAATCTTCACCAAATCAACCAGCAATCTAGAAGCAATATGCGAAGATAAATCCTTGATAAATCTTGCCAAGATTCGCGCCAAAATAACTTGTAAAAATGCAGCTTCTGAAGAAGTCAACAAAAGTCAACGCGGGCATCAGACTCACATTTCAGCTTCTGAAGGATTTTTCAGCTTCTGAACAGCTTCAAATCAAGTTTCTTGCAACTGAAGACTTGTTCTAAATAAGGAGATGCATCTATTCAACACATTGGATTTGCCAAAACATGCAGCCAACTACAAAATACTCAACAATCTCCCCCTTTGGCAAATTTTTGGCTAAAACCAATGTTCACACAATCACAAGCTCTTCAATCTCTCATAAGACTATCTCAGCAATGAAGAACTCCACAAATATATAACATAGAGCAAGGCAGCGGACTAACATAATCTGTTTGCTATGATAAACCATCAACTTCAGCTTCTGAACAACTGAAGCACACAAAACACAATCACTGATCAACTCCTGATCATCACAAACACTCCTGAAGCTTCACAATACTCCCCCTGCAACTCAGCATTCAACATTACTCCATAAAAAAAAAACTATATCAAGTTTCATGATTGACATTACACAGGAGGTTAGATTTCAAAACATTGAAGTGTTGGTGAGTAGCAAAACAAAAATGCAATATGAGGAATATGGAAGCAAAAAATAATAAATTTCACAAGGTTGAAAATAGAAGTTATGAAATAGACCATGTTAAAGTGCTTTAATATAGTTTCATGCATTTTTTAAGAAGATAATTTAGACATTTAAATCAGGTATGAAGACTAAATTGTACCTTTTTCAATCATTGCTAGGGGTCATATTGTCATTTAATTTGATCACATAACACGTATACAACGTAGTCGGTTGACAACGTGGATGAAAATAATACACATTAACGACAACATATCAAACTTTTATAACTAGGAATTAAAGTGTCTCCATTTATTTTTGTGAAGGACAAAAAATTGAATTTTTTTATTGTGAAGAAACGAATTAGATCTCATTTTTTTTGTCAAGTAATCTATTGACTATAATTTCCTCTTTAAGATGAATAAGTAAGAAATCTGAGGTTTGAACTCCGATCATTGCATTCTACAATGTCTCCGCGAACTGAGTTATAGTAACAATGACAAAATTTTTTTTGTTAGAATCTATATTAAAACTTCACTCAAAAATTAATTTCGCAATCGCACGCAGAGATACTTTTCTTTATAACCCGATTTTTTGTGAAATGGAAGTTAAAGTAATTTATTTGATGATTACCTTTCTAAGCTTGGCGTGCTTTATATGGTAGTAGGTTTCCTATTCTTCGTATAAGTGTGATAATTAAAGTTGCAATATGACTTTTAGAATTATATAATTAATAAGCCTAAAATCTAGTTTAGCATGCCACTCCATTACAAAGATTATGACTTTCCGTTTTTCCTAATAAGCCATCAAACATGGCAATGGAAACATTCAAAATTCAAATACCTTGTTCCCCAATTTAATCATTTGCCATTTACTTTTTTACCCTATAGGTCCCAAAATAAAGTAAAATAATGTTAAATAGAGAATATCTTTTCGATGTATTGAAAGGATATAGTAACAATAAGGACAGACATGAGCATTAAAATATTTAAAAAATCCAAAACTCCTTTCTCCGATCAATGCTTATGCCCTGTCGATTACGTAGCTCCAAAAACTAGAAGTCCAAATCAAGGTTTCGAATTCCTAGCCATTAGCACATACTACATTTTCTTTAGTTGGGAGTGAGATGGTGAAAGGTTCAAATCATGGGAACCGTTTCATCATGTTGTGTAACTACCATATGCTTCGGTTTCCCAATGTGTAAAGTACGTCCATCTTACGCCACAACAAATGCACTTAACCACTTATGCGTTGCCTGTTATCATTCATAAAGTAAATGCCTTCCAACGGCCATACCATATACCCTACCTCAAATCAAAAGTTGAAAACATTTTCAAACTCACTCACGCACCCACCCACCCACCCACAACCATGCCATACCCTATCTCATTGTCATGACATCAATACATACTCTCCAACACTAAATATAAGTAAAAATAAGTATTGTGAGTGTAGGATTGGGTTCCTCATAAAGATCCTTGACCATCCAATTAAGTTCAGATGATCTAAAACTCAATCAATAATTTTGTTTTTGGAAAACTCAATCAATAATTTTTAGGATGCTAACGATTACATACTACCTAACCATACTAAATCAACTTTTGTAATTGAGCTAAATACATGTACTTTGATCTTTGTTAATATTTAACTAAGATAAAATGAAGAATTCTTTTTTTTTTTCTGTGTAAAATTGGATACACATAAATTAATTTTTTTAGTTGGAATAATATTTTGTTCATGTTTTGAATTACTACGAGTTTAACAAAACCTTAATTTTGTTGAATCTCTAAAATGTAACTTTTGTTGAAACCCAATTGATTAATCACCATAATTTTGTCAAATTCATTGTTAATTCAAACACATAACATCGCCGCTTTAAAAAAATAAAACTGAAGGTTTCAAATTATGTAACTTATGTTATTATAGTAGTAACACTAACACCTAACAGTGACGCCTACATGACTCACTCAACAAACGTTAAAAACAATAAATATGTACCCACTAAAAAGAAAAAGACTCATTAATTAGTTTAAATTGTTCTACAACCTAATATTTTTTTCAAACTAAAAATCAAAAACCGGGAACAACCTCCTTCTTCCGCCGCATCTCGATAACTTTCCGGTGATGATTTGAATGCAATTCACTCGAAAACGTAGGGCTACAAGCGGGTCTATATTCCGGTAACAACCGACCCGATTTATAACGAACCCCACAAGCATTACAAAGTGTTTTCGGCCCACAATGGTCCGGTTCGCCACTGAGGAGTCTTCTGAACACCACAATGACTACACCGCCGTGGCGTACCTCTTGCTTCTCCCTCCAATGAAACTATCCTCTTCGCTTTTTTCTCCTGTGGCTTTGAACATTCCTCTAGGTTTGAGGAGGAAAGAGTAGTTGAGCTTGAGGTTGAAGATGAATTGGCTAATGAAATGGCCATACACGAACTCCGGTTCTTGTTCTCTTGCTTCTTGCTTTTGCCGGTACCGGAGTTTTGAAACATGGTGTTGAAAACGTGGGTTTTGGTTCATGAGCTTTTTCTTGATTTTCTATTTTGGGAAATTCTGAGAAGGAATCTTCAACGAAATATGATAACCATTCTAAATCAGCAGCTTCTTCTACCTACAAAAATTGCAACTTTGGTTAAGTTATTTAAAAACTAAATTTGGTCCTTCAAAAGCAATTTTAGTGTCTGACAAAAAACAAAACCAATGACATTTTCATATCAAATTAGCCCCTAACTTGGTATAACAAATGACTAATTTGTTTCCGGTATGAAAATGCCATGACTACATTGAGTTTTATTTGTTTCTGGGTTTAAAATTGTGAATGTTCACTTAAAAAACAACAACCTTTAAAAAAAAAACAATCTTAACAAAACAAACTAAAAAAATCATTCTTTTTTTCATGCAAGAGAGAGAGAGAGAGAGAGAGAGAGAGAGAGAGAGAGGTACCGGAACGGTGAGTTCGGTAGTGGGTAATGAAGCAAACTCCAGCTGGTTGTTGAGTATGGAGTGTGAAATTTCGTTTTTGTTTTGAGTGTTGTATTGAGGGGTATGGTTTTGTTGTTTTTCTTCAAGAAAGTCTTGTTCATATTCTTCGTTGGAAAAGTTAAGGAAATCATCGACAAAGAAATCATCGATAGGAGCTATGTCTTCTTGTGGAGTGAGTTTCACTGCTGTGCTTATGTTAAAACTGCTTTTCAAAGCTGCTTCTGCTTTCACACACTCCATTGTTGATTCAGCCTGTAAAATTAAAAGAAGATAAGTCTTCTAATTTATTTATGTTTGTAGGAAAGTAAGAAAGAAATTGAAGTTGAGGTGAAGTTTACCTGAGAGAGAGAGAGAGAGAGAGAGTGTAGTAAGTGGAGAGGAGGGTGTAGTTGAGAAGTGGGGAGTAGTGAAAGAAGTGAAGGGGTGAAATTGAAAGAGAAGTGGATGGTGAGTTTGGTAAAGCATTGAATGGGGGATTACTACAATACAATGCGCCTGTTTCTTTACTCTATAAATAAATAAAAAATTAATTTCATTTGCTCGTTTCTCTTTCTCTCTCTTTTTAGCCCTAATTTCACTTCTCCAAATTCGATTTAGCAATGATGTTACATTCACAAAACAATAAGTGGTAGATAAAACATGACAAGATTATATAGGATAGGATAAGTTTTTGTATTTCACTGCAGTTTGATGGTTGATGTTAGGGTGTGACAGTTCGGTTTGGATTAATTTCAATAAATAAATGTTTTAATCGATGAAATCTTTGTCACTTTGATTTAGTTTTCATTATTTTTTAAAAATGAAATCGAACCAAGTTTGGCTCGGTTGATCGGTTTGTTTGAAAATACAATTAAAAAAAATCCACATTTTGACAACTTTGTATTTCATGCATACTCAAATATTTCATGGAACTTTGTATTCAATATTTTGTTTTTCATGTTCTCTATTTTTCAAACAAATTTGTATTCCATGCATAATCAAATATTTCGTACTTAAATTGAAACAACTTCATCAAATAATGGGTTGGATGTAGGCTCGTGGTTGGAATTTTTTTTTTTTTTGGAGAAATGAAATGCATCAAGTGAGTCAGAGTGATGATGATGATGATGATGGAGAAAGAAACATTTATCATACACCCCAACTATCCCCTATCTCTACAAATTATTAAAATACCAATTTTAACCCTTTTGTAAATCACAGTCGCCACCCATCATATGTTTCCGAAATTGAACATAGATGAGATGTTTTCTGACCCATAAATTATAGAGAAACTAAAACACAATAATTAACAATAGATCGGAAATAAAATGATGTATCAATCACACCTTCAATTATTTCGCAACGTTCTTCATTCTTCTAACACCAAAAACAACTATCAAATACTTCATCCGTTTTAAAATAAGTGTCGTTTAAGGTTTTTACACACGTATTAAGAAATGTAATGATTGTGTTAAAAAACATAACAATTTTATTAAATTAATCTTATTTACTATTGGTGTACAATGTTTTAGAAGTAGTGTACACTCAATTAATTAGAGGGTACAATTGAAATTAAAGTAATAATTCTACAATAAAAAGTGTAAGTGACATTCATTTTAAAATAAATTTTTACTGCTAAAGTGACACTCATTTTAAAAGCATTCTTCTCAAAAGACACAAAAAAGTGATTAATCTGAAGATGACGATGATGAAAGAATGAAAAATCCGGAATCAATGAGCATACAAAGTTCCTCTGATTAAGCTTCGGAGATGGATTACGACGATGATGAGCAAGTGGCTAACAGCGGCGAGAAATAAGTGAAACAGGCTGCTTTTCACTTAGAGAAGATTTTGAACGGTGGCAGAGGATTGGGATTGAAGAAATTCGGGAGCAGTTGGATTGGGTGGAAAATATTGGGAATTTGAAAAAGAAAGGAGATAAAGAAGTGAGATGGTTTTGAAGAGGATGCAAGATTTAGAGGAATGTATTTGCGGTATTAAAAGTTAATTTGTGGTTAACTATGAGATTCTAGCTCTTATTTAATTATTTTAGCCTAACCTTAAGTGTGTATGACGAGGATGTTTTTTTTTTTTTTTGACATAATATGACGAGGATGTTATTAGTAAAATCGTCAGTGGAATTAGCATCGGTTTGGTATATTGGTTCTTTAGATCTCAAAAACATAGAACCGAACTAAATCATGTCGGTTCGGTTCGGTTTTGAATTGAAACAAACAAGGTTGAACAATTTTTTATTTAGATTTTCAGTTTTGTCTGAACCACTTACACATGATCCACAAGACTAGTAATTTTATATTGATATGTCTATACACTATATTAGAGAGAATACATGAGTAAGTCAAAGAGAAACATAAAATTAAATTAAAGGGAGATAAGATATAGATTAGGGACACACGAGAACGAGAAGAGAGGGGGAAGAAATACTTCATTCGGTCTTTGTTATAAGAAAAAAAATCGACTTTCTTAATATATATCTAATCTTGCATAATAGAGACCGGAGGAAAAGACATGAATATATGGCACCAACAATCAATCTTTATTTTGTAGTAGAATTTTGGGATACTATCCAAAACTATCATATTGTATATATTAACTGCATATTTCAATTCACAATAAGATTGATAGAATCATCATATGTCACGGTGAATTCTATCAAGATTAGATTACACTTTCAGTATTTAACAAAATCACAATGTGATTGTGATTTCATCTTGCTCCTCCGTCTTTTTTTCAAACACGCACTAAAAAGGTTTACAAGGAGGGAGTGGTGACCCACACAATCTACGGTTACCCAAAAAAGATGATTTAGACATTTTGGCCATACTTTTAGGAATTCTCCCTCTGAGTCTATTTCCTGAAAAATCCACATTTTGCAAATCCATCAAATTTCCAAACGTTGCTGGAACTTTTCCTGAAAACTGATTATTGCCAAGAAATAATTCCCTCAAACTACTTAAATTCCCTACAGAAGCAGGCAAATTCCCATTAAGCATGTTGTTCTGAAGATTCAAATTTTTCAAATTCTTGAGATTCCCAATCTCAGAAGGTAAAACACCACTTAACAAATTATCTGATATCCTTAAAAATGTTAAAGAACTTAGTCCTCCAATAGAAACAGGAACATTTCCTTCAATCTTGTTTTGCATCATATCAAGTGTATTTAATTTTTTAAGACCACCAATTGATTCTGGAATTTTTCCACCAATTTTATTTCCAGACAAATCTAAAAATCCTAGATTTTTAAGATTTCCAATGCTCTCTGGAACGTCGCCGCGAAGATTGTTTTTTTTAAGATCAAGGCTAGTTAGAAGCTTCAAGTTTCCAATTGAAGATGGAATTCTTCCAGAAAAATTATTTCCCGAAAGACCAAGTTCTAATAAGGAGACCAAAGATCCAATCTCAGAAGGTAAATCACCAGATAAATTATTGTCATTAAGGTAAAGTTTCTCAAGTTTGGTAAGTTTAGTGAACTCTATAGGAATTGGACCATTCAATTGCATTAAACCTATAAGGCTTAAAATTTTGAGATTGGTTAAGTTTCCAAGATAAGATGATAATGTTCCTGATAAATATGTATCAAAAGGTAAATTGATGCCGTCGTCGACGGTTCCGGAAAGAGTGAGACTAACAACTCTTCCTGTGGTGGAATCACATTTGACTCCATTCCAACCTTTGCAACAGTCAGAGGAAGATGTCCAAGAATTCAATAGTTGTGATGGGTCAGAGGTTATTTTGTTCTTGAATTGTAGTAATGCTTCTTTGTCTATTGCATTACAAGCTTTAGAATGTGAGATGAGTGATGTGAGGAGAAGGAAGAATAAGGGTAGCAAGAAGGATTTAGTGTATAATGTGTGCATTTCCATTTTGTAGATTTTGCTTTTGAAATTGAAATTGGTATTGTTGGTACTTAGCAAATGATTATTTTATTTGTATATATAGTGATTGGGTGATAAGTTATGTTTGAACTATAAGTAGGTGGGACAAGCCTTTTACCATCTGTTTTTACTTACTTCATCTTTGTTATAACGTTTTTTGTGACACAATATTTGATTAAACAACAACTAACTAAATTTAGAAAAACGTATGAAATCCGTGTATGGTAATGTCATCTCTTGAAATCACGAACACTAAAAATAAATTATAGGTAGTACTTAGACAGATTGGTTTTTTTTTTTTGGCATACTGGTAATTTATTAGTTGGTAACAGCTAACAAAAACAAAATAAAAAATTATTTTTATTTTTATAAAAAAAAAAAAAAGCTCTATGTTATCCTTTAACAAAATACGTTGTTTTTCTTGCATAAAAATTTCTCTTTGATTATACATTTTCGTACAATAATATTTAATACGGGTTACAAAAAAATATTAATAACATAATACTTGTGTGACACAGAGAAATATTTACTCAAAAAGTATGTATAAAACCCCAATTTTAATAAGATTGTGTATGAGTAAAAAAGATAGATTGTGTATAGAAATATATGTATGAGAAAATATATACCATAAAATAAATTTAGGGTAAATTTATTGCTATTTTTTATAACAAGAGGAAATGACACCAAAAGATAAAGATCAAGATGAGGGAAGGAGGTCCCTCTACAATTATCAGCAAACAACAAGGATAAAAAAAGTGGAGGGTCTGACAAATCAACCAAACTCAAGTTTTCATTATGACCCAAGTGGGTAAACTAAGTTATTTTGATGTGCTAAAAGTCTTTATGCGAAGATTCTTCCCCTTAATTGGATAAAATGTAATTCATATGGTGCATCTTCTGGAGTGCTTGGAAGAGCAGCTTGTGGAGGCATGTTTAGATCTAGTCAAGCACGTTTCTTGGGACCTAAGGAAACGTTGGTTAGACTGTATGCATCTTATAAGAAATATGAACTTCATTGTTTCTCACATCCTTAGAGAATGAAACCATTGTGCTGATAAAATTGCAAATCTAGGATTCAATGTTCAAACTTTAACTTGGTGGGATGAAGTCCCTTTAGAGGTTATGCCAGATTTTGCTAGAAACGAGTTAGGATTACCTAACTTTAGATTTGCTTAGTTTGAATGGTTTTGGTATAGCCCCCTCTTCCTTTTTTACCTCTGCTTTTATAATATATTAAAGGAAGCACTATGCTTCTTTTTTAGTAGTTTTTACTTTAATAGTGATTGTTTACAAATAACTCAAACTTGACCTCAAATGTTTATATTTTTTTATTTGTAATTAGTTTTGATTCAAAATTAATATTAATTTAACTATTTTTATTAAAATGCATAAAAATATTAATTATTAAAGTTGTAAAATAAATTTTTTAACAAATTTTACTTAAACAAATTTTAAATATTAATAAATATATAAAATTAAAAATGATACAAAATACACAACAATAATACATAAAAACTACATTTTCAATGGAATACAAAATAATACATAACAACAATGATGATATAAAATAATATCGATGATTTCAATGCTTGAGTTTTTTTTGTGAGGTTGGATCTATAGTTGATTCACACTATGTTTTAGTTCACCCTTTGCAAGTCATGCTTACTTCAATGCATGTTTTATATAGTTGACATCATCTATAAGAAATTTGGGCATAATCATCCTGCACTGAAGTTGCTCTAATAGGCTAGTTTTTAAAAAAGTTAGACTAAACCTTGAAAATTAGCCTATTATAAACCAAAGATCATGTCTAACTTTTTTTTTTTATAGTAGGTCAGACTCAAACCTTTTGAAGTCCTGCTCGGCCTGACCTATTCCACCCTGATTACACACCTCCATGTGAACAATCAAGATGGATTCCTCCTCCTCATTTTGTGCATAATTAGTGCTCCCTTTCCCAATCTAGACATCTATTCTAATAGTGGCCTAGTTTATAATACTTGAAACACTCTCTTGTTGTTCAATTAATGTTCTCATCTTTCCTTTTCCTATCCACTTCTTCCTCCAAATCTTCTATCGGAGCTCATCATTAGTGCCTGCTATCTCTTCTTTATGAAAATTGTTAAGCTTTTATTCATGTTCTGTTAATGAACATTGAAGTTCATCAAATCAAGGAACAGTATTTAGGGCCGTTCCTATAAAATTGGAGATCCGGCTCTTATATTAAAAATAGATCCTTAATAAAATCAAATAAAAAAAATTCAAAGAAAAATCTTTTATTTAATTGAAAATAACATCCTTAAACATAAAAAATAATCATGTAACTAACACAAAAAAGATTTATATTCTAATTAATAATATAAAAATACAACTTCAAACGAATATTTTTATCAACATTTTAGGTTGTTATTTTCCTTAGTTTGTACAGAGGCAAAAAAAAAGTTTATAGTATTTTTATAGAAAATAATTATAATGTTTGCTGTTAGAACTTTGTTATTTTATACAAAAGTATGAACATAAAATTACAAGAAGTGCTCTAACAAAAATAAGATGAAAAAAAGAATTATATTGTGTTTTTATTAAAAATATATTCATTATTTATAAAAAAAATTAATCAAAGAACAAAAAGCCGAAACATTGGGAAGTTGAACCCAAGACCATTGGGATTTCAGCACCAAATAAAACCACTCGGCCACATACGCAAAGCTGATAGTGTTACCACGTTACTATTATATACACACTTCGGTCATTATTATAAGCAAAAATCAATCTTTTAGATTCATTCAATAAATTATATATGTTGCATATAATAAAGACCATAACATCATTAATTGAATGAATCTAAAATGTAGATTTTTGCTTATAATAGTGACCGGAAGATGTATGTCTTTTCTACGTGCATAATATATCAAAAAAGATATTTTGGGCCCCAAAATTTTAGAGGTAGGGGTGGCAATTGGATCCATCAAATCCATATCCATCCAATCCATCCACTATAAAATCCATCCGATCCATCCGTCAAACAATTTTTTTTTAGTGGATTGGACTCAATCCATCCATTAAAAAATATGGATGTATCCAATCCATCCAATTTATTTTAAAGATCCAATGGATCATTTTTTATTGTTTATTTTTTATCCAATGGGTCATTTTTATTAAAAAATTGTTCAGATTTTTTTTTTAAAAAAATTAAGTTAATTATTTTAAGAATAAAAAAAAATAAGTTAACAAAAATAATTTAAAAATATATGGATCGGATGGATAATCCATCCATTAAAATCTAGTAATGGATGGATTGGATGGACTTTATTCTTAATGGATGGATTGGATGGTTTTTTTTAACAAAATAAAATAGTAGATTGTAATGGACTAATGGACTTTTTTTATCCATCCATTAGGATCCAAAATCCATATCCATCCAATCCATCCATTTTGCCACCCCTATTTAGAGGTTCAGCTCCATAGAGTTGTTTGCACCCCTAAAAGCCGGCCCTGAGAGTACCTATACCCTTACATTTCTCAATTGAACAAACAGTATAATTATTTAAGCTAATGATCTAAGCATTTCTTTCAACGTTGATTATCAGTCTTAGTGACAATGTTCCACCTTTAGAGTTGGTAAATTTTATCTTCGATCTTGTATCTCACTAGAAATCTCTTGTTTCTATCACTAAAGCAAAAATAAAAAATAGTGTCGTGAGATACAAGATCGATTTTCCAGCTATGGTAAACCGAGGTGTTGCCTTTACCTTTCGCAACGGTTTTTGTCCCCTAGGGGAAGGATTGTTGATAAAAAAATTTACTTGTGTAAATTTCTTATAGAGGACTAGAGGCCGAGTGCAAATTTTAGTTAAATACTAGCTAGTATTGGATATGTTTTAAATTATTTTCCCTAATAAAACTAGTATTGGATATGTTTAAAACAAGCCTTTCATGTGTGAGGTTAGTTTCAAAATAGGAAACAGAATTTAAAACAAAGACTTTCTAAATTTTGAAAACTTTGAAACTGGAAACTATTATTGGAAAATGGAAATTTTAAATACTTTCATGAAGTAGTCACGCCCTATATCTCTGTGTGTTGTGAGTTAAGATCATCTCCGTTTGCTAAAAATAAATGGATAATGTCATTTGGTAAGAGATATATACAAAAAAGTATGTAGTGGATCCTACCACTAAGTGGGTCCCACTACTATTAATTATTTTCAAACTTATTTGTGTCTCTACCACTACTATTAATTATTTTCAAACTTCTTTGTGTCTCTATCTCTCCAAATGGAAGAAATGGAGAGGATTTTGACTCGTGTTGAGTTCCATTTTGCATTTAATGTTTAGAGTTTTGTACATAATGTTGTCTCATTGCTATTAGATTCTCATTTGTGGCGTGGAAGATAGAAATAAGAGATAATTATTTTGTCAAAAAAAGAGATAATTATCGGGTTTTTTTACCAAATCATCTGTGTGGTTGGATTCGTGGTTGGAGGGTGGCCTTTAAGTAGTTGGTTCAGGGGTTTGTAAGACTTAGCTGGAAATCAAATCTTTTTTGTTGTCGAGATGTACTCTTTAGGTTGAGGTGTTGGTGGGAAGGCGTGTATGTGACGGCTTAGGTTACTAGTTTGGGAGGAAGAATAGGTAGAGGAGTGTTGTGCATTGCTATTTAACATTTTCTTGTAGGATGGTGTAGTTGATACTTGGGATTGGAATCTTGATTCTAGAAAAGGATACACAGTCAGTGGCGTGTACCTCCTTAAATTTTCAACCATACTTACACAAATATTAAACCGGTCAAGCTTAATATTCAATGAAATGATAATTAGAATATATGTATAGTCTAATTCAAGAAAATCACTAATTTGTTTAACCTCAATTACCCAAAGCGATGTCTGAATCGTCCTGCCCTGAGCACAACATAACATATCTGACCCTATACGGAACAAAACAGCTTCGTTGAAGGTTTATGTGTTTGCTTGACGGTTGTTACGTAATTGTCTCTCAACTAAGGATAACTTCGTCGACAGATCATCCTGCCCAATTTCAATTCATGCACCGATGGATGCAAGGCTGAACAAAAATTCTAATCATCTTTTTATGTTTTGTGAACACTTTAGGAGTATATGGTTTTTTGTTTTTCAATGACTTAGAATCTCTTCTGCATGCCCAAATAACCTTGGCAACCATTTCACTCAATTTGTGAAATTAGGAGGTAGATCTAAAAAAGATTGGTCTTCTCTATGATTGATTTGGTTGACTTCTGTTTGGGTAATTTGAAATGAGAAAAATTATCGTATCTTTCAACATAAAGACTCTCTCATGGGTCAATTAATTGATAATGTGAAGCTTTCTTTCTTTTTGGTGGTTGAAAGCAAAAAATGATAATTTAGCTATTGATTTTCATTTTTTGTGGCTAAATCCTCTCCAGAAGTATGTGATTAGTATGTGATACCTAACTTTTAATCTTACTTGTTCTCTCCGTGGTTCTTTGATTTTGTACTATGACATTTGTAACACCTTGATTTTTATCTCTGTTCTTTGTGTCGGATAAGATTTTTTGCTGGTTTTAATATATTTCATTTTGACTTAAAGAAAAACTTCTTTTTTTACCAATGGTAATTACAAGTTTTAGAGAAGAGAAAGTTAATATAATAACTAAATAACAATAAGACTGGGTTGCTTCAAAAAACCAATAAGATTGGATGAATTCGGATTGAATGGGTCACATGATCTAAGGATGTAGGAAACGGCAATCAAAAATAAGGCTAAAGAGTAAACCTGTCTACAAACTCATTACACATTGACTTTTTTTTCCTTTCTAGTATACTGTAATTAGATCTTTTATCTTGGTAAGTGCCTCAAACTATCCCATCGATTAGGCTATTTAGATATGCTATATGACTTTTCCCGAGTCAGAAGAGGACACCTATTTTTATTCATTTTTTACTAGGATTACGCTACTTCCTAAATGGGTGACTTTAGAAATCGAACCCGGATTCTTTTTCTGTATAGAGTCATGTTGTCAACTCATCTCATCACCATGTTGGTTACACCTCTTGTAAATGTCCCAAAGTATCTTCATGGCTTAAGTCGTTTAAATGTGTTATGTGACTAATCCTAGAGTCGACAGTGGAACATTTTTTTTCTCAGGATCGGACTACCTCTTAAATGGACGACTCAAGAAATCAAATTCAAAATCTTTATTAAAGGAGAGTCATGTTGCCAACTCCTTCAACACCATGATGATCACACCTTGGTTTCTATATACATGTATTTTAAGGTTGTTTTGCACATAACAATAAATAATTTTGATTAATAGGAAAATTTAAATATATCCTTACATTTCATTGAATCCATCACTCATTATTCTCTTTTCATTGATTCATGTATGTACAATAATAAACAAGATTAGATTTTAATTGGGATTTTTTTTCAACATAACCTTAAAATGTGAAAACGAATATAAATAGAAATAATATCGTCTTTACACGATGATTTATTTTGGTGAATAAAGAGGGCAAAGCCCAAATTTTCTTTACACAATTAAAAATAACCAAAAGGCTTACTCTTTTTCATTCTTGTCTTTTTTACTTTTTTTTCTTTCATTTTTATCGATATACTACATCATACAAATAGTAATATCCATTTTTTTTTTTTGGAAAGAATATCCATTTATTTTCAAATAGTTTTCTTTCTACGCATTAATCAATTTGTTGTAGGGGTGGCAAAATGGATGGATTGGATGAATATGGATTTGGATCCTAATGGATGGATCAAAAAAATCCATTAATCCATTACAATCCACTAATTTTTTTGTTGAAAAAAAACCATCTGATCCATCCATTAAGTATATTGACCATCCAATCCATCCATTACTAGATTTTAACGGATGGATTGTCCATCCGATCCATCAAATAAAATGTGTTATTTATTTAATTTGTATTTCATAAATATTTAGTTAATTAATTGGTGTCAAAAGTAAAAATATCCAACCTATTTATTTATGTCTAAGCCCAAAACAAATTTTATTATCAAGCTAAAACTTGTTTTTTATCTCAGCCCAAACAAAATTAAATATATAATAATAGGTGGTGGTGCACAGCTGTTGACCGACCACCACAGGCCGTTGACCGCCGTTGACCACGGTGGTGCTCCGGCGAATCACGACGGTGGTTGACCGGAGCTCCGGCAAGATTACGGCGGCGGGCGGTGGTTCACGGCGGACCTCCGGCGTTGACCGGTGGTTCTCCAGCGTTGACCACCGTCAATGTTAAAATAATATTAAATATTAATAATATATTAAATAAATAATATTTTAATATTAAAAAATATATTTTTTTTCTTTTAGTTTTTTTTCAATTGTTTCAGTTTTTTTATAATTTTTTTTGTAAATAAGTTATTTTTATTTTTTTAAATTAACTTGTTTTTATTATTTAAAATGATCCAATGGATTTGTTTTTTTAAAAAAAAATAATCCATTGGACTTTTAAAATAAGGTGGATGGATCAAATCCATCCATTGTTCTAAATGGTTGGATCCAAAACCAATCCATTAACAAAAATTTTGTTTGGTGGATGGATTGGAAGGAATTTATGGTGGATGGATATGGATTTGGTGGACCAAGTTGCCACCCCTAATTTGTTGTTTTGTGATGTGAATGTCGATGATATTTGTTTGGTTTGGTTACTTGAGGATGAGTGTGTAAATTTATTGGCATTGTTCTGTATAATGGTGTTATGTAAAACGCAAGTTCATGATCATGTTTTGTATAATTAATTGAGAAAACTATGTTCTAATCATGATCATGAACATGTAATCTTTATGTTTTGATCACTCTAAAAATTTCGCCAAACTGCTTTGTAAAGATTATTTATATTGATTTCAACTTCTAGTGTTTCTAATTTGCATCATTTTTAGCAATGATGTTATTTTAGCTCATTTTCAACAAATGTATAGAAGACGATTTTCATTGTAATTGTATTGCATCAAACAATGTTATTTATTATTTTTAATATTGTTTGCATTATTATTTCTTTGAAATTTTAGCCACACGTATATCAAATTCTGGATCCGCCCCTAGTTACTCTACACCAAAAATTCACACATTATATGAAATTCAAGGCTAAAGATAATTTATAAACAATCACACTTCTCTATCCACCAAGGTGTCTTTTGACTACGGACAAAACCATCAAATTTAGACACAACCCACAACAGACTTGAGGTCGAAATATTTTGTACATTAAAATCTGGATTAAACTTAAACTCGATACTAAGCTTTATTAGTTCCAACATCCATTAGAATCGTATTTACGTTCCTCTTTTGTAGTTAGTTTTCATCTTACAACGACAGAATATGCTTCACAGATCTAGAGCCAGAGGCCAAGAGGTGCATTTTACCCTTATGACCATCCATGCACCACTAAACAAGTGGTGGATTGGATATAACCCACCTTATTTCACAAACCAAACCAATTTTAAGACATAATAACGTCCCACTTGTTAAAATTGAGGGTTTGATAGATTTAGGACTCAAATTAGTATTTTATACAGGTATATTTAATAGTATAGTACTTAATTAACACGTTCTGTAATCGAGATGCCTGAGACAGGCACTGACCTGGAGGGCTGTACTATTGACAGTTGACACATACTCCTGAATTGAAATGTTTTGGCTAATGGAAAAAGTCATGCAATGAATTAAGGGTCTTGCTTACCGGTGCTCCCGGAGCATTGGTTAAGGAATTCTCAAATACAAATTTTGTCTTGAATGTCCCTAAATCACTCTTTAGCATTGTCCATAAATTAAAAGCAACCATCTAAAATCATAGTATATAAATTGTGTGTTGTGTGAGAGAGAGACATGCTAGAAATGTTGGAAACCATGACATAACTTTATTATATTCATTGAATAATTTATTTATGATTGTTCGGAATGTAAGATCCCTAAACAAAACTATTTAAAACAACAATAAGAACATTGAAGACAATGACATCAAGATAAGTTCCCCCCATTGAGCAGCAGCCATTTATACATATATCTCTATAGTTTCTCTATCTTCTATCTATTTGTACAGATCTGACTTTAGATCGACAATACATTAATATGATATAATAAACTGTTATAACTTCTATTTTTGGCTGGCTTCATAATGCTATTCTACAACCCTTTGATGTCATTTGTCTTCGTTCGGTGCCATCCTTCTATCTCTCTAGGTTCCTTCTCATTTTCTATAAACTTCTCCACGCATTTCTTATTGACATCAAAGATGAATGCCAAGGCCCTAATCTGCATGTAAGCCATTTATTTACCAAATCAATATGCACTCAAGGTAAAAAAAACAACATCCCACACTACTGTAATATAGGAGTTACGTAGGGAAAAGGAAATGCAGTTACCTGGATCAAACTACCAGATCTCAGACCCCGCATCTGTCCTGTAGGAACTTCTTTGCCATTCAAGAATATAGACCTCTTGCCAAGATTTCTTATGCGGAAAGAACCATCTGCCGCCATCTTTATTAAAGCCTATAGATAATAAGTAGTAGTTCACATTTCATTCTAATATAAATTCAGCAGAGGAAATTTAAGAGAAAATGTAATTAAAAATTTCTGGATTTTCATTATGAACAAAATATTCTTCTTGTCTTTGTTATGTGTTGCACTCATGCATAATGAAACATCAAAATAACCCCATTAAGTTAAATCACTAAAAACACTCACAAGAACACCACACTCCAAATAGGTAAATAAAAGCTTTATAAAAATTTGTCATCTGACAAGCTCTAGAAGTACACCAAAAATGTAGTATTGATTCTGCTACTAACTAGAATGGATAGAGATCATTTCATGCATTACTTTTCAAACAATAATACCAAATCCTTCCCAACTCTACCCTGCCTCCCCCGAAAATAGAAATGTATGAACTTTAAAGGACATTAAATTCATTAGTAAAATCAACCATGCAAGGAATTGGTAGAAACAGTTTCTGAGCTATCTTACTTGTCTTCTTGATATGTTGTGAGCATATTGCCCTTCTTTAGCCAAGTCAATATCAACATTTACGTCATCTGTTGATCTGCCAAGTATCACCTACGAAATAGAAAAAGATTGTAAAAGTATGAGAAAGAATATTTAAACTGGGAACAAACACGACAAACTTCTGGAGCAGTGCCAAATTAGGCAAACACCAATATCAGAAATTTAAATGTAGATCTAGGCACACACAAAGGACATCATTGTATTAATGTTCACCCTAATAAAGGTCAATCTTTTTAGATTTCGTCAAAATTAAAATATAACTATCATAGATATAAAAGGAATGCAAAGATAAGAAAAGTACTATCCTCAACAACCATTGAAACACCTAGAAAGATATAAAACTCTAACAGACGTAGTCACGAAAGAAATGAAAGGTAGTCTGTTCAAAGTTTGTTTCCCAACTGGCAAAGCTAAAGCATTATTGTAATGCAATGATACTAGACCAGTGCTAGGCAAGACAATAAACCATGACGACATGCAAACATGCACCTCAGGTTGACATGATTCATTATGGTGATATGAGGTGGAAGGCAATATGGATAAAAGTTGCTCTCCCCGTATTTTAAAGGAAAACAAGAGCTCCAAATTCATAAATGCACCTCGGGTTGTGTAATATATTCCTTCATAGTGCGCCCATACAATACTGCAAGTGCACCGTGAGAATCCATGGCTCTTCGCAACATGGCTTGAGAAGATTGCTCCAATCTTATGATGGTCCTCTTAGTTTCTTCGTTTTGAAATCTCGAAACTGGAATAAAAAGAATATAACATTAGTAGACAAACAACCATTACTATAATACCTAGAAATGGCCAAACTAAATGACGAGCAATATTAGCAATATTTTAACTGTAATTGTTTTCATAAACATTTATGAAGGCTGACCAGCATATTACTAATATAAGTAGTGTTTATTCGATTATAAGAAACCACACAGGAACAAAGAAAAAACACAGAACCAAGCAATGAATTTCCATTTTCATTCAAAAATCTAAACCTTTATTTTCAAATTTTTAACAACCTTTGAAGTAAAATTTAAAATCCTATGCAGAGGGTGAGCTAAGGCACAAGAGTAAGGTTGGCTATCTAATGACAAGGTGTTATGGAGACGTAACTAAACCATCCATTTCTGGAAACAGAATTAAACCATCCATTTACATGGTAAGTTGTGTAAATTTGGTGCTTCCTAGATCCCACATGACGACAGCCTTATGCAACAGGCGGCCCTTTCAAAAATTAAGAACCTTAAATAGAACTGTAATATTTATAGTGTATCTAGTGTCAGGTGACATACCTTCGGTACTTGCATTGGTATCTTGATCGGTTGGACCCAAGTCCATTTCAAGAATCTGAACAAGCAACATCAAGAATATGAGAGATAAACAAACACAAATGAATATGGGGAATTATTACTATTCAATGCAACATAGTATACTTACCATTCCCTCGACATCAGAAAAGTAGGGAATTTCTTGCTCATCATCACTCTCATCATCATCATCGCCAATTTCCTGATTGACGCATAATAGTTTTGCTTCTGAATCAGATAAAGTCTTATGTTCCTCTTCCTTTGGATGTGTATTCACAGGTGAAGGCAGAGCAATAATTACCTGTAAATAACATATAACTTCAATAAACTTTTTTTCTTAATAAAAGTATAATCATAATTAGTTCCCTAAAGAGTTTTTCAATTATGTGTATCCAGCAATGGACACATCTAACCTCTTGTGTCGGTTGTCCATATGAGGCATGCTTCATAGTTGCATGAACTAATCTGCTTTGACTTTGATTGGTATTGACAATGAAATTGTTACTCTGTCTAGAAACTGCAGAAATCGAGTTCTTTGCGGGATTTTCAGTTTTCGGTACAGCAGCAACAGGGTTTTCCTTACTTATATTAGGCACTAATCCTGGTTGCACTGACTGCAAAGCCGAGGAAGAGTTCGAAGGAATGTCTTTTCTTTTCGTTACAGCAGCAACATGGTCCTTGCTTGATTTTATATTGGGCAATAGTCCTGGTCGAAATGACTGAGAAGTTGTGGAAGAGTTTGAAGGGATGTCTTTTCTCTTCAAACTTCTATCTGGTTCATTTCTTTTTTGATTACTGATGGAGGAATCTGGATAACCCACCTCTTTAACAATTGATATGGGTTTCGGAGTCGCAGAATTAGGAACTACTACAGCAGATACGTTCACAGAAGTAGGAACTACAGTGGATTCGTTTACATCCTCAATGCCATCGGTCGGGGACGGGACACTATCTTCAGTGTTCAATGAACAGACCCTAAATTCATTGGCAGGCTTAGGGTGAGAACCATGCGCAGCACCAGATGATTGGACTTCATTTCCACAATCAGCAACAAAACCGGAATCACCATGACTGCTAGCCGGCGAGTCAGCAACAACCTCTAACTCAGCAGACGGACCATTTGCCACAACAAGTCGTGTTTCTGCAACCAACTTCTGAGACTCACCAACAACAGACATATCCTCACCTTGAATGTCAAAAGGAGAACGCAAAAGAATTGAATCAACATTCGCATCAGAATGTTTATTCACTGCAGTCTCGTCTTTCTCGTCTATATTCACAAACATAAGCTCGTCTTCATTCGGCAAGTTGAAGAGAGCATCAGAAACATGGGGAATTGTCTCTTTCGACTCAGAACCTCCATTTTCAAGACTAGCATGGACCGGCATGTTAGGTGCAGAGTCATCCTCCATTGTCTTCCAAAGTGGGTCTTCACTCATTGAATGAGATGACCCCGCCCCAGCTCCTCCACTGACCCCAATTGATTCCCATAATTAACTAAACTATTGACAAGCAAATTATTATTCACATCCTTATTTAAACAATCATTAATATTACCAGACCCAACAATTTCTTTTTCAGTGGTGTTATTTTCAATGCACATCTCATCACGTAAAGCCATATCAAAAGTATTAAAAAAAACCTCTGTGCGAAGTCTCTTCCGCATGGCGTAGTACTTCTTGCGAAGGGTCTGAGTTTTCCTCTTCCGGGCAGTAACATCCACAGTGGCTGCTTCCTTGATTCCAATGTCCACAGAGATTGCTTCCTTGATTCCATCGCTGTTAGGCTTGGCAAGCTCCAAATTGTTCATGGCAACGGAAGCTTCATCCGAAATGTCATAATGGTAGAGAAGAGAACGCCAGCGCTCAGTCAATTCCGTAATGGAATACCTTTGGGAGAAGGAAACAACACCTTTGGCCAACGATTCCAGTGAAGCTCCACCCTACACAACAATTAAGCATCATCAGTGACAGATCCAGAAACATTTCAAACTGAGGGTAAAAATAATAGTCTAAAATGTGTTCATAAAAGAAAAATATTGATCTTTTACAAAATACACAATTTTTTAACAAAACCCCCCAAACTATACAAATATGTTCATAAAAAAAACATTTTTTTTGTTGCAAAAATACATAATTTTATGAACAAAACCCCCAAACTACATGAAAATATGTCTATAAAAGAAAAATGTTGTTTTTTTACAACAAAAAAAATACACAATTATATGAACAAAACAACCAGACTACACGAAAATATGTTCATAAAAGAAAAATATTTTTTTTTTACAAAAATGCACAATTTTATGAACAAAACCTCCATAGTACACTAAAATATGTTCAAAAGAATTTATACACAATTTAAAAACTGTTTCCTTTCAAATATATTTTGTATCACTGTATATGATTAATAATAAAAACTGGAAAAATAAATAAATGATTAAAATGAATACAATTTACTGCACAACTTGATTTATTGAGGCAAAAAAAAAAAAATCTTCAGTTGGGGCAACAACACTCTACATGCATCCGCCGCTGAGCATAATTGAGTCTAGGGTTTCAATTGTAGCTTAAAAAATATGAAATTACTGAAAAGTTATACCTCAACGGCGTTCTTGAGGACAAAATCGTCATCGGAATTCCACGGAGGAGGAGGAGGAGGAGGAGTGGGAAGAGACCCACCCATGACTGGAAAAGAAGGATCGGTTTCCAGAAACTTCCAAACCTCAACACTGTCAGTTTAAAGAATATTCGGTGTAATGAAATGAAATGATTCTCTAACCAGTGAACTGCATGACAAAGGAAGTGGGGAAGAGAGGTAGCATTTTCATTTTGTGACAAAAAATGGGTACATGTTTCTCTCTTTTATAATCTACTTTTTATATATTTTATGAATTTATTTTATTTTGACTAACTTTTTTTTTTTTATTAATTTTGTAATGTATTTAATTAACTGATTCCTTTTTTAATGAATTCTAGAAAGAGTAAAATGTATTTGGACAAATTTAATTGTAAATACATTTGACTTTACTTTATATTTTAATATTATTTCTTTGGGAATTTTTTTATCAAAAAAATAAATTATTTCTTTGGGAATTTAATTATATATTATTTTATATATTATAGGCTTAATTACGTTTTTGGTCATCCTATTTTCACTTATTCACGTAGTGGTCCCCCCCGATTTTAAAATCACACGGTTTTGGTCGTCTGTCATATTTTTGAACTTAAAAATCATGATATATCATATTTAAATTGAAGTTATTATGTTTTTTTTTAAATTCCATGGTTGATGATAATTATATATCATCAGATCATATGATATGTCTTTTAAAATATGTCACATCATCAATTTTGAGTTGAAAAATATGAAAGGGGGCCAAAACTACGTAATTTTAAAATATAGAGACCAATTACACGAATGAGTAAAAATAAGGGACCAAAATGATGATTAAGCTTATCATTTGCCCTTATTATTAACATAAATTACTAGTATTAATTATTATGAATGGTGCTTATCAATATGAATGATACTTATCAAAATTCAAATCCTAACTTGGAGATATACTCACATTTAGTGTTTGAATGTATCCAATAAGATATTAGGAAACCTATGGGAAAACATAAAAAAATAAAAATTAACAAAGTTGGGGAGGGAAATTATGATTAAGAGCTATGAAACTCAGGTACTTGACATGATATGGTTACGACACGATACTGATACAACGATATAGGAAAATTTTAAAATTCAAGATACGATACGGTCAGAATACGTTATTAAAAAAATTAAATATATTAATGCACACTATATAAACATAGCTAAAATTGATAAATATGATGTGGACAAACCCAAGGTTTTGATTTTATATGTGTGTTTTAGCGTTGCTATGCATTATATATTTTCAATTTCTTTTTTTTAAAGAAAAAAAAAGATGTGGACAAGCAAAATAACAAAAGAGGAAAAGGATACGGAAACGCATCGAGAGTATGTATCAGACTAGTAAGCCGTATCGAAAGTACACGATAGTCGTATCGCAAACGTATCGAACATTTTTTTTCCAAAAAAAAATAAAATTAATTTCTTGATACTTCCTCGATATGTATCGGTCGTGTATCAATGTCGGATACGTGTCGGACAAGATACTTCATCATTTATAAAGTATCTTAGCTTTAGAGATTAATAACAGTGCTAGCAACACTCTTCAATACTCACTTTTTTAATGGCTTAAATCAAGATGAGGCTCACACTTTAGAAATGGATTTCCCTCAAAGTGGTTGGTCATAAATTGATTTTATCGAATAAGAATATGAGTGTTGAAAAGAGAGTGACCTTAACATTTCTCTTCTGATTAAATAAAGTATCACCATTAACTACTATTTTATAACTATCTCCGGAAAAAAAAACATTAGATAGTATTTGCTGATAAAAAAACTTTTTTATGAAGATCGAAGAAAAATATAGATAGTATTTTTTTTGTTTTAGTGTGAATCTGATACGCTCTGTTCGCAACTGCATAGACTAATTTCTCAAGTTGTGGTTGACGGATAGCAAAGCTCTTTCTCAAGAGATTAAACATTATTGTGTTCGAACTCAAAACTAGGCATGACATCAAAACTCATACCTGCGGTTACCCGCCTGAACCCACCTCGATTTGACGGGTTTGCCCACTTTAACTGGGCTTTTGTATGGGGTTGGGATTTCTTCGATTTCAAAACACTGGTATGTGAAGGTACCCACCTCAGAACCATACCCAAACTCGTCTCGAATGTAGAAAATTACTTTATTACTCATTGATATTTGTCATATCATCGAATGTGCAATTGATATTTAAAGAATCAACCAAATCATTCAATCAAGAAAATGTTACAATGACCATATTGTTGGATAATGCATTACAACATTGCCCTCGAGGCTAAAAAAAACTTTTTTTATAAAAAAAAAAAAAGATTCGTTGCGGGGATAGAGATCAGGCGGGGAAACCCAAACCCGTCGGGGACGGAATGAGATTCAATTTCTTATCCCTGTTAAGTATGGATAGAGTAACGGGTAAATATATCAGAGTCGGGGAAGGGGACGAGGTGGGTAAAACTCATTCCCACCCTGCCCCATTATTATGCCTACCCATAACCTTGAATTAAATTTAAAGAGATCATTTACCATCTAATTCAAATGCTTTTGGATAAAAACATAGATAGTATAATATAATTTTCTATCCAAAATAAGTACTTTTAATGGTTTATCATATATATATCAAAAATAAAACTGAGCCAAAATGTATTCTTGCAAGTTTTATCATTTGATTCGGTCAAACCAGTAATTATGTTAATAACAATTTTGTATAAAACATAATTCTCTTTCCAAACAATTCAAAAAAAAAAAAAAATCTTTACAAAATCAATTTTAATGATATTACCTATTTTAATGCTATAGCTAATATAAATATTGTCTTCTTTAAAAAAAAACTAATATAAATATTTTCTCTTTTTTTTGGTCAAGAAATATTTTCTCCTCTAATTGAACCAAATTTAAATAAAACTGAGCCAAAATGTATTCTTGCAAGTTTTATCATTTGATTCGGTCAAACCAGTAATTATGTTAATAACAATTTTGTATAAAACATAATTCTCTTTCCAAACAATTCAAAAAAAAAAAAAATCTTTACAAAATCAATTTTAATGATATTACCTATTTTAATGCTATAGCTAATATAAATATTGTCTTCTTTAAAAAAAAACTAATATAAATATTTTCTCTTTTTTTTGGTCAAGAAATATTTTCTCCTCTAATTGAACCAAATTAATTACTTCTCATGAAAAAAAAAATTATAGGCAAAATTATATTTTTAGTCCCCCAACTTAATTTCAAGTAACGTTTCAGTCCTTTATCTTCTTTTTTTCCCGATTTAATCCTTTATCTTTTTAAATGTTAACATTGTTATCCTTTTTTGTAAAAAAAATCATAAATTCATTAAGAAAAACTCAAATGTTCATCAATAAATCCAGATCTTCATCTAAGACCTAGAATCTAAAAGAAAACGAAAAAATTAAGATGAATACATAAAAAAGCCAAAACTCAATCAACTTAACCATAACCCCATCGACATCAAATCCCCAAACAAAAAAACTTCAATCCTCATTATCTTCACCAATTTGATGTTGTTGGAGTTTATTTTCAAACCCATTCATACGAAGAGGGAACATGAGATTTGTATTCATTTGAATGTGCTACGATTGAATTGTGTGAAAGCATAATATTAAAGCTAAATGGAAGATTCTTATTCAAAAGGGTTGTTTAGAGTTATCACACATGCAACATAATACACAATTTGTCATTTTTGTGCTTCACGTAAGATAATAAATCCCTTGAATTCCTTTGAACACAAACCCATCAAACCAAACATGTGAGTGAGAGTTTAATTGGGATAAAATTGCAATCTTTGGAAAACAATCAAAAGTACGTTTCAGATTTCGATGGCGGATCTCTCCTCCTTGTCAATGGCGACAATGAATTGAATGGGTTTTGAAAAAGTGGATTCCAACAACAAATTGGAGAAGATTGAGTTTTTTTTTTTTTTGGGGGGGGGGGGGGGGGGGGGGGGTATTTGGTGTTGTTGAGAGTCATAGTTAAGTTGATTGATGATCTGAATATTTTACAAATTAATATAATTTCTTGGGTTTTTAAAATTTCTGGGTTTTTATGAACAATATGAGTTTATTGATGAAAATATGAACTTTTTGATGAGTTTTTTTTTTAAATTTTTGTTAAAAAGGACAACAATGTTAACATTTAAAAAGATAAAGGATTAAATTGGGGAAAAAAAAGATAAAGAACTGAAACGTTACCTAAAATTAAGTTAAGGGACTAAAAATGTAATTTTGTCAAAATTATATTATTTTTCTTTCAATAATTAAATAATTTAGGGTTAAATACAATTTTGCTCCCCCACAAGCTTTAGAATGAACCCACATGTTTTAATTGTTCAACTTTAGCCTTCAAGATTCAATTGCTCAATTTCAGCCCTCCATTCTTACCATTTTTCTTCTCCCAGGATTGGAAAGTCCTCTTCTCAATCTCCATTAAAATGCATTTATTCCTCTCTTTTTTTCTTTTAGTTTTTTTTCATCGTTCTCTCTATAAGTCACCATCGTCTGCATCAAATTCACCATCCACTTCATCTAATTTTGTCAAGTTCCATCTATAAATTGTTGACACAAAACCCTAATTTTCTTCTCATTCTTGTTATTGTTCCCAACTTTTGAAACACAAAAAATTGGAAGATTGTTTTTTTCAAACTCATCCCAGGTTTATATCAATTGATAGAGAAATGAAGAGACCCCGTTTTGAGAGGAGTCATTATTGAACAACTTTCCACCTTCCTTGACCATGAACAACCATTGTTTTATGTTGTCTCTGTCTTTCTCCTCACTGCCTTCTTCTCATCTAATGCTTTTTTTGCGACTCAGAACCCCAATTTGTTACCTTAATTTCAAATTAACAAACAAATACTAATTTTAATAAAATGTAAGTCATGTGCACTATTTAATGTCTTTTATTACTTTCGACTCTATTTTCCAACATGGCCAATTAGAATTTGTTGTCGTCGCATAAAATCTAGTGTTCAACCGAGTGGACGTGTGATCAGTCGAGTTCATGACAACTTGGTTGATTTATGGATTTCTCAGCTAATAAGATGACATGTAGGCTGATTTTGCATTTGAGACAATGATCCCAGTTTTAGATAAAGCGATTATGTTGAGAAATGGACTCTATTTCTTAGTTGCGGGTTCCTACACTACTCCAGAGAGCATATAGTGTTAGAGGGTGAACTACTAGAAAAAAAAGTAAATGAAAGCGTTAAAGGAAAGATAAAATATATGTAAATATTTGTTTGATTTGATGTGTGTGTTGAATAATTTTTACTGTGTGGTATTTATAGACTTAGAATAACTAAACAAGTTAAACTAACATTGATTGCAAGTTTTTCTCCCACTATCTATCATATTACATCATGTAGAGTCATCGCTAACATTACTAATGTAAGTAACTACCTCATAGGCTGAGTTACATCCTTAAAATGCCTTGTTGACAAAGTTGTATCAACTATCCATGTCCTCCATCAACCTATTATTAAGGGGATAAATCTTCATGCACGTTCTGGACTTATTCAGCTTATACCTTGCTCATACGGCTAAGTTGAGGGCAAAATTATACTTGTGTGAATGAGTTCTTGGATGACACCTACCCATATCATTCACCTTTCAATTTTTGAGGTAGTGGATATTTGACCGTGTTTTGCCATTCAAACTGACCATTGGGTCATCTTTCTCTCTCTCTCTCTCTCTCTCTCTCTCTCTCTAACCACTCCATTTATCATGCAAGTAAGTGGTTGTATAGCTTTTGGACTTAGTCAAGTTTATGTTACAATCTTTTGGACTCACATTAAATATCACCACAACCCTAATAAGACCTAATAATAGCCTCCAAGATCATTTGGACTTGGTAGCCATGCCCAGTCTTCAGTCAAAAGCTGATTCAGTTGTCAGCCGATTTAGCATTAACTGTCAAGTGATCCAGTTGTCACCTGATTCAACTTTTTTTTTTTTGTGTAAACATATGTTGTAACACCCACACTAAATTTGTCTAGAATATTTAGCATGTGTATTAATCTGATACTGGATACATTAAAATTTTCAATATTAAAACAATACAACTGAATGAATACAAACATGCTCGTTTATACAACCAATCAAGTACCATAAAAATACACTTATACAATTGTCTGACAACCTCCTGAGCTGGTACAAGACGGGCATCTGCACTCCATTCAGCGTCTCCCTGAAGAACTTCATCACGAACCTCTTGCTGACCTGAAAACCTGCACCGGAAGGATTGGGATGAGACATAATGTCTCAGTGAGCTCCAGCCCAACCTACTGTTGGAAACCACGGGGAAACCTAGGGTCGCCATGCACTACCCTGTTGGCAATCTTGGGGATACCTATGATCGCCGTCATTTTCTACATATTTCGCGATCAAGGGAAAAACTAGGATCGCAATATGTCTTTATCTTATGCTGAACTTATTCATAATCTCATAACTAGTGATCAGGGGATGTCCTATGATCACTTTCTGATATCTGATGACTACTTTGCCATTTCTCTTCGTATAATATATATACATATTCATCTTTCTTATAACATAAAGTTAGAAGTTAGCGTGTAACACACAATAATTATCTTGGTTCATTTTACGGAGTGCATCCGGGTGGAGTAACCCCGAAGTACATCTCCCATCATACCGGTGAAATTCCTATCATATCAGGCTAACACCGGACTCCTCTTGTCGTCGTGCAGGACATACATAAAAACAATGCATGTCCACTACTAACAGGGAACCTCGACTCCACTACTAACGGGGAGCCTGAGAATCACGACTTAACTTATCCTTTGCCGTGTAGGACTTATATCTGAAGAACGCCTAACCACTACTAACGGGGTACCTTAACTCCACTACTAGCGGGGAGTCATAGAGTCACGACTTTCTTTTAATTAACATATTCTTATTATTCTTACGTATATATATATATATATAACTTGTAATCTTACGTGTGGACAACCCTCTCGGAGAAGTCCCATCCGGCATAATCCGGAGCCTGCTGGACACGTTAACATAGTCTTATAAACTTACGTGTGGATAGCCCTTTCGGAGAAATCCCATCCGGCATAATCCGGAGTCTGCTGAACACATATAAACTTTATAATATAATTCTTGACTTTATTACTCTTATGTACATCTGATACATTACTCTATTCTTATGCATATCTAATGCATTCATCAAGTATTTAATCATGTAATACTTAACCTATAATAAGGTTTTATGCTTATCGTTCTCATAAGACACTTACTTGTTTGGAAATCCAAACCCTTAAGCTTATCTGAAGCTTTGAATGTTGTAACATTCCTTGTGCTTTCGCACACTTAAATGAGTACAATCTCTATTCTTGATACCTATTATAGGTTCTAGACATATCGTTGTCATATGTCATACTTAGGGGTTAATTATCCCATCTGTAATAATTTCCGTTCCTCTTACCTTTACCCTTTGTACCTCTAATGCATTGCCTAGTCCTTGTTCACTTATACTCTCATTGTTGGAAGCCTTTCGGATATGTTAAAATAGTGTTCCTTGAGAAAAATAGGGTTTTAGATGCTGTACATGGCACTTGGACAGTTGGTACATTTATAAAAGAGTCAAAAAAACGAATGTTGTCAACTTAGCAGAGCAAAGTCTAACTTCACAGAGCAAAGTCTAGCTTCGCAGAGCAAAGTCTAGGCGAAGTGGTTCAGACTCAACTTCGCAGAGCAAAGTCCAACTTCGCAGAGCGACCATGACAGGACAGAAAAGGTTCAAAACGTGATTTTTCCACCATTTTAACTTATCCAAGCTTACCCAAGCTTCCCAACAGCATTAGGAATGAATTTTAACTACAAATTGATGACTTAAAACATGGATAAACAAGAATTGGCATGCATCAAAGGTCTAGGGCACAAATTATCAAACTTTCTAAAACAAGATATTTTCACCCAAACTTACCTAAGGTGGGTTATAATCTAAAGGAACTCACCTCAAATTTTCTGATCAAAGCTTGCCAAGCTTCCTAGTCCAAAACTCTAGCTTGATTCCTCTTCTTTCCTTGATTCTTTCTCAAACCCTAACTTTGCCCTTTTTCCTTTCTTTCTTCCTTAGCTTCCTTGGCTCCCGAGATTTATGCTTGTTTAAGGATTGAGAGTTTGAGATGAAGATTATTGGAGGGAAGGAGGGTGATTGGCGTGAGAGAAGAAGAGAGAAGTTGGAGAGGGTTTGCTTTCTAGAGAGACAAAGTGAGAAAGATTATGAGGAAATTTTGGGGTAAATGCCTTTTATAGCTTAAACCCTCAAAATTACAAAAATGCCATCCCTTTAAAATATCTCTGATACCTCGTCTCAACTCTGTTAAATATTTAAGTCTGAAGCGGGATATTACAATCTACCCTCCTTAAAGAAATTTCGTCCTCGAAATTTAGAATCCTCTTGAAATTATATAAATGAAAAGATCTTCATACTTCTTTCTCTACTAGCCGATTTTCCAATTCAACTTACTTGCCGGAATTCCGTGGTTACTCTAGGGTCTGACATGTAGATTACTCATGAACCTAGATTAAGCTTGGATAGTTAGAACTGTCCCATCTCTATAAGTCAAAATATTTGTCCATCTCTTACGCGACTGATAGGCTTGGTGCACATTACACAATTCTTACATAGTAGGGTGTGCGGTTGTCTGAACCAATCTACCCGACTCACTTGACTATGCCTCTTGCTCATACACTTCTTGCAAATCCAATTTGAAGTTATTAAGTCTTAGACACTCATACTGAACTTCATAAGTTTCCTTCATTGACCACTTGGTCTTACCCTGACGACATCGGGTCAATTTTATCCTCCTCAATCAATTCCACTGAATCCTTATCTTTGACTTTCGCCTCGCAAGATGGCATCTTACAGTTACATTCGTATCATTCTTCGTATAGAATCATCTTTATACTGAAAAGCATTTGGTATTGAGTATTCTCAAATGGAAGTGAAGATTACTGTAACCACCTCCACTATCCAAATACAAGGAGGAGGCATCGTTTATGGTACCTGCTCCTTTCTTTCTGACATCCTGGTGTAATACTTATCATAACCATAAGCATTGGTTCCATTCTCACTGCGGAAATCCTTAAGGGCTCGAGAAATCTTATAGGCTCCTCGTGACCCGCCTTAACTAGTCGACGACAACGCGTATCTAGACGACTTAGGAATTTTTCTCCTTACTAGGATTTGATGATCTTCTATCATTCGTGTCACAACTTATTCTTGAATTCTAGCCGTAGCGTAAATATTTTCTTTACCGATAAATTCAAAACTCATAGGAGTTTATTCCAAGTGATGAGTGGTATAAGCCGTGAAATTCCTGGCAGGTACTAGTTTTGAACGAAAAACAGAGTCTAAAAAACTATAGTTCAGAAGCAGAAATAAACAGGACAGAAAATAAAGGAACACAGTAATTTGTTAACCCAGTTCGGTGCAAACTTCACCTACATCTGGAGGATACCAATCCAGGAAGGAAATCCACTAAAATAGTATCAATTCGAAGTCCTATGACACAACCCCTGTTTCACAGCCCCTATGACAACAGCCCCTGTTTCACAGACCCTTCTCACTTAATCACTACCTGTGAAATTTCTACCTAGGAACTCCTAGATGTAAGAAACCCCTCTTACTTCCCTCAGTCAATCACTGCCCCAGTGATTATCAGACTCTAAACAAAACAACTATGTTGAAGACACTCTTCAAAACATAAAAACAGTCACTTGTGCTTAAAAGCTTTAAGTGATTACAACTCAAAAAACAAACAATCAACTCTAATAGATGAGTGGTGCACAAAAACAGAGCAACAGCTCACAGACTCAAAAACACTAAGACTCTTTTAATTCTTGAGATGAGCAAGCTCTTCAATAGCAACGTCTTCTATTTATAAACTTCAGCAGCACATAATTCTTGAACCAAATCTTCAAAGATATAATCCCATAATTCTTTAGAAGCAAATAGAAGCTCTTATTTATTCAGAAATATATTTTCCAAAGATTTCTTTGAAAATATATTCACGAATAACTGAAACAAATCTTCAGAACAAATCTTGTGTGAAAACAAATCTTGAACAAATCTTGCGCAACAGTCTTCTAGAAACAAAGCTTGAATAAATCTTCAACAAATCAAATCCAAGGCGCAAAGATTAAATGCAGAAAACAAGCTTCTGAAATGCAACTTCTGAAAGTCAACAAAAGTCAACGTCTGAACAGTGCGTCTGATGACCAGTTCAGCTTCTGATGAACAGTGCGTCTGAAGACCTTCGCAGAGCGAAGTTATCAGCTTCTGAAGTACTGTAGCTCCTGACCCAGCTTCTGAAGATGCACAAAATAATATTTTCAGCTTCTGAAGACATAAAATAACTTCTGAAGACGCATTGCTTGCACATTTTGATTTTACCAAACATGTAGCCAACACTCAGATATCCAACAATCTCCCCCTTTGGCAAATTTTTGGCTAAAATCAAATTGTCCACAAAAACAAGTTCTTCACTCAACAAAATTAATCAACCATGAAGAACTACACATTAGTAGCAGAGTCAGCAGCGGAACAATTCACTCAATTTCACACAAAACACTCCCTCTACAACATACAACAGCAGTTTTTGAGGTACAACTTCTCCCCCTGAAACACATCACTCAGGAACTCCCCCTGAAACAGACAATCAGAAGCTCCAACTCCCCCTGAACTGTTGAACAACTTCTGAAACAGACACATATTTCTCCCCCTTTTTAGCCAAGCAATGTTGACAAAACAACCAGCAAACACCAGGAGCAGAGAAACACAATACAGAACAGCACACAACACAACACCAGCATCAGGATCATAACCACATAGTATCCACACACAGAAGAACAAAACAAAACTGCAGAGTACAACATAATTGCAGACCAGAAACACAAACAGAAATCCAAGACTTCAGTCACAAACTTGACAGTCTTCAGACTCAGCATTAGAAGTTGCTTAGTCTTCATTAGACACAACATCAGATGCTGCTCCGTTGATGTGTGCTTCAGGCACATTCAGACTCTTCTTCCTAGCAATCCTCTTCTGAGTTTCAGCAATCCTCTTCTGAACAGAGAGCATGATGTTAGCATCATCCTCAGATTCACTAGGATCCACATCCTTTCCTTTTGGTGCCTTCTTCTTAGCAATGGGAGTGGGCCTGCTGTCAGCAGCAACAACCTTTCCTTTCCTAGACTTTAGTCTCTTTGCTACACTTTGATCAAGCCTAATAGGTTCATCATCAGACTTCATATCAGAACCTACATCAGAACCTCCATCAGACTTAGATGGGGTAGATTCAGGGTTATTAACAACAACCTTAGAGTGGGACATAGTTGCATCATCAACACCCACATGTGATCTGTTGGTAATTTCATCATTCAGATTCTCTATGATCAGGTCCTTAGGATGATCCTTTTGGATTTTGCTACCTTCAACAATCTTAAGTTTGGGACTCCATCCCTTCTTCACATTGACTTTGTTTACAATGGATTCCACTTTTCTTTGTTGAAAGTGCTTGGGATATCCATGCAGCTTGTAACAGAATGGCTTTATGTGCCCCTTTTTACCACAGTGATGACATACCCATGGATGAGATGCCTTCTTGTCTTTAGATCCCTGAGTTTGGTTCTGGTGTTTCATTGGATCACATGATTTAACATCTGCATTGAACCTTTTAGCTGGATGTTGCTTTTTGTTGTTCAAGGTCCTATCATCAAATCCAATACCACTTGGTTTCCCTTGGTTCTGACTTTTCAACATTCTGACCTGCTTCTTCAAATATTCAAGTTGAGAGTTCAAATGGGTTACCTCATCTTTGAGATCAGAAATTTGTCCCAAGTGTTCACTTCTTTCAGCCTGAAGTTGACTGATAGTCTTCTTCTGATTTTCTAGTTCCTTGAACACTTCTTCAGTTCTGATGTATAGTTCTTTGTCATTAGGTCTTGGATTTCTGTCCAATCTCTTCAAATTTTTATCAAATTGCCTGATGCTTTCTTCAGTATCACATTGAACAACTTCCTTGTCCATTCTTCCAGAAAATATCTTTCCTAGAGCTCACCCAAATACAGGCAGGGTGCCTGCTCTGATGCCAATTGAAATTCCTGGCAGGTACTAGTTCTGAACGAAAAACAAAGTCTGAAAAACTATAGTTCTGAAGCAGAAATAAACAGGACAGAAAATAAAGGAACACAGTAATTTGTTAACCCAGTTCGGTGCAAACTTCACCTACATCTGGAGGATACCAATCCAGGAAGGAAATCCACTAAAATAGTACCAATTCGAAGTCCTATGACACAGCCCCTGTTTCACAGCCCCTATGACAACAGTCCCTGTTTCACAGACCCTTCTCACTTAATCACTACCTGTGAAATTTCTACCTAGGAACTCCTAGATATAAGAAACCCCTCTTACTTCCCTCAGTCAATCACTGCCCCAGTGATTATCAGACTCTAAACAAAACAACTATGTTGAAGACACTCTTCAAAACATAAAAACAGTCACTTGTGCTTAAAAGCTTTAAGTGATTACAACTCAAAAAACAAACAACTAACTCTAATAGATGAGTGGTGCACAAAAATAGAGCAACAGCTCACAGACTCAAAAACACTAAGACTCTTTTAATTCTTGAGATGAGCAAGCTCTTCAATAGCAACGTCTTTTATTTATAAACTTCAGCAACACATAATTCTTGAACCAAATCTTCAAAGATATAATCCCAGAATTCTTTAGAAGCAAATAGAAGCTCTTATTTATTCAGAAATATATTTTCCAAAGATTTCTTTGAAAATATATTCACGAATAACTGAAACAAATCTTCAGAACAAATCTTGAACAAATCTTGCGCAACAGTCTTCTAGAAACAAAGCTTGAATAAATCTTCAACAAATCAATCCAAGGCGCAAAGATTAAATGCAGAAAACAAGCTTCTGAAATGCAGCTTCTGAAAGTCAACAAAAGTCAATGTCTGAACAGTGCGTCTGAAGACCTTCGCAGAGCGAAGTTATCAGCTTCTGAAGTACTGTAGCTCCTGACCCAGCTTCTGAAGATGCACAAAATAATATTTTCAGCTTCTGAAGACATAAAATAACTTCTGAAGACGCATTGCTTGCACATTTTGATTTTACCAAACATGTAGCCAACACTCAGATATCCAACAATCTCCCCCTTTGGCAAATTTTTGGCTAAAATCAAATTGTCCACAAAAACAAGTTCTTCACTCAACAAAATTAATCAACCATGAAGAACTACACATTAGTAGCAGAGTCAGCAGCGGAACAATTCACTCAATTTCACACAAAACACTCCCTCTGCAAATCCACTTGAAGTTACTGAGCTAAATAGCTAGATTACCATACCAGCGGAGACTTCAATTACTTTAGACTTAACGCGGTAGGAAAACATCTTCCATGTTCTTACCACATACTCATAAACTGCTTTGATTCCATTCCTCATGAATTTCGAGATTGGAAGTATCCCTCAACTTAACCTTTAAGATTTCCTGTTAGAACTTATAATAAGTTTGAGTCGTCACCGCTTATCGTTATTATGTGTTCTGAGAACTGAGTATTGTATACCTTTACTACAATTCATCTGGCAAGGATCTCACAAGCATCCTTGTCCTCTAAACTTCAGCTTAGACTTGTTTATTAACTCATTCTTAAATTACTTCTCGGCTGTGCAACTCTAATTTTAAACAATTCACTTTGGAATAGGAGTAATACACCACTATTACCATATAAATTCTCTTGACCAATCTTACTCATTATACTTTGTAGTTGAAGGTGAGAAAAACACAAGAAGGGGGGGTTGAATTGTGTTGGCTTTTTCTTTTCTTTCTCAAAAACTTAGGTTAGTTCAGAATCCGATGTTGATCAGATTCTGAAACTATTTTCAGAGTTGTTTGCAGCGGGTATAAAGTAAATGAGAGAGACACACACACACACACACACAAGTAGTTTATCCTGGTTCCTTCCACAATCCGGAAGTAGTCCAGTCCCCTTGTCACTTACAAGAGATTTTCACTATAATCACAAAGATTACAATTGCTCAAGCACAAAGCAAGAGACTTCCTATGCTCAAACACAAAGTAAGAGACTTCCAATTGCTCAAACACTAAGTAAGAGACTTCCTATGCTCAAACACAAAGTAAGAGACTTTCTTGCTTAGACACACAGTCTAAGACTTTGAATCAAACAGATTTTACAAGAGAAATAAGTTTGAGTTGAACACTTGATATACTATCAGTGGTGTTCACAAAATACAACACAGATTTAAGACTCTATACTTAAGAAATTCTAAGATAAGAAGTTTGTAAGAATTTCTAAGTGATTTTGATGACATTCAGATTTGGCAGATTTGCGTATCAGAAAACAGAGCACTGCATTTTCAGTCTATTGAGTCTTGTTCTTCTTCTTCAAACCTTCAATCCTTTATAGAGAATTAAAGAGCTGTTGAGAAGAGCCAAATATCATCAAAGAGCCGTTGCCATAGAAGCTATGTCCAACATTTAATTCCTTCCTGACAGTGTGTGCGCAACACAGAAAATAGAGGAATGGATTTGAATTGTTTCCTTAAAACAGGGAGAATGTTTTGGTCAAGGAGACAACTGTTGCATAGAGTTGTTCTGACCATACAATACTTCACTGTTCGCAATTGCAATTGTTGACTGCTACGTTTCCTTTAGACTCAGTTATTCAAAAGCTGGCATCAGACACTGTTCATCAGAAGCACTTCTTCAGAACCTGGTCTTCAGACGCACTGTTCATCAGACGCTGTCTTCAGAAGCTGGCCTTCTGACGCACTGTTCATCAGACGCTGGCCTTCAGACACTGCCTTCAGAAGCTGCCTTCACACGCTCCCTTCAGAAGCTCTTCTTCAGACGCTGATTTTCTTCAGCCTTGCAACACAAGCTTCTATATTTTCCTTCTTGCTCTTAACTTGTTCTTTCATAACCATTGTTAGATACCAATCTTTAAGTATATGGTTCTGAACACTAGAATCAAGTATTAGCATATCCAATTTTCTTTTTAACACTTTGTTATCATCAAAACTCAAAAGAGAGTTGTTCATACATTTTGTTCCAACAATCTCCCCCTTTTTGATGATGACAAACATAAGCATTAATAGAAAATTGTTGTTAATTTAATTAACAAGTTGACTTCAGGGTATGAGGTTTGTAAGCTCCCCCTGAGTCTGATAATCCACAAGGTGAGGTTTGTAAGCTCCCCCTAAGTCTTATCCAGGTTAATTAAATTCCATTTAAATCAAACAGATGAAAAATCAAAGTGTAAACACATTCAGAATTTAAATAACAAACTATCAGGGTCTGAGGTTTGTAAGCTCCCCCTAAGTCTGATAATTCACAAGGTGAGGTTTGTAAGCTCCCCTTGAGTTTTATCCAAGTTATTTAAATTCAGTTTAATTCACAGAATTGAAAATTCAGTTTATCTCACAGAATTTAATTCAGAGGCTAAGAGTTGAGAAACTGTTCTCCTAAGTTAATTACATATCAGAAATTAACTTATGTTCTGAGCTCAGAGCCTGAAATACTTGTTACTTTTACTCCCCCTTTTGTCATCAACAAAAAGAAAATTCAAGAATTTTTAAGAGAGTTAAAACGTGAGATAAAAAATGTTCAGAGCATTATGTTCAGTAAGAGAGTTGAAAGTGTTGCTGAACTGTTTCAGACAGAAATGAGAGTTTTTAAAACAGGGTCTGAAAACTGAACATATAAGATGAGAAATTGAAAGTGTGACTGTGTTTTTGTTGAAACATTTCAGAAACTAAAAACAGAAAAACTTTAAACACAACTGCACATTAATGACTTTAGGAGTGGCAAAGTACAACTTTCAAGGCTAACTCATCACTGCCCAGAGTTATAACTTATCAGATTCTGTGTAACACCCATACTAATTTTATCTAGAATATTAGTATGTGCATTAAACTGATACTGGATACATCAAGGTTTTCAATAATTCAACTTGACTATTGGGATTCCATAGCTACTCTGGGGATCTGACACGTAAATTATTCATGTTATACTTAACCTATAATATAAGGTTCTAAGCTTATCGTTCTCATAAGCCACTTAAATCATGTTTTAATCTTGAAAACCTTGGTACCCAATTGGTAGTGGGAATGCATTGAACTTGTACTTATGCCCAGGTACACGGTTCGATTCCCACGGAAGGCATGAAACTCCACATGGGCCGTTAGTAGTCCGCCCGGATGTTACAAAAAAAAGGTGCCTTTTTTGTAACATCCGGGCGGACTACTAGCGGCCCCCGCGATGTACTCACGGTCTTCTCCACAGCCCCTGGGACTACTAACGGCCCATGTGGAGTTTCATGCCTTCCGTGGGAATCAAACCGTGTACCTGGGGCATAAGTACAAGTTCAATGCATTCCCACTACCACCGTTAGTAGTCCCAGGGGCTGTGGAGAAGACCGTGAGTACATCGCGGGGGCCGCTAGTAGTCCGCCCAGATGTTACATTCTGACCAAGTGTTAGACTACTGTTCAGATTCACTCTTATTAGTGGGCCACGTGTAAGGTGTCCACTTATAATCAGAAGTCACAAAAATTCAGATTCTGAAACTCAGACTCTGATGTTTTCAGAAGCTGAACTATCTTCAGACTCTCAAAGTGCGTGTCTGTTAAGTCTTAGCTTCTGATGAACTTCAGATTCTCAGTTTCTTATTCAGAGTCAAGCAATTTTTAAGAGATGAAATGCATGTTCAGATTCTTTTTAATAAAATTAAATCTGTCTTCTGTGAGGGGTTTTGTAAATATATCATCCCATTGATGATCAATATCAATGAATTAAATATCCAAAACTCCCTTCTGAACATAATATCTAATAAAATGATGTTTAATTTCAATATGTTTGGCTCTTGAATGTAGAATTGGATTTTTAGACAAACAGATTGCAGCAGTTTTATCACAAAAGATAGGAATGTTGTTTTCATGAATCTGATAGTCTTCTAAGTGATGTTTCATCCAGAGAAGTTGTGTGCAACAACTTGCAGCTGAGATGTATTCTGCTTCTGCTGTTGACAATGCAATAGTTGATTGTCTTTTGCTGGCCCAGGATATCAGATTCTCACCAAGGAATTGACAATTTCCACTGGTGGATTTTCTTTCTATCCTGTCCCCAGCATAATCAGCATCACAGAATCCAACCAGCTTATAATCTAAGGATTTCTTATACAGAAGTCCAAGATTAGTTGTTCCCTTCAGATACCTGAAGATTCTCTTGACAGCAGTCATATGATATTCTCTAGGATCTGATTGGAATCTTGCACACAAGCATACACTAAACAAAATATCAGGTCTAGAAGCTGTTAAGTATAACAGAGAACCAATCATACCTCTGTAGAGCTTCTGATCTACCTTTGAGCCAGTGTCCTCTTTGCTTAAATTGCAGGTTGGATGCATTAGTGTTGTCATCAATTTACAATCTTCAAGCTGGAACTTCTTCAGAAGCTCCTTTGTATATTTAGATTGATGAACATACACTCCATCTTTGCATTGGTTGATTTGAATTCCAAGAAAGAATTTCAATTCTCCCATCATGCTTATTTCAAATTCATCATGCATTAACTTAGAAAATTCTTTGCAAAGAATGGCATTAGTAGAACTAAATATAATATCATCAACATAGATTTGCACAATTAAGATGTCTTTCTTAAGTGTCTTTCTGGAAAGTGTATTGTCAACTTGTCCTCTTACAAAATCATTTTTAAGTAAGAAATTACTTAGTCTCTCATACCAAGCTCTGGGAGCTTGTTTCAGACCATACAGTGATTTCTTAAGTTTAAAAACAAAATATGGATTTTTTAAATCTTCAAAACCAGGAGGTTGTTTGACATATACTTCTTCAGAAATAACTCCATTTAAAAAAGCACTCTTAACATCCATTTGATATAAGATGATATTATGATTTACTACACAGGAAAGAAGTAACCTGATTGCTTCCAGTCTTGCAACTGGAGCAAATGTTTCAGTGTAGTCTATTCCTTCCTGCTGACTGTAGCCTTGAGCAACCAGTCTAGCTTTGTTTCTGACTACATCTCCTTGTTCATTTAGCTTGTTTCTGAACACCCATTTTGTTCCAATAATGTTCTTGTGATTTGGTTTTGCAACTAAATCCCAACATCATTTCTTTGAAACTGATTGAGTTCTTCTTGCATAGCTACAATCCATCCATCATCTGCAAGTGCTTCATCAGTTGTTGTAGGTTCAATCATTGACAGTAGTCCAATTAAAGAATCATTCTGACAAAATGCTGATCTGGTCTTCCTTGGACTGTCCTTGTTTCCAATGACTAACTCTTCAGGATGTGAAGACTTGTACTTGAATGAGGTTCTGGGTGGATTTGCTTCTGAAGAATCATCAAGAGCTTGTTCAGAACCATTTTAATCTTGATTGGCTTCAGGAGGAGTGTCAGCATCTGAGAGTTTTTCAGCTTCTGTAGTATTTTCAGCTTCTGGACTTTCTTCAAACTCAGAAATCTGTTCAGATTCTGAAGGGTCCACTGAGAGCCTTATATCTTCAAAACTCTCAACTAGCTCTGATATTTTATTATCAGGCTTCTTGTCATCAAACCTAATGTGTATTGATTCTTCAACAACATGTGTTTCAGAATTATACACTCTGTATGCTTTAGATCTCTCAGAGTATCCTAAAAAGATACCCTTGTGAGCCTTAGCATCAAATTTCTTTAGGTAGACTTTATTGTTTAGAATGTAACATGTACATCCAAACTGATGAAAATAAGAAATGCTTGGCTTTCTTCCTTTAAATAATTCATATGCTGTTTTATTCAAAAATGGTCTTATATAGATCCTGTTATGAATATAACATGTTATGTTAACAGCTTCTGCCTAGAAGTACTTTGCAATTTTAGATTCATGAATCATGGTTCTGGCCATTTCTTGCAAAGATCTGTTCTTTCTCTTTACAACTCCATTTTGTTGTGGAGTTCTAGGAGAAGAGAACTCATGGAGAATTCCATGATCTTCACAAAAAGTTTCAAACGGTTCATTTTCAAATTCACCACCATGATCACTTCTGACTTTTAAAATTTTCAAATCATTTTCTGTTTGTACTTGCTTGCAGAATTTGTTGAACACATCATATGTTTCATTTTTGGTTCTTAGGAATTTAACCCAAGTCCACCTACTGTAATCATCAACAATTACTAACCCATACTTCTTCCCATTGATTGATGTTGTTTCAACAGGACCAAACAAATCAATGTGAAGTATTTCTAAGGGTCTGAAGGTAGAAACAATGTTTTTGGATTTAAAAGAGGTTTTAGCAATTTTTCCTATCTGGCATGCTCCACAAAGAGCATCTGAGTGATAGTCAATGTTTGGTAGGCCTCTGACCAGTTGTAACTTGCTAAACTTAGAGATGAGTCTCCAGTTAGCATGTCCCAACCTTTTGTGCCATACCCATTTCTCATCACTCACTGACAGAAGGTAAACTATCTTCTGATCAACAAGTTCTGAAAGATTAATTTTATAAACATTGTTCTTCCTCTTTCCTTTGAACACAACAGATTTATCTTTGTTGTTGATTACAGTGCAAGTGTTCTTATTAAACAGGACATCATAACCACTGTCACATAATTGACTTATGCTAAGTAGGTTATGTCTTAGTCCATCTACAAACAGACATTATCAATGGAAAGGGAGGAATTACCTATCTTACCAGTACCAATGATCTTGCCTTTCTGATTTCCTCCAAAACCCACAGTTCCTCCCTCTTTCATGGTCAGGGTTTGGAACATAGACCTTTCTCCTGTCATGTGACGCGAGCAACCACTGTCCAGGTACCAAGACTTTTCCTTTTCTTTGGATGTTAAGCATATCTGCAACAAAAATTATTTCAGACTTAGGTACCCATATCTTTATGGGTCCTCTTTGGTTAGTTCTGAAAGGATAAGGCTTCTTTTGTACCTTTGGTCTGACATTTTGAGGTTTGAAAGGTTTTGTATAAACTGGATTAGTATTCCTTGAAGGTTTTATAAACACAGTCTTTTAAAAATGTGAGTTTGAAGTTTTCAGACACTGAGACTTGCTTGTCTTAGGTTCTGAACTCTTCAGACTTTGAACCTTTTCAGATTTAAAGTATGTTTTCCTCATAGTCTTAGACTTAGAATCTTTTGGTTTAGACTTTGGCAAATTTTCAGATTTTGCCTTCATCTTTCCCTTAGGTTCAGAAGTTTTGGATTCTGAGTTGTTCAGAACCTCAGTTTTAGCAGTCTCATTTTCTGATGAATTCTGTTTCTCAGAAATCTCAGAGGCAGGTACAAAACACACCTTAGTACCTTTCATAATATTTCCAGAACAAGATGGTATATTAGTTTCTTTTGAATGATTAAATGGATCATTTTTGAAACCAATACCTTTTCCTCTGTTTCTGCTAATATTATAAATCATAGAAGCAATCTTACTTCTGTTGATTCCAGTTAAGATAAAATCCTGAAATACAATTTCTTGTTCACTAGGAATTTTATCAGGTTTTTTATGAGCCATTTCTCTGAGTTCTCTAACTTCTTCATCAATCTCATTGATGTGATTCTGAAGTTGGAGATTCTCATCAGTCATCAAGTTATTTTTATTTTTCAAAGTTTTTACTTGACTCAACTTGCTTTGGAGATGGTTCATAAGATCCTTAACTGTATCAATAAGTTCAGAACGAGTAAGTTCAGAATATACCTCATCTTCTTCTTCAGAGTCTGAACCTGACTCTGCATCAGAAGATACAGTTGCCACTAGAGCTAGGTTTGCTTCTTCTCCATCTTCCTTCTCAGACTCAGATTCATTTTCAAGATCATCCCATGTTGCCATAAGATTTTTCTTGATCTTGTTTCTGAAGTTGCTTGATTTAGAGTTGGTCTTCTTAGATTTCTCCTTTGACTTGTCCTTCTGTAGTTCAGGACAGTCAGCAATGAAATGACCAGTCTTCTTGCAGGAGTAGCAACCCTTCTGATCTTCCCTCTTGGAACCAGATCCTTTGAAGTTGCTGCTTCTGTTAGAAAATTTCTTTTGTCTTTTCATTAAGTATTGAAATCTTTTAGAAAGCATTGCAAGCTCCTCAGCATCTGAATCTTCTTCAGAATTTCCCTCAGGAAATTCTTCATCAGATTCTATAGCTTTTAGAGCTTTTGATGACTTTCCTTTTGATTTCAGTGCTATAGACTTAACAGATTCATCTTCATTAAGTCCCAGTTCATGCACTTTGAGAGAGCTTATAAGATCTTCAATACTTAGAGTATTTAGATCTTTAGCTTCCTTAATAGCAGTCACTTTAGGTCTCCATTTAGATGGCAGACTTCTGAGGATCTTGTTCACATGATCAGCAGTAGTATAGCTTTTCTTCAGAATCTGAAGTCCAGAAACCAGAGTCTGAAATCCTGAGAACATAGTCTCAATATTTTCATCCTCCTTCATTCTGAACAGCTCATACTGCTGAACCAGAATATTTGCTTTTACTTCTCTAACCTTCTTGTTTCCTTCATAGTTAGAGCAGAGAGAGGTGAAGATGGATTTAGCTGTTGATTTATCACTTAGCTTTTGATACTCAGTGTGAGGTAGAGAATCCACAATGATACCTCTAACATTGTGATGCTTTCTGTAGATCTTTCTTTCAGAATCAGAAAGACCTCTTCTGTTAGTAGCCACTCCTTCTTCATCAACTGGTATAGTTATACCATCTTCAATGATGTCCCATAGACTATCATCTATTCCAATGATATGACTGTACATTTTGCTTTTCCACCATGAAAATTTCTCTGGATCACTAGTAAACATATGAGGTTTATGGTGTGAATGAGATTGCTTTTCACCTGTACCATAGTCATGTGATACAGAAGCATGATTTCTAGGAGAGGGTGAAGGGGAACTGCTGGATGACATGTTTTTCTCAGGATCTTTACTGACTCACTGTTAGGTGATTGAATATCAGAACCAGAGCTCTGATACCAACTGAAGGTGAGAAAAACACAAGAAGGGGGGGTTAAATTGTGTTGGTTTTTTCTTTTCTTTCTCAAAAACTTAGATTAGTTCCGAATCAGATGTTGATCAGATTCTAAAACTATTTTCAGAGTTGTTTGCAGCGGGTATAAAGTAAATGAGAGAGAGAGAGAGACAAGCAGTTTATCCTGGTTCCTTCCACAATCCGGAAGTAGTCCAGTCCCCTTGTCACTTACAAGAGATTTTCACTATAATCACAAAGATTACAATTGCTCAAGCACAAAGCAAGAGACTTCCTATGCTCAAACATAAAGTAAGAGACTTCCAATTGCTCAAACACTAAGTAAGAGACTTCCTATGCTCAAACACAAAGTAAGAGACTTTCTTGCTTAGACACACAGTCTAAGACTTTGAATCAAACAGATTTTACAAGAGAAATAAGTTTGAGTTGAACACTTGATATACTATCAGTGGTGTTCACAAAATACAACACAGATTTAAGACTCTATACTTAAGAAATTCTAAGATAAGAAGTTTGTGAGAATTTCTAAGTTATTTTGATGACATTCAAATTTGGCAGATTTGCGTATCAGAAAACAGAGCACTGTGTTTTCAGTCTATTGAGTCTTGTTCTTCTTCTTCAAACCTTCAATCCTTTATAGAGAATTAAAGAGCTGTTGAGAAGAGCCAAATATCATCAAAGAGTCGTTGCCATAGAAGCTATGTCCAGCATTTAATTCCTTCCTGACAGTGTGTGCGCAACACAGAAAACAGAGGAATGGAATTTGAATTGTTTCCTTAAAACAGGGAGAATGTTTTGGTCAAGGAGACAACTGTTGCATAGAGCTGTTCTGACCGTACAGTACTTCACTGTTCACAATTGCAATTGTTGACTGCTACGTTTCCTTCAGACTCAGACTTCCAGTCTGTTCTTAAGACGCAGTTATTCAGAAGTTGGCATCAGATACTGTTCATCAGAAGCACTTCTTCAGAACCTGGTCTTCAGACGCACTGTTCATCAGACGCTGTCTTCAGAAGCTGGCCTTCAGACGCACTATTCATCAGACGCTGGCCTTCAGACGCTGCCTTCAGACGCTCCCTTCAGAAGCTCTTCTTCAGACGCTGATTTTCTTCAGCCTTGCAACACAAGCTTCTATGTTTTCCTTCTTGCTCTTAACTTGTTCTTTCATAACCATTGTTAGATACCAATCTTTAAGTATATGGTTCTGCACACTAGAATCAAGTATTAGCATATCCAATTTTCTTTTTAACACTTTGTTATCATCAAAACTCAAAAGAGAGTTGTTCATACATTTTGTTCCAACAGTAGTTATCATAGAAGAACCATTTTACGGCTCGTTGCTTCACTTATGACCTAGACTACCTCCTTATCCAGGTGTGGTAATCCTTCTTTGAAGTCCTCATACTAATAACAAGGGTCAACTTCATACCATGCATCACGTCGAAAACTACTTACCTTATTGACTGATCATCTCCTAACTTTGTGTTTTCCTTTAGACGTAAATAATGTACTTGTTTCAGAAATTGACTTTCTCGAATACCCTTCCAGATTCACATTTTTATATACTGAACCCACTGATGGTTTGAGTCTCGTTTACATTCCCTTTTATTCTTATCCGTAAGGATTTCATACTCATAAACTTTCCCGTGACAACTTCGGTCTCCACGACTTTATCATGTCCATTAGGTCTCTTTTCAAGTTTCTTCAAGAACAAAACATCTAAAACAAATTCAAGCTCTTACTGGTCCCTTTGTAAACTCAATCATAGGTTACATCTCTTATGTTCCTGAAACTTTGCCATTAACGAGCTTAGTTATTTTACGGTTTGATGGCCACCATTTGGCATTGAATACCTCTTCGCTAATTCCGTCTTAAAAATCTAATGCCTTAATCTTCGCTCTTCATACACTTCATTCTTCCACAGTCACATTCAACTCTCAAACATTTGTCCTAACTGCCATATACTAGATTGAGTTGATCAGGCTCAACTAGATGTGACCTTTAGAACAATATCTGGAACCCAATGGTCCCACTACATTCATTGAATTTTTAATGACCCAAGGCACGATCTGAATCGACCTGCTCTGATACCAATTATAACACCCATACTAAATTTGTCTAGAATATTTAGCATGTGTATTAATCTGATACTGGCTACATTAAAATTTTCAATATTAAAACAATACAACTGAATGAATACAAACATGCTCGTTTATACAACCAATCAAGTACCATAAAAATACACTTATACAATTGTCTGACAACCTCCTAAGCTGGTACAAGACGGACATCTGCACTCCATTCAGCGTCTCCCTGAAGAACTTCATCACGAACCTCTTGCTTACCTGAAAACCTGCACCAGAAGGATTGGGATGAGACATAATGTCTCAGTGAGCTCCAGCCCAACCTACTATTGGCAACCACGGGGAAACCTAGGGTCGCCATGCACTACCCTGTTGGCAATCTTGGGGATACCTATGATCGCTGTCATTCTCTACATATTTCGCGATCAAGGGAAAAACTAGGATCGCTATATGTCTTTATCTTATGCTGAACTTATTCATAATCTCATAACTAGTGATCGGGGGATGTCTTATGATCACTTTCTGATATCTGATGACTACTTTGCCATTTCTCTTCGTATAATATATATATATACATATTCCTCTTTCTTATAACATAAAGTTAGAAGTTAGCGTGTAACACACAATAATTATCTTGGTTCATTTTACGGAGTGCATCCGGGTGGAGTAACCCCGAAGTACATCTCCCATCATACCGGTGAAATTCCTATCATATCAGGCTAACACCAGACTCCTCTTGTCGTCGTGCAGGACTTACATAAAAACAATGTATGTCCACTACTAACGGGGAACCTCGACTCCACTACTAACGGGGAGCCTGAGAATCACGACTTAACTTATCCTTTTCCGTGTAGGACTTACATCCGAAAAACGCCTAACCACTACTAACGGGGTACCTTAACTCCACTACTAGCGGGGAGTCATAGAGTCACGACTTTCTTTTAATTAACATATTCTTATTATTCTTACACACACACACACACACACACACAGAGATATATATATATATATAACTTGTAATCTTACGTGTGGACAACCCTCTCGGAGAAGTCCCATCTGGCATAATCCGGAGCCTGCTGGACACGTTAACATAGTCTTATAAACTTACGTGTGGATAACCCTTTCGGAGAAATCCCATCCGGCATAATCCGGAGTCTGCTGAACAAGTATAAACTTTATAATATAATTCTTGACTTTATTACTCTTATGTATATCTGATACATTACTCTATTCTTATGCATATCTAATGCATTCATCAAGTATTTAATCATGTAATACTTAACCTATAATAAGGTTTTATGCTTATCGTTCTCATAAGCCACTTACTTGTTTGGACATCCAAACCCTTAACCTTATTTGAAGCTTTGAATGTTGTAACATTCCTTGTGCTTTCGCACACTTAAATGAGTACAATCTCTATTCTTGATACCTATGATAGCTTTTAGACATATCGTTGTCATATGTCATACTTAGGGGTTAATTATCCCATCTGTAATAATTCTCGTTCCTCTTACCTTTACCCTTTGTACCTCTAATGCATTGCCTAGTCCTTGTTCACTTATACTCTCATTGTTGGAAGCCTTTCGGATATGTTAAAATAGTGTTCCTTGAGAAAAATAGGGTTTTAGATGCTGTACATGGCACTTGGACAGTTGGTACATTTGTAAAAGAGTCAAAAAAACGAATGTTGTCAACTTAGCAGAGCAAAGTCTAACTTGGCAGAGCAAAGTCTAGCTTCGCAGAGCAAAGTCTAGGCGAAGTGGTTCAGACTCAACTTCGCAGAGCAAAGTCCAACTTCGCAGAGCGACCATGACAGGACAGAAAAGGTTCAAAACGTGATTTTTCCACCATTTTAACTTATCCAAGCTTACCCAAGCTTCCCAACAGCATTAGGAATGAATTTTAACTACAAATTGATGACTTAAAACATGGATAAACAAGGATTGGCATGCATCAAAGGTCTAGGGCACAAATTATCAAACTTTCTAAAACAAGGGATTTTCACCCAAACTTACCGAAGTTGGGTTCTAATCTAAAGGAACTCACCTCAAATTTTCTGATCAAAGCTTGCCAAGCTTCCTAGTCCAAAACTCTAGCTTGATTCCTCTTCTTTCCTTGATTCTTTCTCAAACCCTAACTTTGCCCTTTTTCCTTTCTTTCTTCCTTAGCTTCCTTGGCTCCCGAGATTTATGCTTGTTTAAGGATTGAGAGTTTGCGATGAAGATTATTGGAGGGAAGGAGGGTGATTGGCGTGAGAGAAGGAGAGAGAAGTTGGAAAGGGTTTGCTTTCTAGAGAGAGAAAGTGAGAAAGATTATGAGGAAATTTTGGGGTAAATGGCTTTTATAGCCTAAACTGAAATTCCTGGCAGGACTGGTTCTGAACCGTAAAACAGAGTATGAAAAACAACAGTTCAGAAGCAGAAAAATAAAGGACAGAAAAAAAGAACACAGTGATTTGTTAACCCAGTTCGGTGCAAACTTCACCTACATCTGGAGGCTACCAATCCAGGAAGGAAATCCACTAAAATAGTACCAATTCGAAGTCCTATGACACAACCCCTGTTTCATAGCCCCTATGACAACAGCCCATGTTTCACAGATCCTTCTCACTTAATCACTACCTGTGAAATTTTTACCTAGGAACTCCTAGATATAAGAAACCCCTCTTATTTCTCTCAGTCAATCATTGCCCCAGTGATTATCAGACTCTAAACAAAACAAAGTTGAAGACACTCTTCAAAACATAAACATCACTTTTGCTTAAAAGCTTTAAGTGATTACAACTCAATAAAAACTAAACCAACTCTAACAGAGGAGTGGTGTACAAAAACAAAGCACAAAACTTACAGACTCAAAACCTAAGTATGACTCTATATATCTTCTGTTTTTAATGAATTTCTTCAATAGCAGCTTCCTCTATTTATATCAATCTGTTTTTAAAGAACGCAGCTTCTGAAGGTCAACTTTAGCGTCTGAACAGTGCGTCTGAAGGTCAACGAAAGTTAGCGTCTGAACAGTGCGTCTGAAGGTCAACGAAAGTCAGCGTCTGAACAGTGCGTCTGAAGTACTGTTCAGCTTCTGAAGTGTACGGTCAGCTTCTGAAGAACCAGTTCAGCTTCTGAAATTCTGTTTCTAGCTTCTGAAGGCACATTTCAGCTTCTGAAGACATACTCGTTGAGATTTCAGCTTCTGAAGCACAAATTGCTTGTCTATTTGATTTTAGCAAACATGAAGCCAACAACCAAATATCCAACAATCTCCCCCTTTGGCAAATTTTTGGCTAAAATCAATTTGAGCATAGCAACAAGCAAATTCTTCACACAACAACAAACGCAACCATGAAGAACATAACACAAATGTAGTAACAGAGTCAGCAGCGGATGATACACTACATTTCACACATATACTCCCCCTGAACTACCTCTGAACAGATACTCAGGAACAACATAACTCAGGAACTCCCCCTGAAACACACATTCAGGAACTCCCCTGAAACAGATCAATCAGAAACTCCAACTCCCCCTGAACTGTTGAACAACTTCTGAAATAGACACATACTTATTTCTCCCCCTTTTTAGCCAAACAATGTTGACAAAACAACCAGCAATCACCAGGAGCAGAGAAACACAAGAAACAGCAGATACAGACCAGATGCACTTAAACAGAGGAAAAACAAACACAGAGGATATAATTATCCATCACAGACTAGCACATCACAGAACCTCAGTGACACTTCTTAGACCAGCAGTATCACACAAACAATACTCACACACAAAGTCTTCAAAAAAAGCTCATAACAAATTTGCCTAGTTGACCCCTCAAATTTTCAAATTGCTTGGCATCTAAGGCTTTTATATCAGTAACAACTTCATCATCCTCAGCACACTGAACATATGGCATGATGTCTTGAACATCTTGCTCAACATTATCCTTAGACTTACTAGGATCTACTTCCTTTCCATTTAGTGTCTGCTTCTTTGGGACAGGGACCACCACCTTGCTCCATACTTTAGATGGTCCAACACTTGCACTCTTCTTAGTAACAGGAGTAGGCCTGCTGGCAGCAGTAACAACCTTTCCTTTCCTATCATTCACCCGCTTGTCAACACTTTCACATTTTGGTCTCCATACCTTCTTTGCATTGACAACAATAGGTTCAGACTTTCTTTGCTGAAGGTGCTTGGGGTATCCATGCAGCTTGTAACAAAATGGCTTAATGTGTCCCTTTTTACCACAGTGATGACATACCCAAGGATGAGATGTCCTCTTGTTCTTAGAACCCTGAGGTTTGTTCTGATGTTCCATCTTAGGTTTGCCCATCATTGGATCACATGTTTCAACAACTGTACTGACCTTTTTAGTTGGATTTTGCTGTTTGTTCAAGGTCCTATCATCAAACCCAATTCCTTTTGGTTTCCCTTGGTTCTGACTCTCCAAAATCTCTTCAAGCATATCAGTACCAGTGTTCAACATTCTGACTTGCTTCTTTATATGTTCAAGTTGAGAGTTCAGTTGGGTTACCTTATCATTGAGCTCAGAAATTTGTGCTAGATGGTCACTTCTTTCAGCATGTAGTTGACTGACAGTCTTCTTCTGATTTATATACATCTTGTATAGTTCTTTGAAAGAGACAAGAAGTTCTTCATAAGTTAATTCTCCTTCTGAGTCCATTATGCCAGAAAAACCTTCCCTGGAGCTCACCTAAATACAGGCAGGGTGCTTGCTCTGATACCAATTGAAATTCCTGGCAGGACTGGTTCTGAACCGTAAAACAGAGTATGAAAAACAACAGTTCAGAAGCAGAAAAATAAAGGACAGAAAGAAAAGAACACAGTGATTTGTTAACCCAGTTCGGTGCAAACTTTACCTACATCTGGAGGCTACCAAGCCAGGAAGGAAATCCACTAAAATAGTATCAATTCGAAGTCCTATGACACAGCCCCTGTTTCATAGCCCCTATGACAACAACCCCTGTTTCATAGACCCTTCTCACTTAATCACTACCTGTGAAATTTCTACCTAGGAACTCCTAGATATAAGAAACCCCTCTTACTTCCCTCAGTCAATCACTGCCCCAGTGATTATCAGACTCTAAACAAAACAAAGTTGAAGACACTCTTCAAAACATAAACGTCACTTTTGCTTAAAAGCTTTAAGTGATTACAACTCAATAAAAACTAAACCAACTCTAACAGATGAGTGGTGTACAAAAACAAAGCACAAAGCTTACAGACTCAAAACCTAAGTATGACTCTATATATCTTCTGTTTTTAATGAATTTCTTCAATAGCAGCTTCCTCTATTTATAGCAATTAGCTGCAACATAATTCTTGAATCAAATCTTCTTCAAAGATATATTCCCAGAATTCTTTAGAAGCAAATGGAAGCAATATATTTTCTAGCAATATATTTTCCAAAGATTTCTTTGAAAATATATTCACAAATAATTGAATCCAATCTTCAGAAAATATCTTGCGAAATTAATCTTTCTTCTAGAAACATCAGCTTGGAGAATTCTTCAATTAAATCTTCAAAAGATAATGTGAGAAAATAAAACAGCTCCAAGACATAAGAAAGAACGCAGCTTCTGGAGGTCAACGAAAGTCAGTGTATGAACAGTGCGTCTGAAGGTCAACGAAAGTTAGCGTCTGAACAGTGTGTCTGAAGGTCAACGAAAGTCAGCGTCTGAACAGTGCGTCTGAAGTACTGTTCAGCTTCTGAATAGGTCCATGGTCATACGGGGTGGTGTGAACCACTGGCGCCGAAAAGGCCGCAGTAGCCTGGGGAAAGGTAACCTCGGGTTGAGGAATCGGAATCTCTTGATGTGTGGTAGGAATGGGGACAAACTCTTCACCAAAGCTGATGGGCATGCCCCAAGGACAACCGGGAGGCATGGTATGCTGTGGAGCATCAGCGTGCACTGTTGGAGCCGAAGTAGAAGCTGACGCTTGAGCTAGGGAGCTGGAGGGAGCAGCCGTTGGCGGAACTTGTGAGGCCGCTAGCAGTTTTACCAATTCGGTTAATTTCTCCATTTCGGTCCGCATGGACGTTAACTCTCCCCGGAGTTCTTGGTTCTCTTGTTCCAAGTGTTCCATCTTTTTCCTTATAGTTGCTCGAGTGTTATATGTGTAGGTTGTTTTGGGACGTCGAGCCACTTTCCTTGATGGGGTGACGCGTAGTGTTTCAAGCGTAATGCGAACGTCGAGAAATACTAGTGATAAGAAGGGGAATGAGTTTTTATGAAAACAAATGTATGCATGTTGTGGATGATGTTAATGCATGTATGCGATGTATATGAAAAAAACATGTGTTTTTACATTTTGCTTTGCGAGGAAATTAAAGACGCGCAGTTAATATTAACAATTAGAAATATTAAAGGCCGGGAAATTAATATTGCTTCAAAAAGTATTATTTGATTGAATAACATTTAGATTACAAGGTGTAATTAATGCTAATACAAATCAAACAGGTGCTCTCTTTTCCGCTTTGTCCATTTCTTCCCTATAGAAGTCTACTGTGTCCTTGCAGAACTTCATGAATTTCTGGATCTTCTTAGGGATGACAAAGTAAGGCATAACCATTTCGGCCTTTGCTAGTTTCTTCGGAAGTTGGGCAATGACCAAGTTTGAGAATGCGACCAATTTTGTGAAGTCTTCACTTAATCGGGTGGCGTCTCATCAAGTAGTCGTGCAATATGGTTCCCGTGCTCTCTTGCAATCTTGTCGAAATATTCTTCATATTTCTTGATATTGGCTTCGAGATGATTGCATTTTAGCTTCCCTTGATGAGAAAGGCTCTCATATTCTTGCCTTTGGACGCGCTCGGTTTGAAGCTGCTCTTTGTAGTCCTTGACGACTTCTTGGAGTTGTTGATTTTTCTCTTGATATTTCAACCTCCATTTTCTTTGAGCTTCAATGGCTAGCTCCCGAACTTTTTGAGTTCTTGGTTGGAATGCAAGACTTGCTCCAACTCTTCGTCCTTGGCTATGAGGTTGGCGTCGTCACTGACCAAACCTCCCCCGATCCATTCTCCTTTTCCCTCGGAGATTCTTAGCCTTTTTTCGCACACTAGGAGAGATTTTGTTGTTTCCTCTCGATCTCTCTTTGCTCTAGTGATCTCTCCTAAAGCTTGAAGGTGCTTTAATTATAACTCCCCATTTTTGTTTTGGAGTTCTCGAATTTTGGCTTTAAGCTCTTCCGCTTCTTTGATGGGAACGGTTATGATCGGCTTAGGTGAGAGAGGTTTAGGAGTGCATACGACCGCAAAGGGTAGCTTGATCATTTTGACCCTTTCTTTCACCCATTGAGTGTAAAGAGGTTTGGCTACACAATTCTTTTTGCCAACCTTTCCCTTGTGCACTTGGCTCCAAGATCTTTGGATTCTCTCTAGCAATACCGGGTCTTTATCTCCTTCTTTTAGGAAGAAAGCTTCCAACAAGAGGTCATTGGGTTTGTCTTCCATTGGATAACCTAATTGGCGGAGAGAGAGGACCGGGTTGTAATTGATGCATCCCTTAGTACCTATGAGGGGTACATTAGGGAAATCACCACAACTAAGAATGACTTCCGGATCCTCTAGATCTTGTGAATGCCAAATGATATTCCCCTCGGTGAGAGCTGTCAATCTTTGTGACCACTTGAGTTTGGCCCGGTTTTCCACAAAATCCCAATCTCTTGGCATGTGGGACATTAACCATATATGCACCAAGGGAATACAGCAGGAAATTGGGCCTCCTCTCCCTTTTTCATGTTTAGCAAAGAGGGAATGATAGAAATCCGCTAGAAGCGTAGGCACATGATTCTTAGTCAAGAATACTCATATAGCCGGAAGATCTATGAAATCATCCATATTAGGGAACAAGACTAATCCATATATCAAGAGAGCTAGGATTGCATTGAACGCCTTCCCCTCCTTGTTGGCCAACAAAACTCGAGCCTTGGTCTCCAAAAACCTCCTTGTAAACCCCTTAGTGCTTCCTCTTGTTTCCAAGTGAGGTGCTATCTCTTGGACACTAAGATATAAAGATTCGGCGATGCCTCTTAAAGTAGGGTCTTCTCTCGAGCTGAGGTAAGTTCCATGATCTTTCATACTACATCCCAAAATCCTCTCGAATTCTTCCAAAGTTGGAGCTAACTGGAAATCCTGGAAGGTGAAGCACCGGAGAGGTGGGTCATAGAACTGAGCTAATGTAGTTAAAGCCATCGCATCTACCTTTACGTGCAGGAGGTCAAGTAATAATCCGTAATTTGCTTGGAAGTTACTTTTGTTGATCGAAGTGAGCTTACTACTCAAAACTAGCAGGCTTTCAACTTGGGGAACCCGGACCTTGAAAGCAAGTGTATTTCTTTTCCCGGAGGCCATATTTCTTTTGCTAAAACTGATTGCCTTTTTCAATTCCCTATAAAGCAAAATGATATGCAAAATTATTTTCATGAATGCAAATGTATGGTATGCATAGGTATGGTATAGGAATGTTTAAAACTTCCCCCCATTCTCATATGTAGGCTCTAGAAAAACTTTCTAAACGGTCCCTAGAGTCACGGATTCTACAAGGACTTATAATTGCTGTTGCAAATACTCGCAATACAACCATACTTCCAAGAGAATCTACTCTAGGCGGGTTTCTCATGTCGATTCCTACGAGACATACGTCAAGAGGGCCAACACTACACAAACCCCAAGCCTATCTTAATTTTCTCTCAAAGCTAGGGTAGAGAGCTTCACACGTTCGGCATTAACCCGAACAATGTGACGTAACAACACTCGTGTGACAAACCACAGTTGATATATAAACATAGCAAAATGAAGCATATAAATATAAAGCAAGAGAAAAAAAGAAAGATATAGACAATAAAACAAAAGCATGCAAGCAAAAAAAATAAAAACATTTAGCCTAAAAGCTAACTAGGATAGGCTTGACTCGCTAGTGAGAAAGTTCGTCCCCAGTGAAGTCGCCATTTTTGTCGCGTCGAATTTCGGAGATCAAGCTATTGATAAGCCTTGACTCACTAATTTTAAATCACGACTGAACTTTTAATTTTTCGGGGAAAAGGGGAAAAAGTTCTAAATTACCACAATTTAAAGATTTTGGGTTCGGGAATCGATTATGCGAAGGGAAGGTATTAGCACCCCTCACATCCGTTGTACTCAACGGGAACCTCCTAGTTAGTTAAGGCTAAAGTGTTTTAAAGTTTTGCTTGCTATGCTTAAATATATAAAGGGAATAAAGAAAAGGGGGAAAATGATATTTTTTATTAATGTGCTTGACAAGATGTGAATCTTGCTCCTACGTATCTCCCGGTGCGATGGAGAAATCAAAGCTACGTAGTTCTTTGTAGCAAATGTTTGTATGTTGGTTGATTTTAATTATGAAAAGAGATTTGATCGCACTCGGGCGAAAAAGTTTGATAAAAAAAGAAACGTGGTCTACTATCGTTGTATGGATAGCTTAATGAAGACCGATAAAAAGTTTTTACCTACTACTGTTATGAGGGTAGCTTAATGAAGGTAATAAGGATTTGGTTAAAAAAAGGGGCGGACTCGCACTCGGGCGATGGTACCCGTTTGAAAACGTGCATGGGCGTACAAAGTTTGAATTGACCACGGGGGCCAAGAAAGGTTCAAATTGACCAAAGAGGGCCAAGAATAGGTTTTGGTGTGTTGGATGCGTTGAAAATAGAATGACGATTGCCCGAACAACGAGACATACGTCAAGTATTCGTGCAACCGGGGAATGGAGAGACATACGTCAAACCATTCCTTTTTCATTCAAGTTTAACATTTGAAACTTAAAAGGTATTTTTTTCTTGGTGAAGTTTGAAAAGAATGACGATGGTCTAAACAACGAGACATACGTCAAGTGTTCGTTCAATCGGGGAATGGAGAGACATACGTCAAACCACTCCTTTTTCATTCAAGTTTGTTAATGAAACTTAAGAAATCCCAAAGTAAACAAAAAAACTTGGTTATTGGAATTTATGGAAAAATGAATGAGTTTGTGAAAAATGAACAAGTTTTGTTCAAATTTAATGTTGAAAAGTGAACAAAATATTGTTCAACTTTAAGTTGAAAAGTGAACAAAATGTTGTTCAAATTTAAGTTTGAAAAATGCACAAGTTCGGAAAATGAACAAGTTTGGTTCAAGTTTGAAAAAGTGAACAAGTTTGGTTAATGAAAAGGAGCAAGAAAAGCTTTCTTTGAAGAGGGGTGAAAAGCTTTGGAAATTAGCAAGAAAAGGAGTACAAACTTCAGTTTGGTGTTTTGCAAACTTGAGATTTCTTTGAAGTTTCAAAAGTTGTTTTTAGTGCAAAATGATTTAAACAAAAACTAACAATGCAGAAACTGAAATTGAATCAATAGGAATTAGTTCAAAATACAAGCAGCAATGCAAAATGAAAGGTAAAGAATTCAGAATGCTTACAAAACTCCTTGCCAATGCTTGTGTTGCAAGATAAATGGAAAAAAGGTTTGGATGATGATGATTATGCAAAGCTGGAATGTGTATCAAAGAAGGCCTGAAATGTGTATCAATTTACTGCAAAATTCCTCTCTAAGAACTCTGAAATTAACTGTAAAAATCTGTTCTTGAACTGTTATTCAATTGTGTTAAATCCTTATGCAATGCATTGCTTAAATAGGCAAAATTAGGATCAAATGTCATCATGAAAAATCCTAAAGCAGGGCTGTTTTTGTGGGCTATGATCAGGCTATTTGCTTTGCATTTAATGCAAAAGGGAAGAGGTGACATTGTCTTGTGACAATGGTCAAGACTTTGGCCAATTTCAGCATCCAAAGCAGCTGAATTTTGACAGAAAAATGATGAAAAAGTGGGAAAACAGGGCTGTTTGCAACTTGAGCTGCCCCTTGGGATTGATCCTTGCAATCTTGAGAAGACAATCAGGAAAGAGTAGTGTGCTGTTTGTGCAGAGGTTGGGAGAAACAAAAGGAACATGTGTTGTTCTAAGAAGGAAAGAAAGACTGCTGAAACAGGGCAGCAAAACTGGACCTTGGGCAAGCAATTTGCAGCTATGTTGACTGGTTTTGGGTGGAGAAAGAAGGAAGAAAAAGAAAAAGAGCAAGCTGCTTGCTGGAAAGTGCAGGGTCAAAAGCAGGCCAAATGGTAGGGATGAGAGCTGCCCAAGGGCAGCCAACTTGCTTGGCACATGCTCTCTTGGCACAAAATCCTTCTTTCCTTGATTTTCAATGACACATGCTTCCTTTCTTTCTTTGTTAAATCCAACCGTAAAATTGATAATAACAGTAATAATAATAATAATAGATGATAATAATAATCATAATAATAAAAATAAAAGAAAGATAAATCAGAAAAAATCAAAAATTGCAGAATTCGCAGAGTTCGCAGAGCGATTGTAACATCGCTCTGCGATATTCATCGCAAAGTTCGCAGAGCGATTAGAACCTCGCTCTGCGAAATCCCTTTATTTTTGTTTTGTTTAGGAATAAACATAAAACAAATAATAATAAAAGTAATAATAATAATAAATGTAATAATGAAAACAAAAAATAATAATGATAATAATAATAAAGATGATAATAATAATAATGATGAAAAAAGATAATAATAGTAGTAATGGTAATAATAATAATAATAATGATAATAATAATAATAATAATAGATAATAATAATAATAAAAACATTGATAAAAAGATAATAATAATGTTATTAATGAAAAAGATAATAATAATAGTATTAATAATAATAATAGTGATAATAGTAATGATAATATTAATAATAATAATAGTAATGATAATGATAATAAATATTAATAAATAAAAAATCTAAAAATAAAGATGAAATAATAAAGATAATAAAAGGTAAAAGTAAGAAATTAAAAATTATAATGAAATAGTAAATAATAAAAAGATAACAAACAAAGAAAAATATGAGTCAAAAATGGGGTATGACAAAAGTCAACTGTTGAATTGTGCGTCTGATGCACTGTTCCTGCGTCTGAAGGATTTCAGCTTCTGAAGTACTGTAGTGTGTCTGAAGCACTGTTCCAGCTTCTGAAGGGCAAAAGTGCTTCTGAACTGTTCAAAACCGTTTTCTTGCAACTGAAGACTTGTTATACACATGGAGATGCTTCCCCTGAACACATTGTATTTGCCAAAACATGCAGCCAACATCAAAATACTCAACAATCTCCCCCTTTGGCAAATTTTTGGCTAAAATCAATGTTTCACAAAATCAAGTTCTTCAATTCACCATAAAACTAACTCAGCAATGAAGAACTCCACAAGAGTAATCATAACATAGAGATAAGCAGCGGATTCTGCTATGATTAATCATAAAAAACACAAACCAGCTTCAGTTCAACACAACATATCAGCTTCTGATATTCTCAGCTTCTGAAGTACACACAAAGCAGCTACTGATCAACTCCTGATAGTTTCTGATCATCATAAACACTCCTGAAGCTTCACAAACACACCAGTTTCAGTTCACAACTCTCCCCCTGCAACTCAGCATTCAACATTACTCCCCTTTAATTATAAACTGCAGTAACTTCTGAGACAAGTAACTTCTGAAACTGAAAACTTCACACTCAGGTATATAACAATCATACACTCCCCCTGAGACACATACTCCCCCTCAATCATATCTGCACATCTCTTCTTGCATTGGTTCTGAACTCTGAGCAAAATAATCAGCTTCTGAACAGATCTAGTCAGCTTCTGAAACATCTGAGTTCTAAACAAACACTTCTGAATACATTCTGAATACCAACACAGGTTTTTCTCCCCCTTTTTAGCCATAAAATTATGACAAACCATAATCTTCAAATGAGGAACAAAAATCATATAGGAACAAAAATCATCAGAATCAGTCCCAGCATCAGACTCAGACTCAGGTTCAGGATCACACTTAGCATGTGCAATACTGGCAGGTACTCTATCTTCCTCACATCCAGTTTGCAGTAATTGCTATAATTCTTCATGCAGACACACACCCAACTTGCTTCTCAGATTCTCAAACTGTTTAGCATCCAAAGCCTTGGTGAAAATATCAGCAATCTGCTCTTCAGTATCCACATGTTCAAGCTGAACAATCTTTTCTTCCACCAGATTTCTGATAAAATGGTGTCTGATATCTATGTGTTTAGTTCTGCTGTGCTGTATTGGGTTCTTAGAAATGTTAATTGTACTGAGGTTATCACAATATAGAGTCATATCTCCTTGTTCAATGTTGTATTCTTCCAGTATTTGTTTCATCCAAATTAATTGTGAACAACTACTACTAGCTGCTATGTATTCAGCTTCAGCTGTAGACAGTGACACACAATTTTGTTTCTTGTTGAACCATAAAATTAAATTATTTCCTAGAAACAAACAACCTCCTGAAGTGCTTTTCCTGTCATCTGCACTTCCAGCCCAGTCAGCATCACAATATCCCAGCAATTCAGAACTTGAACTGTGTGAGTACATGATTCCATAATCACTTGTGTTGTTCACATACTTCAGAATTCTCTTCACCTGAGTCAGATGACTCATCTTAGGATCAGCTTGATACCTTGCACATACTCCAACAACAAAGGTGATATCAGGTCTGCTTGCAGTTAAGTACAGTAGGCTCCATATCATACTTCTGTATTGGCTTTGATCTACTGAAACTCCATGTTCATCTTTAGTTAGTTTCAGATGAGTAGCAGCAGGTGTCCTCTTATGACTAGCAGTTTCCATTCCAAATTTCTTCACAATGTTCTTGGCATATTTACTCTGAGAAATGAAAATTGTGTCTTCCATTTGCTTGACTTGCAGCCAAGAAAGTATGTCAGTTCACCAACTAAGCTCATTTCAAACTCTGACTGCATCTGCTGAACAAACAATTGAACCATCTTCTGTGACATCCCACCAAACACTATGTCATCAACATAGATTTGAGCAATCATCAGACTTCCATGTTCATCTTTCACAAATAATGTTTTATCAGAACCTCCTTTTCTGTATCCTTGAGTCACAAGAAACTGAGTAAGCCTTTCATACCATGCTCTAGGTGCTTGCTTCAATCCATACAAAGCCTTCTTTAATTTGTAAACATGATCTGGAAATTTTGGATCCACAAAACCTTTAGGTTGTTCAACATAAACCTCTTCTTGAAGATAACCATTGAAAAATGCACTCTTCACATCCATCTGAAACAATTTGAACTTGAGAATGCAGGATACTCCCAACAGTAATCTTATGGACTCTAGTCTGGCCACAGGTGCAAAAGTTTCATCAAAGTCCAGTCCCTCTACTTGAGTGTAACCTTGAGCAACTAACCTTGCCTTGTTTCTGACCACAGTACCATTCTCATCTGTTTTGTTCTTGTAAATCCATTTAGTGCCAATCACATTTAACCCTTCAGGTCTTGGAACTAGATCCCACACTTCACTTCTTTTGAATTGATTCAACTCATCTTGCATGGCTTCAATCCAAAATTCATCAGTTAGGGCTTCTTTCACATTTTTAGGTTCAAACTTTGACACAAAACATGAATCAGTAGCAACAGCATCTGAACTTCTGGTTTTGACCCCTTGATCTAAGCTTCCAATGATTAAGTCTCTAGGATGATCCTTCTGAACTCTAATTGATGGCGCTTTACCAGTAGGAACTTGATCTGGTTGATTTTCTGCTTCTTCAGACTCTGGATGATTTTCTGCTTCTGACAGTTGTTCTTCTGATACTTCAGACTCAGGAATAACTTCAGACTCATCTCTTTCTTTCTCAGCAGACAGATCATCAATCACAACATTTATGGACTCCATCACAACCTTGGTTCTGGAATTAAACACCCTATAAGCTCTGCTGTTCACTGAATAACCCAGAAAAATACCTTCATCAGACTTAGGGTCCAGTTTTCTTCTATTTTCCCTGTCAGCCAAAATGTAACATCTGCTCCCAAAAACATGAAAATATTTCACAGTAGGCTTCCTTCCTTTCCATAGTTCATATAGTGTAGATGTTGTTCCCTTCTTCAAAGTAACTCTATTATGGATATAGCAGGCAGTGTTCATAGCTTCAGCCCAAAACATATAGGGTAGCTTCTTAGCATGCAACATGACTCTTGCACATTTTGCTAATGTCCTATTTCATCCTCTCAACTACACCATTTTACTGAGGTGTAATAGGTGCAGAAAACTCATGTTTTATACCTTCAGAAGCACAGAACTCAGAAAAACTCTTGTTTTCAAACTCTTTGCCATGATCACTTCTGATTCTGACAATACCACAGTCCTTCTCTCTTGTAACTGAATGCACAAGTCTTTAAACACTTCAAAATTATCTGACTTCTCTCTGACAAAGCTAACCCATGTGAATCTTGAGTAGTCATCAACCATAACAAAAGCATATCTTTTACCTCCAATACTCTCAACTTGCATAGGCCCCATTAAATCCATATGTAAAAGTTCTAGTACTTTAGTAGTTACCTGGTGTACTAATCTGGGATGAGACTTTCTTATTTGTTTTCCAATTTGACAATCACCACAAACGCTGTCCTCATTGATCTTCAGATTAGGTATACCTCTGATAGCTTCAGTACTTAGGATTTTTTTCATGTCTTTCAGATGCAGATGACCCAATTTCTGGTGCCAGAGTCTGACTTCTTCTTCTGAACTCATGAGACAGGAAGTCAGACTTCTTTCTTCTTCAGACATCCATAAATAACAGTTATCCTTTGATCTGCAGCCCTCATCAGAACCTTACTTTCTTGATCAGTAACAACCCATTCTTCTTTGTTGAAATTTACCTTCAAGTCTTGATCACAAAGTTGGCTAATACTGATCAGATTAGAAGTTAAACCTTTCACCAATAGCACATCATTCAGTCTAGGTAAACCTTCACTGATTAAGTCACCAATACCTAGAATCTCACCTTTTGCTCCATCTCCAAATGTCACATAGCTTCTGGAATAAGGCTTTAAATTGATCAGCAACTTTTTCACACCAGTCATATGTCTTGAACACCCACTATCAAAGTACCAGTCTTCTTTAGAGGTGGCTCTCAATGATGTATGAGCTATGAGACCAACATTCTTGTCTTTGGGTTTCTAGACCTTCTGAACATAATTTCTGGTTGCAGCTGGTTCTACTCTTCTATACTGAAAATGTTCAGGATAGCCATATAGTTTAAAACAAAATGGTTTGATATGCCCCTTCTTTCCACAATGATGACAGATCCAGGGATGATTTCTTCTCTTGTTTCTGTTAAACTTCTGGGGTTGCTTCTGAGGTTGCATCTGAACTTGCTTCTGAGGTCTCATCTGAGCTTGCTTCTGACCTTGCATCTGAGGTCTCATCTGAGCTTGCTTCTGACCTTGCATCTGGGCTTGCTTCTGAGGTCTCATCTTAGATGTCCCAATCATAGAATCATAAGTCTTAGTGGCAGGAACAAACTTTTTAACTGGATTCAGCTGTTTGGGGTTCTGAGTCTGATCAATAAAACCTAAACCAGTTTTTCCTTGTTTCTGAGCATCTAAAATTTCCTCCAACACATCAGTAGCAGTATTCATCATCCTCACCTGCTTTTTCATGTTCTCAAGTTGGGAATTTAGTTGGCTAACTTTTTCTTTCAGTTCTGAATTTTGCATCAAAAGTTCACCTTTCTCAGCCTCCAGTTGACATATAGTCTCCTTCTGATCCAGAACTTGCTTGCACACTTCTGCACTTCTGGTGTATAGCTTCCTGTAGTTGTCAGCCAGTTCATCATATGAGGTTTTAGCAACTTCAGACACAGATGAAGCTTCAGACTCTGAGTGAGACTCTGAAAAAGTCTCAGACTCTAAAACTGTGTCAGTTTTCAAAACAGCTCCTGACCTTACCATCAGACTTGTATCACACTTAGCTGATTCACTTGCAGCATCTTCTTCAGAATCATCATCAGACCATGAAACAGTAAGGCTCTTCTTCTGCTTCTTAAGAAAAGTAGGACATTCAGACTTGATATGTCCATAACCCTCACACTCAAAGCACTGCACTCCTTTAGCTTGATTACTTTTCTCCTCAGACTTGGTCTTCTTCTCATCAGTTTGTTGCTTCTTGTTGTTGAATCTGAAATTCTGACCTTTGGTTTTGGATTTTCTGTCAACCTTCTTCAGAATTTTGTTGAATTGTTTTCCCAGCAACACTAGAGCTTCTGATAAATCACTATCATCCTCATCAGACTCTTGTTGATCATCAACATGGGAATTGACTGCAAAAGCTACTCCTTTCCCTTTCTTCTCAGGCTGTTTACAAAAAGCAGTCTCAAAGTTCAGTAATGACCCAATCAGCTCCTCAACCTTCATAGTGGTAATGTCAGGAGCTTCCTCTATAGTTGTAACCTTCATGTCAAACCTTCTGGGAAGAGACCTGAGAATTTTTCTCACTATTTTCTCATCTGACATCTTCTCCCCAAGAGACTCAAAGGAATTTGCCATGTCCAGCACATTCATGTAGAAATCTTGTATGCTTTCATCCTCCTTCATCTTCAGGTTCTCAAACTTAGTGGTAAGCAACTGGAGGCTGGACATCTTGACCTTAGAGGTTCCTTCATGAGTGGTTTTCAGAATTTCCCAAGCATCCTTTGCAACAGTACACTGCTTGATGAGTCTGAACATGTTCATGTCCACACCATTGAAAATTGCATTCAGGGCTTTGGAGTTTCCCAGTGACAGGTCATCTTCAGCCTTTGTCCACTCTTCTTCTGGTTTCAGAATCTCAGTTTTGTTCCCATCTTTGTCTAAAACCACTGGATGATCCCAGCCTTTGAGCACAGCCTTCCAAGTTCTGCTGTCAATTGATTTTAGAAAAGCACACATCCTGGACTTCCAGTACTCATAGTTCGTGCCATCCAACAATGGTGGTATGTTGACATAACCTCCCTCTCTGTCCATGCTTGCCAGAAAACACTTCCCTGGAGCTCACCCAATCACAGGCACGGTGCCTGCTCTAATGCCAATTGAAATTCTGGCTTAACTTGAACAATGCGCAAAACAGGGTACACATATAGTAAAAACAGAGCACAAACAGTTCAGAAGCAGGATTAAAAATGCAGAAAAGTAAAAGAGGCACAAATATTTGTTAACCCAGTTCGGTGCAAATGCCACCTACGTCTGGAGGATACCAATCCAGGAAGGAAATCCACTATAGGAATTAATCCTTAAGACTCAGACACTGACCCCCAGTTCCCAGCCTAAGCAATCAACTTCCTCCTAGTTCTGATGTCTAACCAACACGTTGAGTATTAGAAGCTCCTAACTTCCTATCCAAGTAACTACCCAGTTACAACTCAGCTTCTGAACAAATTACCCAGTTTTGAAGAACACACTTCAACAAGACTAAAACTTCATTTGTACCTAAAGGCTTAGAATGAATTACAACTCAATCACACCTAAACCAACTCAGTTTGAGTGGTGTACAAAATAAAAATCTAAGTTAAAAACACAAAAGACTCTATTTCTGATTTCTGCAATAAACTCTCGTAAGTCTTGAACAATGGCAGAACATCTCCTTTTATAAGCTTTCAGCAACTCATAAATTCGAATTCAATCTGCTGAACTGATATGATTCTGAAATATGCAATGCTCAATAAGGAAACAAATAATTCTTCAAAGTATCTTTGAAAGGATTGCTTTAGAGAATATAATCTTCATAATCACGAGCCAAATCTTCATTAGATCTTCACCAATTCAATCAGCATTCTAGAAGCATTAAGCCATAATTAATCCTTGATAAATCTCGCAAAGATTCGCACAGAAAGAACTCTTAAAAGCGCAGCTTCTGAAGAAGTCAACGAAAGTCAACTATTGAATAGTGCGTCTGATGCACTGTTCCTGAGTCTGAAGGATTTCAGCTTCTGAAGTATTGTAGTGCGTCTGAAGCACTGTTCCAGCTTCTGAAGGGCAAAAGTGCTTCTGAACTGCTTCAAAACCGTTTTCTTGCAACTGAAGACTTGTTATACACATGGAGATGCTTCCCCTAAACACATTGCATTTGCCAAAACATGCAGCCAACATCAAAATACTCAACAGATTTAATCCGGCGCCCTTTGTTCTAGCCATTTGTGGTGGAGGACGGTGGTGAGAAGGATGGTGAAAGGAAGATGAAGAGGTTTGGTTTTTAAAGAAGGTAAAGAGAAGTTTTGAGAAATAAAACAGGTGATTTTAGGGAGAAGAGAAAGACGATTTTAGGAGAGGAAAGAGAAAAGTGGGATTAGACAAATGGTGGTTTTAATGATGGTAAAAAACATCAGCATTTATTAGCTGTAAAAAAATTTCCTTGAAACTAGTAAATGTTTGCTGAACCTTTTTGTTTAGATGGAAAATTGAAAAGACACCCTTAGGCGTGTGCATCAAGTTTGTTTGGGAGAGGGTAAATCATGAGAATGTTCTCAGAATGATCTGGTAAGTTAACTATTCCTCTTATTTTAACCTTTTGCAGAGGTTTTGGATAATATGTAATTTTTCTTTAATAAAATTAAAACGATCCTCAACCAAAGGTTTAGTAAATATATCAGCTAATTGATTTTCAGTGTCAATAAAAATTAATTCAAGTTCCTTTTTATTAACATGATCTCTAATAAAATGATGTTTGATTTCAATATGTTTTGATCTTGAATGTTGAATGGGGTATTTTGATAAATTTATCGCACTTGTATTGTCACAAAATACTGGAATATTTGTGTACCTTATTGAGAAATCCTCAAGTTGATTTTTGATCCAGAGAACTTGAGAGCAACAGTTGGCTGCTGACACATATTCTGCTTCTATAGTTGACAGAGCAATAGTATTTTGCTTTCTGCATGACCAACTTATAAGTGCATTTCCATGAAACTGACATGCTCCACTTGTACTTTTTCTTTCGATTTTGTCTCCAGCATAGTCAGCATCACAATATGCTATAAGATCAAAACAAGAACCTTTGTTATACCAAAGGCCAAGATCAGTAGTACCTACTAAATATCTAAAGATCCTTTTTACAACAGTTAAATGAGATTCTCTTGGAGAAGTTTGAAAACGTGCACATAAACCAACTGCAAAAACAATATCTGGTCTACTGACAATTAAGTATAACAGAGACCCAATCATTCCCCTGTATTCTTTTTCAGAAATAGTTTTTCCATTTTCATCTTTATCTAAATTTGAAGATGGGTGCATGGGAGTGGCCATTATTTTGGCTTCACTCATTTTATATTTTTTGAGAAGATCTTTGATATATTTTTCTTGACAAATAAAAATTCCATTTATTTCTTGTTTGATTTGTAAACCAAGAAAGAATCTTAATTCTCCCATCATGCTCATTTCAAATTCACTTTGCATGAGATTAGAAAAATCATCACACATTTTTTCATTTGTTGATCCAAATATGATGTTGAAATTATGGCACACTAATTTCCTGATGTTGTATGTAATGTTCCAACACTGGGACGCAAGTGGAATGTTGAGTTTAATGTTTAAACATCAGGCTAACGATAAACAAACTGAACAAGGAAAATATAAAAGACAGAAACGTAAATGGCACAAGTTATTTGTTAACCCAGTTCGGTGACAAACACACCTACTCTGGGGGCTACCAAGCCAGGAGGAAGTCCACTAGTGTAGTCCTAGTTCTAAGTTCTCAGCAAACTCCAAGTTTACAACTTATCACCTAGCTACTACCCGTACTGACTTCAGCCTAGGAACTCCTAGACCTGATATCCCATCTCACATCCACTCAATCAATCACTGCCCCAGTGATCTTAGACTTAAATAACAAAGAGGAGACACACTCCAATAAAGAGTATGATGAAGACACCTTCAGACACAAACTAACACCGTACTTCAAAGCTTAGGTGTAGTATACAATATTACAACTCAACTAAAACAAACCAACTCTAAGCTTTTGATATTCAGTAGCAGCAATAGAGTGGTATACAGAATAGAGCACACAACTCAACAAAGACAACCTAAAGTCGAAACCCTAAAATATTCTTTCAATGACGACTTCGATTATTTTCTTTCAAGAGTGGTGTCTTCTTTATATAGCCTTCAGCAGCAACATATATTTGAATCAAATATTTTTCTCAGATATATGTTGAAACAAATAATTCTTCAGAAATATATTTCCAAGATTCATTCTAGAAATATATTTGCACAATTAAATCTTCCTTCAGGCTAAACATATATTTGTATCAAATATTCTTTTCAGAAATATATTGAAACAAATATTCTTCAGAAATATATTTTCCAAATATCTCTTTTGAAAATATATTTACACAAATAAAAATATTCAATCTGAAAAATATAACTCTCGAAAATATCTTCCTTCTGGAAACACACGCAACTTGGAGAGCAAGTAACATGAATGAATTCTTCAATCAAATCTTCAAAAGATCAGGTGTGATAATAAACAACTCCAAGCCGCGAAATCAGGGCACACTGAAGTCGTACCCACATGTTGGAACATTGGGTCCAACATCTTGCTTGTATATTTGATTTAGCAAAAATGAAGCCAACATACAAATATCCAACAATCTCCCCCTTTGGCAAATTTTTGGCTAAAACAATCTGAGATCAAACAGACAACCTAGAGTGATACCACACATACATTTCTTCAATCATCCTAAGCACACAACCATGAAGAAAGGTAGCACATCTTCAAAAACCACTTCAAAAGAATTCCTCAAATGAAACGTAGCAGATAATAATATCGTGGAGTATCACTAAAGAGTATTAGAGGCATGCAACAACGGAATAGAACACACATATTACCAAAAGTGAGAAAAATAAATCCCCACACATACAAGCAACTGGCACCGGATGTTTCAACATTTTGTAACACATCATGCCATACTACATATCTCATACAAATGCATATGTATATCACACAGCACAGTATCACTCCCCCTGAATATATGCATACCACACAACACATTATTACTCCCCCTCAGGTAGTACTCCCCCTTAATGCAAATAAAGCATAAAACTACCAAAACTACTCCCCCTTTTTAGCCACAATTTTGACAAAAACAACCATGCATTCACCAGGAGTAGAGAGAAAGAGAACAACAGTAGCAGAGTATGAAGAGTATTAGGTTACAGACCATAGGCACAAAAATCCAAGGCATAGCCCACAAAGGATATAAGCATCCAATATAAACCAGCACATCACAGCAAGTACATCACAACAGAGACATTAACATGCATCTTCTTTTCACTAACTTTCTTCCTGCCAGCGGACATGATGTCCAGGACATCATCCTCAACATCTTTCTCAGTTCACTATTTCAGAAATTAGCAGCAGTGGATTTAAACAACCAAGAGATCCCATCAAGTAATATTCCTCAACACGCAGCAGTACACATTAGAATCACATAAACATAGTACCCACACACAAAGTCTTCACAGAAGAACAAACACTTCATAGCAAACCACTAAGACACACGTAGTAATAGTAACCACATCTGAACATAATACCTCTGAGCATTAACAAATTTGAACCTCAAAAATTCAACCCACATCAGGTTGATCTTCAATCACATCAGGTTGAGGATTCTCAGGAAGCTTAACCATATCAGCATTAGTTTGGGGGATCTCAGAACTGGTTTCAACAACATTAACAAGTTGGGTCGGGGATGTTTCAACATCCGGTATGACATCAGACTCAATTTGATTAACATGTTAAAATAGAGTCAACAAGCACAAGATGTTGTTCAACAACAGAGTCTTTGGCAAGATCAGTGAGAGGAGTCATTTGGTCAGTTGATGGTTTAGGACATGTTTCTTTAGTGGGTGGTTCACTAACAACGTCATCAACAACAATAGTAACAGAACTAGACTTCTCTAGGGTCATATCAGAGATAAGATTAACCTGGCTAACAGACTCAAAGACAGGTTCCACAGATGTTTCAACATTAGCATCAACATTTGGATCAACACAGGTTTTGACATTAGATTCAACATGAAAATCAGAAGCAGTTGGAGTTGGTTTCAACGCATTCACAAAAGCAATAAAAGCTTCAGTAACATCAGGATTTATATCCATAGAATCAAAAGGGCTTGTGGAAACATTAACCGGTACAGGTGAAACAACATGAGAACTTACATTTTCAGTAGTCTTCAAATTGACAATGATTTCCCTAATTTCTCGTGCAACTCTAGTTATAGTAAATAGAAAGAATTTGTTTGCACATTTCAACACCTGTAATTGCTATAGATTCTCATATAAGCAACTACTTAAAAAGCCCCTTAACTTCTCAAACTGCACATAATTTGAAACCTTAGTGATAATATCTTCCAGTTGTTGTTTAGTTGATATATGATCAAGGTTCACAACTTTATCTTCAACTAGCTCCTTGATGAAAAGAAGAACAATATCAATGTGTTTGGTTCTGCTATGTTGAATGAGTTTCTTAGAAATATTAATCGCACTCACATTGTCACAGTATAATGTCATGACATCTTGCTTGACATTGTACTCCTTCAACATATGTTTCATCCATAACAACAGATTGCAGATACTGCATGCAGCAATGTACTCAGCTTCTGTAGTAGAGAAAGATACACAATTTTGTTTCTTGTTGAACCAAGAGATAAGATTGTTTCCCAAGAATAAACATCATGCAGAAGTGCTTTTTCTATTACCAGCACTACCTGCCCAGTCTGCATCACAATATCCTTGATCAATATCAATACCATTATCATCTTTGATTATCTTCACATGTGCTGCATCAGATGTTCTCTTATGTCTTGCATTCATAAGAGCAAAATTCTTCACAATACTCTTGGCACACTTGCTTTGAGAAATAAACACAACATCATCCATTAGCTTCAATTCATCACAATTACTTTCTTGAAGAAAATATGTCAATTCACCCAGAAGACTCATCTTAAATTTAGATTGCATATGTTGGACAAAGTGTTCCAACATCTGGTTCAACATTCTTCCAGAAAAGATGTTAACAACATAAATTTGAGCTACCATGAGATCATTCTTCACAAGTAAGGTCTTGTCAATTTCACCTTTGTTGTACCCATGAGATACTAAGAGGGCATTGTTCCTAGTTACATTACCACCTTCAACAGACTTATTCTTATAGATCCATTTATTACCAATGGCATTCACATCTTCAGGTCTAGAAACCAATTTCCAACCTTCATACTTCTTGAACTGACCAAGCTCCTCTTGCATAGAATTTATCAAGAACTCATCAGTCAAGGCTTCTTTAATGTTCTTTGGTTTGAATTTAGAATCAAAACAAGAATTGGAACTCATATCTCTGGATCTATTGCTAATTTCTTCATTCAGATTCCCTAGGAGCATGTCTTTAGGATGATCCTTTTGGATTCTAATATTTGGACCTTTGCTGTCTTGAGCCTCACTTGAATTGGATTCAATGTTGGACTCAATGTTTGGGACATTATCTGAAGCATCAGCTTGCTGAAATGATGTTCCAACATCGTCTTCAACATCAGTCCCTTTTTCAACTGTTGAATCATCAACAATAACATTTATGGATTCCATCATAGTATTAGTTCTGGAATTAAATACTTTTTAGGCTTTATTGTTGATGGAGTAACCAAGAAATATTCCTTCAAAAGAGTAAAATTCAGAGAACTTGTCATTTTCAAATTCCTTGCCATGATCACTTCTAATTTTCACAATCACACTCTCTTTTTCTCTTTGGAGGCGTTGACAATGATCTTTGAACACATCAAAAGTTTCTGATTTTTCTATAATAAAGCTTACCCATGTGAACCTTGAAAAATCATCAACATAAACAGAAACATTCTTCTTTCCACCTAGGCTTTCAACTTGCATAAACCCCATGAGATCCATGTTAAGTAATTCAATAATCTTAGAGGTGGTAAGATGTTGCAGCTTCTTGTGAGACATCTTGATTTGCTTTCCAATTTGACATTCGCCACAAAATTTTTCTTCCTCTATTGTTAGATTGGATAACCCTCTGATGGCTTCTTCAATTATGACCTTCTTCGTGCCTTTGAAATTGAGATGTCCAAGCTTTTGGTGCCATAGCTTGACTTCGCCTTCCTTGGAAATTAAACATTTTAAGGGATGAATCTCGTTTGGAGGTACCCACAAATAACAATTGTCTTTTGACCGGGCACCTTTCATTAATACTTCCTTATTGCTACTTGTAACAATGCATTTTGATTTGTTAAGGTGCACATTCATACCTTGATCACATAGTTGGCTAATACTGATCAAGTTAGTAGTTAGACCTTCTACGAACAACACATCATTGAGACGTGGTAATCCTAAACGAACCAGTTTTCCTATGCCCTTAATCTCACATTTAGCTCCATCATCATAGGTAACATAACTGGAGTATGGTTTTAAATCAACTAAGTACTTCTTGACACCGATCATATGTCTTGAGCATCCAATATCAAAATACCAATCTTATCTTGAGGATACTCTAAGAGATGTGTGAGCTATAAGACTAGTATCAACAACCTTGGGTTTCCATTCTTTTCTAACTTGAACAAATGTACGGTTGGCCTTTGGTTGAACATGAGGTTGTGGATATTCATACAGTCTGTAACAGTAGGGCATTATGTGACCAAATCTCCCAAAGTAATGATATTTCCAAGGTGAACACTTACTTCTAGCTTGGGGTTTCAGATGTTGGACATGATGTTGTAACATTTTGTACCGACATTGCAAACTCATATTTACTTTCAGGAGGGACAAATTTAGTTACAGAGGTTTCACATTGTTTCTTTATGGATTGATAGTTAAAACCTACACCTTTCAAGTTTCCAGACCCCTTCAAATCTTGCAAAATCTCATCTAACATATTTGAACTATTGTTCAATATTCTAACTGAATTTGTCTTGTTATCAAACTTGGAAGTTAACAAGGTTACCTCATTTTGCAGACCAGAGATGGTTGATAAAGGATTTTTCCTTTTCTTGACAAATGTTTTCACTTCTGACACAAAGCTCTTTATAAGAATCAGCTAGTTCTTCATAAGAAACATCCTCATCACATGAATCTTCATCAGATCCACATCTACCAGTGAAGGCTGTAACGTGCTTAGCAGTTTCATCATCAGGTTCACCTTCAGAATCATCATCATCAGACCAAGAAACAGATAAGCCCTTCTTTAGGTTTTTTAGGTACGTGGGACATTCTGATCTAATGTGACCACATCCTTCACATTCATGACACTGAACTCCCTTGGATTGATTGCTCTTCTCATCAGTTCTTGTTTTCTTCAAATTATTTTGTTGCTTACTGATGTCGAACCTAATGTTCTGACCATTTGGCATGAGTCTCCTGTCAACTCGTTTCAGAATCTTGCTAAACTGTCTTCCAAGTAACACAATAGCCTCTGACAAGCTTTCATTATCCTCAATATCTCCTTGTGACTCCTCAGCATCAGCATTTGTGACAAAGGCAATGCTTTTTCCTTTCTTTTCAGTCTTGTTACTGATAGCTATTTCATTAGTTCTGCCATTACGATGGAAAGCACTGTTCTTGCTGATGTCGAATGACATGTTCTTGACATTAGGTCTTGGCTTTCTGTCCAATCTCTTCAAAACTTTATTGAATTGCCTAAGCACAATTGCATCTGAGATGCTTTCTTCAGTATCTATTTTACATTGAACAACTTCCTCATTAGTGTTGGATATGAAAGCTATGCTTTTATTCATCTTCACAGTTCTATCATTGATAGCTCCTCCTTCCTTTGAGTTGTCCATATGACCAGAATTGATTTAACCCTGGAGCTCACCCAAAAATAGAACAGGGTGCCTGCTTTGATGCCAATTGAAATTCTAGCACGCTAGTTTCCTGATGTTGTATGTAATGTTCCAACACTGGGACGCAGGTGGAATGTTGAGTTTAATGTTTAAACATCAGGCTAACGATAAACAAACTGAACAAGGAAAATATAAAAGACAGAAACGTAAATGGCACAGGTTAATTGTTAACCCAGTTCGGTGACAAACACACCTACTCTGGGGGCTACCAAGCCAGGAGGAAGTCCACTAGTGTAGTCCTAGTTCTAAGTTCTCAGCAAACTCCAAGTTTACAACTTATCACCTAGCTACTACCCGTACTGACTTCAGCCTAGGAACTCCTAGACCTGAGATCTCATCTCACATCCACTCAATCAATCACTGCCCCAGTGATCTTAGACTTAAATAACAAAGAGGAGACACACTCCAATAAAGAGTATGATGAAGACACCTTCAGACACAAACTAACACCGTACTTCAAAGCTTAGGTGTAGTATACAATATTACAACTCAACTAAAACAAACCAACTCTAAGCTTTTGATATTCAGTAGCAGCAATAGAGTGGTATACAAAATAGAGCACACAGCTCAATAAAGACAACCTAAAGTCGAAACCCTAAAATATTCTTTCAATGACGATTTCGATTATTTTCTTCAGGAGTGATGTCTTCTTTATATAGCCTTCAGCAGCAACATATATTTGAATCAAATATTCTTCTCATAAATATGTTGAAACAAATAATTCTTCAAAAATATATTTCCAAGATTCCTTCTAGAAATATATTTGCACAATTAAATCTTCCTTCAGGTTAAACATATATTTGTATCAAATATTTTTTTCAGAAATATATTGAAACAAATATTCTTCAGAATATATTTTCCAAAGATCTCTTTTGAAAATATATTTACACAAATAAAAATATCCAATCTGAAAAATATAACTCTCGAAAATATCTTCCTTCTGGAAACACACACAACTTGGAGAGCAAGTAACATGAATTAATTCTTCAATCAAATCTTCAAAAGATCAGGTGTGTAAATAAACAGCTCCAAGCCGCGAAATCAGGGCACACTGAAGTCGTACCCAAATGTTGGAACATTGGGTCCAACAGCTTGCTTGTATATTTGATTTAGCAAAAATGAAGCTAACATACAAATATCCAACAGATGTCATCAACATAGATTTGGACAATCAAAAAATTTGTTTTGTCATCTTTTCTAAAAAGAGTTGTGTCTATTTTTCCTCTAGAAAAATTATTTTTGATTAAGAATGTACTTAACCTTTCATACCAAGCACGAGGAGCTTGTTTAAGACCATATAATGCTTTTGTAAGTTTAAAGACATGATTAGGCTTATTTGTATTTTCAAAACCAGGAGGTTGATGAACATAAACTCCCTCATTTAAGAATCCATTTAAAAAAGCACTTTTGACATCCATTTGAAATAACTTAATATTTTTATGAGATGCATATGCAAGAAGAATTCGAATTGCTTCTAACCTTGCTACAGGGGCAAAAGTTTCATCGTAATCAATACCTTCTTGTTGAGTATATCCTTGTGCTACGAGTCTAGCTTTATTTCTGATAAATTTTCCTTCTTCATCTAATTTGTTCCTAAATACCCATCCTGTTCCAATGATGGATTGATTTTGAGGTTTAGGAACAAGATTCCATACCTCATTCTTCTCAATTGAGATAGTTCTTCTTTCATAGCTATAACCCACGATTCTTTACTTATTGCTTCTTGTATATTATTTGGTTCAATATGTGAGATCATTGCCATGTTGTTATCATTTTCTTTAAATGATAGTCTTGTTCGAATCCCATCAAATGTATTTCCAATTATTTGTTCAGGGAGGATGATCACCAACAATTTTCCAACTTTTTGGAGGAGTTTCTGAGGATGATGCTTGATAGTGATTTTCATTACTTACTTGTTCTCGATTTTTCAATATTTCCTCATCATCTTCTTTGTTAGTAACAAGATCATCAAATTCATCAAAGATAATATGCATATTTATTTCCATGGTTTGATTTTTTAGATTAAAGATCCTATATCCTTTGGAATTAGTTGCATATCCCAAGAATATCCCTTTATCTGATTTTGAATCAAATTTTCCTAGATTTTCTTTATCATTTAAAATATAGCAAAAAAAACCCAAAAATATGGAAATATGATATGTTAGGCTTCCTACCTTTCCAGAGTTCATATGGAGTTTTATTTAGAAATTTTCTAATTGAAACACGGTTTATAATATAACAAGATGTGTTAATAGCTTCAGCCCAAAAATATTTTTCAACATTAGATTTATTTAACATTGTTCTTGCCATTTCTTGTAGAGTTCGATTTTTTCTTTCAACGACTCCATTTTGTTGAGGAGTTCTTGCACATGAGAAATTGTGAAAGATTCCTTTTTCATCAAAGAAGGTTTTGAAGGATAAATTTTCAAATTCTCCTCCATGGTCACTTCTTACAAAGATGATGTTTGAATTCTTTTCATTTTGAACAAGTTTGCAAAAGTTTTGAAATGCTTCAAAAGCTTCGTCTTTATGTTTTAAAAATAAGACCCATGTATATCTAGAATAACAAACCATATTGTTTTCCACCAAGACTTGTGGTTCTCACTGAACCAAATAAATCTATGTGAAGAAGTTAGAGAGGTCTTTGAGTAGAGACAACATCTTTTGGTTTGATACTACTTTTGACTTGTTTCCCTCTTGTACATGCTTCACATATTTTATCTTTTTCAAAATTTATTTTAGGAAGCCCTCTAACTAGATCAAGTTGTGAAAGTTTTGAAATAGTTTTCATACTTTCATGACCATCTCTTTTGTGCCAAATCCATTTATCTTTTTCAATAGACATAAAACATGATTCGGCTGGAATGTCATCTAAATATAAAACATAGAGGTTTTTCTTTCTAGAACCAGAGAAAAAGATTTTTCCTGAGGATACTTGTTTTACTTCACATATGTTGGGTTTAAAAATAACCTCAAAACCACTATCACATAAGTGGCTTATGCTAAGTAGATTGTGTTTTAAACCTTCAACATATTGAACTTCCTCTATTTTAGCAGAGTTATTCTTACCAATAATACATTTACCTTTGATTTGTCTTTTGTCATTATTTCCAAAGGTCACTAGTCCTCCTTCCTTTTTTACGAAGGAGATGAAACACTGCTTATCTCCTGGATATGTCTTGAACAGCCACTTTCCAAGTACCATGGCTTTTTCTTTGCATTTTGAGAAGATTCCTGCATTTTGAGTTATTGGTGCCTTAGGTACCCTTAGGTGCCTTAGGTACCCATGATGTTTAATCTTGAGAAAACAACTTATTTCTAAATGACCCATTCTTTTGCAATACACGCATCTATTCCTTTTTGTTTGGAGAGAACGTTCTTGATTTTGAAAAGAATGTTCTGGTTTTATTGAAGGAGAATGTTCTGGTTTAGCGTGTGTTAATCTTTTCTTATGAAAGCAAAAGATTTCAAGATGTCCATTTTTAAAACAAAATGAACACTTCATTTTGTTCTTTTTCAGGTACAAAGAAATTTTCATAAATTTTTGGTTTTTTGGAGATATCAAAACCTAAACCGGCTTTATCAAGTATTCCAACATGAGACCCCATAATTTTCTGAAATGTTTCAGTTGATTTTATAAAGCAAGTGAGATCATTTCTTAGTTCTTTGACTTCAGTTTTTAGCATAATATTTTCTGTGACCTTAGAGGTTTCTGGAACTTTATTTTTGCCAAAATTCTTTATTTTTTCAGTTGCTTGAAAATATGAGTCTTGCAAACTTTGAATAATTTTCTTTTGATCATTATTCAAGGTTTGAAGTTTTTCTTTTTCCTCTTTTAATTCAATGATTTCCTTTTGTAAGGAATAACATTTATTTGTAAAAAAATTAGAATCAAATAAAAGGCTATCACATTTATTTTCTAATTCTTTATATAAGATAGGTTTGTCGAATAGAATTACCTCTTCGTTATCTGTTGAAATTCTGGCCAGGCAATGAACAGAAACTAACAGAGTAATCAGGTTTTAAACCTAACAGGTTCTGAACAACACGAAGGGCACACTAGTTTGCAAAACAGAGCACAAACACAAACACACACAGGCAGCAAATTAAAGTGCAGGAAAGTAAAAGGCACACAAGGTTTGTTAACCCAGTTCGGAGTAAACACCTCCTACTCTGGGGGATACCAATCCAGGAAGGAAATCCACTATTGGATTTAATCCTTAAGACTCAGACACTGACTCCCAGTTCTTATCCCAAGCAATTAACCTCTACCTAGTAAGACTTCTACCCAACTCTGAGTATTAGAATCTTCTAACTTCCTATTCAAGCAACTAAACCCAGCTACTTTAAACCCTTAATCAGAAACACTCTGTTTTTCAGAAAACTTCAAAAACACAACTTCATTCGTACCTAGAGGCTTAGAATGAATTACAACTCAATCAAACACCTAAACCAACTCTAACAGAGTGGTGCACAATAAAGCTAAAAGCTTAAAATACTAAGACTCAATTTTCTGATCTTAAACTTTATAAATCGTAAGTCTTGAATAGCTGCAGCCTTCCTCATTATATAGCCTTCAGTCTTGCAGCATAAATAACAACCTAATCTTATGAATTGATTTGTTACTGAAATAAGAATGATCCAATAAAGTAACAAATAAAACTGTATCCAATCTTTGAAAGATTTAAAACAGAAAATACGAATTTTCATAACTTTGAACCAAATCTTCAAAGATATCTTCTCCAATTAAACCAGCCTTCCAGAAGCAATTATACAAGGATAATTCCTTGCCAAATCTCCCAAGATACGCGCAAAACAATCCAGCAAACCCAGCTTCTGACGTGGTCAACAGAAGTCAACGCTGGCTTCAGAACCTGAAACTGCTTCTGAAGTGCTACAGTGCTTCTGATGAGCATTTCAGCTTCTGATGAAGATTTCAGCTTCTGAATGGCTTTAAATGAGAAAACTTGTAACTGAAGAAATGTTCAACATAAGGAAATGCTTCTATTCCATACTATGGTTTTGCCAAACAATGCAGCCAACACCAAAAGACTCAACAATCTCCCCCTTTGGCAAATTTTTGGCTAAAACCATCCAAGTTCTTCAGTCTCCCATAAAATTAACTCAGCAATGAAGAACTCCACAGTGATCAATCATAGCATAGCATAGAGCTAAGCAGCGGACAAAGTTATGACTATCATGAAATACACAAAACAGCTTCAGTTTGAAGGTATCAGAGCAAGTACTTATTAACAGCTTCTGTTCAAGGTATCAGAGCTACTGATCAACTCCTGATCATCACAAACACTCCCCCTGAAGCTTCACAACAAACATTCCAGCTTCACAACACTCCCCCTTACTACTGAACTTACAGAGAAATGGTATCAGAACATATCAGAAGCACACTTTATGGTATCAGAGCACACTTCAGAGCACACTTGATCTTCAGGACCACTCTTCAACACAAAAACACTCAGGATTATAACAATCTTGTACTCCCCCTGAGACACATCTTCCCCTTCAATCATATCTGGACATATCTTGTTGCTAGTATCAGAGCAATCATATCTTGTTGCTGGTATCAGAGCAAAACTAGTCATCTTCTAAATAACACTAAAAGCTGAACATCTGAAATTTGAACTAATTCTGAGCAGCAACACATTGCTTAAGATGTTTGGTATCAGAGCCAACACAATACTTAAGATTTTCTCCCCCTTTTTAGCCACAAAATTCTGACAAATCTCAAACTTCAAATAGGGAATAAAATCAAGACATGTAACACAGATCCTGGGAAACATATTAGACTTAAACTCAGGTTCAGGATCCCATTTAGCACAGGCACAACTGGCAGGTACTCTATCTTCCTCACATCCAGTTTGCATTAATTGCTATAAGTCTTCATGTAAGCACACACCAAACTTGCTTCTCAGATTCTCAAATTGTTTAGCATCCAAGGCCTTTGTGAATATGTCAGCAATTTGATTCTCAGTGTCCACATGTTCCAGCTGAATAGTTTTATCCTCCACAAGGTTTCTGATAAAATGATGTCTGATATCAATGTGTTTAGTTCTGCTGTGCTGTATTGGGTTCTTAGAGATGTTGATAGCACTCAGATTGTCACAAAATAAGGTCATAGTGCCTTGTTTCATGTTGTATTCCTCCAACATTTGTTTCATCCACACCAGTTGTGAGCAACTACTCCCAGCAGCAATGTACTCAGCTTCAGCAGTTGACAAAGAAACACAATTTTGTTTCTTGTTGAACCAAGAGATTAAGTTATTTCCCAAAAGGAAACAACCTCCTGAGGTGCTCTTCCTGTCATCAGCACTTCCAGCCCAGTCAGCATCACAAAATCCCATCAGTTCAGAACTTGAACTGTGTGAATACATGATTCCATAGTCACTTGTGCTATTCACATACTTCAGGATCCTTTTGACTTGTGTCATATGACTCATCTTAGGATCAGCTTGATATCTTGCACATACTCCAACAGCATAAGTGATATCAGGTCTGCTTGCAGTCAAGTACAATAGACTCCCAATCATGCTTCTGTATTGGCTTTGATCAACTGATACTCCACGTTCATCTTTGGTCAACTTCAGATGAGTAGCAGCTGGTGTCTTCTTATGAGCAGCTGATTCCAAACCAAATTTTTTCACAATGTTCTTGGCATATTTACTCTAAGAAATGAAGATTGTATCTTCCATTTGTTTGACTTGTAATCCAAGAAAATATGTCAGCTGACCAACTAAACTCATTTCAAACTCTGATTGCATTTGCTGAACAAAAAGTTTGACCATCTTCTGAGACATTCCTCCAAACACTATGTCATCCACATATATCTGAGCAATCATCAGACTCCCATTTTCATCTTTCACAAACAAGGTCTTATCAGAACCTCCTTTTCTGTAACCTTGAGCCACAAGAAACTGAGTCAGCCTTTCATACCATGCTCTTGGTGCTTGTTTCAATCCATATAAGGCTTTCTTCAACTTGTACACATGATCTGGAAACTTAGGATCCACAAAACCCTTAGGTTGTTCAACATATACCTCTTCTTGCAAATATCCATTCAGAAATGCACTCTTCACATCCATCTGGAATAATTTGAACTTGAGAATGCAAGAAACACCCAACAGTAATCTTATGGACTCTAGTTTGGCCACAGGTGCAAAGGTCTCATCAAAATCCAATCCCTCCACTTGAGTATAACCCTGAGCAACCAATCTAGCCTTGTTTCTGACTACAGTACCATTCTCATCTGTTTTATTCTTGTAAATCCATTTAGTACCAATCACATTCAACCCTTCAGGTCTTGGAACCAGATCCCACACTTCACTCCTTTTGAATTGATTCAACTCATCTTGCATTGCTTCAATCCAAAATTCATCAGTTAGGGCTTCTTTCACATTTTTAGGCTCAAACTTTGACACAAAGCATGAATCAGTAGAAGCAGCATCTGATCTCCTGGTTCTGACACCTTGATCTAAGCTTCCAATGATTAAGTCTCTAGGATGATCCTTCTGAACTCTAATTGATGGCCCTTTACTATTAGGAACTTGATCTGGTTGATCTTCTGCTTCTTCAGACTCTGAATGCTTTTCTGCTTCTGAAGTTGGTTCTTCTGATACTTCAGACTCTGGAACAACTTCAGACTCACCTCTATCTTTCTCAGCAGACAGATCATCAATTACCACATTAATGGACTCCATTACAACCTTGGTTCTGGAATTAAACACCCTGTAAGCTCTGCTGTTCACTGAATAACCCAGGAATATGCCTTCATCAGACATAGGATCCAGCTTTCTCCTATTTTCTCTATCAGCCAAAATATAGCATTTGCTCCCAAACACATGGAAATATTTTACAGTTGGCTTTCTCCCTTTCCATAATTCATACAAGGTACAGGTTGTTCCCTTCTTCAGAGTGACTCTATTGTGTATGTAACATGCTGTGTTCATTGCTTCAGCCCAAAACATATATGGCAGCTTCTTAGCATGCAGCATAACCCTTGCACATTCTGCTAAAGTCCTGTTCTTCCTCTCAACTACACCATTTTGCTGAGGTTTGATAGGAGCAGAGAATTCATGTTTTATACCTTCAGAAGCACAGAATTCTGAAAAACTCTTGTTTTCAAATTCTTTGCCATGGTCACTTCTGATTCTGACAATACCACAGTCCTTCTCTCTTTGCAGTTGAATGCACATCTCTTTGAAAACTTCAAAAGTGTCAGACTTTTCTCTAACAAAGCTGACCCATGTGTATCTTGAGTAGTCATCTACCATTACAAATGCATACCTTTTTCCTCCAATACTTTCTACTTGCATAGGGCCCATTAAATCCATATGAACAAGTTCTAGTACCTTAGTAGTTACCTGGTGAACTAATCTGGGATGAGACTTTCTTGTTTGTTTTCCAATTTGACAATCACCACAAACATTGTCCTCATTGATCTTCAGATTAGGTACACCTCTGATAGCTTCAGTACTTAGGATTTTCTTCATGCCTTTCAAGTGCAAATGTCCCAGTTTCTGGTGCCAGAGTTTGACTTCCTCTTCTGAGCTCATAAGACAAGAAGTCAGACTTCTTTCTTCTTCAGAAACCCACAAATAACAATTGTCTTTGGATCTGCAGCCTCTCATCTGAACCTTCCCTTCTTGATCAACAACAATACACTCTTGCTTATTGAAATTAACCTTCAATTCTTGATCACAAAGTTGGCTAATACTGATCAGATTAGAGGTTAATCCTTCCACCAGTAGCACATCATTAAGTCTGGGCAAACCTTCTTTGATCAAATCTCCAATACCCAGAATCTGACCTTTTACACCATCTCCAAATGTCACATAACTTCTGGAGTATGATCTGATATTGCTCAGCAGCTTCTTCACACCAGTCATGTGCCTTGAACACCCACTATCAAAATACCAGTCTTCTTTTGAAGTTGCTCTCAAAGAAGTGTGAGCTATACGGCCTACATTCTGAACTTTGGGCTTCCACACCTTCTGAACATTGTGACTAGGGGCAGCTGGTTGCACTCTTCTATACTGAAAATGTTCAGGATAGCCATAAAGTTTGAAGCAGAATGGTTTGATATGCCCTTTCTTTCCACAATGATGACAAATCCATGGATGTTTTCTCCTCCTTCTGTTTCTGAAAAATTTCTGGGACAGCTTCTGAGGTAGCATCTGAACTTGCTTCTGACCTTGCATCTGGGATTGTTTCTGAGGTCTCATCTGAGATGTTCCAATCATAGGATTATCAGTTTTAGTGGCAGGAACAAACTCTTTAACAAGAATCTTCTGTTTGGAGTTCTGAGTCTGATCATCAAAGCCTAATCCAGTTTTTCCTTGTTGCTGAGCACCCAAAATTTCATCCAATACATTAGTAGCAGTATTCATCATTCTAACCTGCTTTTTCATATGTTCAAGTTGGGAATTTAACTGGTTCACTTCTTCTTTCAAATCTGAATTCTGCACAAGAAGTTCTCCTTTTTCAGCCTCCAGTTGAAAAATAGTCTCCTTCTGATCCAGAACTTGTTTGCAAACCTCAGCACTTCTGGTATACAGCTTCCTATAGTTATCAGCTAGTTCATCATATGAGGTTTTAGCAGCTTCATACACAGATGAGGCTTCAGACTCTGAGTCAGACTCTGAAAAAGTCTCAGACTCTACAACAGCTTCCTTCTTCAAGATAGCTCCTGACCTTACTACCAGACCAGTATCACACCTATCAGATTCACTAACATCATCATCTTCAGAACCATCATCAGACCATGCAACAACTAGGCTCTTCTTCTGTTTCTTGAGGAAAGTAGGACATTCAGATTTGATGTGTCCATAACCCTCACACTCATAGCACTGCACACCTTTAGCTTGATTACTTTTCTCCTCAGACTTGATCTTCTTCTCATCAGTTTGTTGCTTTTTGTTATTGAATCTGAAATTCTGACCTTTGGCTTTGGCTTTTCTGTTAACATTCTTCAGAATCTTGTTGAATTGTTTTCCCAGCAACACTAGAGCTTCTGATAAGTCATCCTCCTCAGAATCTTGTTGATCATCAGCTTCAGCATTCACAGTAAAAGCTATACCTTTCCCTTTCTTATCAGGCTGTTTGCAGAATGCAGTCTCAAAATTTAACAAAGAACCAATGAGCTCTTCAACCTTCATAGCAGAAATATCATGAGCCTCCTCAATTGTTGTAACCTTCATGTTAAACCTTCTGGGCAGGGACCTGAGGATCTTTCTGACTAACTTCTCATCAGTCATCTTTTCCCCAAGTGAATCAAAAGAATTTGCCATGTCCAGCACATTCATGTAGAAATCCTGAATAGATTCATCTTCCTTCATCTTCAGGTTCTCAAATTTGGTGGTCAGCAGCTGCAATCTGGACATCTTCACCTTAGAAGTTCCTTCATGAGTGGTTTTCAGAATTTCCCACGCATCCTTAGCCACAGTACATTGTTTGATAAGTCTGAACATATTCTGATCAACACCATTAAAGATAGCATTCAAAGCTTTTGAATTTCCCAGTGACAGATCATCTTCAGCTTTGGTCCATTCCTCCTCAGGCTTCAGAACCTCAGTCTTGTTACCATCTTTGTCTGTATACACAGGATGATCCCAGCCTTTAATCACAGCTTTCCAAGTCCTGCTGTCAATAGACTTTAGAAAAGCACACATCCTTGACTTCCAATACTCATAGTTTGTGCCATCTAGTAGGGGTGGTCTATTGACATAGCCTCCTTCTCTATCCATGCTTACCAGAAATTAATCCCTCTGGATCTCACCCAAAATACAGGCAGGGTGCCTGCTCTGATGCCAATTGAAATTCTGGCCAGGCAATGAACAGAAACTAACAGAGTAATCAGGTTCTGAACCTAACATGTTCTGAACAACACGCAGGGCACACTAGTTTGCAAAACAGAGCACAAACACAAACACACACAGGCAGCAAATTAAAGTGCAGGAAAGTAAAAGGCACACAAGGTTTGTTAACCCAGTTCGGAGTAAACACCTCCTACTCTGGGGGATACCAATCCAGGAAGGAAATCCACTATTGGATTTAATCCTTAAGACTCAGACACTGACTCCCAGTTCTTATCCCAAGCAATTAACCTCCACCTAGTAAGACTTCTACCCAACTCTGAGTATTAGAATCCTCTAACTTCCTATTCAAACAACTAAACCCAGCTACTTGAAACCCTTAATCAGAAACACTCTGTTTTTCAGAAAACTTCAAAAACACAACTTCATTCGTACCTAGAGGCTTAGAATGAATTACAACTCAATCAAACACCTAAACCAACTCTAACAGAGTGGTGCACAATAAAGCTAAAAGCTTAAAATACTAAGACTCAATTTTCTGATCTTAAACTTTATAAATCGTAAGTCTTGAATAGCTGCAGCCTTCCTCATTATATAGCCTTCAGTCTTGCAGCATAAATAACAACCTAATCTTATGAATTGATTTGTTACTGAAATAAGAATGATCCAATAAAGTAACAAATAAAACTGTATCCAATCTTTGAAAGATTTAAAACAGAAAATACGAATTTTCATAACTTTTAACCAAATCTTCAAAGATATCTTCTCCAATTAAACCAGCCTTCTAGAAGCAATTATACAAGGATAATTCCTTGCCAAATCTCCCAAGATACGCGCAAAAACAATCCAGCAAACCCAGCTTCTGACGTGGTCAACAGAAGTCAACGCTGGCTTCAGAACCTGAAACTGCTTCTGAAGTGCTACAGTGCTTCTGATGAGCATTTCAGCTTCTGATGAAGATTTCAGCTTCTGAATGGCTTTAAATGAGAAAACTTGTAACTGAAGAAATGTTCAACATAAGGAAATGCTTCTATTCCATACTCTGGTTTTGCCAAACAATGCAGCCAACACCAAAAGACTCAACATCTGTGTTTGCCATCAGACACAAATTTGCTTCTGTTTCTTCTTCTCCTTCTTTTGGTTCGTCAAGGTCATCCCATGAAATTAATGATTTTTTCTAGGGAGGTTTCTTTTGATTCTTTTTGTTTAATGGACATTCGTTTTTGTAATGTCCCTGCTTGTTGCATCCAAAACATGTTACCTGACTTTTGTCAGTTTCATTTTTTGAGTTGTCTCTTCTATTTGGAAAGTATCTTTTTATTTGATCTCTTCTTCTCATCATCCTTTGAATCTTCTTTGAGATGAGAGCTAGTTCATCTTCTACTTCTCCTTGGACGATTTGTTCTTCTTCATCTTCTTTGATTTCCTCATATTGTGAGGATGCTTCCTCTTGATTATTTTGAGAATCTTGAGATGCTTTGAGAGCAATCATTTTTCCCTTTTTTATTGGTTTGTCTCCTTGAAGTATGACTTCATGAGCTCTTAGTGATCCAATGAGATCTTCTAATGAAAAGACATTTAAGTCTTTTGCTTGAGTGATTGTTGTAACCATAGGTCTCCATGAACTTGGAAGACATCTTAGTATTTTTCTGATTCTATCATGAGTGGAATATGTTTTTCCTAGGGATCTTAATTCATTTACTATAGATGTGAATCTGGAATACATTTCATCAATGCTTTCCTCTTCATTCATTTCGAAGATTTCAAATATTCTTACGCCAATGTCTATTCTTGTTTCTTTTACATGGCTTGTTCCTTCATGATGAATTTTTAATGTATCCCAAGCACTTTTTGCAGTTATACATTCATCTACTCTTTCACTTTCTTCAATGCTTAGTGCACATGATAGAAAGAGTTGAGCTTTAGAATTTAGGAGTACCTTCTTTTTATCTTCATCAGCCCATGAGGCTTTAGGTTTGATGCTCACTACTGTTGTGACAGCATCGGTGGTTGTTAGTACATAGTTTCCTTCGGTGACAACTTTCCACATGTCTATATCTTGAGACTTTAGGAATAGTTTCATTTTTCCTTTCCAGAAGTAATAGTTTTTTTCCATCGAAAAATGGAGGTCTTGTACATGACAGACCTTGTGGTATGTATGTTTCTCTTGACATTTCTTTCTGAATCTTTTCCTCTAGCATGTGTTAAGTGCTTTGACTTTTTCAGAGACCGGGCTCTGATACCAATTGAAGTAGCAATAAACGTCACAAGAAAGGGGGGGTTTGAATTGTGACCCTTTTAAAATTATTTCTGAAAACTAAACAGGTTTGTATACTCAAGAAAGTTCTTGGTAAATGTTAGTATAACAAGATTATGGGTTCTAGATAGAAATGTTTGTTTTATCTTGACCAGAATGTTCTGGATTAAATATAATTCAAATATTTAAGTTGCTTAAATGGGGACCAGAATGTTCTGGAGAATGATTAATATAAAAGCAGAATGATAAAACAATATTATAATGTAAGGACCAGAATGTTATGGAGAATGATTAATATAAGAGCAGGATGAAAAAACAATATTATATGTTGATTTTAAACGTGAGTTTAATTCAGTTTGTTTTAACTTGGACCAGAATGTTCTGGAGGCAGTTGTATAAATTTATAGGACAATGTAAGTGATTAATTTTAGGACCATAATATTCTGGAGAGATTAATAAATATTAATGTGATAGTGATAGTGTGTGAACTTTGTGTAACGAAAATAATAGAGAGAGGGAAGAGAGAAAAACACAGGAGATTTATCCTGGTTCACCAAACCCAGCTACTTCCAGTCCCCACATCTTCTGTGAGATTATCCATTATAGTATCCTGCTAACAAAAACTTCTGACTAGCACTATAAGTTCTTGATCACACCAGATCAGTCTGTTACACCCTGTATTATCAACCTCAACAGGCTTCTACAATTCTTTGCTTTTGCACAAGAAAGGTTGTTACACTTCTTTCCCAAACTATTGTTACGAATAGACTTGAGATTTACAATACACTTTATATGAAAAGAGATGAATTTGGATCGAATAAAATTCTCAACATATGTTTGTGATTTTACTAAAAAACTCGAAAGAGTATTATCCAAAATAAAGAGAGAGCTTTGAGACTTGTTTGTGAAGATCTTTTGTATGTAGTGATGATTTTCACTTGAGGGAATGTTTGCTTTCAAAACTCTTGCATTTAACCTCCAAAGCCTCTTGTATTTATAGGTGGTGGCCAAGGGTGAAAATAGAGTTGTTGGACACGTTTTGTGCAGCTGTCCAAAGTTTCATTTGATTTCACTTTTCTTTTTCACTTCAACTAGAATGATCCTTTTGTACATCCAGAACGTTCTGGACGTTCAGCTTGCTTTTGTTGCTTTAACGTGTGAGGCATGCATCTGTAATGAGTTGTTGCTTGCTGTAATAACTTGAAAGTCACTTGTGTTTATGTCATCTTGATGTCATATGATGATGTCATTTCATTTCATATGTGACTTAATACATTTCATGAGATATTTATCTTTTGTTGGGCTTTTCTTCAAATGGATCGAAAATTCCAAGGCCCTAAGATAACTTCTCATATTTTAATGTCATGCATTCCTTTTTGCTTTCTTGTCTTTTGATGTAAATGTTTCATTGTATCCAGAATGTTCTTGGAACAGTGACCAAAACGTTCTCATAATGTTCTCATGAAACAATTCTCACAAAACAAATTAGTAGATAACAAGGTGAAATAAAGTTAATATATTTGTAATCTTTAAAACATCAAATAAGTATTTTGTCTCAACAATATGACTTAGCTGTAAATGGAAATTTGATCTTACGGATCAACTAGGTTTACATATAGTAGACTTACAATGTGTGACTAACATTGCTAAGTTCCCCCAATTGGTATATGAACCAACCGGTATGGGAAACTCCAACGTCAAAAATATTGGTGGTTTACATATAGTAGTCGTACGCTATCAGTTTGGCACAACTGAATGTCTTCTCACCCGATCTTCTTAACTTGGCAAGTCTATCCGTTTCCATTGTCTCACGTCGGTTGTTTCCATTTACCTTTGATGTTGTAAATGGTTAGCCAGATACCAAATTCTTTCAGGGAATGGAGCTTGGAATAATGTGCATTAGTCTTTCTTCTGACTACATCATTTTCAACATTTCTCTGATTGACCTCTGGTGCCATATTAATGGTTTCCATTTTATTAGCTGCCTAATGACTATGATAATAAGATGTGTCATCAGATACAACATAATCATCACTAGAGATTCTTGCATAGTTAGATCTTTCAAGTTCACCCTCTTGGATGAAAGTTTCAATCCTAGATGCTTTGGTCACTAGCTGACTAAAGTCTAAAAACTTGTTGGCAACCAACTTTTCTTTTAGATGGGAGTATGTTACCCATAACCAAGGAAACATACTCCTACTTTGAAAGTTATTTTTTTGGAAGTTATTTTGTGCTCCTGGAACATAGTTTTCGAATGTTTCTATGAAGTCAGCAACCGTCTCATTTTATTTTTGTTTCAAATTTATTAAGTCAATTGTCTAACTTCCTGTCGAAGCTTATAAAACCTCTCACATGTCTTCCCATTTTCTTGTTGTTTCAAATTCATTAAGTCAGTTGTCTAACTTCATGTCCAAGCTTATAAAACCTCTCATGGAAGCACATTTCCATGTCTTCCCATTTTACCACTAAATTAGGTGACAAAGAAAAATAATAGTAGAAAGCAACCATTGTCAATGACAAAGAAAAATAATAGTAGAAAGCAACCATTGTCAAAGACAAAGGAAACAATTGTAGTATTTTGTATTTGTTATGTCTATTCGGGTGACATCTATTCATGCTCCCCACCTTCCAATTTACGAGGTAGTTAATATTTGACTACATTTTGCTATTTAAACTTAATATGGGGTCAATTCTATCTCCTTTTCTCTATTTAACCACTTCATTTGTCATGCAAGAGAGTGGTTGTATAACCTTTAAACTTGGTCAAATTAATGTTGCAGCCAAATAATAGATGCAAATAATAGTCAAATCATTCCACTTCAGCCTAGTGGAAAATATATGATCTGACTGCTAATTTTTTTGGCGTAAACAAAATCAAACACTTGTAAATGAAATGTCACGTCATCATTTTTCAGTCAAAACTACAATGAGGACTAACAAATGAAAACAGGATAAACTTAGGGGCTAAAATCAAGCGATTGAAACTTGTGGGGATCAAATCAAACAATTGTGAAACTTTTTTGTCGATTGAAACGTTATTGGTGTGAAGTATCCATTGATTTTGTCGATGACTAATCTCCAACAAGAAACTTAATAAGTCATATTTAGTGAAATCCCCCTATCAAACACATTTTTCTTGCGAGATGAAACTAAATGGATCATTGTATGGGTAATAGTACAATATCCATGTGGAATGAGAGATGTGTGGCTTATGGTATTTGTAACATGACATACGACTTTCAGGATTGCTGACTGACCCCACAAACCAACATGAGTCTTTTCAGCGTGTTTTATCCTCACTCACACGCTTTCTAGGAAACTTCCCAGAAGGTCACCCATCCCAAAATTGCTCCAAGTCAAGCACACTTAATTGTGGAGTTCTTATGGTTTGGGCTACCGAAAAGAAGATGCATCTTGTTGGTATAGGTAGTACCAAACAATTCTTATAAGTCTTCTTTCAACCATGCAGCCCCATACCTACATGGCCTCAGGAACCCTCTCATTCCGATGTGAATTCGGTTGCTGAGAAGCTGCCAGGAGCTACTCATTGACATGCCTTGTGCACCGGCGATCACTCCCCGCCCTCATCAGCCTGAACCACATTGTACTGGGATAGGTCAGCTCTGATACCACTTGTAACATCACAGGCGACTTTTAGAATTGCCGACTGACCCCACAAACTAACACGAGTCTTTTCAGCGTGTTTTGTCCTCACTCGCACGCTTTTTGGGAAACTTCCCAGAAGGTCATCCATCCCAAAATTGCTTCAAGTCAAGCACGCTTAACTGTGGAGTTCTTATGGTTTGGGCTACCAAAAAGAAGATGCATCCCACACTAGTAAAAGACCATTATACCCCCCCCAACGACAGTTAACTATCGCTAGGGGTATAATGTTATTTTACTAGTGTGAGAGCAATTGGAAATGTGAGAAAAGCAATTGTCAAGAAATGGTTATCTCATGTGTGCACAATAGATGAAGGAAAAAATCATGGGCCCAGACAATACGTATTGATGTTTAAGATGAATTTTAAATGGCCTTTTTGAAGTTCATACTAGTCTTCTGTTTCAGTGATGTATCAAGAGTTTTGATTCTAAGACTTAATATGAAAATAGTTCCTTCAAATATCAAGAGTTTTGATTTTAGTTCTTAAAATAACATTTTTGTTTTGTTTTCGGTCCTTGCAAGTATACAACTTTTTGCGATTGGTCTTTATTGTTTTATTTTAGCCAATGCATCATTTATATATTGAAATTGGTCAATGTAATACGTCCAATATTTGATTTAGTCCCTCAAAATAAAACTAAAATGAAATTTTTTTTTTAGGGTATTAGCTAAAATGAATATTATAAGGACCAATTTCAATATGATATATTTGCAAGGATTAAAAATAATTGCATAAACAAAAAGCAAAAAAAAATAGTATATCCGCAAGGACTAGAAACATATTCAATTACTTTTTTTTTGTCAAATAGCCTAGCAGCTCAAATTCACTCTTAAGGTGAATAAGTGGAGAATTCGGTGTTCGAACCCCGACGCCTGCATGTATACTATGCGGTGTTCCTGACAATTAAGCTATGCTCACGGAGACATTAATTAGCTAGTTTTAATCTAATGTTAAATTTGTTCATGCTAATAAGATAGATCATATTTTAGCAAGGAGATTCACATCTTTAACTAGCTTTCATATTTGAGGTGTGTTATTTGAACAACCATTTGTATGATAACTTTTGGGACAACCATAAATTTACAAAGAAAAATAAATATTGACAAAGAAACCAAAACAATAGATAAAGAAAGTAAAAACATAATATGAGTATGAGAGAGAAAAATGTCACAAAATGGTTGAACAAATATAATTTCTCTTCATATTTTCATTGATGTTTCTACATGTTTACTACAGATTATTGTTAATAAAATGTTATATTAGTCCCATGTCAAAAAAAGAGTTTAATTAGTATATTCATGTGTTTTCATATTCATTAATTGATATGACAACACATCATTAAACGTATGTGTAAAATAATTGTATATTGATAGAGTATACTAAGTGAATTCGTCAAAAAATGAGTAGGTATCATCTCACTATCTTTTGCTCATTTTTCGTATTTGTTTGTATTATTATAGTATTAATTGGTTAATATTACCCCTTAATAAGATGTTTAATATCAAAATCGATCCCGATGAAAATTGCATACCGACCCAAAAGTTTGAAATCCACGTAAAACAAAATATAGTTGAATTTTGCAGATTTCCTTTTGTGAAAACCGCTCAGATCAAATTAAATTTTAGAACCAAATAAAATAGTGCGCATATATAAGTTTTAATATTAATTTATTTTTAAATTTTACATGAGATATTCCTTCAAAAAAAAATTGCATGAGATATTGCATTAATATATTATTTATTAATGTTTATAAAAAAAATTGGGGGAGCAGAGGGGTCTCCTGCTGCAACACCCTAAACATATAAAAACAAACAAAAAATACAAAAAGAGGGGGGACAAAAACCAAAACCCTCAAGAAAAGAAAACAACATAGAAGAGAAAAATCAAAGCTTCAATTGGACGCTTTTGGGAGCACCTACCCTGAGCCTGGTAGTGTAGCTCCCTTTGTCAGCTTCCGCATGTGACTTCTGCTTGTTCTTCTTTTTCATATGAACTATCGGTTGAAATTGTTGATTATCAACAAGATTTGACTCCTTCAGTTTATAACATTCATCATTCTGAGCCATATTAACCCATGATTCCCTCATAAATTCTACATCCTGCTGGACCACATCAGGAATTGTTGAAACTACAAGTTGTTGGTCAATGTTCCTCGAAGGGAGTGAATATGTTATAACTTCGTCATGATGCTCCTCATGAAAGAGAGTGTCGACTGATTCTGAATCATCATCATGATTCTTATCAAGATTTTCTTGATCAGAGGGGGATTCTACAACACCACCATTCGTACTTTGTGGTTTGATGACCTGCTGCTCCGTCTCGACAGGGTTAACACCTCCCTGTTTTGATTTGTCCTTCTCTTGGTGCCCTGTTTTATCAGTCCCTACTCCATGTGGTATCAATTTCCCTAGTTTCTTGGCAATAACAGTATCAACACAATTCAACTTTTTGCAATTAGCAATGTAGTGCCCAATAGTTTGATAATGGTTGCAAAAATCTGGAATTTTTTCATAAACTACTCCAACATGGAAAGCATAACCTTCCCTCTCAACTAAAACACAGCCATGTAGTCTTTTCGATAAATCGACATCTACAAGAACTCTGGCAAATTGGCCAAACACTCCGTTTCTAGTCATATCATCTAGGTCGATAGGCACTCCAATACCACAAGCAATTTCAGATAAAGTTTGGGTACTCCAATATTCTTGGGGAAGATTGGTAAGACGAATCCATACATGAGCATTAGTTTGCTTCTGTACTCCTGGACAGAAATCTGGAACCCATTTAGACAGACGCATGATGCCAACATTGAGATTCCATGCACCAACCGACCAGATTGTGCGCAAATCATCCATCCAGAAATGAAAATACTATTCATTTCTACCATTTTATTTGTTTCAAACATAATTGATTGTAGTTATTTTGTAATGTTAATATTCAGTATCACTACTAGAAAATATACATTCCACATCAGGGTTTTCACTTCGGTTAATAAATACCTCATGTGAAATATAACGCGGTGGCATAATTGTAATTATTGTGAATTTTATAAAAGGTTTTGACATCAGTTGCAAAAAATATCTGAAGGGAAAAAGGCATATGGTGGCAATTTTGTTATTTTGGTGAATACATTCCACATCAGTGACATCCTACATGAGGGGAAAAGTCATTCACTCAATTAATTTTCCTTTTACCATTCCCTGAAAACGGAATTCATTTGTCCCTCTTACATAAGCCCTAACTCGTCTCAAACCCCATCTCAGATTCGAAATCCACAGTTCAGGTTCTCAATCACTGAGCTCAGGCTCGAAATCCAGATCACATAAGCCCATCCTCGTCGAAATCACCAAGCTCACATAAGCCCTAACTCACAGTTGAAAGCGAAGAACTCACCGTCGAAGAACACAACCTCCTCTTTATCGCGTACAAAACACCATCGAGCAAAAACGCAACTTCACCTCACGTCCTCGTCAATCCATCTCTGAAAACGCAACTTCACCTCTCGTTAATCGTCACCGCAAAACCCATACTACCTCAAAGCTTGGGTTCTTCTCTCAGTACAACAGATCCAAATTGAAAGACCCATACCCACTTGTCACCGTTTCTCACATCCAGTTCTCCCACTCGTCACCTCAAAGCTCAGGTTCGTCACCGTCGTTCCTTTCTATCAATAACCCCTTTTTTTTACCACGTTTATTAACTTATAGTGTTATCGGTTCATTCTTCGAATTGGGAGTTCTTTTTTTTTAGTTGGTATTTTGTATTTTAATTAAAGTTGCCATTTTTGCTGAAAAGTTGAAATTTTTCAAACGGGGTTTCCAGTTTTGTGGATTTGTCTGATTTACTATCTTTTGTATAATTTTTATTACTTTGTTATGTAAGTTATCATAATTAGAATGAGAATATTAGAGAAACAATTACTACTTCTTGTTTTATTATCGGTCTTGTTTTCTATATTGAATGATAGGGAATCAGGTGAGCCAAGCAAGAGGAAGCCATATTTACCACCTGATATTGAAAACAGAACCAACGAGATTAAGGATTTGAGATTTAAGGTAAGATTAAGGATTTGAGATTTAAGAGATTTTTATATTACGTGTATTCTTTGTTTCTTCATATTTTTTGTGATAATTGCACTACGAAATTTAATTCACCTTCTTAAGGTATGATCAAATTAGGATATTGAACAGAGATTCAGATCAATTTGAGTACGCTTTTATTTTAATGATCTATTATTGCGTACGGTTGTGTTCATCTCATATGATGGCTATATATTTTTTGTTATATCTTTTTATTTGAAATGAGAATTATGAAGAATTGGATAGTTTGGAGTAAATGAGACAGCCACAAATGTAAGTGGCATGTGGATGATCTGTACTCTAAATGGTATTTCCTCTTAGACCTTTTTACACATTTCATCTTATAAAATATTTACCCTTTACTTTAAGGACTCAACATTTCTATGATTGGTTGGGTTACGTGTCTTGTAAAAATTCTTTAGTACATGTTTGTGGAGAATATTGTATGTCTTCTGTATGATGGAAAAACTTGCTGAAAGTATTGAATATTGCATGTGGTGGTACTTCTGCAGCTAGCATTGTGATATAAATTGTTCATTAGTGAGGGGTATGAACTTTGACACTATAGCTAGTTTTTATTTATTAGTGACTTCATTTGCTACTATTTATAGTGATTGTTCATTGGCTACCATATATAGGACTAGCATATATATGTACACAAGAAAGATCAGAGACCTAGAGGGATTGGGGAAAATACCACCACTCCTATGTGTGATGATCATGTTGAAACACTACTAGAAAAAAGACTTTTAACATCATGGTTTTGACATCGGTCAGCATATACTTGACGACAACCGTTTACACGTTCTGATTCCATTAAATTTGGGCTGCAGCTATAAAAATACTGACATTTCGTCTTTCTTGTAAGTAACTTTCTAACATTGATAAGCTTGGAGATGGATTGCAGCTTTGCGATCCAATTACTATGATTATCACTAATTTTTTGTTACTATGAATGACAAATAAATTGATTGCATCTTTCACATAGTAGAATTTAGTTTCTTATGTTTTTTGTCTAAACAATTTTTTTTCCGTTGTACAACTTATTGGATTCATTTGTACCACTTGGTGGCTTTTTTTCATCACAGTCCGATTTGAAAGGTCCACTAAATGGTTCATTTGGTTGTGTTCATGATATGGAAATTTGTACAATCAAGGATATGGAACAAACACTGCAGCACTAAGCACAACTTTGTTCAACAATGGTTTGAGTTGTGGGGCTTGTTATGAAATGAGGTGTGCTAGTGATCCAAGATGGTGCATTATATCGGCAGAGGAGAGAAATCAACAACTTTCCACCGGGTACATATACTTTTATGCAAATGTGATTGGTGTTTTGATAATCTTTAAGATTTTTTCCTCTTATCAACTAGTTTTGTAGTTGTTTTATCTGAAAAATAAGACCGGGAAATGGCTCTTAAATAATTTTTTCAATGCTGCTTCCATATGCAGTTGATGACACATCAGAAGGAGCAATTGTCCAGAGGGGGCGGTTTAAGGTCACATCTTTAGATCCCAGTTCAATGGTATGTATTATATGGCAGATATTTTTTTTTGCATGTTGAATCATCATAGGATGCGGTTATTTATCTTTCAATCCTGAATTTCTCCATTAATTTCTAATTTAGAGCTTTCACGTCTTATTATCTACAAGCTTAACTATTAATATTTGTATTGTTATATTGAGACTAAAAGAAATTATGGTTGGATTTCGACGTGCCACGATGTTTGATTTCATTGACATTGAGGATGGAACTGAAGTGATTTATGTTTTAGGCAATGACTTTGTAATCATTGCCCTTTTTTTTTTACTCATTCAGGGTCTTTCAAACAACACTTCTGGCCCAGTTGCTGTAAATTCTACTCCTACCAGTCCCCCAAATCAGAACTCAATGGCTGCTTCTATCCTTCCATCACTGCAGTGCATCTTGCAACAGAACGGCTTGTAAAGGGTATGCTTCAGTTTGTATTTCTTAGATTTTTGTCAAATGACTAGTGAAAGGTATAGATTCATTTTTTCCCGTGGGTTTTTGACAGGAAGAAATTGTTAAATTGATAAAGTATGCAGAGCAATCTTATGGCATTTCCTCTCATCTTTATGTGTGTGAATCTATGTGTGTCTATGTATATATTTGTCTACTGCCCCTTAATACTGGAAAATGTTGTTTGCTTCGTTTAAATAATTTCACTTGTTGCAGGTAAGAATACAGAATCAATAGAGGCAGGAGCATCTGATGCTTTGCAGGTAATTTACTTCCCTTTTTACATATCAGCTTTTAAGAACCTCTTATGTGATGTCCATAAAAAATGTTTCTCCAGTCATAATTTTTCTTCAATGTTGAGCCGCGTAGATTTCTATAACTTGTGAATGTTTCAGATCATTACTATGGATGTTGATATTTAATAAGGTCATTGTTGCTTGATGTTATGATATAACAAGCACTCCAATAGCTAGTTATTGTCCTTGGGTTTAGGTTCAATTCTGCAAACAGAAACACTGTCATTTTGCCCAGACATTATTCAAGGGTACCAAGTTCCTTTGGGACCTGCTTGATGTCGCAACTGAATTTCAGCCAGCATTCTTTACCTTAACATAAGCCCGCAATTGCCCCCCCCCCCCAGTAACCAGGTCACAGAATAGATCAAATGAAAGGTAGTCTAATAGTTAGAGGTAGAAGAGGAACACCAAAACATTAAAAGGGATGTAGATTTAAATGTTTTTTTTTTAGATGAACTACGACTATATATTATGAAATTGTCTGACCCATGCAGTGGACTCCACCACTTAGTCAGAAAAGACTGTTGTTGTTTAGTCAAAACTTCACTTGCTCAACAGTAAAATCTTTGCATTTGTAGCACAAGGCTGAAAGGGATATGAAATTTAAGAAATTTGATATTTTTAATTCAGGAACAAATAGTTAGCATAATTTGGGGTATGAAATTAAAAATTAAGTTGAAGATTAATGGCAGAAAGAGTCATTAGTCTTTTTTATTATTTGTCAAGGTGTCTCTTACTATACCTGTTTTGTTGAATTGCCTCATATTAGTTCAACTTGCAGGCATCACCTGTGTCGACTAGAGAGAAAGAGCTGCATTTGCAAGTGATTCAACTCCAACAGCGGTATATGAATGTAACTATATTTCTGAAGTTTTGAATGTTTACATTCCACATACATCTTATTTTAAACTTTTATGTCAGCATTGGGAGTCTTGTCGAGGAACTGCAGAGACAAAAGCTGAAAAATGTCCAGGTGTGTTAATCTTGGCCATACACACTTACTAATATATACCCTTTTGGTTTGAACAATGATGCTTTGTATATTTTTCATATTATGGTACCCTTTTGAAACATCTTATTCTTTTATGTGAACTATAATACTATAAACTATGTATGCTTTGTTCTTATTCTTACGTCAATAGATTCATTAACTCATTGCCTACGTGACATAGACTCTAGATTTACTACTAATACTGCATGCTGTGTTTAATGAATAGTGATTTTGTCAATCTATTTACCCGTCTTCATTAAAATTACACATGTAGTACTAGCACCTGTAAGATTCTTTATATTATGTCAACTAAGTTAGAATAGTTTTTTTAATTATCTTACTGTCTGTTTGGTTTGCAGTTAGAGAGACAGTTGAACAGTATGGTTAACAAAGTTGAAAAGTGAAGAACAAGCTGATGAGCGTTATATGGTTTGATTAATCTTGGACAACACCTGACATTCAGTGATGGATTGGGGCATATCTTATTACCATATGTGAACTTCTGTTTGTGGCAGACGCCAATTTTTGAGTCACCTGTAAAATATAATTTATTTGACAAGATTATCAGATCATGTAATTATGACTCTAAATCTCAAAGGAATTATGTAAGGTTTTAAGTTGTGGTCGCGTCGTAATTCTTAATATTTGTGTAAAATTACAGTCAAATGCAGTTGATACAATCTCGGTCGAGGTTGCATTGTAGTTGCGGAGATATAAAAAGCCATAATGATTCGGCCATAACTCCGTCCCAAATTGTATGACGTTTTGGGCATTTCACACGTATTAAGAAATATAATTAATTTTGTGTGGGAAAGAGATATTAGGAGTTGTTTTACAAAATTGTCCTTAATAAATGATATGGGAAAGATAAATTAAAGAATTGAAAAAATATAGAGTAATAAATAGTTAGGGATATAATAGGAAAAATAACATTAATGTTTCATTGGTATTGTAAAGCGACATATAATTTGGGACAAATTTTTTTTCCAAAGCGACATACAATTTGGGACGGAGGGAGTATCAAATTAGATAATATAACTTCCTTTTTGGCATTAAAATTATCCATATTTGTTTTTATATTTTTAATATAAAAGAAAAGAGCAGGTGCTAAGCTTATTTATTAAGCAATTTAAAAAAAAATATTGATTTCGCAACAGTGGATTTTAGAACTGATGTGAAAAATACATATTTTACATCAGTGCTTACCTTATACCTGATGTGAAAACCCCGTTGTCAAATTTTAAAGTGCGTCTATTACAACAGTGGAAGATAGAACTGATGTAGAAAATAAGTTTTCACAACAGTTCGTACCCGATGTGAAAAGATGTGCACATACTACATCAAGCCACCTTACATCGGTTGACAACTGATGTAAAAAGTCATTTCCAACTGATGTAAAAAGTCATTTCTGTAGTAGTGTATATTATATTTTACATCAAACATGTTACTTTACCATAACTTTATAATATTAGTATTAATAGAATTTTTTTACAATTGTATATCAAATCAATCGAAAATGATCCAATCTAAACCGCATCAAATCTTTTGCACCTCATTGATTTATAAGAGAAAAAAAATATATGTTCAACCTAATTATATACCTCTTCTCCATCTTTTGCACCTCATTGATTTATATATAAAAAATAAATAAAAAATCGCATTCAATCTAATCATATTTTTTAATGAAGGCATCCAAATATCGTATGTTTCTTAATTGGAATTGCCCTACAAGTCTATTATTATCCATACAGGTAGGTAATGGTTTATCAACTTCCTTCTAACCTAAATAGAAAGCAATTAATACAAAGCAAAAGTGAGAAAGGGACCATTTTTCAGCATCCACGTTTAGATTAGAACAAACAAAAATTGTTACTGCAAGAACAGCAGACGAAAAATAAAACAAAATCTTTTGTCCAACTATTAGACGCTGTTATTGTTAGGTGATTCCAACCAACTTGGCATTTATGAGACCATCACTGCACCATAAAAGTCCATGTTCCACATAGAGTGAGCGTGTAAGATAGACACTATATTGTTGCAGAAAATAACAATAAAAAATATCATCACATTAATCCTACAATGAACAACATTGGTGTGGAAGTAGAAGAAACTGTAAGAGAGTTGAGACAATACTTCAAAACAGGAAAAACAAGAAGTGTTACATGGAGAAAAAATCAGCTCAAAGCTCTACTTAACCTAATTCATGAAAATGAAGATGCTATATCAAAGGCTCTTTACCAAGATCTTGGGAAGCATCCTGTTGAAGCTTACCGCGATGAGGTTATAATTTTTTTTAGGAGAAGGGAAAATTATTATTAATATATTATATTATATATGTGTTATTTTTATTTTTTAGTTTGATCTAAAATACAGTTAGTTATATATTAACTGATTTACTATGTCACATATTTTTCCATCAAATAATTAATGACTTGTTTGTAATTGCAATTTTTGTATTATTATACTGATCCTTTTTCTTTTTATTATATTTTCTTAAAATTTCTGTCCCAAAAAAGAAAAAAGAAATACTTAAAATTGTGTTGTTTTTAGTTCTTGAGAGAGTGATTACTTTTGTAGATTGGAGGGGTAGAGAAATCAGCCCAAAACTCTTTGGACTGTGTTGAAAAATGGATGGCTCCTAAGAAGGTAGGTTCTTATATTTACTTTTTAAAATTAATTTCCCCTTTAATAATCAAATCAAATTAAAGGGATTGGGTACTCCAACCTGTATTCATGGATACATATAGTTTCATTTGTCTATGACAATGACTAATTAACTGTTACTTGTTCTGGACACAGTTAAAGTTTTCAGCTGATTTGTCCCTATTTTTGTTGTTGGACTTATTATGTCTAATTATTTTCCCTGTTATTATGGATAATATTGCAGAGCAATATTCCTTTGCTTTTCTTCCCAGCAAAAGGAGAGTTACTGCCAGAACCACTTGGTGTAGTTCTCATTTTTTCTTCTTGGAACTTTCCAATCAGTAAGTCGCAAAATTTCCTACCCCACCTATTTTTTGGTATATTTGTTTCATATCCAATATTTTTTTTAGGGAATTTCTTTCATATTCAAACTAATGTCCACATCTTCATGAAATCATTAGTTACAATTTTAAGGTAATATAATTTTTTTTTAAGGGAAGGTAAAATAATTTTTGTTGGCTGATATATCCTTAATGTAGTGAAAATTAGATGGGAGGACTAATTAATGTAGGACAGTTGAGATGCAACTTAGTTAAGCTATTAACAAGAAAAAATAATTAATACTCTATCGATATTTTAAAGTGATAAATAATTTGATACTCCCGGTCCTTCCATCCTATTTTAAATGACATACTTTAAAAATATGTACTATTTACATAATATACTTTAACAATACTTTTCTACTAATATATAAAGACAAATAGTGACATATAAGATGTTGGATTCGTCTCAAGTATTTTCAAAATATCAAATCTTTATAATTTTTTCTAATAAATTATTAAAGATATTTAAGATCAAAATTGTGCATTAACATGTGTAACAAATCATAGAGGGAGTAATATTCTAAAGAAAACAATGTGAGACAAAGTGACTACTTGTAACCGCCACTATGCTTCAGAACTGTTCATGTACATGTCTTTAACTCTTCTAACAAAATCAGTAGTATTTGTTAGAGGAAAGCCATTGTGATTGCTTTTTATTTTTACAGGCATTGTGATTGCTTATACACACACAAAAATTGAGTAGAAAATATTAGTTAATTAATCGCTAATACAAAGTTTGTAAACCTTTCTATTAATTCTGGAATAAAAAATGCTCAAAGATTAAGGTACCATCTGACTCGTCAAGATTTTAATGTAACAGCAAGACGAGGAGGATTAAGCTCTAGAATGCTTTGATTATTGTCAAACGTTTGGTGTTTTAAAATAAACATAGATAAAAATGCTAATACATTTACACTATGCAGTGATGGCATTGGATCCAATAATTGGGGCAGTATCTGCTGGAAATGTTGTAGTTATAAAACCATCAGAGCAAGCTCCAGCATGCTCTTCATTTCTTGCCAAGTATCCTTCCTCACTACTTAGACACTAATGCCATAAAGGTCATTGAGGGTGGAGGAGATGTCTGTAAACAACTACTGCTACAAAAATGGGACAAAATATTCTTCACTGGTACTATTTTCCATAACAGCCAAATTCATTCATTGCACTAAACTTGTGGAATATGGAAATATTTACTAGTATATGAATTTTAATTTTATTGGTTCAACAATCATTATTCTTTCCTTTGAATTTGCATTCATTCATGCAGTAAGCACGCCATCAACTATTGATCAAGATCGGACAATCCAGATTTTAAGTACGATATTTTGGATTTTTTTTTAAAATAAAATCTGCATTGAAATCTGGATCGTTAAATCTCAATCCAACAATCACTTATGTGCTATTTGTGTGAATGCGTAGAATTGCTTACTGCATGCAATCTAAATTCGTTTCCTTTTGCTTATAATCTCAAACTGAATTCTTGTTCTAGATTTATCTCTGCATGGTGTATGACATTTTCAGGAAGTCCACGTGTGGCAAGCATAGTCATGTCTTCTGCTGCAAGAAATTTAACCCCTGTTACTCTAGAGCTAGGTGGAAAATGCCCTGCTATATTTGATTATCTTTCCAATCCTTCAGACTTTAAGGTAGTTCACATAATAGTTACTACCACATGTTTAAAAAATTGTTCGTGACCGCAAATTGTGGTCACGGCGTCAAGATTTGTGTTGTCTCTGCTACAACTGTGATCACATGGACTATATTTGACTATAATTGTTTGCAGTATTAAAATCGCGACACAAACACAAAGCGACCGTGATATAAAAAACTTTGGTTATTATACAATGTCACATTATTGAAGATCAAGGTCTAACTTAGTTTGATTTTTACCAAGATGGCAGTGAAAAGAATAGTAGGAGCAAAGTGGGGAGTCTGTAGTGGACAAGCATGTATAGGAATCGATTATTTGCTTGTTGAGGAGAAGTACTCATCTGAATTGGTATATTCATTGTATATTATAAGCTGTTATTTGTTCTTAATTAAGTTTTAATTTTCTAATAGTAACTTAGTATGTTTTTTGGTTTTTTTTTCTAGATAGAACTATTAAAGAAGTTCATGAGAAAATTTTATGGTGACAACATGATGGAGTCAAAGGCACTCTCAAGAATAATAAATAAGCACCACTTTGAGAGATTGTGCAATCTTCTTAAAGACCCTCTAGTTGCTGCTTCAATAGTTCATGGTGGTTCACTTGATGAAACAAACCTGTAATAGTAGTCTCTTCCTATAATCACTACACATTAATTTCTCTCTTTTCATTTTTCTTGTTTTTAATTTTAAGTATACTTGCATTTTTTTTTTGTTCCCATTTTTAAATTTGACATATAGTTTCATAGTTTAAAATTTTAAAAAAATCCACACCACTAAATTTTGGGCTTATTTTTGTTGATGTATTATGTTGAATAATGAATTGACAAGTCACGTGACAATGAGTATTTTTTGAGAAATATGATTTTTTAGAGTTTTAAATTTTTCCATTTTAAGTTTTATTATTTTAAACAAAAATTTTATTGATATGAAAATAAAATTTAATTCACATACGCATTGTCAAACTGCCTTTGACTTGTCAGCACATTATTCAAATTGACACCTTAGTAAAAATACTCCCTAAATTTAAGTGGTGGAGAAATTTTCTCAATTTTTAAAAATTGGGGTACTATTGAAAAATAGAATGTTTTGTAGGTACTAACCAATGAAATAACGGAAGTAAATAGTTGTCAAATTATTTCATCAGTTTCTTGCAACTTTGTCAGGTTTATTGAGCCTACAATATTGTTAGATCCACCACTAGATGCTGAAATCATGACAGAAGAAATCTTTGGTCCACTACTTCCAGTGATCACTGTGAGAAGAATCAGCAATTTCTCTTTTCGTAATCTTAATTCTCACATACAATGTGATTATTTCTTTGAATACTTAACTTGCCATCTATACAGGTGAATAAAATTCAGGAAAGTATTGAATTTATAAACTCAAGGCCAAAACCTCTTGCAATTTATGCATTCACCAAAGATGCAACTTTCAAGAAAAAGATTGTATCAGAAACTTCCTCAGGAAGTGTCACATTTAATGACACACTAGTTCAAGTACTGCTCCTCTTACCTCACTTAATTTTCATTTTGGACCCGTTTGATACATATTATAAAAAATGATTTTTATATTCAATAATTTAGAGATTAATTTTTACAGATTTCTAAAGAAAGTTGAATCTACTTTGTGTCTGGTTACTATAATAAAATCACTGTTTTGAAAAAATAAATTATTGAAAATATTCTCTACAAAGCTACTCAAACCCGGTTGTTACAGTTTTTTTAATTTTGGTGAAAAAAATCACTTTTTTAAAATAAAATAAGCACTTTTACAAGTTTTCATCCATTTGTTGTAAACTTAAAAAAAAATAGAATATGAAGAAAAAAATTTGTTTCATCCTTAAAGTGATTATTTTTAAAAATTTATTTTTTTAAAAAAAAAACTGCAACGAACGAGCCTATCAAGCAATGAATATTGTTATTTTTTTTATATAATCATGCAAAGAAAAATGTGATGTTTATATAGTATAATTATAATTATTAGTGTCATTTTATTGTATGTGCAGTTTTTATGTGATACACTACCATTTGGAGGTGTTGGGAAGAGTGGTTTTGGGAGGTACCATGGGAAATACTCCTTTGACACATTCAGCCATGAAAAGGCTGTATTGCATAGACACCTTTGCCTTGAAATTGAGCCAAGGTATCCTCCTTGGAGTAAGTTCAAGCTAGAATTCCTCAGATTGGCATACAGGCTGAATTACTTGGGACTGGTACTGCATATGGTGCTACATATGTTAGGATTGAAAAAACACAACTAGATCAATTCCTCAACTACAATGCTTCTCTATCTCAAATATCTATTGATTTGGAATGCATTACAGGCTTTGTTGTAATAAGAAAAGCTCCAAGTAGTAGATTCATCTCCCACAGTACGTTCTGACGCCTTTCACCGTGGTTTTAAACATGTTCTCGATTTAATAGTTTAAATTAATAAAATCATATTCTACTTATAGTTACTTTAAAACAGTGATTATGTTAGATGATGTTAGTTTTATGAGCTTATCTTTGTTTGTTATTATATTATCATGTATATCTTAATCTTTTTTTGTGAAAATTGGGTATCATTAGAGATGAATCCCTCAAATCGAATAAGATCACAATGGACAACAAAAGGTTTAACGATCTTGTTTTTTTATAGATAAATGTATATGTCATCTTAATCTTCAAAAGAAATTGTAAGGTTCAATAACGTAAACAATAATTAACTTGATTACTCAAAAACAATGTAAACTTTAATCTAATAAATTTAATTCAGAATTTGACATGGCCATGGGATATGAAGAACAATAGCCTCACTAGTTAATGATATTGACAACAAGAAAATTGTACCTATATCCATTTCTTGCAACTATACCTTTGTTTACTGGTTGCATGACTCCATTCATCATTGCAAGGAGAAAACAAATGCAAGCAAAACAATCTTTTTTTTCTTGAGAAGGTTCCTCTCAGCATAATCTTTGTAGTGGTGCACGGTAAACAACTCCAACTACACCAATGTTGATTTCCCTCCTTATCCACTTCCCCTCCCTCATTTGTTCCTTCCCCCTCACCTTCCACAACCAAATACTCGGTTGTTTTTTAGTTCCTCTTAGCCATATGTTCATGTAGTTGTAATCATTGTTGTTGTAGGTATCAAACCTCAATTTCATTTTTGAAAGGTCAGATTTTGGTAGTCTACACAATGCATGAACCCCGGGAACCAGTGTCGGCTTTGTTTCTTAAGTGATGTGAAAATTTTGATTGATGAGTATTGATTGCCCCCAGCCGTGTTGTTATTCATCAGACTCATCAGATTTTCTTAAGTAATTTCAAAACACAATACTTCAACAGAGAGGATGTCCGGCTACTTAATTTGGGAAATTAGGGTTTTTCTCTCTCTATTTCTTGGTCGAAACGGAAACAAAAAATGAATGTGACTTGATACAATAGAATCAAGGAAGGGGTGTCCCTAGTACACTTTTAAAGGCATGGAAACTGGGTGTCTTTAATGTTTGCGTTCATTCACCTAAAAGTTTTGCAGTCAAAGGGAGGGAGATGCTCAGCTCTTGGTGGAAGAGAAAATAGGAGAGAAAATTTTCCAATTTAACCTTTGGTTGTGTATTGTACGTTACCTATGGTGGTGGTGCATGAAAGAAATAGCCTTTTCCCATATCCAAACTTCATTAACTATGGTGGTGGATCCAAATTGAGGATCACACACTAAAAAAAAGTGCAGCCGTGGATATGAAGGCACGGTTGCTAGATCTTTAGGTTTTATAAATCAATATCTAAGATAAGATTTGAAAACCAATAAAAAGTTACAATGTGCAACATGAGAAAGAGTGTGTGTGCACCAATAGTCTCACCATCACGACTACAACTACAAAGCAACGAAGGAGGAGTCCTCACAATGGAAAGTCTTTTAATCAAAAGGTTGTCCAGCTTTGAACTCTCACCCCCTAACTCGAGTTTTGTTTTGGCTATGCTAATTTTTCATCTACAAGTAGTACACGCGATAACTCACCTACATGCATATTACATCCTTCAGCTAGAGTAACAGACCACTCTGTTGTATCGTTGCATCATCCATGTGACAGGATGTAAAAATCAGTTATTTGCTATTCCGCTACTCAGATTAGGAAACACAGACAGTAATCCCTTCTATCAATTTGAATGGGAATGCGCACACAAAAGGCACACATGGCATAAAATCATTAGAAAGAAAAGCAATAAAAAGGACCAGTTATCAGACATGCAAGTTAAACACAATATTCCGGGTTTGTTTCCTCATACTATCAAATGAGGTATAATTCCAATTTACAGGAGAGTTGCTAAGCGTTTAAAGGCATCCTAGTTTCTCAAAATGCCTTTCTCCACTTGATATTTATCCTTTTTGAAAGGATAATCCTCTATTCTAGTTTTATGAATTTATCACCAGTTATTATACTTTATCATCATGGAACCACCATCTTGTCTCCTTGGGAGATCTTCCATTTCTACAGTTCTTTACATAGCGGTCATTATCTTCAGGCCGTTGCTGTAGAAGAGATCAAGTCAGAGTTGTTAAGTAAACTGATATATAAAACCATTGGATGATACATCACAGCAAAATATGCACACACATTCAGGCATGTGTACATGGATACTGAAATTATACGGGAAAAACAAAAGGACACACAATATGTACAATAGATTCACACCTTAACGGTTGAGCTTGAAAGCATCGAGAGAATGCTGATGCATACAGAACTAACAGTCATGGCAGGGGACCACGAATCATACAATATATCTGCATAATTTCATAAAGCATATCAAATATCAGCTTACTGCTAAATATTAGACCCTAATCAATCATGTTATTATTTGGAGCTGCTTTCTACTATAATACACAAAAACTAACAAAAAGAATCAAACGCACAAATGAGAATATTATTATCTATTATTATGACAAGGTAAATATCCCTAATCATCAAATTTACAAAATGGAAAGGTTAAAGCTGAAGTATTTTATGTATCACCGATACTACCGAGGAGTTGGAGACAGCTTAATGGTTCTTAATTTCGAGACAAAACTTAATGGTTCTTAATTTCGTTCCCGGTTATTAACCACCAAGATAATTATTATTTTCAAAACAAGATACTTACCTTAAAAAAATTAACTGACCGATTCCACTCATAATATCTAGACTAGATGAGAAGGGGTTGATTGAACGAAGGATATAATCACTAACAATTCACACCTTAGTACTTACTTACATTCCCACTTTCTATTGTCATTCTTCTTAATAATTCCATCTCTTAATATTAGAAAAATTACAGATAGAAACTCTAAAATAAAATTTGACCAACCATGGAAGATATATCTTCAAGTGAAACATCAATATTTCATTTGGAAAGTTTTAAATATTTTGCAGTGATAACTACCATTCAATTCACCCCTGAATAGATAGGAAGAAACAGAGAAAACAAGAGAATCGACTACAAGCAAAAATTCAGGAGAAATTTGTATGGTTTCTGAGAGTAATACCTCCAGCCGATAAAAACATAACTTTGTAATATCGAAACTAAACTTGACACTTGTGCATCAAAATCAAAATACATGGTGGTTAGATGACTACGAATGGTTGGGTTTATCATTCTAACAGTACATAATAATTTCTCCAAATTTAGGCCTTGCAACTTCAAAGACACTTATATGACTACGAATGCTTAAATGTTTCAAAAATTGCAAACAAGATTTTCAGGCATAGAAACATAAACAAAAGCTCGCTTGAAGAAATGTGAGACTCTGCATACAAACTTTCAACTATTCCTAGTGCACACACTAGACTATCAGAGCATTAATATCTTTTTCTCAGGTTCCCTTCAAATTCATAGTGCCAACATATTCAACAGTAACCACAACCAAGTCTTATCCCACTAGTTGGAGTTGCCTACCTAGATCCAACGATGCCATAATGTTTTATCAAAAATCATGTCTGTAGTCAAAACTCAAACTATTAACCTCAAGGTCTTTCTTGATAGTTTTGCCAATAGTCTTCCTCTACCTAGCAATTGGGCTACCCCCCATCAAAATTTGCTCTCCATACTACAGAAGCTACCGTCTCCTTCACACATGCCCAAACCTTCTAAGTCGAGATTTAACAATATTTTCTATAAAAGGTGCTACCTCAACTCTCTCTCTAATAATGCTATCATTCCTAACCTTATCTCGCCTTGTATTTCCACTCATGGGGCACAGCATTCTCATCGCTTGCTACACTAAATTTATTCTCATGTTGGCATTTTTATCCCGCAACACTCTGTTGCATACAACTTTGTCGGTCTTAGTTGTAAGATTAAAAAAAATCTTTTAGCTTGAGCAATACCTTTGGATATTCAAAGTCATTTGCCATGCTTTTTCTAACAATTTTTAACAAGAAATAATAGATGTGAATATATGACTTAAAGGGAACCAACCGCAAAGAACAATGAAGAAATATTCATCACACAATAACAGTAAATGAAGTGCCAGAACATGAATGGCAGAAAAGCTCATATTTAAAACAAATAAACACTAACGAATACAAAAAACCAGCAATAAAATGCTGTGCTACCCCCCAAGAAAAACACAAAGTGCAAAGGGTAACAAGAACATCTTACAGGTTAAGTAAATGACAAAATTTTACATGATCTTTTCAAATTTTTAGTCTATCTCTTTTTTAATATAGATTAATTTTTTGGCATCATATTAAAATCTGTTGATTTTTAGTTGAGATTAATAGACATGAACTATCAATGTCGACAAGGGTACGGTGACATCCAATGACAGCTCACTATTCTGCCACTTCATACCATTAATTTCAAGTTGCAGTACAATAGTGGACATGTCACAGAATGGTGGATATGATCGATGTCAGTATAAATATTTTACATTGCCACTACCTTCCCTTTGAACTCTAATGAGATATTATTAATAACGCAAAATTAAGAAATTTTGACCTCTAAAGATTTGTTCTCCCCTGAAACAAAGTAAATAGCATACTACATACCTAAACAAATATGCCCGTTGCTATAGATATGGGGATGCATTGGGGCCGGATTCATAAATATGACCTGCGAATAACCATCCAAAACATAAGTCACGGCAAAACTAACCACAAGATGGTGAAACTGTAAAGAAAATCCTTAATCCAGTGGCTAATTAAACACCTGTGGAGCTTCCATTGGGTAGTGCTCCGGGAAATCGACCTGAAGCTTGTAGGTCTCATTAGCATAAAGTGTCCCAGGAGCTCCAATCACTTCAATAACCCACCTTTGAGAACCAAAATAACAAACCGTCAATAACCGTAAGGAAAATGATATTTTGACACACAAAGTTGGCATTTGACATCAAATTTTGATATCAATTTGGATGGTTAACAGTAACACAATTCAAATATGTAGTTAATCATGTTCAGTGGATGGTTAATGAATACAACAAAGTGATGGAACTCATAAACCAACAGAACAGAATTAACCACGATGATTTTGAATGTTGTTAACCACAACATCCAAGTGTTCAAATATACAGATATCCATTAATCATCAAAATTGTGTTCAAACATACATGATATTCATCAGTCATGATTTTGTGATCAAATATACACTTGAAAATTGTGGTCAGCAACATTCAAAATTGTGGTTAGATGGTCTTCAGCACGACACTACTGATCGAAGGTGTGATCGGTCAATGTCTCACACCAACACATGTGGTTATATATATATATATATATATGATCGAAGGTGTGATCGGTCAATGTCTCACCAATCACATGTGGTTATATATATATATATATATATATATATCATTTTCTCAAATTATTATCGGTGACGTGTCCGTGTCGTGTCCAAAGTCAGTGTTCGTGCTTCATGGTTAAATGTGTTTGATAGACTACGAGTCATGACACCTTGTTATATTCATTAATCATCCACTAAACATAATTAACCACATATTTGAATTGTATTAACCATCTAATTTGTCCAATTATATGTCAATTTTTTTTTTCAAATTAACAAACTCGAACTAAAAAAATCAAAAAACCTAATCTAAAAAATAAAACTTGAAAAGGGGGAAATAGTTCCAGACCCATTAGCAAAAAACCCATTTCACCAATTTCAAAAATTCGAATAAAAAACAAAGTAAAACATCAATTTCACACTGATTTGAATAGAAAAAAAATAAAAAATTGTGAAGCATTGATATATACCTTTGAAGATTATCGCTGACTTTGTAGTTGAAACCAGCAGGGGGATTAATCTGCCATTCAACGAGCTCTTTCTGAAGCCTATTGGAGGCAATCTTACTGAGATTCTGAAAAACACGAATTGGAAATTTCAACAAACAAAAAAAGAGTGATAAAAAAAATGGAAGAGATGAATTGGAATGAAAGAAACCTTGCGAGAGGAAGTTGAGGAGCTAGTCATGTTTTCAGAGAAGAAGAAGAAGAAGAAGAAGAAGAAGCGATTTTGACCGAAGGGAGAAAGAGAGCGTATCGGCGACTAAGGTTTACTAACGCGTTTACCCCTTTTCGAAGATAGTATCCTTAACTTTTTTATTTGTTCCCTCACCTTTACTCTAATTTTCTTTTTTAACAAATTTTACTCTACTTTTTTTAGTTTTTTTTTTTTTTGCGTTTTCTCTTTCCGTTCTTTTTATTGTGTTAATGAGTATAGATTACGAATATTAATTTTATGAAATTTAAATTAAAATTATTTTGATTGTAATTAAAATTATATGTATGTATAATACCTATTTTATACTCTAATGATGTAACAAATTATATTTATTTTTTTAATGATGCCAACAATATAACAAATATAATATAAATTTTTATCTTTTTAATGACACCAACAAAATAATATTTTTATAGTCAAATTTGTTTAAGGGTATAATTGAAAGTGAAAAAACAACACAAAATCATGGAACAAAATCACAAAACCAAAAAAGATAGGTGGTCTCGGAATTTGTAAGGCAAGGGATGCTAACACTTCTCAATTAGGAAAGCCGGTTTGGAGTATTCACCAAAACTGCGATTCTTTATGGGTTCATGTGCTGAAACACGAGTGTATTAATGATGAAGTGTTTCTAAATATAAACAAGAAATCGGGATCGGGAACTTGGAATGTTATAATGAAAGCACTTCTGGCCCGTAGGGAGGAGTTTGAATTTCGGTTGGGCGATGGAAACTCCTCCTTCTGGTACACTAATTGGTCAGGCACAAGTAAATTAGCTAAAAAGGTTTTCTTTGTGGACATTCATGATTTGCATATGCGAGTGAGGGATGTTTATGTTAATGGAACCTGAAATTTTAATTTGTTATATACTAATATTCCAATTGTTGTCAAGGAGTTTTTGCAATCGATTCTTATGTGTCTGCATCCCACGGTGAGGGATTGTTACACCTAGAAAGGAAATTTGAATGGTCTATACTCAGCGAGGGGTGGTTATTTTTAGCTTAACATATTTGAATTTGTTGGTAATCTTACAGACGACATCTCATGGTCATGGTTGTGGCACATCCCTGCTCCTGAGAAATTGAAATTTTTTCTTTGGACAACGTTACAAAACTCTCTCCCTACCAGATCGATGTTGCGCCATCGTGGTATGATCCAAATGAACCTCTGTCCGCAGTGTAATTCAGAAGTTGAGACCATATTCCACTACCTCAGGTAGACATGGCAACACAACCCGCACCCGCCGGGTTCCACCCGCCCCCGCCCCGATTTTAACAGGGAAAAGCCGAATTAACTGGGTCTGGGTGCGGGTGCGGGGAAAACCCGTGGTTTTAATGCGGGGCCGGGGCCGGGGTCGGGGGGTAGTCACACCCGCCCCGCACCCACCCCCGCCCCGCACCCGTATATGCGAATTTACCAGATTACCCTTATTTTACCCTTAAATTAGCAAGTATATAAGGAGAAGGAACCTGAAAACCTAATTTCCTCTTAAACTTCATCACTCATCAGCCGTGTTCTACTTCACTGTTCACCTCACATCCACCGCCGGATTCACCTCACATCCACCGTGTTCCGCCAAATCGCAGCCGCCGCCGCTTCTCTCCTTCCTTCCACTTAGAGCTGTCAAAACGGGCTACCCGGCCCGTTTCGGGCCGGCCCGAGCGGGTTGCGGGCTTTTTAGGGCCGGGCTAAAAAGCCCTGTTTAAATTCGGGCTAGAATAATAGAGCCCGAGCCCGGCCCTATACGGGCTCCCGGGCTCTCGGGCCGGCCCGCACGCACCTATTTTTTTTTTTTTAACATAGTTGTACCATGTAACATAAAAAAATCTTAGCATAGGAATTTTTTTTGGGAAATAACAGAACGTGATTATTGGTAGTAGTGGCAAATAGGCAGAATCCAAAAATATAAAAATAAAAACTCACCTTTTTGATAAAAATATACTTAAAACATTAGATCATTTTGATTTAAAAAAATAAAACTCACCTTTACAATAAATGAAATGAGTTTGAAGAAGAAAATGAAAACTTTATACAGAACAATAATGCAGAAATTCAAGCAAAAAATGTACGAAATTAAGAAGATTCTGAAGTTGACTCATGCAAATCCAATAAGCAAAGCTAATTTTTGTTGTTTATGCGGGCTGCCGGGCTACCCGTAGCCCGTACGGGTAAGCCCGAACGGGTTACGGGCTTTTACGGGCCGAGCTAAAAAGCCCTGGAAAAATTCGGGCTGCAATTTTTAAGCCCAAGCCCTACATTTTTTTTGGGCTTTCGGGCCGGCCCATACGGGCTGGCCCGTTTTGACAGCTCTACTTCCACTGCCACCGGAAAAGTAAAAACTAAAACCCTTTTTATTTTTTATTGAATTTTATTGAATGTTATTACTTATTACTTATTATGGAGACTTTATATCATGTGTTTGGAGGATTAAAAGCGAAATCCGTGCATCTAAAATCGATCTACCGAAATCCAAAATAAATTGCGCTTGTGTGTTAATATATATAAATTGGTAATGAAAGGATTAGCAAGTTTCCGGTCCATCAAAGCAAACTAGCTTTCAATGTTTGTATGCACGCATGTGAACAACGATTAACTACAACATGAAATGACTACGAGTATCTGAAATGAACAGGTTTTTGTCTGACGATATGAACAATTTTGAATGAGTTAAACTGAAATGATCGGTCAAAGTTACTTAGTGTGAACTAGTGGTGAGTGGTTTTGGTAATTAACAAGTCATGTGTTTAAATCACTGTGATTACATTGTGCAAAAACACAAGGAAGGAAAACAATATTGTACTAACAGACTAAAAAGTAGGTTGATATAAATGCTCTGCTCTAGAATAGTATTTAGGGAGTAAGTACAACAACTAATTATAATCATAATCAGCTTAAAATGCACTTACACACAATCCTTTTATTGAATAACAAGTGTTGACAAAAACCTCTGACTAACTGATGCCATATACATTTTTCCCCAGACTTTTAATGTTTTACTGATTTTTTGTTCTGTTTTTGTGTTTTAATGTTGTTGGTTTTTATAAGGGTTGGCAAATGATGTTAAAAATTTGGACAAAATTTGAAGATGTTCTAAGCTTGTTAGAAGCTTTTGTTTTAATTATCTTCTCACTAAACAGGTTTTTTAGAAGCTTTTGTTATTAGTTCTTTTTGTTACTGTGAAAAAAATAATTTTTTTTACTACAATTTTCGCGGGTGGGGTTAGGGCGGGGCTGGGAAACCCGTCCCCGTTGGGGGTAGGTTTGGGTGTACAATTTCTATCCCCGACAGGGTTTGGGGGCGGGGGCGGGGCTGGGTACAGTGAAACGGGGACGGCGACGGGTATGTTAAAACCCGCCCCCGCCCCGCCCCGTTGCCATGTCTAACCTCAGGGATTGTGACTTTGCAACTCGTCTTTGGTAAACTATTGGCTTTAATGACTTATCTTTCTTCCAAGGGGATGATCTTTAAGTTTGGTTGCGTCGTGGTATTGATGGCCATTCTAGATTTCTGTTTTTGTCCACTTGTTGGTGGTTATGGTGCGCTAGGAATAGCTTGTGTATGGAAAACGAGGTTGTTTCTCCCTATTCTATTAGGATGTGTACATACAACTATGTTAATATTATGGCTAAGTATTTCCTCAAGCAGCATCTAGTTCCACTCATGCGAGTAATAAAGTGGAACGATAAGGGTTGTAATGGCATGATTTTGAATGTTGATGGTAGTAGCCTTGACAATCCTGATGTCTCCGGTTTTGTGGGTTTGCTTAGGAATGAGGATGGTGCTTGGATCCATGCCTTTGCTGGAAATATAGGCTTCTCTGACATCCTCTATGCAGAGTTATTAGAAGTTTATCACTGGTTACATATGCCTGGGAGTTTGGTATTTCAGAGCTATGGTGTTATTCTGACTCAAAGACCGCAATCAAGTTGATATTTGAACCCGTCAATGATTGGCATAACTACGCTACAATTATTTATAACATAAAGTAGCTCCTCTCCAGGGATTGACACGTTCACGTGCATCACACCCTTCGGGAGGGGAATGCCTACGCCGACTATCTTGTTAAGCTTGGAGTTGGTAGCCACGAGACCTATCGTTCTATTGCAGTTCCTCTAGGCGGAATTAGCCTACTCCTACTAGATAGTTTTTCCGTTCTCCTTTTTTGTTTCTTTTCACCTATTGCACCCAAAAAAATATAGTATAGATATATAAAAAATATATATAGAAGAAATATTTATCACCGATAAATATTTAAAAAATATTGGACAAATATTTATAATTTATAAATAAAAAATATAAGGGGCCTTCAAAAAAAAAAATTACAAGGAATATATATTTGTCAATGATGCGTAAATTAATACGAGACAAATAGTTTTCATGGGTAAATATTTGTCACTGATACATAAAAAAGAATAAATATTTGTCATTAACAAATAGTTAAGAAAAACCACGTGGTAAATGTTTATCATTGATCCGTAAAGAAATATGGGACAAATATTTTCCCCTGATATATAGAAAAAGGGTTACTAGAGTTTCCCCTTTCCATTTGAGCGATTTTCGGTTTATCCTTCTAATTTGTCAGGTGACGATCGAGGAATCAAAATGGTTGTTCACGGTGCTCCGGTGTGGTGGAGGTTGAGTCTTCACTGTGAAGGATAAAGGTGCCTGCAAGCACATTAGCACTCCAACACTCAAGTCCGTATCTGAAATAGGTGGCTATGTGCGAAATGTGGTAAAAGTGAAGTGTACTTTGAGGGTGACGTTGAATCATCCTTATATAGGCGCACAAAACGCTAACGGTCCCTACGAAGTGCGGCGCCATCTTAGGAGGCCGTTGGTAATGACATGGACATCGAGGATGGAGTCAAGGCGTACTCTATAACACCCTGAACCCCGAGACTAATAAATAATAAATCATTCAATTTATCAACCAACAAGGTGTTACTATTCGCCAAACATCTCGTACCAAATTCTCATGATAAAAATTTCATCAAATATTTAACAGATCACAACGGAAACAAGAATCTATCTCAACAATATAATCTCGGGTCACATCATAAAATCTCAAAGTATAAATATATCAACTACATGATCATATAGATCCATCAACATCAAATCCAACAGAAAATAAGGCAACCCCCTAAATCCTAGATCAAAGCATCTAATATAGACTCCTCAAAGCAAGAAAACGAGTAGGCATCACGTCATCCTCATCATACTCACAAGCAAAGCTAGTCCTCAACCTGCACGTCTACACCACGAGGATGCAGGTGACCAAAAAACCACTGGAGGGTAAGATATACGTTCAACATAAAGGAATTATAAACGCATGTAAGTTCAGGCAAACAACATCTTCATATAAGCATACATCATATTAAGCCTAGTTATAATTATACAACATGCATAACGTATTTTCATCAACAAATAATCACCAAGTTAAATACATGTCAATCACAGCTCATTAACGAATAATCACCAAGTCAAATACATGTCAATCACATCTCATCAACATCATCAGTTACACAGTTACCAAATAGATGCACAAGTTCACACCAAAATATTGCCACATACGACTCATCATGTTCATGTAATGCGCCTAAAAGGACTCTACATGCATGTGGTACCGATTTTGGATATCAAAGTTATGTTACTGAGTGATCCCCCATCTTTACATAATTGGATAATCAGAGTTATATTACTGATTTGCCCCCATCTTTATATACCCGTCTTTGCATATGAGTGACTTATGAATGCATGGACCCACATATAGACTCGTCAATTCACACCAATCATACACCGCATTGTTATATAATTCACTCCATCATATAACATATCATCACCAAATCAACACACCAATTTGCATCATCAAATCATATACGGCCATACATTAACAAGTCAATTAAATCAAGGTGACATATCATCATAATCATCCATTCATCAGCATATCATAGTCATCATAACCAAACATCTTCATTCAATCTCTTTCACATAGTTCACAATTCATGCTTAGTAAAACAAAGTTCCATTCATCCATCACCAACTAACTCATCACCATTTCGTCGCATTCTTATCAAGTTACATCATCATTCATACTCCATTATCAATTCACAAGTTTACAAACATCTTCTAGTTCAATCCTAGTTAATTCTCAAGTCCATTACTAACCAATTCAATTCCTAAGTTATCTTCCAACATAGGCTATGTTAATTAATCCAATAGATCTTAATTACACTCCAAATGATTAAGTTTAAGGGTTTGGGACCCAAAGACATGCCTTAGATACTTTACGTAAGCAAAAAAAATGAAGTTTCAAGCTACAGAAGGGAACACACGATCATGCTTATCAAACGCACGGTCGTGCGTTGTTGATTTTGAAAAGGCCGTGAGAAACGCACGGTCCGTGCGATTGGGACGCACAATCGTGCGTTCTACACAGACAGTGAAAAACTGATTTTTCTTGCGTTTCGGCGCGGAAAAATCTCATTTGACGACATCCTTCGGTCCTAAGCACACCAAACTCGATCCAAATTATTAACCTATCATTATCTAATCAATTATTCTTCAATCTTCACCTTAATCAATTTAATTATGCTCATTTCTATCGTTAATTATCATAATTCAAACTTAACTCAATTATCGTCTCAGAACTCATTTTAACACATTAACTCATCACCCAAACATATCAATAACAACAACAACAACAACAACCCTCCTTCAAATTCTACAACATAACACTCATCTATTTCAATTAACATAACACTAACTTAATCCAAACAACAACAATCTTCATCATTTTCACCAACTTATTCATAATTGTCAAGAATGCAACAACAACAACTTCACCCATGACAAAATCAACATAATCTCATGAATTCAACATTTAACATGTACACATAATTAAAATCAACAATTAAACCATAATTCAACACCAATTATCATGTTCTTCACCAATTTCCTCAAAACACACAAACATACCAAATTATCATAACCAAACATGAACTTTAACACTATAACAACATGATTTCATCAATTTTCACATACCCAAATTAACCACAAGCAATTAGAGCACGAATTTAACACATAATCAACATTTAGTTCATGAAGTTAAAGATAATTCAAAAGACCCACAACTACCCAATTGCTCATAAAACCTAAATCGTGAAAATAATTTTCCCTCTTACATCTAATCTTCACAAAAGCTAGCTTTCGAAGTAGAATCTCCCTATTCTCCCTCTTGCTCTTGAGTTCTCTTCACTTTCTCTCCAAGCTTCTTCTATTGTTTATGAAAAATGATTTTGACCTAATTTGTCACAACACACACTATTCTATTTATATTGTGGGTTTGAGTCACTTACACTAATGTGCTTAGTCTAATTTCATTCACCACAATAAACACTACTCTTTTACTCCACTTAAAAAAATATTACACGGTGTAAACCATAATTTGCTCAAACACTATTTAACCCTTTAACCCTAATTTTTTTTGGATAAATACTTGTCCCTGATAAATATAAAAAAGAACATAGGACAAATAACTATCATTGACACTTAAAAAAACACTAGACAAATATTTATCACAGATAATTATAAATTATTTCTTCATTAAGGTGGATCATTTTATATCTTAATATGGGAGGTAACTAAAAAAACACTACAATATTTAATAAATAATTTTGATCTTAAAAAATAAAGAAAGGAAAACTAATTTTAAATAAAAATATAGTAACTATTAGCTTAAAAAGGTCTCATTTTAGAATTTACTTCAGGCCTCAATATGTATTGGATGGATCATTATATTTGTTAAAGAATCAAATATGGTAAAAATATCTTGAAACTTGTATAACCAACCTTTTAACAATGTAAAAAATGATATCTTCAATACAAAAGTTATTTATTTTTGTTTCCTTAATAAGTGTCAATGTGGCGTAGTTAGGCATGATCGTTAAATTAAATATATGAAGTAAAGGAAATAATATTGGGGACACTTGTTAACAAAACTAAAAGTAGTAATTTTACATTAGAAATTAAAGTTTTTAAACTGTTAAAAAGTTGAATTCATCACTTTTTATCATTTTCCAACAAGATATTTATATTTGTGTTCTCTTATTGCAGATGGATGAAGTAGTAGTATATGGCATGGGGGTGGGGTTAGACATGGAAGAACTCCATCCAGGTAAATATCTATATATAACCAAAATGAGTGAAGACTATCCCAAAAAAAAAAAACAATGAGGGAGGACAAAATAAACGATTGGGGTTGATTAGGTGAACCCAATAAGAGCATCCCATTAAATGATTGCTTTAAGCCCTAGATCTTCAGAATCTCCCTCTCAATATGTGTATCCCCACTCTCATTTATATCTCTCTCCCTAGGGAACGACAAAAAGAAGTTTCTTCCTTCTTAAACTTTGATTCATTCATCACCGCTCTCTCTCCTTCTCTAACCCCCAAAAAAACCCAGCTGCATGAGCTCATCAAGTCACCGCCATAAACAAAGCTATTGCTAGGGTTTGATTAAAGTCATCATAAGAAAGAGAAAGAAGAGTTTTTTTTTTATAATATGGGATGGATTATAGGACTATGGTCTTTAATGGGTACTTTTTTATTATGTTGGTGGTTTTTGTGTATGAAGAAGGAGAATAAAGTGAAGATGAATACGAAGAAAGGAAAAGTTCCAAGAGGGAACAAAGGTTGGCCTTTACTTGGAGAGACCCTTGATTTCATTGCTTGTGGATACACTTCTAACCCCGTCAGCTTCATGGAAAAGCGCAAGTCTTTGTAAGATCCACCTTCTTTTCTATTATTTGATCATTCCAATTTACGCTTCTTATATTAGTAATTGTCATTTGTACATTTTTTGGTATCTTCATCTTCTTTCATTCTCAATGAGAGGGAAATGACATGCATGCTCAACATAACACTTTTTTTTTTCCTTTTCATTTTTGGTTCTTACATTTTTGTTGAATACACAAATTTTTGTAAGTTAGAGGTTATATTAGTTTTAGGGATTTAACTTGGAACTCTTCTTAAAAATTCGTTCTGTGTCCTTTAATTCACAAATCGATCCACCTACGTGGTACATTTTTGGGTTGTTACTTATCTTCTCTAAAAAGACAGGTTGGAAGTTAGAACATTACATCATTGATGAGTACAAGTGATTTCCCGATTGACAAGAACTATCAATGGTCAATTTATTTAGAAAGATATGTTTGTGATTCTTAAAGAGGAATATCCATCATCTAGAGTCTATATGTACACATGTAGATGAAAACTAAAAACCATAAAAGTTTTTGTCTGTCTTCCCTGTTCTTCTTCTAGTCTATTCTTTGTGAAGGCCCAACTTTAAGAAGCCTAGTGTGGTCCTTTACAATATTCGCATAGAGTATATTTTTATTGGTGACCATGTGTGGGCAATAATTTTGTCCTTCAACGTGGTCCACATATACACTAATGAAGCACCATGTAGGAAAAAAAGTATTAGTTTTTTTTTAATGTATTCTCTATGCAAACTGTAATGGATGATACAATTTTCCCTCAAAAGATTTAACATTGATGCATTCTTGTATCTGAACTCGATTTCAAAATCTTTAGTTAAGTTGAAAGAGATGACTTGTTATCTCATCAAAATGCTTTTTCGATAGCGAAAAAATATTAATTAAATTAAGATAGTAACTATTACCACGAAAATAAAGAAATATTCAATTATCATGTTGCTTCTTTCTAGTTTCTTTAATTTTAATGTTTTGTCACATCAAATTAATTATTTTAGCACCCTTTATAGCTTTAAGTGCATGATTGGGAGAAATGGATCACAAATATTCAAAACATAAAACGAAAAAGAAAACATCTAAGGATTAATAAAGAGAAGCATTTACTAAATTGTGTGGATGGATTAGCACATTAGTTGTATGTTGGTGGGTAGTGAATTGCATCCTTTACATAGATAACCAACCTCCTAATTTTCCTCATAAAGCATTCTTGATCTTATTGGAGAAACCAAATTAGTTTTGAATTGTTATTCTTAGTCACCATAGCTATTTTTGCTACTCCCTTCGTCCATATTAAGTGACACAGTTGATCCCGTCACATATACCAATGCATATTTTGTATTTTTAATATTTTTAATTATCTATTAGAAAAAAAAATATGAAAATTTAATATTTTGAAAATATTCATCGAGACGAATCCAACAACATCTTATATGATATTATTTATCTTTATATATTAGTAGAAAAATACGATCAAAGTATGTTAAGTCAATATTGCACATTGTCAAATAAGTCATCTAATATAAGACAGAGGAAATAATATTTTTTATGGTCAATATTTAAAAGGCAAAGGTGAGTCAGTTAGAGTATAGATCCTCTTCATTTCTTAAAAAAATCGACATATCCATTACTATAATTTTGGTGTATAATGTCTGGTTAATCTCATAAATTTTAGAAATATGTGCATTTATATCATGTGTTTATTCCAAAACAATATTAATAATGGACAATACTACCATTTATTTTAAGAAATGAAGAGAATTTCAACCCAGTTATTTTGCATGTTTCACTCTGAAGTATGTATGTGTTGCGTGAAACTAACAAAATAGAAATGAATGCAATTAATGTGGAAAATTAATTGTCAAGAAATGGGTAAATTTCACTTGCTCAAAAAAGAAAAATAAGTAAATGGTATTTCACAATTTCTATGTAAAGGATACCTAGCCTATAGTCTACCAGTGTCATCACAACCTATACCTTTAAATTGAATTGAATGAATGTAGCTCAAGAAATGCAGGTACAGATTACGGGGTTTTGGAACATTTAACCCTCTTTCATGTTACAGGTTAATAAATGTTACTCTTTTTATTAGGTTGTACCGTTGTAGGCTTGCAGCTTCTAGGGAGAGGAGCATATATTCAAAGAAGTATAGAAACAGAAAAAGCATGCTTCTACATTAATTAGAGTTAGCTATACATACTAGTAGAACCTTAGCTTAGTGTTAACTGCAGTAACGTTTGCTTCTGCAGGCAGTAACCATACCCAATAGTATTATTCTTTCCCCCAAGCCTCAAACTTCATCTTAAAATAATTAAAATTAGTTAGGAACATTATGATTTTGGAAATAGATTCCTTATGGTTCGCTGTCACTAGTTATTATAGTTAAAGATTAGACAATTGAGACTGATTACCAAAACTACTATAATGTGATACTCCAATTTCTATCAAATAGTATTTTGGGTACGATCGAAATAGATCGTATACTATTAGTGTTTAGAAATTGGATCAGTCATCGACCTAATGAGAGCATTGAGTCAGTAGATCCTTGATCTAACGTGTGTTACTCATTAAACCACATGAATTGATTTATTTTAAAATTATAAATTACTAAATAAATCATTTATTAATATTGTGTGTGTGTGTGTACACACACATTATATATTTTGTCCAACTTACGACAACTTGCAACATATATGGTAAGGAAAGTTTATTTACCAAGGTTCAACTCTTTGGCTCTTAATGTGGTTGAATCAACCAATTTTTTTTTTTATTGTTCAATCGAATTACAATCAAGTTGATAGCATAACCAATATGATTGTTTGACGAGACTGTTTATATGTTTGGTTTTCCGTTAAAGTGGTTGGACTAGTCGGTCCCAAACTTAAAACTATGCTTACAACTACTGCATTGTGCGTCGGTTGTCGGAGATCCAATCCAACGATTGCGGTTAATCCAATCCCTTTTTTTCTCTAGGCAATCTGGTACTAATTTTTTTTCTTCCATTTTTTACACCACAACAACTTATAATGTGTGTGCGCGCATGTAGGTATGGTAAAGTATTTAAGACGAGTATATTGGGAACTGGTGTGATTGTGTCCACAGACCCAGATGTGAACAAGGTGATTCTACAGAACCAAGGGAGCATCTTCATCCCAGCTTATCCAAAATCAATTAGAGAACTAATGGGAGAACACTCTATACTTCAAATGAATGGGAACATGCATAGGAAACTTCATGCACTCCTAGGAGGGTTCCTACGATCCCCACAATTCAAAGCTCGAATCACTAGAGATATTGAGCATTCTGTCAAACAATGTTTAGCTACTTGGACTCACCAACCAATATATGTTCAAGATCAAGTCAAAAAGGTCCGTTTATATTTTATCAATGCTTGTTTGAATTATCAAATGACAGAATGACTACAAGTCATCGTAATTTTGATAAAAATTACACTTTAGAGCTTCATAAAATTATGATGTCATCGTAACATTTACATAACCTACCGTCAATCTACATGCACTAAATCTAATTATATTCTATATACTTATATCAGCTTCCGTCTCATTACTACTTTTCTCACTATCTTATTTCTTATAGTTTAATTTTGATGTCAACCAATCACAAACAAGTGTATATGTGACTTTTAAAATAGTTTTAATTACAGTCAAACATTTTCAATGACTATAATTGATTGATATATAGTGTGAAAAATACATTTTTTTTGCTAATAAAAATTTAGGATAGGGAGGCAGGGAAGACTTTAGGCTCAAAGGTAGGAATTTTGTTTTTTCTTTTTCTATTACAAATCTCTTTATCCTCTTATTTCTTTCTTGTTTTTTTTGTTGGGATTCCTTCTTGTTTTCTAGCTCTGTCCTTTTTTCCCTTTCTACTTCCTTTTATCTCTTTTTTTTCCCCCAACACCCCCACACCTCTTTTGAGGCTGTTAGAAAATCTTTTTTCCTTGCTGACTTTCCTACTTTCTGTGTCATACATGTCTTTATTTCATCAACCTTGCATTAAAGTTTACCCTAGTATTCAAACCGAGCCCACCCAACGAAATGTAAGGGCTCTAGAGGAAAGTGAGACCATTATAGTATTTAGTTTTAAGAAATGATGAGAGCATGTTAGTATGGAGTGGGACATATGCAGCACACAGTTTCATGTTGCATGCGATCGTGGCCGTTGATTTGAAATCGGTCTTTTCAAATTAAATATATTAGATGTTAATATTTACTTATTTGGTCTTAAATATAAGGAAAAAATATTATATTTGTAACATTGAGTGATTACATTTTTTTGTTTGCTCCTTTGGACATACATATCAGATTACGTTTACTATTTTGGTGAAAGTTCTGATGAGCATTGATCCTGGTGAAGATTTATATAATTTGAAGAGAGAATTTGAAGAGTTCATAAAAGGGTTGATTTGCTTGCCCATTAAGTTACCAGGAACAAGACTATATAAATCCTTGAAGGTTATAATTTCCCCAACTCATCAAAGTTAATATATTACATGTATTGTTGTTGAATAGTATTTAAATAATATATAACATTAATCAGAGGCAATTTGATTATTGGTGCAGGCTAAGCAGAGAATGATGAAGATAGTGCAGAGGATAATAGAGGAAAGGAATGATGATAAAGATTGTGTGGCAAATGATGTAGTGGATGTACTCTTGCAAGATAAAGATGACTCCAACACAATCCCTAATATATGGTTGAAAAATATGAGTGAGAACATCATTGAGATGATGATTCCTGGTGAAGAGACTCTTCCTACGGCTATGACCATGGCTGTCAAGTTTCTTAGTGACTCTCCTCTTGCTCTATCCAAATTAGTGGTACGTTTTTTTTTGTTTAAACATAAAATTTTATCATTCGTGCACATTATTTTCAAACGTGTTGCTTATTTGTTGACTATATGAGAGTGTTATGCATATACTAAAATACTACTTTGATACGTTTATTGTTGTAAATAATTCCTTTATTAATCTAAAAAAATGGGAAGAATTGGGGTAGAGAGATATTAAAGTAGTACTATATGTCACTCTCAAGTCAATTAATAAAGATAATTTTGTAAAACTGTTATTTTCTTTTTCTTTTCTTTACAATTTTTTTAATTTTTGTTGAGGAAAACTCAGGTTTTGTTTGAGAGTTTAGAAGGGAGAGGAGAGTTTTGTAAAAAAGGAAGGGGCAAGTGCAAGAAATAGAAGATATTGGGAGGAGAAAACTTTGTATGTTAATTTTTTATTCATGATATAAAATCTCCCTCATTTGGGGGAACTCAAAAATTGTATTGAAGAGGGGTTTGGAAGGTTTTGGAGGGTTTATATGAATTTTTCAGATTCAATCTATGTTGCGATGATATTCTTAAAATTAAATGTTCATCATTTTGTAAAAAAAACATTTAGTTTATCATTTTCTTTTTTTGAAAGAATTAATTTATCATTTTCTAAAAAATTGTTCTTTTGAAAAAATGTGAAAGATTTTTCCATTTTTCTATATATTTCCAACCTCCAAAGCTCTTACTTCCCCTCCCTCCCCTCCAAACTCTCAACCAAAGCCTTAGTGTTTGTTTGTTTTTGTTGTGGATTAATGTCTAATGCGCGTCAGGATCAAAGCTATAGTTTGTAGCTTGTTAAATCATGGATGATTAGCGTGTGAGGTTGAGTTGGGTGTCTCTCGAAGTGAAACCAAACATTTAATTAAAGTCATCGGTATATAAGTATTTTCTAGGGATCCATCACCTACATTCTCTTCCCCCTAATTTTTTGAAATCGGATTGCATGTAATCCGTAATTTGACTGCATTTACATAGTCATCACATGAGTAGTTATGGAATCGAGATTATACTGTCAATATTTCAAGCTCGATATTTTTTATTTAAACAAAAAATACAAATCCAATGAAGAATTTGGACCGTCCAACCACATAAAAGTGTTGACTGCATGACTGTGTCAAACTATGCACGATTCTGGTTTTTTATCCATACAAAAAAGTTAAGATGAGTTGGGTTTCGGAGACACGCTTCAATGCTCAAAAACATTTACAAAGATATTTACATATCACCTCATATCAGCAATGGGAATTGAACTTGCAACATTAGAGTGAGTTAACTCATTATTAATTAAGTCAACCTTGATATGTCTAAGAGAAAGATTTGAGTGCAAACTATGACATACCACTTGCATACCTTGGAGATCCATTGATGTACTAGTAACTAGTAAAGTTTGTACAGAACAGAGTAGTACAGAGTCAATCTATACAAACCCATAACATAAGATCTGTGGTCGGGTGCAGTACTGTCCACGATGTATGTCCTATATAAAAGTGTTGGAAAGTGCACAGACTTATGCACGAGTGAGTGTGGGGTTCACATGGATGTTGATGTGCACATATGGGGGGTATGTGATTCCTTACCGTACGATGTCAATTAAATTCAGCGGCTATGAATCAGGACCACTAATTTAATATTTCCACTCAACCACGCAACCACTACTTGTCTCCTCTGTTTTTACCACTCTCAATTTACTCACTTTACTCTTCTAGTTTTATTTTCTTTGGAGAAAGTTACTATTTGGTAGATGGTGTAAGAATTTGAGAAATTCGGTCAGGAGATAAAAAAAAGTGAGACAGTTTGAATGACATGCAATACAATCATAAGATAAACAAAGTCCTGATTAATAATTATTACAAGGAGATATCAAACTTAGGTATTTTCAATTGTTGGAGCCTCAGTCACTTAGTGCCTACATGCTTATAGTCCTAAGAGAAATGTTAGACACACTTTCTTTCTAACATTTAATCTTCTATTGAGTGAAGCTTGTGAGTCTCACCACTTTATGTAAGATAAATTTCCAATGTATGGTACCCACATGTATTTCACTCAATAGAAGATTGAGTGTTAGAAAAATAGTGTTCCTAACACTCCTCGTAGCCCTAATATAGTTCATAAGTGCATACACTTATGTCCAAATGACATTTAATTTTGATGAGTTAAATGACATGTAGTTGGTAACATACATGTCATTTTTTAGTAAATGACTCACATATTGTATTTTTTTTTTCTTTCAAAAATTGTACGTTTCTCAGATTAAATGTTTCTTGATCATACACTCATACACACTTTACTCTTCTAATTTAAATGACTCGCATATTGTATGTTTCTTAGAAAATAATATCACAATAATGACATTATCTTGTCAATACATGATTATTAAACTCTAATTTTATTTTAAGATATAAAGGATATGCACCAGTAATTTTATTTTAAGATATAAAGGATATGCACTAGTATGTAAGACATATCTCAACTAACAATGTCGATATTGTTAGGTTGAACACATTCATTCTGGTTTAAATTAGGGACCTCACAATTGTGTGTGAGTTTCCGTGGTTCTTGTTACTTATAGACAACAACAAAAAATATATGCATTACACCGACCTAATACAAGTTAATTATTAACCACACACCACTTTTTTTTAGGGGAACATTACACCACTTTTGTAAATATATTTTTGAATTGGTGATATGATATGGAAAAAATGGTCTCTTGTTGGATGTATGTATAAAATTATTTTATATTAACCGTGTATCTTCATTAAAATCTTTTTTTATTGTAAAACCTTTTTTTTGTATAACCCTGATATCGCAACCATATGGTCAGGGCAAGATCACATGGCGGCAATGTTCTCCTTCATGAGTTGTAACACTTTTTATGGTTCAACTTGAGATCTTTGATCAATTTTCAAGATACTCGCGTCATTTCAGTTATTTAACTCTTATTTTATTATTAAAGAACTTGAATTTAAAACATGTTACCATTTTGTGTCTAGTGTTGTAGGGTAACGAAAAATATCAGTTAGAGTAGCAAAATCTATAGTACATCTAATTCCTAATATAATAAAGATAAATATGTTTGAAAAGTCAATTGCTACATATAAATTGGTTTCTACACACAAGTTCCAGTAGCATATCCTTTTGTACATATTACCACAAACTAACACTTGAGATTAAGTTTGACAATCATAGGTGGGATTGGACTGAATTCATTTTCCATAAATATATTATTATAATTAATCCATTTCCATGGGAATTCTCCAAACATTGTTAATGAAATCCATGTGTAAGTAATTTAATTTATATTTAGTTGTTTGTACCAGGAAGAAAACATGGAACTAAAGAAGAGCAAGAATTGTTCCGATGATTATGCATGGACTGACTACCTCTCACTGCAATTTACTCAAAATGTGAGACTTAATTTGCCAATCAATTATAATTTTACTCTTTCATTATAATTTTAAATTAAAATAGCAAAGCATCACATTTTTCTTCATTGATTTGTCTTTAATTTACTTTCAACTAGGTAATCAACGAAACACTTAGAATGGCAAATATTGTCAATGCCATTTGGAGAAAAGCTATCAAAGATGTAGATATTAAAGGTTAGTTTATGGAGGAATTATTTGTATTGGACCTAAATTTAAGCATATACACGTAAAATACTTGATGTGGTTTCACTAATATAATTTTTTTTTTTTTGCAGGGTACTTAATTCCTAAGGATTGGTGTGTTGTGGCATCTCTTACATCCGTTCATTTAGATGGCATGAACTATGAAAAACCTTTAGAGTTTGATCCATGGAGATGGGAGGTAAGTAATTAAACATCAAAATCTCTCTACTTTATAGCTTATGCTTGTCTTTGAATTGAAGTTGCAGTTGCTTGCTTCCAATTCCTATTGTGGTTATATTGTGAGTGCAGAAAATTGAAGCTGGAACTAGAAACAACTGTTTTACACCCTTTGGTGGTGGACAAAGACTGTGTCCTGGGATTGAACTCTCTAGGCTAGAGCTCTCTATTTTCCTTCACCATCTAGTTACAACTTACAGGTAATTAATCACTTGTCTAGGAAAAAATGAAAATTACTTTATGAATTTGGTTTTTGAAAATGGATTGTGTTTTGCAGATGGGCTGCTGAGAAGGATGAAATTATTTACTTTCCAACAGTGAAAATGAAAAGGAAGCTCCCAATTAGTGTGACAACCATTAACACTTGATTGAATTGGATAATAGAATAGTTCTTGTACAGTGTTATAGATAGATTTATGTATTTGTTTCAACTTAGATGGTAAAATTTGAGTATAGACAAAACAATCATCTTTAGTCATCGGACAGTTTCAAGTGAAGAGAAAGATTCATCAAATAAATAATATTATTTTAGTCGATGAATCTTTCTTAGTCAACTAGAATATTCTATTTATCGAAGACGAGACTAATTTGACAATGATATGATGGTCATCCCAACAAAAAAGGTGTTATGCACTCATGCATTTGGCATTAGGGTCACATCCATTTTTTGTTAGGAGAAAGTTCCCAATATGTCCTCTTTAGATCATATTCTAAAATTGATTAACATTTGAGATGATTGGAGCGAACTCTCATATCTTATGTCTCTTTCTATTAAATTTTCATGTTCGATTCCAATGTAACGTTTGTGGTGGCTTTGGATCCCCATGTGGATTTAGTTGTGGTGTTTGGTCCCATGCCCATAACATGGGCTCGTGCTCCACTACTGCCCATATTATCTATTACAATCAATGGAGTTGTACAACTTTTGTACCACCAGAGTGATCCCACAGTCAACGTCGCCAAAATGTTGAAGATAGGATTTTATTTTATATATATTAAAAATTAAATTAAGTTATTAAATACTCAATCCGTCCTTAATTATAAGACTATCTATCTACAAATTTCTAGATGTATTTATTACTCCTTGCCCAGAAAAATCAACAGTAAATGCATTTGTCCAGAAAGACAATTTAGTAATAGTAACACATTTTTCAGACAAATTTATTCTCTAGCAACTTTTCTTAATACCTGTGATTTTTTTTAAATTATTCTCATAAAAATGGACGGAGGGAATATGTTTAAATTGAAGATTTCATTCCATGGTTTTAAACCAATTTTTTTTAAAAAAAAAAATTAGGAGAAATGTAATTGCCCCACTCTGACTCAATTGATTAAGTATTTTCTGTTTCACTTTGGAAGATGCGAAAGTTGTTTTAAATGTGTAGAACAAATTTTGATCCACAAGAGTTTTAGGCTCCACCATCCTAAATGAGTAGAATTGTTGTTTCAAGAATTGTCTATGAGTCAATGGCTTGAATATATATTGTATGAAACCTCCTAATATACTTGGAGCACACCTAAAACAATTTGGCTATTGGAAAAAATATTTTCTGAGGACGTAACAAGAAGATCAATTGACTACTTTTCTGAACTTGGCTGCAAAGAGTCCACTAGTTTGAGATGTTAATGGGTCAAATCACCATGTTATTTTTGTAGAAAATTGCTCTTCTTCCATACAAAATTGTTCACTCCCACGTGAACCGACGAAAATAACTCCAACGTGACTTAATTCACGTTCGACATCATCAACGTGAGTTAAGTCACGTTGAGCCAACGTGAGTCACGTTCTGTACTGGTATAACATGAGTTAACTCACGTTGGCTTCTGATATAGCTGCATAACAACATTTATTACATGCAACCAATCTATTAATGACCTGTAATCAATACACTATCATAATTGATCCAAATTACACCATTTCAACAACATAATACTCATTATAAGATAATCACACATAATCGATCCAAATTACACGAATTCGATACAACTTCGTTAAAATGCAACATTACGGACACAAATTTGAACATATTACACTATTACACGTTAATACATATTACACTTCAATGGAGCGGACACAAAGATGTAAAATGTTATTTTCAACCATTAACTTAAACATGTAATCTACGTCGCCATCATCATGAATAATTTGTAGAAAATACACGGTCTTCCAATTGTCTTCATCTTTATCCGCCGCCAGGTTCTAGCATGGTACTTGTACAAATACATGAGATGTTCTTTGATTTTCACCAAGATTGACAAAGTATCTGTCAAGTTGTGCCTTCAACTCATCCAAATTGTCGGTGGGGGTTAAAAAAACCTTAATCGTCTTCTTGAAGGCGGAGTATCGGACATGAGCTTCAACTTCCACTTGTGCATCTTGAGACATGTTTCACTTCACAAAAATTTATGGAATAACAAGTATAAGAATAAAACCAAATGAAAGATAAAATAAATAGTTGAATAATTAGAGAACAAAAAATGCGAGCAATAATTGGCGTTACATAACCGGCCACCAAAAAATATTTCACTTCATATATGTATATAATTTATATAATGTTAGTTACATATTTGCCACAACTATCGGCGTTACATAACCAGCCACCAAAAAATATGTCGGTGTAATATCGACAAAAAAGGAAGAACATCGACAAAAAGTGTCATAGCCTATCTAACTAGCTACTGATAAGGCATCATCTTCATCTTCTTCAATTACTTCAAATTCTCCTTTTGGTTTTTCGGGAGTGAGAGTGTCGCAATAAATTGGATTGAGATGATTTGTTGATTTTTTCGACGGTTTTGGCTCCTTAGACATGAGGTCTTTGAACAAAGCTTGTCTATCCATAAATGCAAACTCTCATTGCTCAGCCTCACTAATCTTGTGATTCTTCCACTTCATACAAGGCGGTGGTAATGGACAACCGTCTTTCAAATAAACATGAAGAAAGTGGTCGGGAATTAAGCCAAGACACATGATGTGGGCATGTGGGTTAAGTGGTGGAGCACCTCAAATTGAGAAAAAAGTCTCACATAGACCTCTTTCGGGCGAAACCAATTGAACAACAACTCTATTGTAACAAATTGCAACAATGTGACTCATATCCGGTAATGACAACCACTTATCTATGTATGCAATTCCACCACTATTTGTTGGAGGGTGTAAATCATTCATGATATATTCAAAACGCTCCTTCGAACCAAATATTGACAAATAGTATCGCTTATTAGTTTTCAACTCATAAATAAGTGCATTACGAACCAATATGTGATTTTCCTCATCCATGTCCATGTGTCTAGCTATGACCCGGAATCCACAATTACCATCCCCTTTAACATTCACAATATTTTCAATGTAAGGTCTCATGATCTTTGGCATTTGTGTAATGTATGGTAAATCCGGAAACGGTTGAATAGTAGGTGTTGAAGCTTGTGAGCGCGATGAATTGTCAATACGTGCACTTTTCCTTTTTGGAAGTGATGTCCTGATTTGTGACGATTGACTATCGGGAAATTGAGAATCAACACGCTCACACGTAGAGCGAATTCGACCCGTGGATGACTCTTTCGGTGTAGACCTCACCATTTTAGGTGCTCCCTTGGTTACCACCTTTCTTGGAAGTGGAGACAACATTGTGTCTTGTGGAAATGCTAGTTGTACGCGTCACCTCTTTGATGTGGAGTTTCATTTTGTAAGGGACTTTTTTGAGACGTTTTTGAATGTCATTCCACTCCTCCATCACTGAAAAATCATCATCAACTTCTTCTTCACATACACGTAACATTTGCCAATGAGGATATATGTCATCCAATCGAATAGGCAATGTTTTTTATCTTCATGGCAAGAATACATGCACAAGGCAACCCGTACGATGTCTTAATCACACAACCGTAATCTTTCTTAGAAAAGCTGACTGTCTTGGAGCGTTTTGCTTCCTTAAAGATAAAACGCAATGCGGTTCTAGATACACAATCCTTCAACTCAGTGTACAAAAAGTTGCCTTTGTATCTGTGTTCTAAGACGGTACGACTCCTCTCAAAACTTGTTTGTATCTCAGATAGCTAGATAGCCAACATTTTGTCTATTTTATCCCAATATGATGCCAAATCTCCCACGCTACTCCTCAAATATTTTTTTCAATTTTCCATGAGTTGATTCAACAATGTTGGTGGTTCTGCACCCTAGATGCAAGACTTTATTTGTCCATGCCCTCAAAAAATTTTCCTTAACGGTGTTCAATATTGTGGTTTGAACATAGTCAAGGAACTTTGGAAATTTTTTGCATACATCTTTAAATCGCATTACCGCACTTGCATATGAATCCTCCATACGAAATTCAACCAAATCTTTCCAAGCACTCTTGATTTTGTCAACAAAATCACTTGCCTTCGCATCCTTCACTTTCTTCACTTCTTTCCCATCAACTTTTACATCCTTCGGCTTCGCTTTGACACTGCAATCCGTGATGCACTTAGCTTTTACATTCTTCCCAATATAAAAATAACAAAGTAAAGCGAAAGTATCATGGAGAACTTTGGCAACAACATTCATCAGAGCATTGTCCTTCTCAGTGATAACCACCTTAGGCATGTTGAGTTTTAAGGACAAAAAACCAACCAACATCTCCAGTGTCCAGTAAAGTTATCCTCTTTTTCAGAGGCAAGAAAGACAAAACCAATAGAATATGTCATGTTGGTAGAGGTGACACCAACAATATCAAATAATGACATTCTATACAAATTGATTTTGTAAGTGGAGTCAATGACCAAAACGGTCGGAAAAGTGTTAAACATATTAATTGACTCCGGATGAGCAAAACATATGTCTTCAAGAGTGGTTTCCTCAGTATTTGTTCTTGTGACATATACATATTTATGCTCTTTCAACTTCTCAATCAAGTATTGCATCTCCGTCTTGTCACCTCTTATAGACTTTCGCCATCTAGACCGTGCATTGTACACTTGTTTTATATTCGTCACACTTTCTTTGATTTTTTTCTTCAAATCTGTTAGAATATTCCTAGGCAATGCCGAGCTTTTTGTCATGTCAACAACTCTTTTCTTCTCCTCCTCTTTTAGTCTACCCGCAAGAAAGTGACCGCCTAATTTTGGCTCCAACTCATGGTTGTGAATTCCATTAAGCATGACCAACCACCAATCATTTGTATTCTTCTCAAAGTAACCACGCAACCTAAACGGACAATCACATTTCCTTGAGCATGTGCCTTCAAGATTCAATTTCTTCCTCCTTTTTGATGGTTTGTATACACCACTCATTTCATATTGCAACGTCAACATTGGATTTTTTATACTATATTGTACTTGCAGCGAGTACAATATATAAAACTAGGATTTAGTCATGTTTAGGTCATGCCTTGAGAATGTTCTCAAGGGGGTTATTTATAGCCTTTCTAGGGCTTGGTTTTCTGTGACTTAGGCCCCAAGTAACTTGGACCCGAAGTCATGTTTAGAGCATTTTAGACGCTACTAGAAGCTTCTCGAGGCGGCGCCCTTAGAGGGGCTCACCCAGGACTCTTTTGGTCCTTTTGGAGGGCATTGTGCCCTTAATTATGAGATTAAATGGTTCACAGCCCAACAAGCACGAGTCTTGGGACAAGGCAAAATGATTATCTGTGAGATTGGCGGTTCATAGATTTATCTATATATATATATATATATATATATATATATATATATATAGTAAATCCCGCCCTTGCCGCTTGTCGACGAACCCAACCAAGCAAATAATCTCGCTCTTGCCATCCATCATTTGTTAAAAAAAATGAGGCGGTGTTTACTTCATAATCGCGAAGCTTGGAAACACCGGTAGGTTTAAGTTTTGCTTCAATCTAAGCTTGAAAAGGAATTTTGACATTAACCTTCACTTCAACGATAGGTTTGACATCAATGGAAGCTTCGACAGAAGCTTCAATTATGGCCGATTTCGACTCAACGTCATCATCCACCACATTTTCAACCATCACTATGTCTATTGTATAAAAAATAACAAGGAAAAAAAATATAAATAACTTGTGCAACAAGCCTAAGAAAGAAAAAAAAAATAACGTGACTTAACTCACGTTGCCCTTCCACCTACATGAGTTAACTCACGTTAAGCACCAACATGACTTAACTCACGCCCAGACATGCTTCCCAAAATAACAAACACATCTAAAAAACCAGTAAAATCTAAAGAGGTTAGATGATACATTACCTGATTTTTGACGTTTGATGAGCGTAAAAACTTGCTTCCTGACGATTTTCAATGATTTCATCCCAAGATTTTGCTCCAAATTTTTGCGCTTTTTGAGTTTTTGGAGGTGAAGAGGGAAAAAATGTGTGTTGAAATGCGGAACTGCTGGGTTTGTCCTAAAACAGTATTGCATCGCAACATGACTTAACTCATGTTGCTTTAAACAGTGACTTAAGTCACGTTGATGATACCGAACATGATTTAAGTCACGTTGGAGTTATTTTGGTCAGTTTACGTGGGAGTGAGCAATTTTGTATGGGAGAAGTACAATTTTCAAGCTTTTATTTTAGACAATTGAATTTTTTGGAACGTATTCTCTTCCAACAAATTCAAATTTAATTTTTCTTTTAATTAAATTTTTTTTATTAACACTTTTTGGAATTAAAAAGTTGAATAAAAATTTATTTCATACAATTGAATTTTATATGGAATTGTATAAAATGTGGGGTATGGGAAATAGATGTGGGGGTAAGGAGTATACTTTTCTCGACTCTTCTTTACAATTAATAATAGTTCAACGGGCCTGAATTGATAGTCCTTTGATAGAAAAACCATTGGACCGTTCTTGAGAAAGAAATGTGAAATTCTTTCCACACTCCTCCACCCATGTATTTGGCCATTCGCTTATTGCTCAAGAACTAAAAAATAGACTTAATTGATCATTTGGTTCTCTAACTTATTTGTTGTTTTCATTTTGGTCCTATAATTCTAAAAAAAATCTTTTCGGTCCCTCAAATATATATACCTCCGTTTGTCAAAAAAATCCACGTATGTTAACTTTAACCCCAAATGTCTTTGATAGACCAACATTATAGATGGTCCACCATACACTTTATTAATTTTTTAATTTCAGCCATTTGATCTATTTTTCAAAAAGGTGACAGGTTAGATTATACAGGAACATTGTATCTAACAGTGCACCATCAACATCTAATTTTATTAACATTTCTTCATCTTCTTCCCTCTCCATCTTCATCATCATCTTCATACATTCATCAAAATATTCAAATAAGCCCAGAAATAATTTCAAAAAAAAAGAGATAAGAAAAAACCCAAATTCTAAACCCCCCATTTTCGGTTATGAAACCCCCCAATCAACCACAACCGCCACAAACTCAACCACCACCATTACCACAACAACAACAACCACCACCGCTGTTAATCCTCCAACCAAGGTTTTCGTTGTGAAGGTCTCTCCAAATCTTCGCCCCTCCATACAAGGTTTTATCTCCAAATCTTCTTCATCCATGAGTATATCGCTTATGTATCTAAGACTAGAGTTTGAATATTTACTACTCTCAAAAGATTCACCATCTGAGCTTGTTCCAGAAGAAGGAACGTAATCACTTGAAGGTAAAATTGAATTTGAACGCGTTTTTTGGGTTTTGGATTGAAAAAATAGACACGGGTACGTTTCCAAACATGCATCCGTTAACAGAATCAAGAAATTAAGATAAAATTGAACCAAATAGGCAATGATTTGTGGAATAAAGGGACAAGAAAAAAGTGATGAAAATTGAAAATAATAACAAGGAATGAAATTGAGAAAATAAAAATAACTGTGAGCAATAGTTTTTGTGGTATATATGAAACATGAATGAATCAAAATGAAATTGAAAATGAAAAGAGAAAAAGAGAAGAGAGCATCCAATTTTTGTGGTCATACCAAGTTGGAATTGATGAGAAGAGTAAACGGTGGAAGCTTGGAGAAGAAACATATTACATATGAGAAGATGGGTTTAATTAGAGAGTGAAAGTAATGTTAAGGTGATTGGAAAGAAAGAAAAAAGCAAAGTAAGTTTTTTGTAATTTTGGAATTTTTTTGGGTTTTGTTATGAGGGTAGATGAAGACGGTATGAAGATTAAGAAGAAGATGAGGAAAGAAGAAGATAATGAAAAAATTTGTTGTAGGTGGTTCATCGTAGGTTAAAATAGACCTGCACGATCCAACGATTCCTATTTTGAAAAAAGATCAAAGGGTTAAAACTGACGAAATTAATAAGGTCTATGGTGTTATCTATAATGTTGGTTCATCATAGATATTTGGGGTTAAAGTTAACAGACGTGAATTATTTTGACAAACGGAGGTATATTTGAGGGACCGAAAAGAAATTTTTTAGAGTTATGAGACCAAAATGAAAACAACAAATAAGTTAGGGGACCAAATGATCAATTAAGCCTAAAAAATAATATAATTGTTTTGAGTATGTGTGTATTTTATTAGTAATTTTATAGATCAAACTAATCAATTGAAAACACATATTTGAAGACCAAGTCAATTAACGAAAGACTTGTTGACTAAATTAATTAGCAAAAGACACATTTAGATATATTTATGTGAAACTAAAACATTTTTGGACTATCGTGACAACACCTCACACATTCAATAATTAAAATGAGGGTTTAACCTTTTTGAGTTTCTTAGGATATCTTATATGATCAACGGTAAAAAAAAAATTTAATGATAAATGTTAATATGTTATTTTTATGCTAGTATTTTCTTTTTATCAATATTCAAACTCTGGACTTTTAACCCGTTAGCTATTTTAATGTCTTAGCTCAATCAAGTAAAATACCCATCCCCTAACGGTAAAGACCAATCAATAATCTAAAACACTTTTAAAGATTGTCTCTTAAAAATGGTGAACTTCTAATCATATAAAGCGTCGATCTTAATGATAAATAATACTAGTACACTATTATGTCTTCCATTACATACCATAAACTCCGCCATCAAAATATAAACACTAAATGAAGAAACATTGACAAAGCATGAAGTGAACTAATGATTGTGTTGTGTTTGAAGCTTATATACCGATTTTCTTACACAAGTATGCCGTGCTCTCATCCCTTTGAATGATCACCTTTTTCAAGCATTTGGAATCGAAAATGATTGCTACTTGCTTTTGTTCGGATATTTGATTAAGAAATAAAACAGATATATTTAGATTTTTTAAGCTAAGAATTTTTGTTGGAGTTGAAAATAAATATTGCAAATGTGAAATTTCAGTAAGTGAAAATATTTTTGTTGAGAGAAAATATGTAAACATGAACATGGACGTTATGAATTCTTTTACCCAAGTTAATTCGAAAACAAAGAATACATAATTGTAGATACAAATTGGCATATGTGATTGATTAACAACAACATACATTTTAGGGTTCTAGAGACAATGAAAGAGTAGGGATGGGAGACAGACTACCTTCATTGTCGTCTAATGTATCTCCACACTGTTAACCGTCTAATGAGACAACGATTAAATAATTATAGAGATGAAGGTGAGTTGTTGTGTTAACTTAAAACTTCAAATAGCACTGGCCACTAAGAGAGTGTGGGTTTTTTTTGGTTATATATAACGTCCTAAATGTCTCATATATACCCATATTTTTGTTGTCGATACTTGTCTCATATATACTTATGTCGTCAAAAAACAAAACAGTCTCATGTATACCTTTGTTGCATGAAAACAGGACACGCTGCATTTTACCTAACTCACGCAAATTCACAAAGTGACAACCACTAATTAGAGACAGTGAAACTCCTTGTTTCGTGGCACCATTTGCTAATTCATCCAACAGTTGAGTGAAACCTATTTCATCATGTCCCCGTCAAAACGAAAAAGTGACAAAGTATCTGAATTCCGTTCACTTTTATAACGGCCCAACTATTGAAACATAATACATACTCCTTCCGGCCCAAAATATAAGCAAAAATTGGTCAACAAAAGTTAATGTATTTGGTTCAAAAGTTGTACCAGATACATCAACTTATGTTGACTCATTTTTGCTTATATTTTGGGACGGAGTAGTAAATTTGATATGGACAAAAAAGACTTGTTAATTAGTATATAAAGCCACATTGCACTATACAAACGAACAAGATGGACCAATGAGCATAATATTGTACTAGATGGTGACGAGCTAATTAAGGAAGTGTTCTCACAATAAAAGAAAGGACAAATAAAAGAATATGCACTAGTGTTTTCTATTGGTCTTCTTAGAGATGAAGAAATGTCCATAAAAGCATAGGGCAAAGCAAAATGCCAATGAAGATATCCCAAATCTCCCTCATCATATATGATATACCTTTTTCTCAAAGCTTGTTATAGGAGTTTGTTTTATACTATCACACTTCACACTTTCAACTAGCTAGTAATTGGTGGTTACTATCATTTCACTAACGGTCATTCTATCCATGTGCTAATCAATCATTATATCAAGAAGTTTTACCTAGTTCAAGCTTTTTGGTGCTTTCTTTCTTTCTTTTCAATCCATCATATGATAAACTACCTTTGATTTTTTTTCCCTTCGTTTTCTCTATTCCGTTGCAAAAGCAAAATTGGGGCCTAAGCTCAATACAATATCAATATATTATGAGTGTTTCTATTGTTTTATAAGCATGGTGAAATTAGGAAATTAATAATGTAATGATCATAATTGAATATGTCAAATGATCCAAACAACTAAATAGAGAAAATATGTGCTTGTGTACGAGACACTGTACTTCTCATCTAAATTGAAGATGCAGAACATGATTTTGATGAAACAATAGTAAGAGTTCAATTGCGGTATGCACTTTCAACACATATTACATTTACATGTACGTCTAATTATTTTTAATTATGGTGGGGGATTTATATAGGTTTTATTAGAAGAGAAATGCTAGGAATACAATCTTTTTAGCACTCTTTCTAACATTCACTCTCTTATTGGGTGAAACTCATGTGAGTTTCACCACTTTATGTGGGATCCATTTTCAAAGTGTGATACACTACATGAATTTCATCAAATAAGAGAGTGAGTGTTACATAGAGTGTTAGAAAGAGAGTGTTCATATCACTTCATCTTTATTAGAGAAATTCTATTAGATGTTTATTCAAACTTATTTGAGTGCATAGAAAACTTAGTTGTTCACTTTGTTAAAATATTCATCTCCTTTAGAACCAATATATATATATATATATATATATATATATATATATATATATATATATATCGTCTCCCCTTGTGCTTATGAACAGTTTTGCAACGGCTAAAAAATAATGACCAACAAAAATCATTTATTTGCATTACAATGCAACTTTTCTTTTTAAGATGCTGGTTAAGATAGAGTGAAGAGAGAAATGGAAGGTCTCCACAATAATTATTCACTAAATTAAGGTAGCAACTACATTGTACATCAATAAAAGATTGGTAAAGTTACTTATATTGAGTTGCATATTCATATATTAGCATGCATCACTAATTGAATGCCTTATGTCCAACATATATCACTAAAATACTTTGGCATTGGATATAATTTTTGTTTGATCAAGGCATGCTATCATTTACATTTTTTTTTTATAAACAAAAATTTATTGTTATGAATTCGGTAACTCTAAATTTCACATCAATGAAATTTAGATTCATAGAATAAGTATCAATGACAACCAATAATCAAAATCACCACATACAACAACAACACCTAGATCTAATCTAGCAACCAAGCGTAAAGCAAAACCACAATCGAACCAAATAATAAACAAAATAAAGAAAGTAGAGAAAAAAGAACAACACCAAAGAATTATTTTCCCAGTTCGGTTCAACAATGACCTACTCTTGGGGATAGACTGATCTATCAAATCCACTATCAATGAGTTCTTTACAAAGAGATACAAAAGGGTTACAAGAAATTAGCTTCAACAAGTTCTCCAAGAACAAACCTAATTTCTACCCATTTCTTAATCTCCTCTCATGAACAAGAGACTCAATGATTTCATTCACCCAAGGTGTTTCCCAATTGTTTCCCAACTCTAGAATCTAACCCCCAAAAAAGAACCAACCCTTAGCCTTTGATTTTCTAAGGATCTTCTCTTTTGGTCTCCCAAGACTCACCCAAGTTGCTCACAAAGACTTTCATTTGATGTGTTTCCCAAACCCATGAATCTCTCCTCATAAGGCACCAACCCTCTCCTAAGAGTCCCCCTATTTTGGTTCTCCAAGATTCACATTTTGAAGCTTTGAATCTCACCTAAAGACCATCAACCTTTAATAACTAAGTACCCTAAAAGTTCCCTTCTTTGGTTTCCATGAGACTCGCCAAGTTTACTCAACAAATGAGTCAAGGATTGCTTAAATAGTGTTTCAAATCATGTCAAATCGTGCCCCAATTTTCCACTTCATACACAGTACAACTGAATGTTATCCAAATTCGTGCCCCGGTTTCTACAAATTGTGACCCGATTTTTGTCGAACCAAAACTTAAATTTCTGAACCAAAATCGTGCCACAATTTCTCCAAATTGTGTCACGATTTTACTGAAACACAAACATCAAATTTTGAGTCAAACTCACATTTATTGATATGGTCTAACTCAAAGGCTATCCAAAACATTTATTGATATGGTCTAACCCAAAGGAAAGGCTATCCAAAGTCCATTTACAAGCCACTTGAAATAAACAATAACAGCTAAAACACCTCTCACACTTGAGCTACTCCTCAAAAAAGACACCAATACAAAATTCTACGGTTAGAAAGTAGAAACACCAAATTTTACTGACTCTAAATAAAAAGACTCCACCCAATGTAAGACTCTATGACACCATCCACTTTAAATCAAGAAATGACACGGTTTACTAATAGAAGAGCACCAAAACACCCACAAGGACCTATAACAATAACACACCAGGGACTCGATACACAAGCCACACCTATTGACCTTCTCATGGGATGACTTCTATTTTACAATCGATGAATTGATTCATCATAGTGTGAATTGATAATTCACTCAAGTAGAGTTATCATTTGGAAAAAAAATTGTGTTCGTTAAACACAAACTTTAACAGCGTGATGATACTAAGATGGATTAAAGAAGACTAGAGTTCAATCTTATGGATGACCTCTGGTGGTTGTTGTTTTGTCAACGAATTAAAAGTGCTTTATGTCATATTATGGTTAGTAGTATAGTCAAATGTTTGACTGATACCATGGAGTAGAGTTTTTTTGTAGAGTAAGATCATCATCATTTATAAAAATAAATGGAAGATATCATTTAGAAATAGATACATACAAAAAAAATAGGTGGTGGGTTTTACATTAAGTGAGTCCCGCAATCATTAATTATTTTTTACATTTATTTGCATTTTATTTCCTCTTTTTTAATCTAAATAAGTTATTTACACATAGATCAAGTTTTTTATTTTGTATTTTCGTAATTTCGTTGTGTGAATGCACCATTGTGTTATTCATCGTCTTGTGCAGCGTTGTTTGTTTTCTTGTCTTGTTATGGTGTCTATTTGGTTCCTATCAAAAGATCAACTTCAATCAATTATAAATCAAATAACTGATTTGACATCAACGTTGCAGATCTAGAGATATGAATATTCGATCACTTTTATTTTATCATATTATTTGTATATATATTACCATTTTATGCTATTAACTTAGGTATTGTGAGTTTGTTTACATATTCATCATTTATGTTTTTTTAATCATGTTGAATATATGAATGTATTCGATGTACTTTATCAATTTGAATAAATGTATATTTTTTATTTTTGTCATAAAATAAAAAATTGAATAGACATCTATGAAATATCCATTTTTAGCCAATAGATTAACCGCGTAATTAAGTTTATCTACAGCGAAATTATTGATCATTGATAATAATAATAATAATAATAATAATAATAATAATAATTAAACATTAATTATTTTGTGATTCTAATATAAAGTCATAGACTAAAAAGAAAAGTTTAGTTGTTTTTTCAAAGTTGGACTCTCACTGTTTTTAGTAAAATAGATTGGAGGAGATGTGTTTTTTTTACTACAAATACAAATAGTGAGGTCCATCTTTTAAATTCTTTTAAAATACCGTATTATAGACACTCTTTAATTATTGGTGAATGGGGAAAATCGTATGAAGATGCAAAATATTGAGTTTGGCAATGGCAAGGTTGGTTAGCATGGTACACCTTACAAAGTACAAACTCATACCTCGTGGGAATGAATGAATATATTCCAAATGAAAATCAAGCAAAATCCAAATATAGATGATTGTTGTTGCTTCTCACCTAACGAAGTATCTCACCGACGCTAACGCCGCAGCTTCTTTACCGTGAACTAACTGTACTTGATGCATGGCACGTGCACCGACGCTAATTAGTGGTGGACCCCACACCAAAATATACCTAAGTCACCATGCTTCACATGGACCAGCCAACTATGCATGCTTTGTCGTAGCTTCCTCTACCTTTCATATTATCTACCCGTGGTAGAGATCAATTTGAGTCTATCACACTCTTTAGGCTATTTTGAAACATTTTGGTCCCCAATCTTTGTTAACTTTTTTTTTTGTTGACAGAATCTTTTATATATGTAACTTGTTTGACACACATGGTTGAATAAACATTTATTTATACTAATAATTACATTACACATCAATAAAAGATGAATAAATAAGAATTTGTCTTTATTTATAGTTAATTAATTTTCTGTATAAAAATGTAGATGTCATTGGTGTTATGACATAATTTTTTGTGATTATGCAACGATTCTATACAGACACTTTATGTCTGTTTGTCCACTCTTTTTATTGTGTTAACACAACCAAATTATGTCATTGGTGTTATGACGGAATTTTTTGTGATTATGCAACGATTCTACTATTATTATGAGATACATACACTTTATGTTTGTTTGTCCACTCTTTTTATTGTGTTAACACAACAAATTATGTACAATTTTTTTATGAAATTTAGATTTTTTATTAAAATTAATTAGATTTTGATTAAAATTATATGTATAGATGTTTGTGACGTTTAAACTTTAATCATTTCCAATGACACCAACAACATATCATTATTATAGAAAAACTTGTTTAAGAGTATAATTGGAATAATAAAAAATCTAGCCCAAAATCTCTCATTCCCCCCTTATATATTATTGTTATAGATATTATTGTTCATATGGTGAGATGGTTCCTATTTTAATGGTATTAAACTATATTTTAATTTACAATTTAAGTAATATTATAAAAAGGATAAAATAGTAAATAAAATATTTTATTAAGGGTAAAATTGGAAAGAGAAAAAGTTAGCCCAAATACGTATTTTCTTCACATATATATATATATATATATATATATATATATATATATGTATATATATATATAGGGTTGCTAACTTACTCCCACTTAAAAAGACGAAGGAGTAAGTTAGCAAACCTACTCCCACATGCTTTTGACAAAAAAAAAAAACCAATTGTTTATTTTTAACAACCGCTTAAATAATATGGAGTATTAGTTTAATTTACTTCTCTCCTAACAACTAATGTCTCCTTATTTTCATTTAGTTTTTTTTTTTTGAACAAAGATAGTTTTGTTGTTTTATAATGTCTCAATTAATGTTTGTCTCTTTCCTAGTAGTGTTCATGGCCTGCATAAGAAAACCTTGTTTTTTTGTTTGGTTTTTTTTTTTCAAAACACATGAAACATAAATTTAACTGTTGAGAATAAAGACAGAGCTAATATACCAAAAACGGTTGAAATAAAGGTGATTTCTGAAGTGTGGAATCTGGGTTGTTGTGTGTTGCGTAGAAAATTACATGAAACCTCAAAAAAATTGCTCTAGAAATTTACCTAAAAAAAATGAAAGTTAGCAAGTCTACTGCCATTTTGGGAGTAAGTTAGCAAGCCTACTTCTAATTGCTTTTGACCAAAAAACCTTTTATATTCCCACTCAAAAACATGAAGGAGTAAGTTAACGAGCATGCTCCCACTTTAGAAGTAAGTTAGAAAATCTGCTTCCACTTTGGGAGTAAGTTAGCAAGCCTACTCCCACTTAGTTTTAGATAGATAAAATTGATTTTTTTGATAAAATGAAGCGCACTTACTCTCAAGTGGGAGTATGTTTGCTAACTTTAGAGAAGTTACAAACTTCGCCACAAATTTCAATTCTTCATAGAGTTACAAAGATCTTGGCAAAAGTTATAACTATTAAGTAAGAAGTTATAAACTTTTAAGTAGATGTTACAAGATCCTATAAAATGTTACAACTTTTCAACAAAAATTGTTACTCTCGCATTATTTTAACCCTACAAATTTTCATCATCGATGAGAAAACACCATGACCCATTTTAAGTTTTTCCCGAGAACAACATCGTGTTAAGGCATTTTCTAACATATAACTTCTCTATAAGCTTCAAATCTTCATAAATGTTATGATCATATTGGTACATGTTACAAACACTACGTGATAAATTATAAATATTCTTCAAAAAAATTTAAGACCTCAAAAAGTGTTAGAAACTCTACCACAACTTTCAATTTTTTAGGTAGTTAAGATTATGTCTAAACATTGGTTTGGTTGAGGCATTTTGTCATATATAAGTTCTCTACTAGCTTCATATCTTCAAGAAGGTTACTATAACATCGCCACATGTTACAAACATTATGTGATGAGTTATAAATTTTCTTCAAAAACATTGCAAGATCTCAAAAAAGGTTATAAACTCTCCCACAAGTTTCAATTATTGAAGTTACAAAGATTCTGGCAAAAGTAATAACTATTAAATAAGGAGTTATAAACTTTAACGTGGAGGTTACAAGATCTCAGAAAATGTTACACACTCTTTGACATAACTTGACACTCTCGCATTATTTTAACTCTACAAATTTGTCATCGGTGACATAACACTATGACCCATTATATGTCTTTCCTGAGCCCAACACCATCTATGTGACAAACTAATGTTTAAATTCCAACTATAATAGGTGGCCACATTTAATATTCAACAATGCCTTGAACATGATTACATTTGAAACTTGTGGAAAGAAAAAAAAGTGCTCAAAAAATTTGAATGTATTGAATAAATGGTCGAGTTTATTTATTTTTTTATTTTGAATAAATTGTAATAACTATACAATTTTATTTTTCATTTTTAATGTTTTTTTAGGTAAATGATATGCAGATGGAGAACCCTATGTATCATCCTAAATAGATTAAAATAAAACTAAATAAGAATACAAAATATTGAAGGATATGATCCTGACTCAGTCAAACCATACAAAATGTAGTAACTTAACCCAGATGAAAATACATACAATTAAACTACAACGAATGTGGTGTAGATGAAGAACCATAAACAACATCCTAAATAGAATAAAATAAAAATAAAAGAAAATACAAAATATTGGGGGGACATTAACCTTACCCTGTCAAACCACATAAAATGCAGTAACCAACCCAAATGGAAATACAGACAATCAAACTACAACAAAAGTGGTTTATAACCAACCTTAACAGGTAATAAATTAAGAAACTGAAGCAAACACACATATCCAACACAAAGACTATCTAGTAAATAAACTCGCGTACGGGTACGGAATCCGATAGCACAAAAAAAGTGGTGTAAGCATTTTTTTAATGACCAGTATTAATAATTACTTTAGATTAATATTTTCTTTTCCGTCTTAGTTTGAACGCAGAACCATGTAATATTTAATTTCTGATCTTATCTATGTATTCGTTGATAATTAGTACTCTCTCCGTCTCAAATTATATGTCACTTTGACAATTTCACAAAAATTAAGAAATATAATTAATGTTGTATAGAGAAGAGAAATTATGAGTGACTTTACAAAAATGTCCTTCATTAATGGTATGAGAAAAATAAATTAAAAGAATTGGAAAATGATAGAGTAATAAATAGTAAATGGCCTAATAGAAAAAGAATCATTATTTTTCATTGATATTGTAAAATGACATACTCCCTCCGTCTAACAATAAGTGTCCTCTTTACTATTTTTCTTTGTCTCAAATTACTTGTCTCTTTTACAATATCAATACAACATTTTTTTCCCATTAACATACCCTTATTATATTGCATTTTAATCATTTAACTACCCCACTAACTATGATTAATAAGGATGTTTTAGTAAATGAAACACATTTTACCATTAAAATAAACACTACTAATCATTTTCTTAATAACCGTGTAAAACTCAAAATGGACATCTATTTTGAGGCGGAGGGAGTATAATTTGGGACAAAGATATTTTGCTAGAATGTCATATTTTGCTAGACATCTAATTTATGATATTATCTATGTATTCGATAATAATTAGTACTCTCTCCGTCTCAAATTATATGGCACTTTGATAATTTCATAAAAATTAAGAAATATAATTAACGTTGTATGGAGAAGAGAAATTATGAGTGACTTTACAAAAATGTCCTTCATTAATGGTACGAGAAAAATAAATTAAAAGAATTGGAAAATGATAGAAGTAATAAATAGTAAATTGCTTAATAGAAAAAGAAGCATTAATTTTTTATTAATATTATAAAATGACATATAACTTGGGACAAAGATATTTTGCTAGAATGTCATAAAATTGATGACGAAGGAGTATTAATTTGAATACTTTATAGTCCCATAAGAGCATTTATTTAAATCTTCATTCTAGGGGTGCACGTGGATCAGTTTGGGTTGAGGTTGACCAAAATCAAGCCCCGAACCATATAGGGTACTCTAGTTTAGGTGAGTTAAAATAACCACCCGTTACGTTATTGAGTTGGGTTGAGCAAACCTACTAATTTCTGGTTTGGGTTGGGTTGGGTAGTGGGCTACCCAATTTTTTTTTGGATTTTTTTGTTAAATTAAATGACTAAATGATGAGTCTAATATTTTTTCATAAAAAATATTCAAAATTTTTATTTTTTAAAACTGTGTAACCTATTTTCACTACATTTTAGCGTCATAAAATAATAAATGATAATATCAAATAATAAATTTCATCGTAAAATACTAACAACAAATTAAAGTTGCATGACATAAAATTGCATTAACATCAAAATAACCAAAAAGTGCAACATCATAATTCGTAACTCTAGCATGTTTTAATTTTCAACATAGATGATATCTTGTGTCAATTTTGAAAATTAGACTTGATTTATGACCAAAACTTTTGGCATTCTCCTTCGTTCTTATAAAAATAAAAATAAAAATGTGGGTATTATTGAGTAAGTAAATTTATTGGGTCTGAGTTTGGTTTTACCCGAAACCCATTATTTTTATGGATTTTCTATTTTTTAAAATCATACCCACCCAATGATTCAACTCACTTTTATGGATTTTTTGGGTGGGTTTGACCTGATTTTTTGGGTTGACTCAACTATGTACGCCCTACTTCCTTCCTTCCTTTGTTTCTTTAATAGAGAAATACTAGCAATTGTCTATAGACATTTGTTAAAAAATTGTAAAAATAATGTATTCAACGAATTGAAACTTTTAAAAACAATTTTTGTTTTTTTTACATAAAACTTATGAATTGTTTTCTTTTCTTTGAATATTTAACAAGTATCTTTCGAAAACTTATTAGCTTGACATTTTTTTAATAGTATATGCATCTCTATCAATGATTTAGTAAACAACCGTACAACACCGAATCTATAAGCCGTACTTCTTTAAAATCACAATCCAACGTCCATACCCTTTTTTACGAAGACCAAACTTTTTTTTAGAGGTTATGAAGACTATACTTTTCTTTTCTTTTCTTTTCTTTTTTTGACAGGAGCATGACATAGTCCATACTTCTTATAAAAAAAACATAGTCCATACTTCTTTGGATGTATTATTTTTGTATCAAATAGTTTATTTTTCATCTACAAACATATATTTTATAGGATATTTTTGATCAAATATTTTATAGGATCTTATAGATAATATTATTCTTTTAATTTAATTGTCGTCGTCCGTATATAAGATATGGAGGAACAGTATAGTAAAATATAGAAATTAAATTGAGATTAAAAATGAACATCCTACAAAAACATAGGAATATCAGATACTCTGTTTAGCGTGTGAAAATATTTTTGGGTTTCATTTTTTTAAAATATATATTCATTTAAGTTACTTTAAGGAAATAGAAATTAAGATTAAAAACGAACATCCTAAAAACCTATAGAAACATCATACTCAGTTTATTATGTCAAAATATTTTTAATTTTCCTTTTTTAAAATTGTTTTGGATTGGGCCAAGCCTCAATCCGAGTAAGGACCCAAGTCCAACTCTCTGGCGGACCATGGCGTAGACACACCCTAATTTTCACTTAATTTTGGTATGGATCGTCCAGTTCAGATCCAATGATGTGAATCATGTCTAGATTAATACATGCGTCTTTCAGAGAACACTTGTTCAGACGAAGACTTAACGGCCAAAAACCTACTTACTTTCTACATATATTAATGCACAATGTTGGGTCAAGTATGTCACATTTTACCCTAAAGCTACCTCACTCTCTTGATCTCTCACATTTTATCGTAAACCCTACTTACTCCCTTCATAATTAATTCATCCCTAGTCAGAAAAATCTATAACAATAAAAAGTGTTCCTCACAACACAAAATATACTAAAGAGAAACACCAAAGTCTTACAAGAGAACACAACCGACAGAAAAAAGAAAAAATGGAAAGAGTGTTGTTAGCCAATGCACAAACAAGGGAAAGGTCTACACCACCAACCATGATAATCGAAAGCTAAATTAACATATTTTGTCTTCAACCACTAATAGGAGTTATCTAGAAGATGATGAATAGAGACTTTCTTTAGCTAAAAAATTCTATCATTCTTGTCTTCCAAATAACCCATACACATGAAAACCAAATAACATACATAAAAGATCGTCGAACTTTTGAACCACATGTTAAACAACCAAACTGCATAAAATGATTTGACATACTTGAAGGATCAACCAAAGAGAAACCAATCCAATGCCGAACATGCTGTCAAATGCTGCTGAAAAAATTACAATTAAAAAACAAGTGATTAGTCGATTCAGAAGCACCACACCCACTCACACAAAGCTGAGAGTCTTGATTAAGGATGTTACACCTAAATAAGTTGTCCTTGGTAGGAAGTCGATTTCTGGGAAGACACCAAGCAAATACAGATACCTTCAAAGGAATGTCCTTGTGTCAAAGAAGATCTGAAACAAGAGTATGAACATGGGAAATAGACTGAGCTAACAACTTATGTGTTCCACTGACAGAGTAACCAACTGTCGGATCCAATTTCCACTGTCATTGATCACCACTACTAACCTGTAAATTAACATTGTTAAGTAAAGTCCTACACTCCACTACCAGCTCCTCCTCCCACGCAAACAATCGACACCTCCAATTCCAAGCATCTCCTCCCTCATCCCACCCCCAAAGTAAACATATCTACCACTAATTTTTTGTGTAAAGCCATGTTTTAATGTCCTAACATGTTTGGAAAAAATCATGTTAAAATTCAGCTTCTAGATTACTTTTTCGACCTACGCATATATTATAGTTTCAATAATGATAAAAATATCAAATTATAGGGTTAAAATATATGTTTTTTTTATTTGTCATGGTCATTTTTAAGACATCACATATATTACGGGGTCGATTTAAACAATTATATTATTTAATTATTATATTTCAATAATTATTAAGTGAGGGCATATTTATATTAATAATATTAGGTATTTATTAAGTTGGGAGTTTTAATTGATCAGCGATCAAATAAAGTAAAATAACTAATTAGTATTAATTAATTAGTCAGTATAAGCTCAAATATGAGTGAATGTCATGATGATCCATTTCAGAATAATGAGAATATTAGTTGGCTATTACTCTATATATAATTAGCTAAGGTCTTCAATATACCGTACGCAAGTGTTGGGTCACGATGGGAGCATGAGGGATCACCCATATTGGACTCAGAGGAAGCACACAAGTGAGTTGGACACCACACAATTTAACCCAAAACCTTAAGTGCATTGGGTTTAAAGGTCCTTTCACTTATAAAATGTTCAACCTCCTTTTTTATAAGCAATGTGCGACTTCTAACTCACACTTGCTACACAACAATCTCCCCCTTAAGCGTGAGTCCTTCAATTTATCTTGCTCACCCTTAAAGCGTAAGCTCTTTCATCCACATACACTGGTACTTGTACCATCATTGTTGTTGGTCAATAGAATATGTCGTCTGAACAACTTTTCGGAAAGACTTTCGATACAAGGAGCTGCTTGAATCCTTGTCGAACCATGACTTTGATACCTCTGTTGGATCACAAGTGGAGCTCGGAGGATCAACGATATTGGACTCAAAGCAACCACACAATTTAGCAAAAAAACTTAAGAAATTGGGTTTATGAGTTCACTCACTTATAAAATGTTCAACCTCCATTTTCTAAATAAAATGATACTTCTAACTCACACTTACTACACAATAGTAAAAATATTATCTCTTCTCTCCATGTGAATAGTATTCAAGGCCTTAGGGTATTGGTTGGGGAAAGAACCGCACGTACTACGAGTGTCAATTACTTGTTATTTTTGTGTTTCCGATTACTGCAAAAAGACTTTTTGCTATGGATTGAGGTATTTATATAATCTTTGATAAATCAATATGTTAGAGATCCTAGAACCATGTACATATGCTTGTTTGTTTATTAGCTTCCGCACTAAAGTATGACTGTTATGTATCGAGCAAGTAATGTGTAATTAACCAATATTGAATTCCAACACTAACTACCAAAGTGTCGCTTGTTGCAAAAAAGAGATTGCTCTCAGAATTTATCCTATAAAGAGAAAGATAAAAAAAAATGCAATCATTCTCCTAATCTACGAGAAATGGGAAAAGGTTTGCATCTAATCTACGAGAATGAAGTGAAATTTTTAAGAATGTGCAGTGCCCAAATAGACATAATCAACACTAGTACATGAAACATGGAGTGGGTGACCAACAATATTTTAGATTAAGAGACTAAAGTTAGTTAAGCCCCACTGCATTTGGGTTCCAATTCTTAATCCCCTTCCGTTGTTTTCGCCGTAATTGAACACTAGAGAAAGCTTAAATTAAAAGAAAAAAAGATAAATATAATATGATATGATGTACTACTTTAAGAAATCAATTAGAATCTGAGCACCGTTAATTTTCATTTATTTTGGCTCTTGAACATCATTAATAATGAAGGCTGAACTATACTGGGTGGCTTCCGTGAGACAATCAAACATGGCCCATGTGGGGGGTGGGAGGGTCTTCTTGAAAGATATTATGAATTTTGGACCAACAAAACAACGAGACAACCACATTATTATGCTTAATTCGTGACTTACTATAACTTATTAGAGTCCATGAAAAGTGATTACTCAAGCCATAACGGACAGTTTCTAGCGTAAAATATGATACGGTACTTCTTTTCTAAGTAAATAAACTAAAATGCTCACAAATGTAGGTACTAGGTATATACTGATACTTTACCTTTCCTTAATTGTGGGTTTTTACTGTTCTTAAAAAAGTGGAGACTCACTTTTGAAAAGTGGAGTCTTATAATAATTAGAAGTGTCTAAATATAATTAAGTGTCATTTGAAAAGATTGTTCATAATTATATATAAGCATCTTTCAATTAAATTTTGGATTAAACAACAAACTCACCTTCTCATATTCATATATGGAAGTAGTTTAGGCACAATATGGAAGGTTCACATGAAATTTGCAACGTAGGAGCACAAGGCCTTCCAATTTTCTGTTTACTGTTTTTTAATCTTGATTTAATTATAGTAATAAGTATTAATTCACTGGTCAAACCCTGCACCACTAATACTACAAATACAATTCACTGGTCAAACCCTGCACCACTGCTTTAATTCCAAATGTGCCTGTCGGGTAAAAATTCCCAAAGAGTAAAAAGACTAGACCTACGTTCCAAAGAGCAACTTTCGTGAAAATTGAGAAGTCTGTTTTCCTAGCTTTCACGGTAACTTGATTTCTTGCCGCATTTTTGAAAATTACAACGCCATTCCAAACATACACTAAGACCACAAATACTATAATAGTTACAATAACAATTTTCGTGTTAACCATATGATGCTGAAGAAATGAATCATAATAATTTAGAGTTTAATCAAAAATTAAATAAAATCTGATCAAAATTGTTCCACTTAAATTTTATAAACAATTTATTATTGATAGAACTTATTAACCATTATTTTGGTTGTTACAAGTGTGAAATACTACTATAGTGTAGTAGTATATCGTTTGACTTGGTTTTGTTAAACGTGTTCTTAATATAACATAACATATTCTAGGATCTAGTTTGCAAATCAGGTGCTGACATTACGTGTCATCTTACTAGGTTATTTGCATCAGCCTAAAATACTAAAAAATTCAGTTTAACCAATCTTTTTCTTATCAATGGAATCAAATTTATAACATTCACACACTCTACTACTCCATTCACTTGCGCTAGATCCGGTAGTAATCGAATAAGATTGAATCTTTAACTACCTACTTAGAAATTTTAGTTACTTATCAACTTTATTACACCATATCGATGTATGTATCATACTAACAGAACACATATTTTTCATTATAATTAATAACTATTATCTAGTATTAAATAACCGTTGTACATTTTTAGTAAGACAAATAAATTCATTTCCATTCATTAATTTTGTTTTCACTTTTATTACTACCTTCACGTGAGACCACTTTACACTCTCCATTTTTCTGTTAATACTGAATGCTGACACCATAAAGAGTTTACACATTTTTACTGTTAAATAGTTTCTCTCTCTCTCTCTGTGTGACAGATACATACCAGTACACTTGGTAGTAACTCTCATCACAATCACAGCCACGCATTATGTCATTCAGTACAACTATAAATTAGTTAGTTAGCTATCTCACTGTCACAGAAAATCACACTACTACTCATCATCATCATCATCATCATAAAAACTACACCCCCCACCTCTGTTTTCATTTCTTCTATTCCCACCCCCCTTCAATGGAGACTACCTCGTTTTCCAAATGGATGTTCACATTCTGCTTTGTTCTATGCTTGGTCTCACAATTCATTCACTCTAGTGTTACATATGATAGAAAAGCAATTCTCATCAATGGACAACGAAGAATTCTTTTTTCTGGTTCTATACATTATCCTAGAAGTACTCCTGATGTAATAATCTCTTGCTTTTTTTTCTTCAAATGAAAACAAAAATTGTAACATAACATTATGATTGAAACTTATGTTTTTTGTAACAATTTATGTTTTTGTTGAGAATTATGTTTCTTTTAATGTGTAGATGTGGGAAGATCTGATTCAAAAGGCTAAAGAAGGAGGTCTTGATGTGATTGAAACTTATGTGTTTTGGAATGTTCATGAACCTTCTCCTGGCAATGTACTTGTTCTGTTTTGTTCTGTTCTGTTTTTGTTTTCATCCTGTGTTTCTTGTCTGATTTGTATGTTTTTTTTTTGTTGCATGCAATCAAATTTAGTACAATTTTGAAGGAAGGTATGATCTAGTGAAATTCATGAAGACAATTCAGAAAGCTGGACTCTATGCTCATCTTCGCATTGGACCTTATGTTTGTGCTGAATGGAATTTTGGGTACCTTCCATTTCTTACTCTTTTATTTTGTTTCTTTTAAATGTATATTTACTCTTATCATAATTCTAAACTGTATATTAAATTATGCTATTTTTAATTCCTACCTAGCAATATATTAAATCTTATAATTTCTATTTTCAAATGTAGTATGATGTATTTATCTTATGTGGTGTTTTTTGAGAGTGTTTTGTGATTTTCTAATATTGTTTGTGTGTTTGTTTGCAGAGGATTTCCAGTTTGGCTGAAGTATGTTCCAGGCATAAGCTTTAGAACAGACAATGAACCTTTCAAGGTTTTTACTTTTCACATACACATTATTATTTATATTATATTTTCCAAAACATAAACTTTTTTTGTTAGATTTATGACATATTAATTGTGTTGTAGAGGGAAATGCAAAGGTTCACTGAGAAGATTGTGGGATTGATGAAGAGTGAACAGCTCTTTGAATCACAGGGTGGCCCTATCATTCTCTCTCAGGTGAATTTTCTGAGGTTACTCTTTTTATATATAAACTTCTATTTTAAACCTACTAATTTTCATTAGTTATTGAGAGCATATACTAGTGACTAAAAACTTGTCGAGCCTAGATCCTCTGTGGTCGGCTATAAGGCGTATCCGGTCTCTGTCATGATCTAACGGTCTACGGCCGGCTGAACCATAAAGTCAGCTGTACATTATCCAATTTGAAATTTGTCACTATAGATCTTGAAATAATGATGATATTTTTGCAATGTGTTGTTTCAGATTGAAAATGAGTATGGAGCACAAAGTAAGTTACAGGGTACTGTTGGCCAAAATTATGTGAATTGGGCAGCCAAAATGGCTGTAGAGATGGGAACTGGAGTTCCTTGGGTGATGTGCAAGGAAGATGATGCACCAGATCCAGTGGTGAGTATACTAATCTCAGTCTTCATCTTGAAAGCTGTGTAACATGAAATGAAACACATTCCCATGATACCACTTACATTTGAAACTTAAATCGACATTCATTTTGAGATGAATTTTTTTTTTTCCATATGTGACACTTATAATAGGACGAAGGGAGTATTATTTTAATTTTCTGAGATATATCATTAAAAAAAATAGAAAATAAAATACAACATGTGGTTCATTTGTTCATCTATTAAACTAATGTGTTAGTTAAACTAATGTCTTTTGTTTATGTGGTAACAGATAAACACGTGTAATGGCTTCTATTGTGACAAGTTTACTCCAAATAGACCCTATAAGCCTACAATGTGGACTGAAGCTTGGAGTGGCTGGTAAGCTTGTTCATTATCACCACATTACACTAAAGTTTGAAAATAAAGAAATGAATATCATATATAACTTTAATTTTAAATATGAAGGTTTACAGAATTCGGAGGTCCAATTCACAAAAGACCTGTACAAGATTTAGCATTTGCAGTTGCTCGATTTGTAACAAGAGGAGGGTCATTTGTAAACTACTACATGGTTAGTTAGTTTAAATAGCTTACAAAAAAAAAAAAACTGGCACCTACTATTACAAGTGTAATTAGCCTAATTTGTCTTGAATTTTCCTGTAGTATCATGGAGGAACCAATTTTGGACGAACCGCAGGAGGCCCTTTTATATCTACTAGTTATGACTATGATGCTCCACTAGATGAATATGGTGAGAAATTACTGTTGAATTTTAACAATTTTACTACAATAAATAAAAGAGATAGATTATTTCTCAAATGCTTATGCTGTTGGGATTCGATTGTCGGCACAGTATCTCAAACTACAGTAGTGATTATTAACTGAATAGTTCTGTATTCTGTTATAAAACAATGCAGGTTTGATTAGGCAGCCAAAATATGGTCATCTAAAGGAGCTTCATAGAGCTATCAAGATGTGCGAGCGAGCTTTGGTTTCAACCGACCCAATTGTTACTTCATTAGGAATCTCCCAACAGGTTTCAACTCAATTCAAAATTATTTTGCCAACCACGCATGTTTAGCTTATTTACCGATCCTACGGTATATGTAACTTTTTCCAGGCTCATGTATACTCTACGGAATCCGGAGATTGTGCTGCTTTTCTCTCAAACTACGACTCAAAATCCGCTGCTAGAGTGCTGTTCAATAATATGCACTATAGTTTACCCCCTTGGTCCGTCAGCATCCTCCCCGATTGTAGAAATTCTGTCTTTAATACAGCAAAAGTATGTAAAATGTCAGACACAATTTTTTCCCCTTTGACGCGTCCATTCAACATGATTTAATAATAGAAACTTCTTAATTTAGGTTGGAGTGCAAACATCTCAAATGCAAATGTTAACAACAAATACTCATATGTTCTCATGGGAGAGTTTTGATGAGGATACTACTTCTCTGGATGATAGCTTCACACTCACTGCTCCTGGTCTCTTGGAACAGATAAATGTAACTAGAGATGCAAGTGATTATCTTTGGTATATAACTAGGTAAGCCTGATTTTCTTTACCCTTGGAATTTTTTAACCTTATAACTGGTTTCGGCATTTTGAAAATCATTTCATGTCTATGTTTCTTCAGTGTTGATATAGGCTCGTCCGAACACTTTCTGCATGGAGGTGAACTCCCGACTCTTATTGTTCAGTCCAAAGGCCATGCTGTGCATGTTTTCATTAATGGTCAACTTTCTGGTATGTAGATTTACTTGCCTTCAGTTTAGTACCTCATTATAGCTTATTACTGAAAGTAAACGTGATGCCTGATTAAAACCAGGTTCTACCTATGGAACTAGGGAGTATAGGAGATTCATGCATACCAGCAAGGTAAATCTTCGCGCCGGAACAAACAGAATAGCTCTGCTCAGTGTTGCCGTTGGACTTCCTGTAAGTTTTGCTTTTCTCTTTTACTTTATAAATCACGCTATCAGAAAATGTTGACATTTTATAATTAGAAGCTGTTGATTTTGTGATCAAGTTTACTCATTTTGACCTTTCTATGATTATGAAAGCCATGTAACTAGGTTGTTGGAGATTAATATTCATCTAATTTGGCAACAAAAAAAAAAAGAAATATCAGTAATGGCTCCATTCCGTGTCTGCTCATGAGTCTTGACTACAATTATTGACTTAATTCTTTTCTATATTTTGTCATGAAAGAATGTGGGAGAACATTTTGAGACGTGGAGCACAGGAATCCTAGGTCCGGTTGCACTCCATGGACTCAACCAGGGAAAATGGGACTTGTCCCAACAGAAATGGACTTATCAGGTTGCATATTCTTTCTTTAGATACTTAAGTTACATGCTTTAAAGAAAAATTCTTACTAAGCAATGCTTACAAGTAGGTTGGACTGAAAGGAGAGGCCATGAATCTTGCATCTCCTAATAGTATCTCATCTGTTGAGTGGATGCAGTCAGCAATAGTTGTACAAAGAAATCAACCATTGACATGGCACAAGGTAAAAAAATTAAAGAAAAAAATTGTACACGAGTTTGACTGCAAACAAAATAATAGCTTCAAAATATATGAAATTTATCTGTAAAATGTGCAGACTAATTTCGATGCACCTGAAGGAGACGAACCACTGGCTTTAGATATGGAGGGTATGGGTAAAGGTCAAATATGGATTAATGGGCAGAGTATTGGAAGATACTGGACGACATTCGCTAATGGTAATTGCAACGACTGTAACTATGCCGGGTCGTTTAGACCTCAGAAGTGTCAGCTCGGTTGTGGCCAACCGACCCAACGATGGTAAGTGTCGCTAATTTTGTAGCTTCTGCGATTGCTATCATATTTGGAAATAAAGCATGCAATGCTCACTGAAGCACAAAATAGGCTTCATATTCTCTGCAATCATGCAGTTAGCTGGTTATTACTGTCTAATCAAACGATTCTGATTTTAAGTTCGGAAATTATCAAACTTGAAATCCGAGTTGTACGTCTCGACTTGCATGGATTTCATTAAGAAATCTGGATCCAGCATAATGCATTGTATTACAGTTCGTATAACATGTTTCAGGTACCATGTCCCTCGATCATGGTTGAAGCCAACTCAAAACCTATTGGTTATTTTTGAGGAACTTGGTGGAGATCCTTCAAAGATTTCACTTGTAAAGAGATCAGTGAGCAGTGTCTGCGCTGATGTGTCAGAGTACCACACAAATATTAAGAATTGGCACATTGATAGCTACGGTAAGTCTGAAGAATTCCGTGCACCAAAGGTTCACTTGCAATGTAGCCCTGGCCAGACCATCTCTTCAATTAAATTCGCAAGCTTCGGAACTCCTCTCGGGACTTGCGGTAATTACGAGCAAGGAGCTTGTCATTCCCCTACATCCTATGCCACTTTAGAGAAGGTGATTTACCACATACTCTTGAAATGACTTCACAATCCACTGCATTGACTTATATAGTTAACTAAATTTCTGTTTGCGTCTTTTTTCACAGAGATGTGTAGGGAAGCCAAGATGCGTAGTTACTGTATCAAACAGCAATTTTGGGAAAGATCCTTGTCCGAGGGTGATGAAGCGGTTATCAGTTGAAGCTGTTTGCGCTCCAGCTACTACAAATTGGAGGGGTTAATCATTTAATTAGTTAAGGAAGCGTCGTTTTACGTGTAGAGTGCAGTTACTTAAACCGCAAGAAATATGAATGCATAATAAATGCAGTTATTATAGGTAAAGTTCTAGTGCGAAGGGGTTGTGTAAATTATTGATAGGTAGCTAGGTGAATCTGAAAACAAGGGTCTGAATGAAATTTGGACCCTTGTGTGTGAATTTAGATGACCAGTCCCCGGCCTTTTAACCGGATATGGGCACTGGTGGGAAAGAGGAAATTGAATTGGCTTGAGTGATTTTTGTTTTTGTGAGTTGAGGTATGGTGCAAAACAGGTTCAAATTAGGAGTGGATCCTAATGTAACCACAGTATGATGAGGTTTAATGTCATAGAATAGAAAGTTCATTGTTCTGTTCTGTCTACTATGTGCAAAACATGAGAATGTGAGTGAAGTTTATTTTTATTTTTTGTGCATAAAGTAAGCTGTTATGGCAAATTATTTTTTTTCACCATCAAATTGGTCCAAATCTCCGATTGACAGAAACTTGCACAAACAAATTACAAAGAAAGCTTAATGTAAGTTGATTTGTATTCTTCAGTAAGGTTGTTGGTTTAATTTGATTTATTGTGAAAAATAATCTTTTGGTTATAATCTTTGGGTTTTGGGTGTTTTATTCTCATCTGTATTGTTTTCTGTGTTGTGTTATTGTTTGTTTTTTCTGGTTTGGAGGGGAACCCTGTGTATTTGGCTTGTGTCACTATTGGTCCCTGTTTGTAGCTTCTTGCCTTTTGCATTTCTTGTGCGCTAGGCCTTGTTAATATATGCTGCTTCAAAAAAAAAAAATTGTTCAATATCCTCATTCTCACAATTTCTGCTGAGAGTTGAACCACGGATCAAGTTCTAGCAGATCACAACCGCTACTAGTGGATCACTAAAGTTTTTTGTGACTTATAGTTGCTTTCATTTTATTTATCTAGCACAAATGCGAGTTCACTTTAAGTCATTCTCACAACCCTGAATTCCAACATCATTTGAACACGAATTGAACGTCATTCACACACATCATGCGATTCAACTTCATTTTCACTGCCGCCGGTGACCCCAATAACAACATCCCGCCGTCGTTGCAACTGCCACTTCAACAACACATGCCGCCGTAACTGCCACTGCCGAAAAATCACTTTCTCTCACTAATCCACACACATCACGCCGCCGCCGCAACTGCCACCTCACCAACAACTGACCGCCGTAAATGTCATTGCCGGTAACTCACTCTCACCGATTCACACCATCTTTCATCGAATTGACAAAAAATTATGACCAATGTTGATATTGATTGTCCGAATTTTGTTAATTTCGAATCTTTGACATTAGGGTTTGAAAATCATTAATGGGGATCGAACCAGGTACCACATGCTTTCAATTCACAACTCTTACCACCAAGGTACCGATGTTTTTTATGACATGCGATTGTTTCAATGTTGTGTATTCAACACAAATCTCGGATCCTCTTTCTTTCAATCTCACAACCCCTAAATCATTTCTCACTCACTTTCATCTCTCTCACTATCTTGCAATTGAACCTAATAACCATAACACCACCCTTTTTGACGGACCTAATTAATTTTTATGAAAAAAAAATATGCAAGGAATTAAATCGAATAACACATGAAAATGTCATTTTTTTTTAAAGTCACTAACGTCGTTGCAATTTCTTTTTTGATAGCAGTTCCTTTTCATTATTAGCGGTTCCTTTTCATTATTATTTTTTCTTTCAATTACCATATAACGTTCCTTTTTATTTTTTCTTTCGGTTACCAAATAGCAATTCATTTTCATTAATTTTTTTTCTTTCGATTACCACATATCAGTTTCTTTTCCTTTTCATTTTTATAGATTTAACAGCTTTTGTGGTTAGGACCAATTTCTTGGTGCAAACTTTTGTATATATTTTTTCTTTTGATTTGTCATTTTTATTGCAGTCCATCTTTTATTTTTGTTGTTTTTTGAGTTAGTTTGATAACATAATATTGTATGTAACTATAAAAGTAATAATATAACCAATTTGATAGTTATATATGAAGTTATACAAAACATGTGCATCGCACGTGTTAGAGTCTAGTATAGCTACTCTTGTTCAAGTTCTTAATAAAAAAAATGGGAACCATATGCATACTTACCCATCGACTAAGACTTCCATCATGTAGAATGTTTATCTCTTTTAATTTAATATTTTTCTTCACATTTGATGTCAGAATTTTCATTCTTTAATATTATTTTATTTTATTTTGAAACTTCTCTATTTAGGAATGACAAAAAAAAACATACCTCGTTCGAAACAAAAAAAAAAAACATACACGCAAGCAACCGGGCACGAGGCAGGTAGCTTAACAGATAACCACAAATAAATAAATTAATATTTCAACTATCTGCTAGTTAATGGATACATAGACGAATGTAATGATATCGATACCCGTATATATTTGTACACATTAGTAAAATTATCAATTAATTTTTTTGTGTTCCCCATTATTGGAGGTGTTTAGCCCAATGAAAAAAATGCTAACAGATCTCTTACGGAATTGTTTAAGAAATAAAATAGGCAACCTTTGCATAAAAAATAATATATTTTTGAGACAAAATATACTTTTAGGATTCCTTAAACAATGTAGGGAGACTAGTCACCCTTCCATTTTCTTATTTACTCATTCATCCATCTTCAAAGTTCTCCCATTTGTAAATCATAGACCATTTTTTTGCTCATCGTAAAACTTTTAGAGACTAATTTGTACTTTTTGGAAATTTATAATGATTAGTTTGCAATTTTTTAAAATTTGTATAGATCGCTTTGCAAATTTATAATTTTGAAACTCTTTATCTGTAAACTATGGAAAAATATATGGTGATGAGATGTTTGTGAGAAAGATTGGTGCACTTAGGTGCACTTAGATACATAGTAGTTGAAGTTAAAAGCAAAAAGTTTAATTGATTCCCCTAATTTATCAAAGTCATGAAAATAATCCTTTTTTTTTAAACTCGAACCTTTTGGTCTTTCTATTTTCACATTTGTCACAATTTTGGTCCCAACTCATATTTTTTTTACCCTAAACATGTGCTTTAATGCCTTAGTATTGAATCTAAAGAAAAAATATCACCATTAAGACCGACATTAACTTTTTTTGAGCCTAAAATCACCATTTATAAGGAAAACAATATGAGTTGGGACCAAAATCTACTAACAATATATAAAAATCAAAGTACAACAAAATTTCATAATCGTACTTACTAAAAATCATGATCTCCTTAATTTTATGTGCATAATGGTCATTTTGCAAAATTTAATTTATTTGTTTTTTAAAACAAGTGTAAGCAATTTCCACGGATAGCTATGAAACTAATTTATTTGTTTTTAAAAAAATTAATTACGGATAATGTTCATATCTACAAACATTTACTAACAGTATATAAAAATCAAAGTCCAACAAAATTTCCTAATCGTCCTTATTAAAACTCATGATCTCCTTAATTTTATATAAATAATGGTCATTTTGCAAAATTTAATTTATTTCTTTTTTAAAAACTTGATTACGGAGAATGTTCATCACAAGTGTAAGCAATTCCACGGATAACTATGAAACTAATTTATTTGTTTTTTAAAAAATTAATCACGGATAATAATCATATCTACAAACATTTACTAATCTACTAATAATATATAAAAATTGAAGTACAACAAAATTTCATAATCGTCTTTATTATATGATCTCTTTAATTTTATGTGCATCATGGTTATTTTGCAAAATTTGATTTATTTGTTTTTTAAAAAATTAATTACGGAGAATGTTCATCACAAGTGTAAGCAATTTCTACGGATAACTATGAAACTAATTTATTTGGTTTTTTAAAAAAATTAATTACAGATAATAGTCATATCTACTAACATTTACTAATCTACAAACAATATACAAAAATTGAAGCACAACAAAATTTCATAATCGTCCTTATTAAAACTCATGGTCTCCTTAATTTTATGTGCATAATGGTTATTTTGCAAAATTTAATTTATTTGTTTTTTAAAAACTTAATTACGGACAATGTTCATCACAAGTGTAAGCAATTTACATGGATAACTATGAAACTAATTTATTTGTTTTTTTTTAAATTAATTACGGATAATGGTCATATCTACTAACATCTACTAATCTACTAACAATATATAAAAATTGAAGTACAACAAAATTTCATAATCATCCTTATTAAAACTATTGATCTCCTTAATTTTATGTGTATAATGGTCATTTTGAAAAATTTAATTTATTTGTTTTTTAAAAAAATAATTACGGAGAATGTTCATTACAAGTGTAAGCAATTTCCACGGATAACTATGAAACTAATTTATTTGTTTTTTAAAAAATTAATTACGGATAATGTTCATATCTACTAACATCTACTAATAGTATATAAAAATCAAAGTACAACAAAATTTCATAATTGTTCTTATTAAAATTCGTGATCTCCTTAACTTTATGTGCATAATGGTCATTTTGCAAAATTTAATTTATTTGTTTTTTTAAAAAATTAATTACGGAGAATTTTCATCACAAGTGTTAGCAATTTCCATGGATAACTATGAAACTAATTTATTTGTTTTTTTAAAAATTAATTACGGATAATGTTCATATCTAGTAACATTTACTAACAATATATAAAAATCAAAGTACAACAAAATTTCATAATTGTACTTATTAAAAATCATGATCTCTTTAATGTCGGTATTTTGAAAATAGTCACGAGTTAAAATTTTATCATATCAACTATTACATATCGGTACAAAAAAATTTCTTCTGCATATATAAGCATATAAAATCCTGAACGAGTACGTTTTAAATATTTAACGGTGTTTTAAATATAATATAAAAATATATTTAATAGACACACTACATTAATGCTGATTTTTTGAAAATAGTCATGAGTTTCCAAAATTTTATCACATTGACTTTCTTATATATCTATATAAAAATTTGTTTCTGCAGATATAAACATTTAAAATCTGCAACGGGAGCGGCGCAAACATCGAACAGTGTTTTGCATATAAAATAAAATTTATTTAATAGACACACTACACTAATGTTGATATTATGAAAATAGCCACGAGTTTTCAAAATTTTATCATATCGACTTTCTCATATATGTATATAAAAATTTGTTTCTACATATATAAACATTTAAAATCTGCAACGGGAGCGGTGCAAACATTGAACATCGTTTTGCATATAAAATAAAATTTAATAAATAGAAACACTGCATTAATGTTGATATTTTGAAATTAGTCACGAGTTTTCAAAATTTTATCATATCGACTATCACATATCGACACATACAAATTTTCTTCTGCATATATAAGCATATAAATTCCTCAATGAGTGCGATTAAATATTTAACGGTGTTTTAAATATAAAATAAAACTTTATTTAATAGACACACTACATTAATGTTGATATTTTGAAAATAGTCATGTGTTTCCAAAATTTTATCATATCGACTTTCTCATACATGTAAATAAAAAATTGTTTATTTAGAAATAAGTACATAAAATCTGCAACGGGTGCGGTGCAAACAATGAACAATGTTTTGCATATAAAATAAAAAGTTATATAATAGAAACACTACATTAATTTTGATTTAGAAAATAGTCATGAGTTTTTAAAATTTTATCATATCGATTTTCTCATATATGTATATAAAAATTTGTTTATGCAGATATAAGTATATAAAATCTGCAACGGGTGCGGTGCAAACATTAAACAGTCTTTTGCATATAAAATAAAAATTTATTTAATAGAAACACTACATTAATTTTGATTTTGAAAATATTCATGAGTTTTCAAAATTTTATGTGCATAAAAATTTGTTTTCGCATATATAAGCAAATAAAATCCATAACTAGGTGTGACTCAACTATTTAACAAATTTTTGTTTATATAAGAGAAAATAAATTAATACAAACATTACATTATTACTCATAATTTTCATTTAATATCTATAAACATTCTACAATATTAACAATATAATTATTTTTTATATAATTATCGCAATGTTACGTGACATGTGTAAAAACACGAGTCTTTTGCTAGTTACAAGTTGAAAATAGAAGACCAAAAAATTTGATTTGAAAAAAAGGGGACGGTTTTCATGAGTTTGATAATATAGTGGACTATTTTTTGAGACTAAAACTAAATTTCACTCATTGTATGGACAAAATGAGTTATTAGCCCCTCTCTATTGTAAATACACACTATACACAGTTTTTTTAATGAAAAAAGAAAACTAAATTAAGAAATCAAATGAGGGAGAAGCTCCTTTAACATCATTCAACAAAGTAAAAAAAAAAAAAAAAGGACCAGCTAAAATCTAACTCCATTAAAGAGGGATGCGTAACCTTTATTAAACAAATAACTAAAGAAGAGACACAAATTTTGAAAAAACGAAGAAGAAAAGCATTGTTCAAAGTACCCAAATAAATCATATCAAGTAGATGATTGTTTTTTAGGCACCCCCTTGATTATTAAACCCACTGAAGAAGTCATGATCCAATCTAAAAAATAATGATCGAATCGTAACTTCTAATAGATTTTGTAAACTTTCAATAAATTCGAAGTGTTTTTTAAGCAGCGTGAGGAATCTGAAAAGCAATTACCTACCTATTCAAAGTGTAATGATCTATAACTCAGCCCAAGTTGCACTAAAAAAAATCAAATACATAAATAATTTAAAAAATAAACCTAGTACATTAATTAATTAAACTCCGAATAAAATAACACAAGTTTTGTAAAAAAAATAAAATAAGAGTAAATAGTCACTTTGGTCCCTGACTCTGCACTTCCGTTATCACTTTAGTCTCTGACGTTAAATAATTCTGTTAAGTGATGATGTGGCAAAGATTTTATGCTGACAAGGAGTATGAGGTGTCACAGGGACTAAAGTGAAAGTAGAAAATGGTCACTTTAGTCCCTGAACCGAAAATCAATATCCCAAATTGAATCTCAAATCCCTAAATCCCTAAATCTCAAATCCCTAAATGTCATCTAATTCTCTCTTTTGTTCAAAATCAAATCTTCCATTAAACACCAACTTGCTATTAGGTCCCTGACTGTGCATACTTACTATCAGTTAGGTCCCTGACAGTAGACACTTATTCTCACTAAGGTCCCTGACAAGTTGTTAGTTAACAGAATGCTACCTACTAACAACAATAAGACATTAGTGCAAGAAGCAAGAATGAGGCATTGCAACATTTGATTTTTTGTTAAAAGCTTGTAAACTAGTATAACACTTACCAAAATGATTCCATAATTGAATACCAAAATGTTTCCATAACATAACTATTAAGTCATTACATAAAGGTCAACCATAGAGTAATCAAAAGATTGCACCACATTTGGGCATATAATTCAATATGTCATTACATAATGATTCAGCAAAATATTAAACAAAATATTGAACCACAGTTGTGCTTATAATTTAGCAACTTCAGTACATAAATAAACTAATGAACATCACATAGTTGGCCTTGGACCCCTTGGAGTAAATCTTGGAGTTGGCATGAAAGACGTTAGCATTTGTTGCTCATTCAGACGTGCATTTGGATTTTGACCCCTAATAGGTGGTGGTCTAACTCCAACCGGTGCTGGATCAAAAGTTCCCTGTCCAATTCCTATTGGTTGTGGTCCTTGCACATTCACATCAAATAATTGCTCTTGTGTTTGTGGGGCAGATTGTGACAAATCTAAAACAACTTGTTCTCCTTGACCCGCATTGTTGGGAGGTGGTGGTGGTGGAGCCCAATTGGGAGGCATAGGCATCACACCTTGATTAGTGCAACCGAACCTATTGTGGTTACCTTCTAGACCACACCTTGAACATGTTAGCACTGGATATGATCTTCGGACATTACCTAAACTGGAAGGACCCTCGGATGCATCTTTCCTTCTTTGTTTCTTTGGCCTTCCAGGTTGTCTTCTTTTTGGTGCAGGCATCGGTTTCACATAATCAGTTTTTTCCAAAAACTCTTCACCTTGTGTTGGCTTTATGAAATACTCATAGGTTGCATTGTATGAACCCAAAGTAAGCCAGCCATGACAATAATTTTCAGGTTTATCATGCTTTCATGCAATGGCTGCTATTCCATGAACACACGGCATGCCTAAAAATGTGACAACAAACACTAAATATTAGCTAACAATTCGCATACAAACTATATTTATATAATCAATCATAGCATAAAAAATATTTATATCTAATTTGGTAGTAGAGAGAATCATGTGAATGATTTTGCTATTAGTTTTTTTACTAATTCTGCTATTAGTTTTTTTACTTCTAGAATCCAAGTGTCAATTTTTGTTAAAATAGTGTGAAAAGTGCTTCCTTGGTAAGAAACTTGCAACAGGTTCCAGTACATAAGTCATTGAACACATAAATTTGACAAGAACATCTACATGTGAAACAATTATAGTTTCAGGAAAGATGCCTTTGAAGCTCTCTGATAGAAATACTCTTAACAACCTAATTCAGGATACAAAGTGCTTAAGCCATCAAAGAAGTTTGGATTTGCCGAAAATAGAAAATGTAGATAAGGTATAATTATATGTTGTATATGGTGGAGCACTTAAGACACCATTATTCTTTTTGTTAACAAACAAAACCAGATTTCTTTTTGGCATTATCTCAATGTTGATTAATAGAATCAAACTATGTATTTTTTGTGTGTTACAGAATGTAGCATATACTGAAACTGGAATTGAAGTGAGCAAGTATGAAAAGTTACAGGACATTGAAGAATAAAAAACCAATACTTCTTCTGATGATAATGGAGGTGAAAATTCTGGAGGACCATTTGATAAGGTTGGATTCTAGCAGGTTTGGTACCATAATTTCATAATTGTATCAATTTCATAAGAGTACTTATGTCTTTATGCAGTAGAAGTTTTCTCTTCCAACAAAAACAATTCAGGCAGATTATACAAAAGTTACTCAAGGTAAAACATAAATAGTGATTGATAAATATCTCAATAACATCCACAACAAAGCCTAAAAATTAGATGGATATACTAATTAGAAAAATACATGTTAGTTGCCACATTCTGCAAGTACATTGTTTGAGCATCCAAGTCAACATCGACACGAGTTCTCCAATTATTTGCAACTTGAAATCTCCCTTCACCAGCAAATATTGGTGTCCATTGATTACTCTCCCTTTTTAACTTATCCAATCTAGACTGCTGCATTGGACAAAGTAAACCAGTTTTGCTGGTCAACTTTACTTTGTTTGCACTCATTGTCCTCATAATGTAGCATCTTATCTCCTCGGCCATGGTCATAATGGGGTTGATTCTATATTTGTTAATACTTGAATTAAAACTCTCACAAGTGTTATTGCAAACGTTATCCACCTTTGGATCGGTACTAAAGTATGCCTTCGTCCATGACTCCTTAGGCCACTTGTTCAGATATGACCATGCCTTCTCACATTTTCTCTTTATCCTGTCCATCACTGTGTTGAACTGGGCTGGTGTAGAAGCTCTTGCAGCCTGCCATACTGCTCCTCTTAATTCTTTGTCCTTCCATTGCCTAGTGAAATTCCTCCATAAGTGCATGACGCAATACCTATGTGGGGCTCCGTCCATCACATCTTGTAAAGTAGGGATAAGACCATGAGCATACATAATAAACAAACACAAAACATTAATATGGTCATTAGCATAATTCTCTTTAGTCCCTGACAGTAAACACTTACTGTCAGTTAGGTCCCTGACAGTAAACACTTACTGTCACTAAGGTCCTTGACAATGTACAATTACTACTATAAAAATAAGCACTATGTAATTATCTACGTACCTTTTGCACGTCACTCATGAAGTTCCATCCATGTTCTCTATAGTTACCCAAATCATTATGCAATAAAGTTAAGAACCACTTCCAATTTTCCATGTTCTCTACTTCAACAATTGCATAAGCTATCACATAGTTATGGTTATTTGCGTCTGTACCAACTGCAGTTAGTAGTTGGCCCCATAATATCCCTTCAAAAAACAACCATCCAACCCAATAAAGGGTCTACACCCAACCTTGAACCCTCTCCTACAACCATCCAACCCAATAAAGGGTCTACACCCAGCCTTGAACCCATACTCTTTTTTGAAGAGATCAAATGCCTCTGTATATGTGATTCTTGGAGTCTCTTTAATCTTTTCTTGAAGCTTGGCAACCACCCACTTCCTCCTTGCTTCCAGTGCTTTCAAATCCACGACAACATATGTTTTTAGGTTGCTTGAAAGTCTTGATTTGAAAACTTCTAGTTACTTTACTCCAAGCACAATATATCTCCCATTTACATTCTTCATCCTTGCATATAGCTCTGCACCTTTGTTTGTCATTTTTCAACCACTTTATATCTCTTCCATGGTATACGGTGTAGTTCCTCACAACTTCTTTGAAAATAACCAAAGTTTCAAATTCCATTCCTAGCTCCAAGTGGACCTGACCAAACTTTGCATTTGAATTAAACTGGGGTAAAACTTGTCCTCCATTTCTATCACCTTCATCATCGGTACTAATAGTGCTCCTTAGTTCTTCAGAATGGTAACTGTCATTGTCGTTAGGAAAATCATTCTCAACGACATTCTCTTCAACATTAATACATGTGCCTTGTCTTTCTGCGAGCCTCTTGTTCCTTCTTCAAGATGATTCAGGTTCCAAATCAATTTCATCATCCATATCAACTTCCATGAAAGTATCATCTCCACTAAAATACGAAGGCATGTAATCAGAGTCCTCATCAGTTTCGCATTCTTGTGCATCATCATCAGCTTGATCTTCATTAATTGTTTCACCTTCATTGGCATAAACTTCCCCTTCATTAACATCAATTTCGGCCTCAACCATATTCTCATTAACAACATCAACCACACCTTCATTAATAACATCAGCCACAATTTCAGCATCATCATCAATAGTCACAACTTCAGGTTCATGAACCACCTCTTCTGGTGCAACAATATCTGGTTCAAATATTGGATGCTCATAATATATATGAACTTCATTACCACAACGACGGGCAGTGTTACGCAAATCCAAAATATCGGCATCTTCAACAACTTGAAGGTAACCTCCACAATCAGGAACCAACCACCAAATTTTTTCAATACCCGCGTAGTTTCCACATAGGTTTGCCATCCCTTCTAGTTCATGCTTGCTAAGGTAGTCAGTGTCATACTCATCCCAAACACAAAATTGACCGTTTACTTACTCCATGTTACCATTACCATATATTTGAAAATCAGAGTTGATTCCATTCTAAACACAAAAGAACAAATACATATGTTAACAAAAAAGAAAAAACCCTTATATTCTTAAAAATCATTAACCCTTATATTTTTAAGGGATTTATTAAAAAAATTGGAGTTAAAAATAGACCAAGATGAAACCAGTTTATGTTAGGAACTTGTCACTTTGCTAGACAGAAAACAAATAGAACAAGGTATGTCATCATTCAAGAGCATTGTGATTTTGCATGATCAAATTAATGAAAACAGGTCCAAAACCTTAAATTTAGTGAGTCGTTAATTTATGTCATCATTCAAGAGCATTGTATTTGATCACATTCACACATGATGGTTGTCAGATCGATGTACAACCAACCTAGTGTTGTGATTTATATGTTGATGTGAACTATTTTTACTTCATAAGTCGCAGTCACGAGCAAGCTTAAAATTACGTTAACAAATTAAAATTTTGCATCAGCCCTATATTCTTAAAAATCATTAACCCTAAAACCTAAAATAAACATAAAAAATAAAATTTGTGATTTTGCATGAGAAACAGAAATAAACAAAAGCTGTGATTTTGCATGATAAACCTAAAAAATCATTAACCCTTATAACCTAAAATAAACAAAAGAACAAATAGAATCATTAACCCTTATAACCCTTACCATTAAACATAAGAAACGTGAAAAGTTGTGATTTTGCAAGATCAAAAGTAAAAAATAGAATTTGTTGGTCACTAACCTTACTGTGTTCAGGCGCGACGACGTAGGTCCGGAGGTGCGACTGCGGAGGTGTGGTGGTGGTGGATGAGTTCATAGTGAACAGGGAGAGTTGTTTTGAGAATACCGAGCGTTTTTTTGTTTTTTTTTGTAGGTAGAAAAGAAATACCCGATGGTTAGACCATTGAGTTTCTTTCACTTTAGTCCCTAACACATCATATACCAAGTCATTGTAAACCTTTGTCACATCATCACTTAACATAATTATTTAACGTCAGAGACTAAAGTGATAACGGAAGTGCAGAGTCAGAGACTATTTTATGGGACTATTTTATAATTAATCCTGAGTCAGGGAACTTTGTGACAGCGAGGTGCAGAGTCAGGGACAAAAGTGACTATTTACTCATAAAATAAAAACAACATAATTTATTTTTTGAGCAAAAAAAAAGTAGAATAGTTCACTCGTTCTTCGTGCAAGCGAAAGTACATAGTTGATCATTGTTCGTTCTTCCTTCTCCATGTCCATAGTTCCCAAAACAGAGAAAAACACCTCCGCCATCCCCGTCGTCGAACTCGACAGCGACGACGACACCTCCGCCACAATGAGCGACATTCAATTACCACTTCACCAAAACCCTCCGGAGTCTATTTCACCTCCGGTCATCTCTCAAAGCCAAAGTTTCTGGAAAGCCGGTGATTACGTTGCCGGTCCTTCTTCAAAACCATCTCCTTCTCAAGGTATTCGCTTTACAACCTTTTTTCACTCTTCGAATTTGATTATTGTATTTTGCCTTGTTATTTGTTATCTTATTGATTTTGCCCTAATTGTGTTTTTATTTTTGTTTAGGTCATTTGGATCATGCACGTGTTCATCCTAAGTTTCTTCATTCTAATGCTACTTCTCATAAATGGGCTTTTGGAGGTGTGTTTTCTATTTCTGATCGTAAAAGTTTTGAAATTGGATTTTATTTCATTTGTGAAACCAATTCAATTTCTAAACACGGGGATTAATTTTATTGGTAACTCAGTGCATGGGATCACGGTGAACTACCGGGATTTCAACAAACTCACTGTGATACCAGACATGCACTTAGTAAGTAAAATTATTTGCTCCCAATGTTTTAAAATAGGATTTTTTTTTTTTGGTTTTTGATTTTGAAATCCCTTTGATCTGTAAAAACCAATTCAACTTATAGAGTTCAAAACATGTGAATTGGTTTCATAAATCAAACCAACTTCCAAATTTTTATAACTTAAATCCAAACGCAATGTGAGTTTCTTCTTATTTTCTTTTCTTTTGGGCATTGTTTGGCATGTAATTATTTGTTTGGTAAGAATACAGTCATTAGATATTTAAAAAATACTTCACGTTGGCCCTATAATATATAATATAAAGGGAGATAGAGACGGTGTTACCAACGACAAAGGTCAAACCGTCAAATGAGCAAGGTTTCCAAGTTCCAACTAATGATGAAAGGGCATGAGGCGGCGAAGAGGGGGAAGACAATGTGACAGTGGATGTCGCCCACCATGCGGAGGATTGGTTGGTGATTGGACTATTTGGAATGGCTGATTGGGCACCATCACATTCATGGTGAGGGGTAGCTGGTTGAGAAATGAAGACCCTGAATTACAATGGGTTGGCAGGTTCATGTCATTGCCCCCGCCAAAAGAGGTACAATGAATATGTTGGCATGTTTGTCCATTCCTCTCCTCCTAGTTATGGAAGAGGTTAACGTTGGAGGGGCTCACATGGGTCATGTAGCCGAAGTGGAGGCCATTGATGGCACAGCCCGCATGGGAGAAGTGGTGGATCGTTGAGCTGAATATGACAATCTTCGACAAATGTTGGTCGCCCATGCAGAGCAAGACTCTAATACTATGTTAGGTATTAGAATGAAAAGAGGGAGAGAGCAAAAGCTAGAGAAAGCAAAAGCTAGAGAAAGTGTTTAGCTGATGGTGTCACATTCAATGGATACTAAATGAATTTATACACATAATCAAATAGCGACAAACACTATCAACCAACTAACTAAGTGTAATAGAAACCTGGACCTTCCTTCTGTTAGTTCCACTCAAGATTTTGGTTGCTTGGCAATGTCAGAGCTTGACACAAGACACAACTTATGTTCTCACTTTCTCAGGCTTTTTGAAATGTCCATCAGGCAATGGCAATCATTTGACACCCCTCTTGTGTCTGCACCGAAGAAGTTAAAAGACTTCATATCATATTGATTCAACTTTGAAGTTGCTGTCCAAGTCCATTACTGTGATTTTGGAGGTATTTTCTATATTGATAATGAGGGGCTAGGATTGGATATCTAGAGCATGGACACATATGGATGGCCGAATAATAGATATATTTTAGAATTTAGTCTAGGTCTAACTCAACTCGGAAAGCTAGCTCAAGGAATGAGGACTGCTAAAACCTAAGTACTAATTTGGTGGGATCTTAACATGCTTCTTAGGTGATTTTGGATAGCTAATAGAAGAGGGTTTATACTATCTTATTGCTCTCTTATCAATGTTGAAGACTTGTTTTTTTAATGTTATTGTGACAACTATTGACAGAGTTTTGGTATTTGATGTTTTACTCTTTTATTAATACATGCCTCTCATTATTGGCAGCTATTGCTGAGCTAGTGGATAATGCTGTTGATGAGGTATGATTCAAGTCGATAATTTTTTTTTCTAGGTAGTGAAACAGTACTAGTTAATCAACATGAAAAATATTATTGAATGTTTGTTGCTTACATAAGTGCTCTCTTAGTGTTATGTTATGATTATGACATTTAAAACTGGCATTAGTACACGGTTGAGGTTGAAGGATCGGTTAAAAATTCCCGTTCCCATGTTCATTGGTTTTGAATTCCCTTTGACTAGTACTAGTAGTCATGATTGGTGATCATTCCACCCTAGGTGTTCCATGGCATCCAGGTTAAGTAGTCAATCCCGGATAGCGGCACGGAGCAGCCAACCCCAAAAGTGGGATGGCGGGATAGCGTATAACAGGATGACTGCTATTTGATCATTTTTTTGGAGAAATTACATGAATAATACTATAAAGTATAAGCAAACATATGTTTGGTATAAAATTAAACAAATGACTAAAAACTCATGAAGCATTCATAAATCAAAACACAATTCTTATTATTCAAGTCCTCCCAATGGTTAAAGAACAAAGTCAGAACAAAGACAGAAAGAAAAAGAAAACATAGAAAGAAAAAGAAAATCACAGAAAGACAAACTTAACAGAAGAAGAGATTCAGAACATAGAAAGAAAAATAGAACAAAGGAAGAGAAAACATAGAAAGAAAAATAGCATAGATTCAGAACAAAAAAAGAAAAAGAAAACATATGAGAGATGATAGGACTGAGAGAATGAGAGATGGAACAAAACAAAGCCATGAAACTTAACAGATATGAGAAAACAGAGGAAGATGAAAGAGTTAGAGGTATAATCGGCGATGGAGGCAGTTTGATGGATGGCGGCGATGGATGAAGAGTTAGAGATAAGAGTTTTTGAGATGAAATTTTGTTAGGGTTAATCCGAATTCCCCAAATTGCCCTCGAAACGGTTTAAAATTTAGGGTGAATTTGGGGTTTTCGCGTTTACAACAAAATAGCGGATCAAAGCCTGCTACCCGCCCGCTACGCTGCTGTAGCTCTTGGGGTTTTTGCGTTTACAAGAAACTGCTTTGCTATAGCCATTCCTGGCACAGCCCACGACCGCTCCGCTATAGCGCACTATTGACTACCTTGCATCCAGGAGCTAGCTGAGTAGGCTTCTTGCTGGGAGACATACTTGGAGTTGGAGACTTCAAGTGATCTGTATGTAATCCTGTGGGCAACTTTCTATTCTACCTCCCTTTGGGTCATAGTATGTCAGACATGCTGCTGCATCCTAAGTTGTGTTCTTAGAGCAATTGATACTCACTTCTACTTTTAGCAAAACAAATTTAAATGGAATGTCAAATATATTTTTATATTTTTGAATTTTGAATGGCACATAAATGTATATATTTAGTTTGAATTAACAATGTCGGAAACTATTTGCTTGCCTTAAAACTGTAAAATAACTTGCAACTCTTGCCTCTGATCAAGGCCTGCCAATATGTCAGAACTTTTTAAAAAGCTACTAAAAAATTACTGTTTTCATAGAGCAAGAGTAGTACTGAATTTTCCTTTGTACTATTAGATTCAAAATGATGCAACTTTTGTTAAGGTTGACAAGCTTGAGAACATGAAGGATAATTCACCAGTGCTATGTTTTCTAGGTATGCTATCCAAACATGCATAATATCTACTATTGTAGTAATTTACTAATTTATGTTGGCCTGATATGATAGTTGTTGGCAATAAATTTAATAGAGCACATGTTTCCTATGCAGATGATGGTGGAGGAATGGATCCTAACTCATTGCGGAAGTGCATGAGCTTGGGTTATTCTTCAAAGAAGTCGAAGACAACAATTGGACAGTGTAAGTGTGTATCTGAAATCAGTCTATTTGTTTCTTTAAGCAGTGGCGGTTGCACAATCATATGAGAGATAAATGATTTAATTAATGTTTAGTTACATACATTGATACATATAGAGATGATTTTTATAGTATTGACCATGAAGAAATCATAAAACATTTTTAGAATATGAAAACGTGTAGAGATCAGAAACTTAGTTATTCTGAGTTTTCTGTCATAAAATTATGTAAAAGCTTATATCTCCAGTGAAAAAATTCTGGACTAATCCCCACCACCACCACCACTATATATATATATATATATATATATATATATATATATATATATATTCTCGATCCACCACTGTCTTTGAGCATATGGAACTCTAATAAAGTTAATTTTTTCCTATTGCTTGTACATTTCTATCTTTTTCAGAGAGCGTTAGGTTTATTTTTGTTTTCATTTATGCAAATGTAACATTTTTGTATACCAAGTATTAATCGGAAATGGAAAAAATGAACCAAATACTATGATACTATCAAAGGATACATGATTTTGGTGGTATCATTTCCATAGGACATTACTTTTGTCTTATTGGATGAAGTATTTCCCTTCAAATTTTTTAGATGTATGTGGTTTTTTTATGGAAGGTATATTATTTCTAAGTAAAAGAACTTGTTTTGTTCTAGATGGCAATGGATTCAAGACTAGTACTATGAGACTGGGTGCTGATGCTATTGTTTTTAGCCGTTCTACACGTTCAGGGTACATTTTTATCCTTTGTATATTGGTCTGTGTTAGTGGATTTTAACAATCTAATTTTTTATGTTGAGTTGGTTTTACATACTTCACCCTTCATGTGTAATGGCACAATAGCGAGTTAGGAGTGTGCATTCAATTGGTCCACCTTTCATAGGGTCAACTTTAATAGCAAACATTCACCGACAGCCAGTCTTATATTTTTAGGAGGAGGACGAAGGGTTCATGTATTATTGGACTCTAAGGCAATTATCTCATTAATCATTGCTAAAAGATGACAGCAAAATTAAAGGCACAACGGAAAAAGATAATCGATGGTAACTCAAAAGCGGTCGTAAGTGGGATGAGGATTGAGAGTAGAATAGAATGTTTACCTACAGAGTGCGATAGGTAGGTCAGTGGAAATGTCAGGCTGGTACATAGTGGGAGAAGATATTGGAGTGGGAGTTGTATAACGAGAATCAAGAGAAGAAGAATTTTGGGCTTGCAAGACATCATTGTTCATGCTAATACAAAATTGACGCATAAGGGTCATCCTATGACTGTGGAGCTTGGGTGATAGAAACGGCTGATTCTAAATGAGGAATCTATAGTACTTGAGATGGTGTTGATTTAGATGTAGCTGATGACACAGAAATGTATATCCTCAAAGAATGTACCATCTTCAACGTACCCTTATCCTCTATTGTCTACCAAAAGACCCTTAACACTACTAATCCAACTTTCTGCCTAATATTTTCACTTCCAAGAATTTCTTTTTTGTATGCTATTGCCACCCATCCACCATATCATTCTCATCTTGGTTACTCTTAGCTGTCAACCTCCTGTTGACATTTTTCTTCCTTACATTTCTGTGATAGTGTTGCTGGTGTTATAGTGGTCCGATAAAATTTGCCCTCGAGTTTAATAGACATTTTGTAATCGATGATGCGTAGAAATAAATAAACAAAAACAGTAAATATGTAGGGCATGGTTTGTTTTCTGGAGGTATTTAGATCCTAGTTTTCCTGTGGATGCATTATGTGTAGAGCGATGTTAGTGTTCTTGCAACATATTTTCCATTCAGGCTATTTCCTTTTTTTTGTATCTAATTTATATGTAAAAATCTTTATATTCTGCAATTGAATTTTAAACTTATAGTTGCTGACAAGATTTAATTCTTTTAAATGGTTAAACTATCCTTCAGTCGGGCAACACAAAGTGTGGGTCTACTATCCTATACCTTTTTGCGGAGAACCGGGCAAGATGATGTAATCATTCCAATGGTAAATTTCCTAGTCAAATGTTCAAATATGTATTAGTGAATACTTTCTACTTTTGTATTTTTATATACCGATCATTTCCATTGCAGATAGATTTTGACATATCTGGCCATTGGGCTGAGCCAATTGTTTATGGCACACTGGACGATTGGTCCGCGAACTTGAAAACAATTCTTGACTGGTCTCCCTTCACGTCAAAGGGGGAGCTCATGCTTCAGGTTTATTGTATTCTATTGTATATCCATGTAATCTTTTCACCAAATAAAAATACCCATGGAAGGTTACCTTTTTCAAAACAACATAAATCAAATTTTAGGACATATATTATCAGTTTTAGTAATATTTCAAGTAGCTATTTGCCGCTAGAGAAGAGCTTAGGCTTGCGAAGTGTCGCATGGGTAATTTATTAGTCACAATGTCCAATTTTGCACCCATGTATTTTTTATGTGTTCCTCCGGATGCAGCCTTTCTTTTTTCTGATTAAAATGTTTCATTAAGAATTTAAGATGAGGAGAAGAAATCACATTGGATTACAAGGAATCGTCCTGAACTTAATAGTCAAAAACAAAACAATTGCATAAGAGAAAACATGAATGGAGCCGAGTTTCCCATCCCCCAATATTTCTGTCAGGCGAACTCCCTTAAAAGATCATGTGCCTTACTCCAAAAAGAAGTCAAATACCTATTGTTATCCTTAAACAACTGATGTGCCATAGAAACCCCAATCATGAGGAGTTAACCTCCAAGCACTTGCATTGAATTCTAGCCCAAGTTTCACATTAGCCTCTCCTACCAATTTCTGATACATGAGACTGTAGCACTATATGGCTATGTACTAGTCATGGAATTTCATTCAAATGCATGTCTATGAGACGTATGGTTCAGAGCAGACCTTTTCTTTTCTTTTCTTTTTTCATTTTAAGATCAGAAATATATTATCAGGTACTTACCATTACAGGGTCTTTATCATCAGAAATATGGCCAAAGCACTAGCATGTGAATCACCTGAAAACGATGAATGTAATAAAATCAAATGCAATAGAGCTATTGATAGCTCATTTCTACCTTCGGAATGTTAGCTATGGACTTTTTTACTGATAAGTTTTTTTGTATTTTTCAGTTTGATGATATAGGATCACATGGAACCAAGATTTTAATATATAATTTGTGGTTGAATGATGAAGGGATATATGAATTGAGTTTTGATGACGATGCTGAGGTATTTTTTGTATATTTATTGCCATTGCTATATGAACATTTTCATTTGCAGGTCTTTTAGAAGTGTATTTTCAGATATTCTTTATCGGATGAGGAAAATATTATAATGTATCTTGGTTAATAATGTGTTGAAATTATTAGAAGGTTTGTGTAGGGAAGTGGGAAAAGAAAGAAACTTGTCGATAATATTATATTGACACGTGTTTGAATTACAAGCACCTGTACCTATTTATACTAACCATTAGGGAGAAACTGGTGTATTACTACTAGTACAATTTCGAGCCTACAATAGCAACAATGGAGATATCTGGGCAAGAGTGAGACAACTTAGTCTGCCACCAGTCTTCTCTCTGGATTTGAAAATGGCTCCCATTTATTTGGTAGAAGCTTGGCATTAGGATCCATAGGAGTGTAAATGAGTTTAACATTACTCAAACCTATTTCCTTTAGAATGTCATCCTTGGATTGTGCCACCTATATCCCTAAGAAGTCTCAAAGTCTACCATAATCTTTTGTCTAAAAGTGGTGACAAAGATGTTGTTCTGCCTTAGCAATGCCATGATTATCACTACCTGCGAAGACAATATGATCGACATATGTCACCAAATTGATACATCATTTGCCTGAATGGAATAAAAGATCAAATTTTCATTTCTGTCTAATTTTGAGTCATACCAAAGAGCTAACCAATTTTACTGTATCTACTAATCCCTGGCAGTTTGTTTGAACTCTTGAGAGCGCTTGCCTCGTCCGGTTTTCCTGTAACTTTGGATCCTTGAAGATCATACAATTCCCTAGACCACTTTTGACATCTCTAAATAGTTGCGACCAGAAAAGGTGGAAAAACACCAAAAAACAAGGGGACATATCGGTAAAAGAGCGGAAACCGGAAAGGAATACTATTTCCAAGCAAAGAATTTGGAGCAAAAGAATAATAACAAAAGGAATTTATTTGATGCAATTATTTATCTTTGTATTTAAAATTCTCTACTTTTAGAACACTGCATTCAAACTTACCTTTTTGAGTCGTCAAAATTTGATTCCTACAAGGTGTTTCCATACTATCTATTCGAAAGAGATTCATCTTATTTTTTGATGCATTTATCAAGCAGAGCTTACATATTGAGCTCCACAGATTACACAAATAATACATACTTAAATTTAGGGTGTGCAAAAATATGGTTAACTGAACCAAATTAGTGAATTGAACCGCACTACACCCAAAAAAATTTGTAAGCAATTAAATGGTTCATGAACTGAACCACATATTTAAAAAAGTTCAATTAACCAAACTTAAACAGTTAAACTGTATCTGAACTTCTTTGATAAAAATAAAATTTTTGTGCAAAAACTTTGAAAAAAATTAAAATCTTTTATAACTCCCAATTGAAAAAGGAAGAGAGGAGACAGAGAGAGATGGAGAGAGAGGATGGAGAGAGAGGCAGACAAGGGGAGAGACTCGTATGGTTACTTCTCTCCGGAGTTTTCATCGACATCGTTCGTTTCGCTTACGTATTGCTATCTCCGGCGAGACCTGCAACATTGGCTACTTCTGTTTGTTCTCATCACCAAACGTCGCCGGATCTGGTTGCGGAGCTCACTCTCCTCCAGCTCCTCTACCGAAGCATCATGCAAGCAAAGCTTCAATGGCGTGTGATTTGTACAGTTTGTATTCAAGATTCAATTTGTTGGTTGATTTGGTTCAAGCTTGTTGCAAAGTTGCGTAATTTTTTTGATGAAGTTAAGAAATTCAATAATTCTAAGGCTTTGATTTGTTGATGTCTAATTTGAATAATCTAATTATAATAAATTCACTGGAAAATTGGTTTAAAATCATAGTTTTTCTTTTTTTAGCAAAAAATAATTTTTTTTCTTTTTTTTAGCAAAAAATCATTAAAAACCAGATTTTTGAAATACAATGAAATTTGGTTTAAAAAATCTGGATTTAACAGAAAACCGGTTTGAAACCAGTTCAATTGAATTAAACCGGTTTAAAAGTTATGAACTGGTTTTGAACCGAACTGAAACTGGTTTGAGTTATAAATCAGTTTTTTTTAAAGTGATTTTTATGAACTGAACCGAACCATAAATATGGTCCAATGCAGTTCAGTTTATGAACCATGAACACTCCTACTTAAATTTATGACATTTTTTATGGAGAAGATTGCATGAGGCATTCCATCATATGTAGGTAATCAGAGTGCCTAAAGCCATAGGGCAGATATAGCATTTTTATTTATTTACATTCTTTACTTCTGTTCTTACTTTTATACTGTTTTTTATTTTATTTTATCAGTTAATGATAATGCTTTTGGACGTTGTTCCTAGTTGTCCTCGCCTATTTTTCTTACTGTTAATTCAGAACTGATTGAGGCCTTACTAGTCTTCACTAGTATCTTTATCACAAGACATGAGTTGCAAGAGATGATTTTGGACCCCGACTTAGTTTTCGTTGGTGTAATGATTTTACACCTTCATTTGGTTTCTGTAAACTTTTGTCATAGCTTAATTATTTATGTCAATGCAAATATATTAGTGATACCAAGTGCCAGGTTTGGCCAAACTTTTCACCCTGTCATACTCGATTCTTGAACACATAACTTGCCTTTGAGGTAACTGTGCTGTTCACATATTTGGCTAGTTTGGTATTGTCCACATGTGTCTAAGGTAGCGAGTGCTCGGGGGGTGTATGTGTCTACTTGGAGTGCTATTACAATAAAAAAATTATACTTGATATTGTTCAATATTTTGATAGAAATCATGATATGATTTGTTCTTCTGCACAGGATATCATGCTGAGAGATGAGGCCAAGCATGGAAATGGGAAGAAGTTGGACAAAAGAACTGTTCAGCTTCAGTCACATATTTTTTACCGCATCCGTTATTCTTTACGGGTAATGATTAATACTTGGAATTTCAGCTATACATGTTACCATTGATTTCTAATCTTTAATTTCTATTATGATTGATCATTAATATTTTTCAGGCATATGTATCACTTTTGTATCTCAGAAAATTTTCAAACTTCAAAATCATACTAAGGGGAAAACCTGTTGACCATTTTGACATTAAGGATGAGTTAATACATTCAGAAGTTGTTAGATACAAGCCCCAGATGGCTGTGATGAACGAGGTTAGATCAATAATATGACAGTATAAATCATTTAAAGCAACTTTATACAGCACTACCATGTAAGTTGCCAGATATTCCTCATAAAATGAAAGATGGGTTTTCCTGATATAATACCTGTTTGTATGGATCTTTAGCTCCAGACATTAAATCAAGAATTTATAGAATTGTTGCTAGTTTTGGGAATCCGTCCGCTATTTTAGGAACAGATATCAATTAGTCTAAAGATCTGTAATTATTTTGTAATTTGTTAATTAGGTTGTAATCAATGTAATACCTTTTAATCAAGGGATTTCAGCTCACAGATCAGGGGGGGTTGTTCAATGAAAGACAACTTGAGGCTAATTTTCTAGAATAGTTAACCGGTGGAATGATCATAAATTCAAAATATTTCTGATCATTTATTTATTTTGGTAATTGTTGTAAATAATTTATTTTAATTATTATTAGTGGTTATGTGTATTAGTTTAGTAGTCTTGCCCATCAAGTTACATTAGCCTATATAAACACATTAGTGGTTGTAAATTATTTAGAACTTTGAAATATATTCAGTTTTCACAGTAATCTTCCCATTGATAAGTCTCTTTAAACATTAGTGGGGTGTACGAAGGGGGAAAAGTGAGAGGAGAGTAGGTGATTTAGAGTGATGGAAGGATTGGGAGGTGCAAACCCTCCAAGATTTGCATTGTCTCCCTCCTTCCCCCTTACTCCCTTAGTGCATCTTTTTCTTTGTTCTACTGATTTTCTTCCACACAAGTATCAGGAGAAGATAGTGTTTTATGATTAACACAATAATTATTTGTCTAGTATCCTATCACCTTGCGAACATTTAACTAATTAATAAAACGATTTATTTTTCAACTTTTCAAACTAAGAACTTCAATCTGATTTAGGCTATGGTGGAAATGACCATTGGATTTATAAAGGAAGCTCCTCGTCTTAATGTTACTGGATTTAATGTATACCACAAAAATCGCCTAATCAAGGTATGTTCTGACTGACTGCTTGAAATTCCTTATCTCAAATCGTATTTACTTCAGCTGCATTTTCAAGTATATATATATTTTTTATTTTTTTTGTCATACAGCAAACCACCATTCTTATATATTGTTGTAAGTAGAAGTGGAAATCAATAAATATATTCATGAATATATGTTTTTATGTACATTGGAAGTAGCATGTGACTTGTGAGTCTTATTAGCTTGGAAATCACACCTGTTTCCATAACTTTATTAGTTGATACCTTTTTTGTGGGGAAGGTAACCTATTTATGAGATAGGTGGTTGTTAGGAAGGCATGGTCCCAGAAGTATAGGGGTAGCTTAGCATAGGCCAGCAATGTCAGACCTGTTTCAACTATGTGTCTATGTTTCCGTTCCACAGAGCCATTCTGATGATGGGTGTGAGGACAGGTCAGTCTGTGTGTGATGCCTAAGGTTTGCAAAAACTGAGTGAGAGGGCGAAATTCACCACCACCATCAGTTTGCACAGACTTGATAGGAAGGTGATATTGAAGTTCAACCATTGCTTTGAAATTCTGAAATGTAGTAAGTGTGTGAGACTTTAGTTTGAGAGGAAAGATCCAGGTATATCTGGATTAAGCATCTACACAAGTAAGAAAAAAGGAATAACCTCCATGAGATTCAACAGATGCTGGACCCCACAAATCACAAAAGACTAATTCTAAGAGGTTTATTATAGGATGCAGTGGAGGAAACTGAAGGAAGTCTATGTGACTTCCCCAAACAACAAGCTGAACAGAAATCTAAAGGAATTTTATTAGGTAAATGTTGATTACACAATTTCATTACATTTTTGAGGACATCATGATGAGGATGACCAAGTCTACTGTGCTAGATTTTGTACAAAGAAACAGAATTCTGACAAGAGGTACCACCAACACTACTATTGTTACTAGATGAAGATTGAACACTATCAACATTATTACATTGAGACCTAGACAAGGGAAAACTAGAATATGAAAAACAATTATTGGCATGATAGTTGAAGTTGACAGCAGAATTTGTGGAAGTTGGACCAGCAACTGGCTTGGACACAGAATGTTGCTCAAACTGGTAAAGACCATCATCTCCAAGGTAACCTCTTAGAAGAATCTTAGAAGTACCCTGAGATTTAACATAGCAAACATTAGGATGGAACTCAAAAAACACATTATTATCTTTGGAAAACTGACTGACACTAACAAGGTTTAAGATACATGAAGCAAGTTATTAAGTTTTAGAGTAGTATATGGAGAAAAGAGAGAAGGAAAACTCATTGAGCCAACTGAGTTGATGGACAGACCTTGACCATTGCCAATATGCACCTGGTCAGATCCTGAAAGAGAGACATCATCCATAAGGTTGTGAGCATCAGGGGTGACATGGTGTGTGGCACCAGAATCAGGGTACCAGCCAAAATTGTAGGAATTGGAGCTAGTTGATTCATTCCCAGTCAGGTAGGCTTGAGGAGGTGGAGGCCTGAGATTTCCAAACTGAGGTGGGAAGGAAGGTCTGGTTGCAGGACCATTTGGAATCCTCTGAGAGGCACCCTGCATCCGGACATTTGAAGGAACACCATAGCCACCTGCAGAGCCATAGCCACCAAAAGCTCCACCATAAGAGCCATATCCCTCAAACTGAGGTGGGACAGATAGCCTATGATAACAAATGCTAGCATCATGGCCAGTCTTGTAGCAAATCTGACACTGGACAGGACTTCTGCCAAAACTATGTCCACCTCTTCCTCTAAAACGTCCTCCACGAAATCCCCTGCCTCTAGAAGCGCCATTCCTTCCACCAAAATTGGGATTAAAAAACTGAGAAGCATTGTTTCCAGTAGGATTTGAAGGAAAAGCAGGATTCTGATCATAGTAGGAACCAGGATGAGACTGATTGTCTGGACTTTTATCATCAGGATTTGCAGATTGAGTCAAGTTGACAGAAACAGAGTCTCCACCTAAGGCTTTCTTGAACCTTTCATTGCGTGCTTCTTGAGTGAGTAACTGAGACTCAAGTTCATCTAAGGATATGATTTCAGCCTGACTATTGACAGTTGCAACTATAGGATTGAATTCCTCAGGCAAAGCTTCAAGAACAACCTCAATTAGGTCACGATGAGATACAGGATCACCAATTGACATGAGAGATTCAGAGATGGTGCGAATGCGAGCTATGAACTCAGCAATTGAACGCGAACCCTTGGAAATAGCACGAAGTTCAGATCTGAGTTGCCTTGAACGTGTTCACATTTGCGTAAAACAGTAACTGTGAATTTCATCCCAAACCTGATACGAATGGCGTAGACGAACAAAGCGCGAAAGCAGAGAAGAGGAAATTGTGGAGAGGATCCAAGTGCAAAGCAAGGAATCTTGTTCCTCCCACTCCGTATACGCCGGATTCTCAGTTCCAGCCTCGCGCGCAACATCAGTGAGAAAAACTGGAGGAATCTGAGGTGAGACAACGTACTTCACCATTTTCGTACCGCGTAACACTCCTTCTACTTGTTGCTTCCATTGGAGGTAGTTTGTATCATCAAGCTTGACGGAGACTACTTGTTTGAACGTTTTCGAAGCTGCTGCAGTGATGCGTTGCGCTTCAGACATGTGCGTTTGCGTAGGAGAAGGCGTAGGAGAAGCCATGGCTCAGGATCGAACAAAAGCTCTATGATACCATGTTAGAAATCCACCATTGATGGATTGAAGAAAGCTTGAGAGAAGAGAGAGAGAGAGAGAATAACAGAATTGTAACAAACTCAATATTTCACATTGAATGAATCTGAACTGTTTACAGGTATTTATAGTCACAAGGACTTGAGAGGTACAGCTGGCACTCTATTAGTGGGACAGCTGGGTTACAGTTATTGCTTAGCTATTTTACAGTTATTGCTTAGCTATTACATAAGTATAAAGCTTAATGACTTTATACTCTAACATGGAGTTGTGATGTTGCTACTGCTTGCATTCTAACAAAATCGCATGCCCTCTTCTATCCCTGATAATCAAATGCCTCACTTTGCATTCTACCTAATACATTTATGATCTCACTGTGTCTCTCAATAAACGACTGTGCTTGATCCTTTCAGTGTGTCACTCTTGATTACATCGGTGTTCATCCAATATAACAAAATCCATTAAGGAACACACAATGATGTTCATCTTTTTGAAGTTTACCATTGTAAGCCACCTCCACTAATACCTCCGGACACTGGCCTCTGAATTTTTCACGTTCTCATATTGCTAATGAGGATAGTATAGACTCGACATCAAATCCAACTCCCAACACTGCCTCTTGAGTCTGAGCCTCCCATTACGTAAAAAAGTTATACATCTAAATTGTAACTTTCTCATTATATCGTTGTGTTATCGTGAACTTTCTTCTTCACATCATGCATGTCATTATTCCTTATCTTTAGTTTTTTTTTTCCTTTGTCTATTGGTGGTCTATTATCCCGTCCTTGGTGAAAACAAGCAAAGCCTTGATGGGCGAGATGCATTCCATTCAAAGCAATGGCACTTGGGACCTAGTTCATCCTCCAATTGGGAAGTCTGTTGTTAGTTAACAATATAGTTTTCCGTCAATTTGGTTGTGATGGGAAGATTGACTGCCTTTTATAGAGTTTGAGAAGCAGAGAAAATGAAAGGAAGAGAGGGAAAGTAAAAGAAAGAGAAGAGAGAGAGAGATAGAATCTTAATGTGAATGCATGTGTACACTTGGAATTTTATGATATTTTGTTAAGAAGTACAATTGGAATAGAAATTTATTCGTTAATGTAATATTTGCATACCATTCTGATCTGATGCGGTTAACCTTTTTGTGAGAATGCAGCCATTTTGGAAAGTACATGCAGACGGCTCATCTAAAGGGAATTATGTTGTTGGTACGTTCTTATCCTCCCCTGATGATTTCTTTGTGCTAGAACTTCAAAATATCCATGATTTTTAATTTACTGGTACATATTTAGGAGTTCTCGAAGCCAATTTTATAGAACCTGCACATGACAAGCAAGATTTTGAGAGATCACTGCTGTTCATACGGCTGGAAGGGAAGCTAAAACAAATAGTATATGATTACTGGTTTGTATATACTTCATAGTTTATTTTGAACAGTTTCTCTTATTATGATTTATGATTACATTTTTCTGCTCTTGTGAGTGTCGTGTCGTAAATTCAGTGTTGAACTTCATTACTTGTAGTAGTTGATGTCTCCTAATGCTTCCTTAATGATGCATTTTAGAGTTCTTTTTCTTCTATATTGTATTAATTCACTTAATAAGCTGTCTTTGTGATGGTTCATGTGTTGGTTAACGTATTTACAGGGTTTATCCCTATGCTTTAGGGTCTGTTTATGATAGCAACTGAATGGTAACTGAAGAATCTTATTGAACAGAATGTGGAATCAAAGAATACAAGCAGTTACTGGTTTAGAGTTCCAGTTAGAACTTAACAGTTTCTGTTATAACAACTTCTATATCATTGATATTCTATATTCATCTATTTATACATTGAGCTAACCCTCCAGAAATTACAATAAAGCCCTCCTATTTATCATTTATTCCTTCTATAGTAAACTCTCTTAACTAAGGGTCTGCTATCAATACCCCCCCCCCAGGACTGCCACCTTGTCCTCAAGGGGAAAACTAGGGAAAGCAGTATGTACTTTATCAGCCAATTCCCATGAATTCTCACAAGTGGGGAGATCCTTCCACTGTACCAGTACTTCAGTGTTGCCCTGTGAATCATATCTCACCTCCAGAATATCTTCAATATCAGGTTGTAGCACCCCTTCTTCTGTCAGTGCAGGTGGGATAGCCTGTGCTTGATAGTGGCCAGGTACTGTCTTCTTCAACTTACTGATGTGGAACACTGGGTGGATCCTGCACTGTTCAGGCAGTTGCAATTTGTAGGCCACAACTCCAATTCTCTCAAGCACTTGATAGGGGCCATAAAACCTGGGGCTCAGCTTTTCATTTCTTCTAGCAGCTAGGGACTTCCATCTGTATGGACAAGCTTTTAAGTATACCCAGTCACCTACTTCCAAAGTGAGGTCTCTTCTATGTTTATCAGCTTGTCTTTTCATTCTCTGCTGTGCTATAGTAAGATTGTTGTGGAGTTGTCCTAGCAAAGCATCCCTGTCTTCATATAGAGTGTTTACTTCCTCATTATTAGAGGGAACAGCAGGACCTTTCACAATAGCGCTAGGGTCTCTCCCATATAAGGCCTTGTATGGAGTCATGCCTATAGAGACATTGTAGTTAGTAGTGAACCATAACTCTGCCCATGGTATCCACTTAGGCCAGGACTTAGGGTAGTCACCCACAAAGCATCTTAGGTACACTTCCAAACATCTATTAGTCACTTCTGTCTGACCATCAGTTTGTGGGTGGAATGCAGTGCTGTATCTTAGTTTAGTGCCTGCTTGCTTGAATAATTCCTTCCAAAAATGACTAAGGAATATCTTGTCCCTGTCTGAGACAATCACTTCTGGAAAACCATGGAGTTTAATGACTCCAGATATGAAACAGTGAGCTACATCACTAGCATTGTAAGGATGCCCTAACAACAAGAAGTGGGCATATTTAGAGAGCCTGTCAATCACTACTAGGATAGTATCAAGCTTCCCTACGCGTGGCAAGCCACCAATGAAATCCATAGAGACCTCAGTCCACACCCTGTGAGGAATAGGCAAAGGCTGTAGTAACCCAGCTGGTGCTAGTGTCTGAGTTTTGCTTTGCTGGCACTGCTGACATTGCATGATGAACTGTTTAATGTCTTGCTTCATTCCCTGCCAATAGAAGACTCCTGCCACTCTCTTGTAAGTTCTAAAGAAGCCTGAATGACCACCTTGCAGAGTAGTATGGAATTCAGATAAGACAGTGGGAATTTTTGAGAATGTTTTTGGGAGTACCAAGCTGTTTCCTTTATAAAGAAGTCCCTGTTTGATGCAAAATTTACTGGATCCTGCTTCTTTAAGGGCTGCTTGCTGTATCTGAACTTGCAGAACTGGGCAGTTTCTAATCTCCTCTTCCCAGTCACCCCATTCTGGCAGTGTCACTTTAGAGATGGCAGAAAAAATCATTTGCCTAGATAGGGCATCAGCTACCTTATTTGAACTTCCTGGTTTGTATTGAATGTCAAAATCAAACCCTAATAATTTTGAAGGCCACTTGACTTGTTCTCCACCCAAAAGGTTTTGATCGGTGAGAAATTGTAGGCTTTGCTGGTCAGTTCTTACTGTGAATTTCTGGCCCAAAAGGTAGTGTCTCCACTTCTGAATAGCCAACACTATAGCCATCAATTCCCTCTCATACGCAGATTTTTGTTGGGCCCTCACAGACAGCTTTTGACTGAAGTAAGATATTGGTTTCTCCTCCTGCATAAGCACAGCTCCTACCCCCTTACTTGAAGCATCAGTCTCTATTACAAATCTTTTCTTAAAGTCAGGCATAGCGAGTACTGGAAGTGAAGTCATTGCTTGCTTTAAGTTTTGGAACGCTGCCTCAGCTTCAGGATTCCAACTAAAATTGTCCTTCTTCAACAAGTCAGTGAGTGGCCTAGCAGTGAGACCATACCCCTTTACAAACCTTCTGTAGTAGCCTGTTAGCCCAAGAAATCCCCTCAAACCCTTGAGATCCTTAGGGGTGGGCCATTCCAAAACAGCACTGATTTTCTTGGGATCTGCAGATACCCCATTAGCATTCACCAAGTGACCCAAATACTCAACACAATCTACAGCAAAGTCACATTTCTTTTGATTCACCACCAATTGATTATCCCTTAGTGCTTCGAATACCTTCCTCAAGTGCTCAGCATGCTCATTCAAATTCTGACTGTAGATGAGGATATCATCAAAGAAGACTAATGTGAATTTCCTCAAAAATGGCCTCAAGACTTCATTCATTAGTGCCTGGAAGGTTGAAGGAGCATTGGTTAGCCCAAAGGGCATGACCATGTACTCATAGTGTCCCTCATGGGTACGGAAAGCAGTTTTTGGAATGTCTTCCTCCCTCATTCTAATATGATGATATCCAGATTTGAGGTCCAACTTAGTGAAAATGGTGGCACCAGTGAGTTCATCCAGCAACTCATCTATCAAAGGGATGGGAAACTTATTTGGGATGGTGAGTTTATTCAGTGCCCTATAGTCTACACAAAACCTCCAACTTCCATCTTTTTTCTTTACCAAAATGATAGGGCTAGAGTAAGGACTTGTGCTAGGTCTAATAATCCCAGTTTTTAGCATATCCAGCACCAGTTTCTCAATCTCATTTTTTTGAAAATGGGGATATCTATAGGGTCTGAGATTAGGTATGTTGGCTCCTTCCTTGAGCACTATAGCATGGTCAATGGCTCTTTCTGGTGGTAGTGACCCAGTTCCATGAAACAGACAATCAAATTCAGTGATAACAGACTGAATTACTGCTGGCAGTGTAGATGGTTCTACACTAGACACCTCCAAACTTCTGCAGTACAAAATGTATAACTCCTCCGGATCCTGCAGCTCCACCATCAGTTGCTTGGCACTCACGTCCCTCCTAGACAACATGGGGTCACCTCTCAAACATTTTGCCTCACCATTGACCTTCCACTTCAACGTCATGTCCTTGAAGTTAGCTTTAACCTCCCCCAATTTCTCTAACCAGTCAATACCTAACACCACATCTTCTCCATCTAGAGGAAATACAAAACAATCCACTTGTATCACCAGCCCTTGTAGGAGTAACTCAACTCCCCTACACACACCTTGCACCTTGATTCTTTGTCCATTGCCTATCTTCACCCAGTAGGGTGTGGTATCCTCTACTGTCAAATTCAAATCAGATGCCAACTTGCTTGATATGAAATTATGGGTGGCACCACAGTCAATCAATACCAAGATCTCAAGCAATCCAATCAACCCCTTCACCATAAAGGAGCATTTGGAAGACAATCCTGCCATGCTATAGAGATGTAAGCTCTTCATGGTAGCTGCCCACACAATTTCTTCATCCTCCTCTTCTTTCTTTTCCCCTTCTGTCTCCTCAATCTCTTCCACATATAGCAACTTTAACACTTTGTTTTTGCACACATGGCCAGGCACATACCTCTCCTCACAGGTGAAACAAAGCCCTTTCTTGCGTCTCTCCTCAATCTCCTTACTGCCCACTGATTTGGCATTCATAGGCCAAGAACTCTTTACACTGTCAGTGGTCTTGACATAGGTTCCGGCATCTGCAGTTTTACCATTCTTGAACCCACCAAAACTTCGTCCTCCATAACGACCAATGGTTCCAATCTTTTCCTCCGCTAGCAAAGCAACATCCATCATCTCTGATAGATTCTTGGGCCTTTGTAAATGAACTTCAGCCCTGATATCCTCCCTCAAGCCATTAGAGAACATACCAGTGAATAACGATGAATCTTGAACCTTGATATGGCTAGCAATCGTCTCGAATTTCTTGCGATACTCCCTCACTGTGCCATCTTGCTTCATGTTCATCAACATTTCGAAAGCATTAGTCACCACCGTGGGTTGGAAACGGCGCAACACCGCTTCTTTGAGATCGCTTCACGACGACACCTCCGTATTCGCTTCCCACCACTGCATCCATGCCAGTGCTTCACCCTCCATCGCCATTAACGCTGCATCCAACTTCTCAACTTCGTCAATTCTTCGAACTTTGAAAAAACGTTCGATTTTCGTGAGCCAACCAGTTGCGTCGTCACCGTTGAACACCGGAAGATCAACCTTGCGAAGTCTCCGGTCGCCATCGCCGTTGAATGGCGTTCCTTTTGTTTTCGGGTCACCCGGGTCAGTTTGACCCGAATCTTTCGAATTCATCGCTGCGAACATCGCTTCCATACGAACAAGCGTCTCATTGAGACGTTGATTTCGCGCCTCAGATTCTTCGAATCGTCGTTCCAACTCTTCAATTCTGGATTCCATCGTGTTTGAAGTTGGCTTCTTGCGCACCATGAACACTCCAAGGATCGAATTGCTTTGATACCAGTTGATAGCAACTGAATGGTAACTGAAGAATCATATTGAACAAAATGTGGAATCAAAGAATACAAGCAGTTACTGGTTTAGAGTTCCAGTTAGAATTTAACAGTTTCTGTTATAACAACTTCTATATCATTGATATTCTATATTCATCTATTTATACATTGAGCTAACCCTCCAGAAATTACAATAAAGCCCTCCTATTTATCATTTATTCCTTCTATAGTAAACTCTCTTAACTAAGGGTCTGCTATCAGTTTACTTTGAGAAAGCATTTCCTATTCTTATTTTCTTTTTTCACATTTGACTACAAAACTGCCATCTTGTTTTCAATCTTTTTTCTGTTTTACTTTTTGACGCAATATATTTTCTGTTACTAAAGTTTTCTACAGTAAATAATGGAGGGAGTAAACTGTTTTCAGTATTTCCTGTACAAATCTTTGAAAACAGATAGTAAACAAGGTGGCAGTGTTGTAACTAAAAGTTAAAACATGCAATGCAAACAGAAAACATTTTTCCGAGTATAGAGGCCCTTAGATTTTGATTTTCTATTTGTTAGAATATATGAAACATCTCAATGTATTTGATAATATTGTGATAATTTCTTAATTTGTCTCCTAGGATCAGTTTAGGACTAGTTTCTAATGTGTATACTGTGTCTTAGGTTACCTCCTAGGATTGCTTTCTAGATCACTTATAGCTGATAAGTTGGCTGATAGCGGATGAGCTAGCTGATTGAATTTGTAGCGTTTGTTAAAATTAGCTGTTGAAGTAGTTTATAAATATTAAATGACATAAAAATAATATATTTAATTGTTTCAATTAAGATTACATGGGTAAAATTGAGATAAATAATTTTCTTGCTGATTAAGTATTCAAATGTTGTTCTTCCCAAGCTTTTGGTTAATATATCAGCGGTCTGTTGATTGGAAGGGACAAACGGCAAGCAGAGAGTACCAGAGTCTATCTTCTCTTTGATGAAATGACGATCGATCTCAATATGTTTTGTACGATCATGTTGAACAGGATTGTGAGCTATGCTTATAGCGACCTTGTTGTCACAATACAATTTCAATGGGAGTTCTACCTCTATCTTCAGTTCCTTCAAGACTCTAAGAATCCACATACCTTCACAAATTCCTTGAGCCATTGCTCTAAACTCAGCTTCAGCACTACTTCTTGCAACTACTCCTTGTTTTTTTGCTTCTCCAAGTCACTAGGTTCCCCCACACATATGTGCAATAACCTGAAGTTGATTTTCTATCTATAATGGACCCTGCCCAATCCGCATCAGTGAATATTGCCACATTTTTATCATTGGTCTTCTTGAAGAATAAACCTTTTCCAGGAGTTACTTTCAAGTATCTCAAGATTCTGTGCACAGCTTCAAGGTGTTCTTCATATGGAGCATGCATGAATTGACTAACAACACTAATTGAGAAAGCAATGTCAGGACGAGTATGAGCCAAATATATTAATTTTCCAACCAACCTTTGATATCTTCCAGTGTCAACTGGTGTGTCCCCTTTCTCCGAAAGTTTGGCACTTTGGTCCATAGGAGTGTCAGCAGGCTTACAACCACTCATACCTGTCTCTTGTAGGAGATCAAGAACATATTTTCTCTGAGAAACAACAATTCCTTTCTTTGACCTTGCTACTTCCATGCCAAGGAAATACTTGAGGGGACCCAAGTCTTTGATTTCAAAATTTGCTGCTAAGTTTCTTTTTAATCTCTCCATTTCTATCTCATCATTACCTATAAGAATAATATCATCAACATAGACTATCAAAATAGTTATCATCCCATTTTGGGCCCGACTTTGTGAATAAAGTATGATCTGCTTGTCCTTGAGTATATTCCTGTTTCTTCACAGACTGAGTAAACTTCTCAAACCAAGCTCTCGGATAATGTTTCAACCCATACAAAGACTTCTTTAGTTTACACACCTGTGACTCAAAAGTTTCTTCAAAACCTGGAGGATAATCCATATACACTTCTTCTAAATTACCAATGAGGAAGGCATTTTTGACATCTAGCTGGTGGATAGGCCAATCTAAGTTAGCAGCAAGGGATAAGAGTACTCTGATTGTGTTAAGCTTTGCGACAGGACCAAAGGTCTCTGAGTAATCTATGCCATAAGTCTGAGTAAATCCTTTTGCGACCAATCGAGCTTTGTACCTTCCAATTGATCCATCAGAATTATACTTTATTGTGAACACCCACTTACACCCCACAGTTCTTTTACCTGCCGGCAGAGTTGTGGCGCTCCAAGTTTTATTCTTTTCAAGAGCTTTCATCTCCTCAAAAACAGCTTCCTTCCACTTTGGAATTTCTAGAGCCTCATGTACATTCTTAGAAATTTTGACACTAGATAAATTAGAAGTAAAGACAGCAAAAGAGGGAGACAAGTTTGAATATGATACAAAGTTAGACAAGGGGTGCCTAGTACATGACCTACTTGGCTTCCTAAAGGCTACGAGAACATTAAGATCAGTATATTGTTTCCTAAGTTCTATGGGGACATCAAGGTCGGTATATAGAGAATTAGGATCAATGAGAGATTTACCTGTCTGAGTCGATTGACTTACACTCGGTTCAGATTCTTGGCTGAGCTGAAGAATAGGGTCTTCTACTACTTGATCATTGTTCCTTCTGGCATAAATTTTGCCTTTCCAAATTGGATTTCCTTCCTCAAATCTTTTTTCTGTTTCATTACAAGGATCTTTATGTGGTGCATTTTGATTAATTTCAGATAAAACATTTGTTTGATCTTTGATTTGATTTGTTGCCTCAGATTCTGATTGATCCTTACTCATGGAAGAAGTAGGTTCATCTAATTTCAAAAGGAGGAAGCAATTGGAAAATATTTCAAGAAACTTTGCAAAGGAGTTTGAAATTTCAAAACACGGGATGACATACGATTTATTAAATGTGCAGCTGTCAAGACAGCCTCACCCCATAAATATTTAGGGATATTGGTAGAGAAGAGTAGTGCTCGTGCCACCTCAAGAAGGTCCCGATTTTTTTCTCTCTGCAATCCCATTTTGTTGGGGTGAGTTAACACATGAACTTTGATGCACAATTCCATTTTCAAGAAAAAAATTTCCCACAATCTTATTAAAAAATTCAGTACCATTGTCAGTTCTAAACACTTGTATTTGGGTGTTAAACTGGGTCTGCACCAATTTACAATTTTTTTTAATTATTTGACCTACTTCTGATTTTTCTTTTTACAAGTATACCCAACAAAGTCTAGTATGATCATCCGTGAAGGTGATAAACCATTTTTTGTTGGATAAAGTACTTGTCCGATTAGGCCCCCATACATCACTATGAATCATTGAAAAAGGTTTTGAAGGTTTATAAGATTGAATTGGAAAAGAATTTCGATGATGTTTAGCAAATTCACACACTTCACATTGAAGTGAAGAAATGTCTTGTTCAACAAAAAGTTTAGGAAACAATGAACTTAAATATTTAAAACTAGGGTGGCCTAACCTTAAATGCCACAACGTAATGTCATCCTTATTATTTGAAACAAACAAAGATTTAACGGAAGGAGAACTTATTGGTCCAGATTGATGTCTGGTTTGTGGTTCATCTTCAAAGTAGTAGAGTCCACCACTTTGCTCAGCACTGCCAATCATCCTCCCCGAGATCAAATCCTGAAATACACATCTTGGATGGTTAGTAAAGGAGACAAAACAATAGGAATGACACTAGATTCACCGGTCATGTGATCGGTGGCTCCAGAATCAACGATCCATGTACGATTAGGAATGACACTAAGATGGGCAGATTTTGGGAAGTTACCTTTCTAGGCAATGGAGCACGAAGGTGTTTGAGACTCGAGGAGTTTGTACATTTGGTCTAGTTGTTCCTTGGTGAATGGAAATGCATTTGAGGAAGATTGTGGCTCTTGATCAGAAGTTGTTTGAAGTGCACGACCTTCACCTTTCTTTTTCACATTAGGAGGCCTTCCATGAAGTTTCCAGCAAGTCTCACGTGTGTGATAATAACGTTTGCTCTGATCACACCAGAGTTTACCATCTTTCTTACCACCATATTTCTTGCTGTCTTTATTGAAGTTGTTTGTGACAAAGACTGAACCATCAGTTGCTGATTTTAACTTTCCCATCATCACTCTCTGTCTAGCCTCCTCCCTTCTGATTTATGAAAAAGTTTCTCGGATAGTTGGCAGCGGGTTATTTCCAAGAATTCTACCTCTTACTTCATCGAGTTCCTTGTTGAGACCAACAAGAAAAATAAAGACACGGTCGTTCTCCTGCGTCTTAATAAATTGGACACTGTCTTCAGTACACTTCCAGTTATAATCATAACACTGATCCAACTCTTGCCAAAGGGCCATTAGTTCATTATAGTAGGTAGTGACATCCATGTCATTCTGCTTTAAATTCCATAACTTTGATTTCAGATCATAAATCTGAGAGAAACTCTTAATATCAGAGTCAGACAGTTTTACAGCATCCCAAACATATTTTGCTGTAGGCAGATACATGTATGTTTTTCTCATACCTACCTCCATAGTATTAACAAGCCATGCAATAATGGAAGAATTTTCAAATTTCTAGAACCTGTAATTAGGATGTGTTGCTGCAGGCATCGAAACATCACCTGTAAGAAAACCCAATTTCCATTTGCCATCTAGAATAAGTCGAACAGTTTGGGACCATTCAGCGTAGTTCGAGCCATCAAGTTTCTGAACATTAACCTGGAGAGTTATTTTGACCTCCACCTCCTGAGTTAAATGATCCAGCGCTGCCGTAACCACCATCAAATGGGTAGCCATAACCAGACCCAAAAAGGTTGTTGTTGGGATCACCTCTGCCGTAACCGAATACACCGTTAAAATTGTTGTCTATCATGAAATTGAGTGGTGGTATGGTAAATCCATTTCCACCAAGTGGGGTACCGCGGCCATTTCCTCTGCCGTTGTTGTTGTTAGCGCCGCCGCCGATATTGTTGTTGTTGGCGCCGCCGCTGGTATTGTTGTTGTTGTTGGCACCACCGTCGCCACGTCCTCCGGTAGGGGTTGTATGGTTATGGTCGGCCATAGTTTGGATCGGTCGAGTAAAATGGGTCGGGTAAAAAAAACGGGTCACTGGAAAGGGAAAGTTTTAGGGAACCCCACTAGTTAGGGAAAGCTTTACAGTATCACCTTAGACCAACCAAAGCTCATGATACCATGTTGAAAAATATATGGGTGATAATGTTCTGATTTATTATGAAGAAAAGAGGCTCCTTTTATAGGAGAAAAATACAAAGTCAACTCCTTTATTTTAGGAGTAATATAATGACTCATAACTAAGAAATAAATAATAGTAAATACTATAAGCTACTTGAATTAGCTTATCAAAAAACACTATAAGCTATAAGCTCATGAGGAAGTGACGGTTACCAAACGGGTCTTTTTTAGTCAAATGAGCTTATAAGACATAAGCTATAAGCTCAAAAACGGGACTTGCCATATGATTTGTTTTCTAATTTTTCTATCTAGTGTCTATAAATAGGGACTAGTGTTTGGTCTTTTGAATCAAGTCACTATCAAGTTACTACAAATAATCAAATTTCTGATTATTTCTCATATTTTATCTAAAACCCACAACATCAACACTGTTAATGCTCTTGGAGTTTATATTTTCTTAGTTCTCTAATTTACGTACCCGCTTGGATATGCTGTCTTAGTGACTGTGTGGTGAGTAACTAGTTACAGGGTTTGTGATTTTAATGTATTCTAGGTTGTTAATAGTGGCATTTCACGGCACTATAATGGTGGAGTGGCGCAGGGGCTAGCCGTCCGCACATGCAGCGGTGCAGCGCAGGAATTGTTTATGCGCTGCGCTACAGTTCGCTACCCCATTCTGTTTCTACTTCTAACTTCTCTTGTGGCTGTGATGGCTGGGTTTTCCTTTAGTTTGCTACTGGCTTGAGCCTCAAAAAAAAAGATAATGGTTTGGGCCTGGGATTTAAGCCTATTCCTAAGAAACTATCTTTTATTTAAGTGCATCTGTTCAATCAAACCAAAAAAAGTGGGTTTGTGTTTTCCAACAAAAATGGATTGTACATGCTAAGATAAAATATATACTTAGATAAAATTGATTTTAAATAGTAATACTAGTAAATGTATAAAAAAAATAACTTTTCTTAATATTTATTTAATTCTATTTTGGTTAAGACCTATGACTCTTATTGCTAAGTATGAATATCTTTTTCATTTTGAGCATTTATGTGTATATGTATTATTTACACTTTAGAATAGCGGCCAACCCGCACCCGGCTATCCCAGTTTTGGGATCAGCTGCTCTGCTATCCGAGACTGACTAGACTGCATAGATTTTATTAGAAAATGATTTTATTTGATGCTTTAAGTTTTGGTTTTCTGCCAATATGACTGTAGCTATATTTTCTTAATTCTCTAATTCACTCTCTTTATATAAGTTGGCTAAACCAGTTGATGGTTTGGCTACTTAGCTTACAAACAGACCCACCATGAATATTATGTGTTGGATTAAGCTTGCCATGAACGGAACCATTATTCACTGCTGTGGTATGATAGGAACTTGTTGATATGTATCTAAGCACTTTGGGAACTCTCCGTTAAAAGCAAGTTATCAAGGGACCAAGCCACTTAAATACACCACCGAGCATCCCATACCTCGACTTGGGTACCCGGCAATACCCAAGTTCCAATCATAGCACCACCCCTCTTTACTTGGTCTTTAGCCCCTCCGGAGGTAGTCCTTTCTGAGCAACCAGTAACCAGTTCTGGTACCATTTGATAGAACCAATATAGGATAATTGTATTGACAATGGAATAAAATAGATTACAGCAAGGACACAGGATGTGCAAAAGCCTGTCCTATCCCAATATTCACCAATCTGAAATTCAATAATTGCCAACCTAACTTCCTATTCCCTATTCTATTTAAACAGATACTACATAGATAGTTACAATAAAATACAAACAGTTACCATACCTGTAGTCATAAACCCAGGCAATTACAAACACAGTTAATAGGCAGTTACAAGTTACAAATATAATTAAGTTGGTCCAGCATTATTGTATTTTGCGCCTCACATAATTAAGTAGGTTTGTTGCTGACATATTATTTATGGGAAATAGCCAATAATAAGACTTTAGTATGTGAAAAATCAAGTGCTTCCTGATATTTCTTTTCTAGTATTTCCATATTACAAGACGTTGTTTGATTTGGTGAAGTTTTTTCTGGACTAGACAGGAAGGATCACTGTCACTTAGTTGGATTTCAGCCTATAAATTTCAAATCACAAATTGGGCAAAAGGAAGCCCACATTCGTCAATCAGCAGGGCATTTAACTAATTCACGGAATGAGTTTCTTGCTGATCCACAAGATATTTGCGTAGCAGCTGAGCATCAACAAATTGTGAACTTAGATCAGCCAAATGAGGACCTTCGTGCAACTGGCAAGCAATGTTCGACTCATGAGCAGGGTGTAAGTAATTGATATAATCTGCAAAAGGCTTTATTTGTCTAATTTTACCATTTATAATCATACTTGCTGCTGGATGTTGAATGAAATATATTGCTCTCTTAATTATATTATTTTTTTCACATTTTTTAAAATAATTCATTGAACACAAGTAGATGCATGCTATTGTGAATAACACATTCATAATCATACCTATTAGAGATGTTGATGATGCTTCGGAGTAGTCACTGTCAATTTGCATGTGAATTCTTCTAATGTCTAGCATTAACAAACAAGAGGACATTTTGAAAATTATAACATATTATCAAGGCTTAGTTTATTCAAATTTCAATGTTGCACTTGTCAGCAGAGGACCTCAGTTGATTGCATCTCGGGTTTGATTTTACTATTGAATGTATCAGACAATGGATGAAGCTTCCTTTTTAGTTATTTTGAACTCCTACTTTTATAAACCCATGCATCAATTTATTAAAAATTAACGGTTCTCTTTTTAAATTCAATTTGATGTGACTAATTATACGAAAAGATTTTGCCTTGCCAAATTAGTTCCAGAGTGGGGTCGATAAATTTTAGACAATATTATCTGGAATTGATGGAGTCTCAATTCAGCTGAGTGACTTGTCGATAATTTCTACATGGTATAGAAGAACTAGAGGGAGATGACAACCATGGATTCTCAGTAGGATAAATGAAATGGCAAAATGCTTTGGGAGTAACAGTGTCAGTGAAAGCCTTTCCACAACAAGATTAGTTGGTTTCCCACTGATAATTTTATCTGGGCTTGTAATTAGCCATATGAACCAGTCTTCTACCAAAACCAAAAACAATGGCTTTTTAAAATGTCTCTCTTTTATTTTCTGAGTAAGTACACTACTTTTGGGGGCTCATGAGTGATGTGTTATTTCTGTCAACAGGGTACATCGAGTGGAGCCTCACCGTCCGTATCTATTGATGCCATTTGTGATGAAAACATCAAACTTTTCACGAGGTAAATTACTTTTTCTAATTATCTATACAAAGACAAATGAAATACTTCAAGAAAACATAATTTTTCATTCTTTGTTGATATTTATTGACAAGATCTAACCTTATCTTCAATGTAAGGAATGTAAAACACCCTCCCTCCCTCCTCCCTGATCTTAATGGGCGTGCTGAACACAAACCAAAAACTTATTGAATTTTTATTGATCCTCTCTGTGACAAGGATGGGGTTTTGAGCCACCATGGTTTAGTTTTCTCTTTGTTTCCAGTTTTTGGTGATAACCTAGTTGTACGATTCTCTTTTACATTTGTATTCATGCATATCATACAAATGAAATTTCACATTAATGAAATGTTTTATGCTCCATGAATATAAATCTTAAATTGGTTGTAAAATATAGAAATACAGGCCATTAATAACTTTATGGCATATTGACCAATGGTTAAATATTTTAAAACTCTGGCATGCAAGATCAACTTGACAATCACTTTCGGGTATATATATACTTTTGCTTAGGTGCCCGGGCATCACATATACTAGTTTAATTGATGAATAAATTCCACTGAAACCCTTTTCTACAGGTGTGAGGAATACAGGCAAAAAGAGACGGAGTTGAGAAAGACGGTAATAGTAGTAGTTAGAAGAGAATAAAAGTTTGATTCTTATGACAAAGGTCGTTATATTGATTTTTGTTTGTGTTACCTGACATAAAATAGGTTAAAGACTTGGAGGAGGAGTTGAAAGAATACCAATCCAAGTGTGCATTTGTTTCTTCACAGATAGAGGCCAAGAGGAAGCAGAAGAATGTATGCTGATTATAATTTTCTGATTATCCTTTGCGCCTTTGGGCTTTGGCTATAACAAATCTGGCTGGTTATGAAGAAACAAATTTGCTTCTAAAGCACTTTGCATTCTTATGTAATTTAGCATATGTTTTTTTGTGTCTACAATCCATGGACGCAGGTTGGGACAGGTTAAATGTAACTTGACTGTGCAGTAGTAACATTTGTTAGATTTTCATGAGAAATCAATTCTCTGTTTGATTGTTACTTGCCAGTACATCTTTCCCGGTTGCCCTTTTCTATTGTTATTACTTTTTTAGAATTTGATTTTGCTGAAAATTGTCTTATTGTATATAGAAAGTGGAAGACTGCTTTATCCTCGCCCTACTTTAATAGATTTAGCTCCTCTAAAGTGGCTAATTAGTAAAGTGAAAAAAACAGTTGGCTTATCAGGATTCGTAATTTGTTTTTGTTATACATGTATATTATTAACTACCAATAAGGTACTTGCAGAGAAAGCCTCGAGGCTTAGTTAACAAATGTACTTACCTATGAATTAAATCAGCAAATCTGCAATGAGATTCAAATTTGGGTCCTCGTGAGATATGAGTTGAATTTTTACCAACCAGGTCGATGTACGTTGGCAATTGCTATTATTTATTTTACTCACTAAAGTAAATTGTTCATTATAGAGAGGTCGGATCCTAATTTAATAATTCACTTGGTAGTCCTCTTTTTTTGTTTTTTTAATAAATCAATCAAAATTTACATAGAAAATAGAGTAAATATTTTAGTCATTGAAATTTATGAAATAACAATTTAATCTTTTAAAATGAACAATGTTAGTTTATCATTTTGTTGAAAATTAGCATCACTGTTTTAAACCCTCTTTCCGTAGTTTCAATGGATGTTTATAAATTAAACTAGTACTTGGACCCGGACTCGTGCGATGCACGTGAAGTTTAATATATCATTGACTAATAAATGTGGTAGTTGAGTATGAAATGTTATAATAATTGTTGTTTTGCATAAGTTATTGTTTCCAAAAGACAACTAACACAAAAACAACAACAACCAAGCATTATTTCACTAAGTGGATCGACTACATGGATCGAAATACTCATTGTTTTTATCCTAAATCATATTTAAATCCAACTCGTTAATCTATAAACATTTCCTAATAATTTCCTCTTATAGTTTTTCTAGATCTTCATATACCTCTTGCAATTTTTTTATCCTCTATTTGATCTACTCTTCTTACTACATAATCTACGGGTCTTCTCTCTACGTGTCCAAAGCACCTAAGCTTTTATAAATATTTTATATTATAGGTGCTACCTCAACTATCTCTATAATGTTGTCATTTCTAAAAAAAAAAAAAATAAAGAGCAAAATTTTATGAATGAAATTTGCAACAAATTTTTTGGCTCCAAAAAGTTATCTAAGAGACTTGAGAACTTTTATATATAAAATTACTTTTCTGTTTGAATGTTGCATGTTAAATATTGAATATTTGTTTGAGGTTTTAGTAGAAGTAATTTTAATCTCATTTTCAACAAATGGATAATAGAATATTTTCTTTGTAATTTTGGTCGCTACAACTATTTTTAGTTTAGCTTCTTATTAAATTTAGTATTATTTAGTTATTTGACAAAAAAATTAGCCCCATCGATATTGTCTATCCAGATCCGCCTTTGTGCTACCCCAACTACTCTATCATTTCTAATATTGTCTCATCTAGTCTTACCTTACAACCAACGCAACATCTCCATCTCCGCACACTTATTTTATTCTCGTGTTGGTTCTTAACTGCCCAACACTCTGTTCCATAAAACATCGCTTTTTCACTTCAACTTAAACTAGTACGTTTGTATCACATAAAACAACCGAGGCTCTTCTCCATTTCAACCATCCTACTTGAATACGATGATTTACATCTGTTTTTATTTCTTTGTCATTTTGTACTATGAACCCAAGATTGTCCGCGGTTTTGGCAACTTGGACACGAACGTTGCTTTATTATTTGTCTCATACACCTATGGTTATTTTTTTTGGCTGAACTTTTGGCTACTTTGTATTGGCATAAATTGCAGGTTGATTTCCTTATGCTATTGTTTTTCTTGTTTCCGTTTTTCTTTTTCCTCTTGGAGGGTTTTAGTCTAGTCCCCCCCTCTTGTATATACTTTTATCTTTTTTTAATAATTTTTTTTGAGCTTGGCGGCATAGAATGGGGGTTCATCGGAGTACCAACCTAGTTGGGATGTCGTTGCTTCTCCTTGATGCCTGCTCATGCTCCTGGTTTATAAAAAAAAACCCAAGATATTTAAATTGTGTAACTTGTATACTATGATCTCCAACTTTCACCTCTAAGGTAGAACTACTTCACCTTTTGCTGAAATTACATTAAATATACTATGTCTTGCTTCTACTCAGACGAAAGTCATACGCTTCTAAGACTTGTCTCTAAGTATCCAACATCCTATTCAATTCCTCCCTCGACTCTCCAATTAAGACTACATCATCTGCAAAACACATACTTCTCGGTGCTAGTTGTTTGATGTGTTTTCTACATACATCCAAAACTAATGTAAAAAGATAAGAGAAGGGTTGACCCTTGGTCCAATCCTTGTTATGATAAAATCATTGATAATGTTCCAAAAGACAAATAATAAATCCCCTCGAAGTAATTTAGACTTCATATTATCACATCAGATAGATTGTTAGATAAGAATTATTTAAATTCTCTTTCTCACTCCATTAAAATATAATAGATCCAAAAATAAATATAAATAAAAAAACAAATACATCAACGAATGTAATTACCTCTTAAAGATCAATTTTCAAATTTACGTATGATAGTAAATTTAGGTTCAATTAATTAAAAGAGATATAAAATTAAAATATTAAAACTATTTTTGACTCCAAAGGTTGTTTAAGAGACTTGACAACTTTTGTACATAAGATAAGATAATAAATTTAGGTTCAATTAGTTCAAATAAATATAAAATTACAATATTAACATTATTTTTGGCTCCAAAAGTTGTTTATGAAACTTAACAATTTTTATATATAAGATAGTGGAAAAATAATAGAGAATTTACGTTCAATAAGCTAAATAGAAAATATAGGTTCAATTAGTTAATATAAATATATAATTACAGTATTTACCCTATTTATGGCTCAAAAAAATTGGTTAACAGACTTAAGAACTTTTATATATAAGATAAGATGAGATCATTTTTTTTTAAAAATAAAAAGAAACAAAAAATTAGGAAAAAAATTAGCAACAACTTTTTTGGCTCCAAAAAGTTGGTTAAGCCACTTAAGAACTTTTATCTATAAGATAAGATATGCGATCATTTTCTAAAAAAATAAAGAAAGAGAAAAAAATTAGGAAGGATATTTGCAACAACTTTTTTGGCTTCAAAAAGTTTTTTTTGTTGAAAGAAAGATTTTTTGCTTCCAAAAAATTGTCTAAGAGACTTAAAAACTTTTATATATAAGATTAAATTAAATAACAAAATAGGGAAAATAGAAAACAAACCAAAAGATTATGCAGAAAAAAAAATGTACCTGGTAGTTTAGGGAAGGTGACACAAATTTAACAAATATTTGTTCAATTGGTTGGCATATGGTGGCAATAGGAAAATTAATTTCCATATTTTTAAAATTGATTTTTTTATTTTGTATTAATAGAAACGCCACATCATCTACCACAGTGGCCACTTATACACGATCCGCATGTGCCACGTAGGCATCAGAGTGCCACCTAGCAAGTTAAATGGGCTAAGGGACTATTTTTAAAACAAAAAATTTTGCGATGTTGGAATTCAATTTTTTTTACAAGGACTAAAAGTCAAATGCGCTATATTTGCAGGGATCTTTCAAATATTTTAGCCTTAAGAAAACCATAAATACATTATAACAAAAAAAATCGATGTTGGTCCATGTCTCATGTTTTATTGCACAATTAACGAATATAAACATGGTTTAAATATTTTGATATTTGCAAATAGATCATTTTTTATTTTTATTCCTTGCAAATATAATTTTTTGCGCTTTTTGTCCTTGCTAACTTTTGTAGTCCTTGTAAAAAATTTAACGTTGAAATTGATCTCTATAATATGTAGAATATTTTATTTTTGCCCCTCTAATATTGACTACATCATAACTAAAATGAAAATTACACAAATTTTATAGGGAATAATTCTAACATGAATAAATTTTACGAGGACTAAAAATAAAAAAAATGTTTTTGCAAGAACTAAAACAAACAATAATTTTTAGAGAGATTAAAAACAAAAAATAATATATTTCTGGGGATGAAAAATATATTTAAACCAAAAAAAATTGTAACTCTAAAAGGTTAATAGGAGCAATTACCAAAGGAGCAATTGCTATATATTAACACTTCAAAAAGTATATTAGAAAAACTTAATCGCTTAAATGTCCCAAATTTAAGATTAAGATATAATGAGATTTGAATTAGAATTTAATTAGTATACATGGTCAGTGTATAATTATTTACACATACATTCAATGATGTGTTGTCACTTTAATTAATGAATATGATGACGCATAAGTCGTCATATTTATTAATTGATATAACAATATATCATTAGACGTATGTGTAAAACAAATATACACTGACATAACATATTAATTAAACTTTTAGAATTAATGTATAAGTTATTGAGCATTATCAAACTCCAGTTATACATGAAAATTTGATCTACGGTTGGATAAACTAGTGCTTGTTCCACTGTTCAAAACAAATACATACTTGAAAAATTAATTAAGTTCCCTATCCCCACATGACTTAGTCATCCATACATGGAGGACCATTCTAGGCTAAGAAATCAAGTAAAATAAAACAGCCAGCATTATAAGGCTAAATCGTGGTCCTATTCGGTTATTTAATTTGACTTTACTTTGTAACTTGCAGTTTAAGCAAAAGAGCTGACCCCATATTGAATGTCGTGTTTTTATAATGTTCTAAATATGTTTATAAAAATTTATTCAGAAATTTAAAAGTTGAAAGATAATTAAATATGTTTTGTTTTAGTATAGATTAAAAATGTTTGAAGGATTCTTATCTTGAATATGAGTTGGGCAAAAATTAGCATAATACAATAGGTGAATAAATTGCTAATTTATCGATATAAAATATAAAAATTGAAATATAATTAAACTATAGATATAATTAAAAGTAAAAAAATTAATATTAAATTAAAATTCAAAAATATTTATAATCAATTTATTGAAATTAGAATATTCAAAAATAAAACTATTATTAAAAGTTACAAAAAAATTTAACGAATTAAATATATTTTTCTTACAAGGATCGTTTTGTCATATATATATATATATATATATATATATATATATATATTATAATATATTTTTTAAGTTCATCTAATGTATATAATATAATTATTTATGCATGATTTTTGTAAAAACGATTGAAAATATTTGTGTCAATGGATTTTTTTAAAAAAAAAATCATGAAAAAATTATTAATTACTTATTTATTTTTTCGGTATTTTTTGTTAATTTAAAAATACTAAAAATTAATTTCAGAAAGATTTAAATGTATGTTATTATTATTTTTAAAGGCAAAACAAATATTATTATATAGAAAGAGCAAAGTACAAATAGTACGTAATCCATCAAGCATGGAAAAGTACAAGGGGTCCTTGATCCAATATGAACTTGCTAAATCACCCTAATATGAACCAGCTAAATCACCCTAACAAAGGAAACAAGTTCGAAAATCACTTGTAATACAAACATGAACCTAGCATTTCTTGTCTCATATATCTTCCAAATGGTCGTATGTCAAATAAGCATTGAACCTTTTGAGGACCACTCACTTTGGGGATCAAAGCTATAAACGTACGGTTAGAATTTTTCACCAATCTGCTGTTATAATAAAACTCATTAACAAACCTCATAATATCACCTTTGAGGTCTACCAATAAATCCTTGATAAAGCTAACATTGATGTCATCTGGGCCTGGGATCTTGAAACTATCACAATCGCAAATCGCCCTCTTCCTCGCAAAAAGGTATTGAAAGTTGAGCCGCATCCACAGAACTAAGGGTACCAAAGTGAAAATTTTCCATACCTAGTCTTAATAATGTAACCGATTTGAAATGATTGTTAAAATGATTAAAAAAAACTTCTCTAACATTATTTACTCCTTCAATTAATAATGGCATTACCCCGTCGTTTGTTAGACATCACTCCATGACTTCTTTTTTTGAGTTAACATCTCCCTGTTTGAGCCACAAGATGCGTGCCTTTTGTCATTGCATACTACATTGAATCTTGGAAAGAGAAAGCAAGTGAGCTAAAATTTATCGCAACTCCCCCTCTTTTTATGACATTGTACATGTGAATGTAAGAGCAGCTTATGTGCATAATAAACTAGGTATGCCCTAGTTTTAGGTTCTCTTTTGCTTGAGAAGGTCTTGGCTTGGTCCCCCTTCTCCTTTTTGTATCAATCTTCTTTTTAATATATTTTGAGTGAGTTAGCACACATCTACTCACTAGCTTAAAAAAAAAATCATCTAAGCATGTTGTTTCTCCTTTGGTATTGAGTTGTAACATCTTATCCTTTACTTCTTTGATTTTCCCCTCAATATTAGAACTATGAGACAAGTGCCAATTGTAACATCCCAAACTGCTTTCAGGATTGCCGACTGACCCCACAAACCAACACGAGTCTTTTCAGCGTGTTTTGTCCTCACTTGCACGCTTTTTGGGAAACTTCCCAGAAGGTCACCCATCCAAAGTGGAGTTCTTATGGAATGTGCTACCGAAAAGAAGATGCATCTTGTTGGTATAGGTAGTATCAAACATTTCTTATAAGCCCTCCTTCAACCATGTAGTCCCATACCTGCACGACCTCAGGATCCCTCTCATTCTGATGTGATTCAGTTCGTCTAGAAGCTTGTCGGGAGCTGCTCATTGTCATGCCTTGTGCACCGGCGACCACTCCCCGCCCTCGTCAGCCTTGGGTGTTACATGCCCACCAGCTCCGCTTGGTTCGTCCCCGAACCACATCGTACTAGGAAAGGTCTGCTCTGATACCTACTTGTAACATCCCAGACTGCTTTCAGGATTGCAGACTGACCCCATAAACCAACACGAGTCTTTTCAGCGTGTTTTGTCCTCACTCGCACGCTTTCCGGGAAACTTCCCAGAAGGTCACCCATCCAAAGACTACTCCAAGTCAAGCACTGCTTAACTGTGGAGTTCTTATGGAATGTGCTACAGAAAAGAAGATGCATCTTGTTGGTATAAGTAGTACCAAACAATTCTTATAAGCCCTCCTTCAACCATGCAGTCCCATACCTGCACGACTGATAAGTGCCAGAAAGTGATTAAATTGCACATTTAATTTAGGCACTTATGTTACTCGTTTTACAAGTTATCATAGGATAAGCTCATTATTTATCATTAAATGTTCAAACTTGTGATCCTATGCCTTACCCCATCTAATATTTCAGGAATTTCATGCTTGAACCTGAGCTGAGCAAAGAATTATGAAGTTTTGATCAAAGCTCATCGCTACAAGCGCACGTCTCATCGCTACAAGCGAGGATAGGCAGGGAATTTCAGGACCTCATCGCTTCAAGCGCCAGATGCCACACTACTAGCGAGCTTAGGCAGGGAAATTGGAGAGTTCATCGCTACAATCGATGGACCGGTCGCTTCAAGCGACCAAGGGCGGTTTAATGCTCCATGCTGACGTGGAACATTCCCATTGGCCAGCATTTGCCATTGCTACAAGCGACCAGCTCATCGCTTGTAGCGAGCGTGCAAAATTTCAGTTTCATAAAAGCATTTTTAGCTCACTTTTCAGATATAACTGGATCATTGACTACTTCCATTGAGGGATTGCTTTTTAATTCAGTTTAGTAATAGTTTAGGACTTAGTTTTTAGGGCTAGAAGCTATGATCTTCAAGGAGCAAAAGTAATTGGATTGTGGAATCAACCAAAGGCTTTGGGAAATCAAGACTTGGGTTATGATCTTCATCTTTTCTTTTAACTTTTGTATAGTTGTCATGAAAATGAACAACTAACTTCCCTTTGTTGGGATTGGAGGTATTCTTTCTAGCTTTGATGTAATACATGAGTATGTGAATATATGATTTTAGCAATTTATGTGTTTATGAAGTTATTCTTGCTTTTCACTCTCATGCTTGATTCAATTGCTATTGACAAATACTTTTGAATCTATGGTTAGAATAATCTTCTATCAAAATAAGAAAATCTAGAAATGGATTTGGGTTTTGATAATCGCACAAAGTGTCGGATCGTAATGCTTTCGGATCGTTTGATTGATTGGGAAATCGTCGATTAAACGATACGATCGATCTCACGATGTCATTTGGGAAATCAATGACGTTGTCGAGCGATACGTGATATTTTCGCTAAAACGCTAAAATTCATATGCATGATTTATAGATTATATTCGATGCAAGATTGATGAACTCCTATTCTAACGCTTTTATACCCTATTATTTGTCGTTTTATTTCCGAAATTAGATTCCATTAGCTTATGCAACCAAGTTACGAAACCCTTAACTCAAAACAATACCGATTGTTGAACGGTTCGAAGTAGCGCACCTAATCCCTGAGGAGACGATAATTGAAAATACTTGCTTTTGTGCTTTTAACAAAATGGCGCCGTTGCCGGGGATTAGTGTTTAGTTATTTTGAACATCGCAATAATTGATAGTGTTTTGAGCTTTTGTATATATCTTGTTAATATTTTTGTACATTATCAACTGTTTGTGCATTAACCCTCTTTGCAAAGCAAAGAAAATTTTCTTGTTAGTTACACTTGTTTCAGATTCTCAACATTGGAACAAATCATGGCTGATCATCATGATTATTTCAACTTCTATGATCCATACGAGCATGAATCCTATCAACAATATCAACAATATCCGCCTGAAGACGAACAAATGGCAAGAACAGAAAACACTTTGAATTTGTTCATGCAACAATCCATGATCAACATGCAAAATACCAACCATAGATTGAGAGCTTTGTCATGCCAATTGGAGATTTTGCAAGTTCAATTGAATTTTTTACCAAGAATCATGGATGTTCAGACCAACAATCAATCCGTTTTGGAATTCAGAGAGATTGATGAAGATGATGTTGATGAGAGTGAGGAAGAGACGATGTTTGAAGGATGTGGTATAAGGACATTAATGGAAGAATTAGAGATACCACACAAGGATGAACTTCCTCAAGAAAGGTCAAATTATGAAGAGGTCAGCGTTGTTGATAGTGAAGAAGAGATGGATCTTGAGAAGACGGAACAGTTTCTTAACAAGGAAGAAACTTGTAAAAAGGAGGGGAAGAAAGTGAGCAAGGCGGAACTTGAGCTTGTACAAGATGGTATTTGTTCCTTGCTCAACTTATTCTGGTTAGGGAGGTTCTGGACTCCACATCAGCTATACCGCAAATACATGGAATTCCTCCCACAACAAAGGATTACTAAAGCTGATGTGCTTTCCGTCTCGTTCTGGCCACCCTAACGCATCAGGCGTCGAGCTAAAGACGTTAACCAAGCGCTTGTTGGGAGGCAACCCAACTGTGTAGGTATGTTGTTTTTAATCTATATTTTAGTACTGAACATCTATTCATGCATATATGGATAGTGGCAAAGGCTGAAAATTTTATTTTTCTGTTTTCTATCATGGTCGCTACAGCGATGGATCTCATCGCTATAGCGACGAACTTCACATCCTGTCGCTGTAGCGACGTATTGGTCGCTTGTAGCGATGACTTTTAGACTTTGCCGCTTGTAGCCCCTTTTTATCGCTTGTAGCGATGGGCTTAAAATCCTGTCGCTATAGCGACCGCAGCAGAAAACTGACATTTCAGTTTCCCAGGCCACTATAACCCCTCATCTTCCTCCCAACCACCCATTAATTAACCCTATCCGTTTTTACTACCATTTTCGCACCCCACTGTCATATTACTTCCATTCCATTTCTTGCTTTATTTCTGCATTTCAATTTTTGCATTTTTTCTGCTCAATCCTTGCAATTTGATATCTGTTCTTCTACCATATGCAAATCTATCACAATCCAGGTAATTTTCGTACCCTTCTGTTCTAGTTTCTTAAACTATAAAGTTGTATGAATGTGTTTACACGTTTTTAGAAATTTTCAGATTAGGGTTTTCATTTTTTAGATTAGGGTTGTTCGTATTTGCAGTACCCATTATAATCTGTAGTTAAAGCTGTTAAAAATGACTAAGAATCATCACACAAACTGTCCTATCATCATCTTTTGCATGCTAATCGTATTTTGAAAAAACCTTTTTGTAAAAATTCAAAATAAACTTAGGTTTTTGATGATGAGGGAGTTTTAGTGATTTTTATTCATTTGTTTTAGCTTTAGGGTTATTTTCGCATGCCACAAGTAGTTTAGAAACCAGAAAAATTTGATTTTTAAAAATGGGTTGTTCCTCGCTAGACAGCGCTTGTAGCGCAGGGAACCAGCAAATTCTGGGCTCGCTCGCTACAAGCGACCATCCTGTCGCTGTAGCGACGAAGCCCAGACTTGGTTTTATTTTTCTTTTATTCTAATGCTAACTTGAATCCTACCTGTTTTTGTCTGTTTAATCTTATTGTGTAGGCATGGCACCTAAATCATCATCAAAGCGTCAACGTAATGTTGAGGGATCTTCATCTAGATCTAAACCAAACCCTCAACCACACGATGCAAACCGGTTCCTAAGCTTACGTAACCAAGAGCGTTACGCAGAGCTCAAAACCAGAAGGATATGGTCAGAGAAACAGTTCAAAATAGCTGAAGAATGAAACTATGGAGGAATTGCACATATGCTGAATGAGAGGAAATGGGGAATCTTGTGCAATCCTCCAAGGAAGATCAATTATGATATCGTGCGAGAGTTTTATGCAAACGCAATTCCAGCTGACCCCTCATATGATTTCACCTGGACGACATTTGTCCGAGGGCGTACTATAATGTTTGATAGGAATGCAATCAGTGACTACTTAGGTAATCCTTTGGACCTGACATTTCCAGATGACCTAATAGACTACAAGAGGTTGTATGCCTACCATGAACATCAAGTAGCGGGAAACTGGGATCACGATTTAATCGCACGGGAAATCATTCCAAGAGGGGAGAACTTATGACGTGAGCAAGGCTTCGGGTAAGCCTTTTAGAGCTTTTAGGGACCACATGACTACTCCCGCTCAGGTAATACTTACCCTTATCCTCTATAACATTAGGCCTAAGTCTCACACCTCATCTACTACCCTGGATGTCACACCTTTGCTTCAATATATCCTCAGTAACCGTCAGGTTGACGTTGCAAGGATTATAGCTAATGAGATGAGGGTTGTGGCAGAAAGTGGTATCCTGCCGCCGGGTAAACCTAAGTGCCCATTGACTTTCCCTGGTCTGATTATGGGATTATGTAGAAAAGCCAGGATTCACTTACCCACCCAAGTGGATGAGGAGATTAAAAACCCTATTGATGATAGATACATCAATAGGTACTGCTCTACCCCCTCTCCTACTGCTCCACCTTCTTCTGCTACTTGGACCTTCCACATCTGCTGGACCACCCACTGCACCATAGGACCCTAGCCAACCTCAGGCCCCAACCTATCCACCATTGGACTTTTCTAGTTGGGACCCCTATCATATGACTTGCTTATTCACATATCATGGCTCAGAATGAGTCAAACCACCGAGCTCTGACGACGAATCAGAGTCATATGCACGAGGCCGGCTACAGTACTTGGACTCCAGCTTATTTCCAGGAGCATATTGCTTGGCCTGGGGACAGGCCATTCTATTCTGGAGGGGCAGGTGCAGATGCTGGAGGTGATGATGCTGCTGATGATGATGATGACCATGGCGATGACTCCTCAGAGGCCACTCGGAGCATTGGCCACCAGGCTGCAGACTTGATGGATTCAAACTTCATGGATTCAGATTGAGATCTCTTAGCAAGCTGCAAAATTTTTGTTATACATTTCTTTCGTTTTATTTATTATGCTTTGTACTTTTTAACTTTTATTATGCTTTGTACTTTTAATTATGTTTATGTACCATGGATAATTTATTTTGGTTATTATGTTATTTTATTTTGGTTATTATATGTTTAAGTATATTATGCTTTATTTATATTTTGTTATTTAGTTTTAAAATTTTTGAATTTTACCCAACATTGGAAAGAAAGATGACAAAGATTCAAAAGCTAAGTGCTTGTTTGAAAGCAAAGCATTGAGATTAGAATCAGATGAGTGATAATGATAGAATGAGTGATAAAAGCGCGCAACTAAGGTACTCGTTCTCTTGTTTTTCTAGGTATATTCTTGAATGTGAATAAGTTCTTTACACACAAATTTAATCTATTCAGTTTTACGCAAGCACATGTTTAGTTTTGAACCAATTAGAACTAGCCGAAATGTGAGGAATCCTCAACCATTGTATATATATGCAGGAGACCAACATTTCATGTTTAACTCAGTTATTTTATGTTAAATCTATTGTTGTTTTAAATTGTATAAAATCATTGAAATGATCAAGGCAATTTTTTTGAATATGAGTGAAATACTTGACCATATAGCCTACCCTGTGAGAAGTGAGAATCTGTTAACCCCTCTGAGCCTATTGAATCAGAATTGTTAGCCATGAACTGTCAATTTTCATAAGCTCAATTGCTTATTGAAATTGCCGGAGTTTGTAAAAAAGTCCAGTTCATAGTTAACTCATTATTGAATTCTGATACCTGCTTTCTTTTGAACCCTTATCCATCGTGTTTATTGACCTTTGTCAAAATGATAAAGGAACATTCGATTAGGGTATCATTGAACTAAGTTGGGGAGAAAGGGAGGTTATGTTAATGTCAAGTAGTGGTGAATGATGATAATTGATCTTGACAACAAGAAAAAGAGAAAGAAAAAGAAAAGAAAAAAAGAAAGAAAAGCAAACCAAGAAAAAGAAAAGAGAAAAATAGAAAGGTTTGCAATAATTCAAAGAAAAAGTTGTCAAGATCAATCAAGGAAAGAAAAAAATTTGTAATTCACCAAGAGTTGTATTGGAATAAGGAGGAAGTTTGTAAATAGATTGAATGTTCCTCTTGCTTGGCCATTTGAATTCAATATCCCACATATGACAATTCTTTTGTAACCTAGCCCAATTACAACCCGTAAAGACCTTATGATCAATGCCTTTTATGCTTTTAGAAATGATAATTAGATGGACACATAATTTGATTGGAATGTTATCATGTTTGCTGGATGAGTGTTCATACCCTCACAATAGATTTCAATGTGTTCATATACTTTATATAGAAGTGTGTTAGGTTTGGTTCAATTTTAAACATGTTGTTTGTTAAGAATTGTGTGATTTGAAGCTTTGTGTTTAGAACTAGTTCACATTCATAGTATGTATCTCGTTTAATGAGAAACTTAACTCTAGCTTGCGCAGTCACGTTTGAATCATTCATCTGATAACTGTTTTCTTCAAACTTCTTTTGCTCATTGCTCAAAACTTTGGTTAAAGCTTGTTTCCTTATTTGTAGCATCCTTTGTTTGAGGACAAACAAAGATTTAAGTTGGGGAGTGTGATAAGTGCCAGAAAGTGATTAAATTGCACATTTAATTTAGGCACTTATGTTACTCGTTTTACAAGTTATCATAGGATAAGCTCATTATTTATCATTAAATGTCAAACTTGTGATCCTATGCCTTACCCCATCTAATATTTCAGGAATTTCATGCTTGAACCTGAGCTGAGCAAAGAATTATGAAGTTTTGATCAAATCTCATCGCTACAAGCGCACGTCTCATCGCTACAAGCGAGGATAGGCAGGGAATTTCAGGACCTCATCGCTTCAAGCGCTAGATGCCACGCTACTAGCGAGCTTAGGCAGGGAAATTGTAGAGTTCATCGCTACAAGCGATGGACCTGGTCGCTTCAAGCGACCAAGGGCGGTTTAATGCTCCATGCTGACGTGGAACATTCCCATTGGCCAGCATTTGCCATCTCTACAAGCGACCAGCTCATCGCTTGTAGCGAGCGTGCAAAATTTCAGTTTTATAAAAGCATTTTTAGCTCACTTTTCAGATATAACTGGATCATTGACTACTTCCATTGAGGGATTGCTTTTTAATTCAGTTTAGTAATAGTTTAGGACTTAGTTTTTAGGGCTAGAAGCTATGATCTTCAAGGAGCAAAAGTAATTGGATTGTGGAATCAACCAAAGGCTTTGGGAAATCAAGACTTGGGTTATGATCTTCATCTTTTCTTTTAACTTTTGTATAGTTGTCATGAAAATGAACAACTAACTTCCCTTTGTTGGGATTGGAGGTATTCTTTCTAGCTTTGATGTAATACATGAGTATGTGAATATATGATTTTAGCAATTTATGTGTTTATGAAGTTATTCTTGCTTTTCACTCTCATGCTTGATTCAATTGCTATTGACAAATACTTTTGAATCTATGGTTAGAATAATCTTCTATCAAAATAAGAAAATCTAGAAATGGATTTGGGTTTTGATAATCGCACAAAGTGTCGGATCGTAATGCTTTCGGATCGTTTGATTGATTGGGAAATCGTCGATTAAACGATACGATCGATCTCACGATGTCATTTGGGAAATCAATGACGTTGTCGAGCGATACATGATATTTTCGCTAAAACGCTAAAATTCATATGCATGATTTATAGATTATATTCGATGCAAGATTGATGAACTCCTATTCTAACGCTTTTATACCCTATTATTTGTCGTTTTATTTCCAAAATTAGATTCCATTAGCTTATGCAACCAAGTTACGAAACCCTTAACTCAAAACAATACCGATTGTTGAACGGTTCGAAGTAGCGCACCTAATCCCTGAGGAGACGATAATTGAAAATACTTGCTTTTGTGCTTTCAACAACGACCTCAGGATCCCTCTCATTCCGATGTGATTCAGTTCGTCTAGAAGCTGTCGGGAGCCACTCATTGTCATGCCTTGTGCACCGGCGACCACTCCCCGCCCTCGTAAGCCTTGGGTGTTACACCAATCCTTCAAACTACCTTTAACCAATTTCAACTTCTCCTTCATAACATACCCACTTCAACCATCGACCTCAAACGACCTCCACTTATTCCTAACAAAATCCTGATAACCTTGAAAAATCAGCCCAACATTTCAACATACAAAAAGGCTTTAGCCCCCCAATTAGTCTCATCATAAAAAAATATAATAGAGAAATGATCGAAAAATCCTCATAATAAAGCTACTTGTGAGAAGTTAGGTCACATCTGACTCCAGTCTCTTGAGATTAAGAACCTATCAATTCTACTCATAGATAATCTATACCAATTGATCCAAGTAAGACGTCTACCAACCAAAGGTAAGTGAAAGAGAAGAAAGTCTTCAATAAAACTATTAAAGATATAAGAATCGCTGACTCGAGATGCATTCGCCCTACTCCTTTTCTCTACTTCAAAACAAATATAATTAAAATCCTCACAAACACACCAGTTAGAGTTACTTCGTTGAATAATTAAATTACACGACCGGTTCCATAACACTTGTTTCCTTCTGCCATCACACATTGCATAAACATTACAATCAAAAAAGGATTATCATCTTTCTTGAACCTTCCACCAAAAACTGCCGGTAAAATCCACTTCTACCGCTTGTAAAACTGCTCGTAATATAACCCCTTTCATTTTATTATTATATGAACATCATTTCTAATTAAATATATTCAACTATGTATTTATTATAAAGGTGAATATCCAATGTATGATAAGGATACTTTAATCATCTATTCACAAAAATTATAAAAAAGTTGATATTTTGGAAATATTCATTTAGACAAATCCAGCATTTTATATGCTATCTTTTATTTTTAAAGATTATGATCTTACCTGATCAGAAATGGGCTACCGGTGCAGTGAAGGATGTAGTTGTGAATGTTCGTTGTTGGCTGGAACGACGGGGGGTGTGTACCTGCAGACACTCCGACGCTCAAGTCAGTATGAGTGTGAAGATGGAGGTTAAGAGAGTAAGAAGAGTCTAACCTTGGGGACTGCTCAGAGTCCCCGTTTCATAGAGGTGGGTGGTGCAGGAGCCGTTGTGTGGCACACGTGTGGCTCGGCAGTTAAGAATTCGTAGGAAGTGTAACCGCCGAGGAGAGATTCGCGGGAACATGCGAGAGACATTACAAAACGTTTGAATGAGTCTCTGTTTGCTCCGAGCACCCCCCTCGCGGAGAGGAGGTGTGTTGCAAGTAATTCTGCCAGATATTGGATTTGGGCTAGTTTGTATTGGGCCTAAGTGAATGGGCCTAATTGCTATTTGCTTAATCCAGAACAGAAGCCCCCCAAGTCGTTGCTCTTGGCAAAGAGTGATGACTTTGAAAAGGTAAAAGCCCTATTCGATAGAAGTTTTTCGGAGGCGAGGACCTCAGTTGTTTTGAAGAAGTGTTCGCGCAGAACTAGTTCGCATGAGGGGCAACAGGCTCTCGTATGAGCAGACTGACCCGCTTTGGAACAGTGCTGTTCATAAGGGAATGTGACGTTTTACCTCACTAAGGATATGTCAAATGTGCTCCCCTGGCTGCTAATGGAGTTCAGATTGAGGAATATTAAGAACGACCAACTCAATCTTGAACTTGAGGAAGATCAAGAATGACAAACAGAATCTTGCTCAAGTGTCTTGAGGAAAGCCAAGAATGATCAACTGAATCTTGAACTTGAAGAAGATCAAGAATGACCAACATAATCTTGCTCGGAAACCTTGAGGAAAATAAAAAATGATCACTCTGATCTTAAACTTGAGGAAGATTAAGAATGATCAACTTAATTCTGTTCGAAGGTTTCGCTCGCTAGGATCGTTGCGAAGTTCGTTTTATCATGGTTGGAGCGAACTCAATGAGGTAAGGGAAGTTCGTATTTGTATCCCAGCTCGTCCCTCGATCTCTGGGTCATTGAAGTTGCAAGATTCCCTCGTCAGATAGTTGGTCATTTGTCCATCTGCATTTAATACCCACGTCTTTGAGGTCGTGAGTGAGGGGACATGACGTTTGGGTTTTGGTTGCCACGTGTAAAGGCTAGTAATGCAGTTGATTACATAGTCCCTTGAGTGCATCTTGGGAACCGTTCTCGAGGCTCCATCATCACCGTTGATGAGTCCTGACGTTTGGGACTTCTACGGGTTTGATCAAGGTCGTTGGATATTTGATGAGATGCAATCTGAACCGTTGCTTTGACTCTTTGCATGGGGTCACAGGTGAGGGGCTGCACCAGATCGAACTCGCTGTGTTTCTGAAAGGTTGCGAAGGAGGTATACATAGCTCCAAGTGTTTTTGAGAAACACTTTTGCCATTTTCGTTCTGCAAATTCCCGATTCTCAGAAGTTCAAGGAAATATCTCAGTGAATTTTCGGCGTGCTTGAATCTTCGTCCCTTCATCGTTCCACTTCCAACATAATCTTCGTTTAACAAGGTATGACTGCTTCGTCATTGTGCTTTTTTTTTTTTTCTATTTCTGCCATTCGTTCTCGTGATTGAATAGGCTAGTGTTTTTGGTGGATTTCACCGTAGATGGTGGCTGTTTCCGTCGTAGGCTGCGCCTTTTAGGATGTATGATCACCTTTGTTTGTTTGTGAGCCACCAGTGGCAGGTTTTTAACCTGTTAGAGGTTTAACCTTTCGCCGTCGTGTGTGGCGCAGTTCCGCCGTACGCGGAGGCCTTTTGCACAATCTTTTGGCTTTCCCTCCAAACTGTTAGTTTTTTAAACTTTGATCTTTCCATTTGGGAGGACGATGAGCCCTTCCTCGCCGTGATCGAACTGAAGGTGGAGGAAGGGTGGATTTGAATGCGAAATTCACTTCTTTTCCTTCCTCCTCTTTTCAGGTATAATCATGGCCGGAAATCCAAACAGAAATGAGGCCGAAGAATATGACCCTTCGTGGATAGGGGATGATCCGTTGAAAGCGGCTTCTTCGTTTGCGCCGGATGACACAACAGAAAAACCGTTCAGTAACATCGGATGTGCTGAGGATTGGGAGGTCTGTCTCCCGAGCATATCTGATAGGATATGCTCTCATTACACGGGGAATAGGTTCCCTGTGTATGAGGTCATATTCAAAGATATGGGATTCAGACTCCCTTTTTCCCCCCTTTGAACGCTCAATTCTAAGGTGGACGGAGTTGTCTCCTTCGCAGCTCCATCCGAACTGTTACCCCTTCATGAAGGCCTTCGAGTTGGTATGTAGGCACTTGGAGGTCGAGCCTACTGTACATTTGTTCTTTTCATTCTTCACTGTCCAGCGAGGGACGGAGAAAGGTGGGGGTCATGCTTGGGTTTCCTTCCGCCAAACAAGAAAACTCTTTTCTCTTTTTGTGGGGAAAGTGAGGCCCTTCAAGGATCGTTTCTTTCTGGTGCGACCAAAGACGACGGTTGCTCTGAAGAACATCTTGAAGACGGTGAGAACGACCTGAGAGAATGGAGGGGAAGACAACTGCAAGTTTTCCATATTCCCTTTCTACTGGTGCAGGGACCATTACGGGAACAAACCCTCCGATTTCGGTTCTGGGTATTCCGGGCTGAATGAGGGGGGAAAAGAAGAGTTACGAAAAGTTGTGGGCCTTCGTATCTTCTTTTGTGCCCGCAAGAATGTTGAGGGAAAATGGCGTTCCCTTGGTTGACTCTGCTGGAAGGGAGGTGATGGAGCCTCGATACATCAATACGCACGATCTCGTGCTTTCTGAAAACCCTTATGAACTACTCGGTAGAACTCTATAGGATTTACTTTAAATTTTTGTATCGATATTTTTCCAAGTTTTACTGATATTTTTCTGCCCTTTTTGCTCGCAAGGAAAATGTCTTCAATGAATGAGCTGCTCAGACGCTCGAGCAAGAAGGTCAGCAGCCGCGGGGCCGCCCGGAGGAGCGACATCCACAGCGTGAATCATTTGAACGTTGGGGATGCTGGGGGCTCTTCTTCTCGTTTGGCTATTACGCTAGTGCAGGTGCTCGAGGATGATTCGATGGAGGAGGTCGCCGAGTCCTTCAAGAGGAAGATGATGGTTTATGCTGGAAAGGGACAGGCTGTGCCCGCCACCTCCTCATTTGCTCAGCCCGAGGGTGGAGATTTGCTGATGTTGCCGAATGTGTGGTCTGATCCGGAGTGTTATGGCTCTCACTCCTCCCTGGGCTTGAGTGACCCCGAGCTAAAGGTCATTCATAACTTAGGCTACTGGCCGGAGCAAGGCGATGACCGAAGGGATCATCTCTGCGATGAAAGACTTGGAAATTGTTGTGGCTCTGAACAATTCCTCCACTGAGGACACAGTCCGAGCGGACCTGCTGGCGAAGGAGAAGGAGGATTTGGTGGCAAAAGTGACCAAGCTGGAGGCTGACCTTGCTGCTTTGGTGAAGGAGAAAGACGTCCAAATTACTTCCTGGGAGAAGAAAGCGAAGAAGAGTCTGCTCAAGTTGGAGGAGGCCAGCCGCAAGTGGGAGGATGATTGGAAGGATCTCCTAGCTGCCATCAATCTGAGCGCCGAGGAGGCCGAGGATACCGTTTGCCTGGATCAGGCTAGTCTGGTGACAAGGATCGGCGAGCTGGAGTCCAGTCTTGTAGAAGCGGCCACTCATGCTTTCGAGAATGCCATCCAACAAATGAAGATTGTGAACCCTGGGGTTGAACTCTCAACTGAAGGGATGCATCTCTTGAAGTGGGTCGAAGATGGTGCTCTCAAGTCCCCTCCTCCGGAAGAGGATGATGGGCGTGTTGATTAAGCTCGGGCCTAAATGGCCTTGTAATATTTGAATTTTTATTTGGTGTAACCGGCCTTGTGCCATGACAATGTGCGCCCTTTATGGTTAGCACCCATTATTTTGTACTATTTCTTTATTTTCAATCTCTGCTCGCGTCTTTCTTTTATACTGCGAAAATGTATGTTTAATTTTCTAAGTACAGCGTGCGATCAGAATGCTCACAACATGAGGCTTTTATATTCGACGCGTGGCGAATATTCTCGCGGACGAGGATTGTTTCTACTTTAGATGTATGCTCGTAGGGTTAGCTTTAAGTTTTGAATAACCCATCATTTTTGAATCAAGAGTAGATTGCATGAGCCGAGGGTAGGCCACGCCCCCTCGTAGCCGTTGCTTTGTTGCGAAGTAGCGGCTATATTTGATGCGAGGGTTAGAAACGGTGAATGTCAAAGGACTTGCTCGTCTTTTCAAGAAGTTGAAAACTTAGATGTTGCCTTTCCTCCCCCAAGTGTTCGCTTCAATCGTATGGATAGCGTGCGTTTGCGTGTTTTGTACAGGGGAATCCGAGCATGATAGTTCTGAGCTTTACGCGGGGTATACGTCAGAATGGTTCATGTTCAAGAGATGTTTATCTTAACATGTGTTCGAGTCCGGCGCTCGAACGAGTAACGGTGGACGAACGAAAAACTCAATTTAAGTTCAATACCCCGAGGTGTGAATCTCCCATCGCGAGCTGGGGTTCTGCCTAACATGCTGAGCGGTGATGTCGCGGCTGGGAGCGAGCATACCGTGGATTTAGTGAATCTGTCGTGTAGATTTCACTAATCCTTCTAAGACTTTGGATTCAGAGTGGCACGATTCTCCTCTTCTGTTGTAATTGCTCGTTCATGAGAGCGTTTAGTTCATTAGTTTAAACTTTGTAGTTGATAAGTACAATAAAGCGGTTTGTAGGCTCGCTGCTTAACTGTAATATCTTTTTAACTTTTCTGCGTTCCAAGTTCTGGGGATTGGACCCTTGATGAGATCTTCGAGGCCGTAAGCTCCTGTCCCCGTTTTCATGTGGCTTCGGTAAGGGCCCTCCCAGTTGGCGGTGAGTTTCCCTTCGTCCGAATCCTTTTGGTTCCTTCGGAGGACGAGGTCACCAACTTCGAATTCTCGATTGATGACTTTTTTGTTGTGGCGAGCGGCTATTTTTTGTTTTAGAGCTGCTTCACTTTTGATTTTGTCGACAAATTCAAGCTCTTCTCGTAGGTTTTCGGCGTTGGCTTGGAAGTTTGTGTTGGCGCCAGTTTGCCAATTAAGCACGTTTAGCTCAATGTGAATGACTGCTTCCGTTCCGTACGTGAGGCGGAAAGGCGATTCGCCAGTGGTTGAGTGGGGGGTCGTCCGATAGGCCCATAGAACTGTATGAAGTTCTTCCACCCAGTTACCTTTAGCTTCATCCAGCCTTCGCGGAATTCCTCGAAGAATGATTCTATTTGCTGATTCCGCTTGCCCGTTTGTTTGGGGATGTTCGACGGAAGTGAAACTGTGTTTGATGTTCAGGTTTTCTAGGTATTCCTGGAACCTTAGGTTTGTGAACTGAGTCCCGTTGTCAGAAATCATGAGGGCCGGTACTCCGAACCTTGCAAGGATATTCCTTTTGAAGAATTGTAGTACATTTTTCGTTGTGATTTTGGCGAGGGGTTCAGCTTCGATCCACTTTGTCGAGTAGTCCACTACCACCACTAGAAATTTCAGTTGGCCTTTAGCTTTGGGAAAAGGTCCCTACAAGTCGATACCCCACCATGCAAAGGGCCATGGTGACACTAATGCGTTGAGTTTAACCGGAGGGAAGATGTGCATATCTCTGTGTCGTTGGCATTTGTCACATTTAGTCACATATTCCTTGGCGTCTTTTAGCATGGTAGGCCAGAAGAAACCTGCTCGTAAGATCTTTTTGGCGAGTGCTTTAGCTCCGAGGTGCTGCCCGCAAATGCCCTCATGTGTTTCAACAAGGGCCTCTTGGGATTTGACCGACCTAAGGCATTTGATTAGCAGGGTGATGAAACCTCGTTTGTACAACGTTCCCTCCACTAGCGAAAATGAGCAGGCTCTCTGTTTGAGCTTAGTTCTTTCTGAGGGATCATGAGGGAGTTCCCCGTTAGTGATGTAACGAATCAGGGGTCCCCGCCAGTCTTGTATTTCTGAAATTGCGTGAATTTCAAGTAGACGAGCTTTGTGTCTTTTGACGCTTGGTTCGGTAAGAACTTCTAGGATTACTGTGTTGTTCGTGTTGCCGGTTCGCGTGCTAGCGAGTTTAGAAAGGATGTCTTCTCGGGCGTTATGTTCGCGGGGAACATGTACCACTTCGACATATTTGAATTCTTTCATTTTGGTTTGAGCCAGCGGAACATATTTTTCCAGATGTTCCTCTCTCACTTGGTATTCGCATGTGACTTGGGATGCGACCAGCTGTGAGTCAGTGCATATTTTGATTACTCTGGCTCCCATGTCTTTGGCTATTCGTATGCCGGCCAAGAAAGCTTCAGATTTTGTGGTATTGTTGGTCATCGTGAAGGATATCCCCAACGATACCTCGATTACGATTCCTTCATCGTTTTCGATGATTACTCCCGCTCCACTGCCTTTCGAATTAGACGATCCATCAACGTAAACGGTCCAGACCCCAGCCTTCTCTTGCTCGGAAGGAAAAGTCATTTCAGCCAAGAAATCGGTGAATACTTGGGCCTTGAGTGCTTTCCGAGATTCGTAATGAATGTCGAACTCAGATAATTCGAGCGACCATTTCATCATTCTTCCGGCGACATCAGGTCGTCCAAGTATTTGTCGTATGGGTTGGTCTGTTCGAACGATGATGGTGTGTGCGAGGAAATACTGCCTTAGCCTCCTGGCTGCTACAACCAATGCAAGATCGACTTTCTCTATTCTCTGGTATCTCGTTTCTGGCCCTTGTAAGGCTTTGCTAGTGAAATACGTAGGTCTTTGTCCCTGCGGAGTTTCGTTGATTAGTACCGCGCTGACGGCATCAGATGACACTAAGAGATACAAATAGAGAGTCTCGTCTTGATCCGGCCGTGACAGGACGGGAGGTTGAGACAAGGCGAGCTTGAGATGGTTCAAAGTGGCCTCGCATTTGTCACTTCATTCGAACGCGCTCTCTTTTCTTAGTAATTTGAATCGCGAGAGTGCTGTTAGCATCCCATTAAGAGTTTGGATGCACTTTTTCAACGTGGGAGTCAGATATTCTATAAATGCTTGACATTTATTTGGGTTAGCCTCGATGCCTCGTTCTGTAAGATAGAAACCGAGGAATTTGCCCGCTTGTACCCCAAATGTGCACTTCTCAGGATTGAGTCTCATGTTGTACTTTCGAGTTTGTTCGAAAACTCTTTTCAAGTGAGCGGTATGATCAACCTCTTGTTCGGATTTTACGATCATATCGTCCATATATACTTCAAGAATGTCTCCGACGGAGTTCTTGTCGTATACTTTGTTCATCATTCGTTGATATGTGGCCCCCGCGTTTCTAAGACCGGAAGGCATTACATTGTAGTAATAGTTTCCTGATTCGGTCATGAAAGCGGTTTTCGTCTTATCTTCGTCAGCCATGGGTATCTGATTGTACCCAAAATAGGCGTCCATGAAAGATAATAATTTATAGCCAGAGGAATTATAAACTATTTTATCTATGTTAGGAAGAGGATATGCATCTTTAGGGAAGACCCTATTGAGATCGGTATAGTCAACACACATACACCATTTTCCATTAGATTTTTTGACAAGTACAACATTGGAGAGCCAAGGTGTGTACTTGGCCTCAGAAATAAAATTTGCCTATAGGAGGTCTTTTACAGCTTTTTCTGCAACCTCTGATTTTTCAGGAGACTGCTTCTTACGTCACTGAGCTACAGCGCTAGCACTAGAACTAACTGTCAGATGGTGACACGGGACGCTAGGGTCGATTCTAGGCATGTCAGCCGTGCTCCAGGTGAACAGATCAACATTCTCTCTCAAGCAAGCGACCAATTGGGCTTGCACAAGGTCTGGAAGATCCTTTCCGATCTTGAAGCTCCTTGACGGATCATCTCCAAACAGAATCAGCTCGAAATCGCCATCAGGGATGGGCCTTAGGATTTCGGTGCTGAGTGGGTCTTTTTTCTCCTTCTTTTGCTCCTTGAGATCGGATTTGCTGAATCTGGAGTCAAGTTCGACCACATTTGTGTCCAGAGTGCTCACAACAATCTTCTCGTCATCCTTAGAGGATGGTTTTGACGAGGAAACCGAGTCTGGTTCTTGTTCGCCTGTAGGAAACACCTTCTTGCAGCTTTGATGTCCCCGTGCAGAGTAGCGACAATGTCGTTTTTCGCATGATATTTCAACTTCAGATGAGCGGTTGAACATGCGGCTCCCAATCCTGCTAATCCCGTTTTCCCTATAATGCAGTTATAGAGAGAAGGGCAGTCGATCACCAGGAAGGGGACCTTGATGGTTTTCTTAGCCTCCTCCTTCCCGAAGGTTACAAGCATTTCCACGTAACCCCAAGGCTTGGTTGATGGTCCGTTGAATCCGTATAGCTCGGATCCAACATAAGGAGAGAGGTTTTTCTTCGTCAGCTGGAGAGTCTTGAGCAGCCCGGTGTGCATGATGTCACACGAGGCCCCTGTGTCAATCGAGATTCGTCGTACATCAAAGTTGGCCATGTACACCTGAACCAACAGGGATATGGTTGAATTAGGAGCTCCTCCGGGCAGCTCATGATCATGGAACGACAATGGTGGTTGCCCCAGGACGGGATGTTGGGGAGGACCAGCTGGTTGACGCTCATGAGTTCTTCAAATTTCCTCTTCATGCTTCCCATGGAGAGGTTTATCGCTCCGCCAGTAATCACGTTGACGGACAGGAATTGTTCCCAGGTGCACGAGTAGGGAGTTAGTTCTACGTGCTCTGGGAAGCTGTCCAACACTTCGACAGACATGGCAACAACAATGTCTTGACTGTTGCCATCAGCGATCTGGCCGACTATCTTTCTCTCGGGAGAAGTAGTTTTGGTGAACTGCTTCAACCGACCTCGTTGTATAAGGATTTCGATTGCATCCTTGAGATGGATGCAATCGTCTGTCAGGCGCCTGTGGCACTTATGGAACCTACAGTACTTCGTCTTGTCGGCTCCTTTCTTTTCTTGTGTTGGAGGCTTGGGGTATTTGATGCCCGCCTCCTTCAGATCGGCTGCTGCAATCTCAGTGAGGATCTTCTCCCTCGATGCCGCGAGGGGTGTTTATTCAGCAAAGCGACCAATAGGTCCTTTGCTCTCTCGAGTAGGTTGTTTGCCTTCGCGAGCCGTTTGCTTGCCTTCCCTCTTTTTCTCTTGGAAGGGCTTTTTGGAGGATTCAGCGACAGGCTCCTCCTTCTTGGACTTATTCAGGTTGTCGGCGTACAACTCTTCTTCGTACCTGATGTAAGTCTTTACAATCGTTATGAAGGGAAATCGACATGTAAAGGCAGCGGAAGTTTAAAATTTTTCGATTTCCTTTCCTTGGATCATTACGAATATGACATGAATCAGTGATAGAATTGTTACCTTTTAGTGCAGAAACAATTTCGTTGATCACAGCTAAGCAAGCAAGCGAAGCCTCTGCTCGTCCACACGAACGGCTTCCTCTGGTTCCCGGTGCTAGCCAAGAGATCAGAGGTTAGGAAGAGAAGTAGGGTTACAGTTTTTGCTTTAGGGTTACACGATTTTGCACACGCTGATTTCAGCACTAGAGCTTTATTTATAGAGCTCCTTGCTGCATGAAATCAGCTTGAGCTTCCATAAGCCCATTAACCCATCAGCTTCCGCTAACTAATTAGCGTCAATTGCTAAACGCACCCCATCATATAAGTATTACTTATATTTCTCCTTTTACCGTTCTATTGTGTGTGACCCTATAGGTTCTTGTAACGTTGGCAATAATATTAAATCCCATATTTAATATTATAAACAGTGAGCGGTATCTAGCAACACATCACTGCTACCCAAGTGACAAGAATGTCAAGTGATCTGACGAAACCTTTTTCCATGATAATATCTATGTGTGCGATTACTCCTTTGTCCTAATATCTTTATTGAGCACAAGGCATAGATTACGTCACCCTTGTTTAGCTCAATATTTATATTTCTTGATTTCGAAATATACTAAATAACGAATAAGTCCAATATCTCATATTGACTTAATTCGGCATGGCATTTTTCCAGTCATATTTCATCAAGAGGCCTAAAGATATATCTCATGTTATGAGGAGGGACAAATCCCATCTAGGACACTCATGTCCCTCAACATGATTCGTCGAGTGCCCATTAACCAACGTTATAGTTATCTTGTTACAGATAACGTTTGAATGGCAATAAAACACTTGAGTCCACATCTAGGGATCACAGTGGTTTCAGGTCTAAGAGTGATATACACTATTATCATTATGAGAATAACTTATGACGATTTCATAACATACTATGTAGTATTCTCACGATGGGTCAATCCAGTACAAATATTACTCCTAATACTTATACCCATGTATAGACTTAATATCTCATATTCATGACCCATGAGATATGATCATCAGTCTACATACATAATAGTCTCCACGCTTTATTATTATCCCAATTCACATTAAAGCTTGACTACGGATACCTTTAAGAATAGTGTTCTTTCTATTGATGTAATCTCACGATTAAGTCACACTTAATATTCCATCACATGAACCAACTATTCTAGGGACTTTATTTATCTTATAACAAGTGTAATAAAGAACGCCATATTTTATTTAATAATAAAAGTCATGATACATATGAAAAGTTTAACATAAACTATTGGCCTCTAGGGCTTACACCAACACGCTAGGAACTCGTTTAGAGTCCTTGGGCGATCTAGCTGTACAACCTTCTTCATATCGGTGTTTGTGGCGAAGTCCTTTAGAGATAAGGTACTTCTTCATTGTCTCATCTGCACCTTTGACATGTACAACTTCTTTGTTGAACCTCTCAATGTAGTCTCTGAGGGGCTCATTTTTACCTTGCACAATAGCTTCAAGGGATGCCAAAGTTTTTGGTTGGGTCCTTGAAGCGGTGAAGTGCGCGGTGAATTCGTGGCACAGATCGTTCCAGGAATCGATAGAGTTCCTGCAAAGACCCTTGTACCACGTCATCGCTCCTCGTCTTAGAGTGGTGACGAAGAGCTTACATTTGACAGCCCCCACACCTCTCTGTAGGTGAGGACGACCTCAATGTTCTCTATGTGCTCGTCGGGGTCGGTTGTCCCATCATACGAGTCCATTTGCGAGGGCTTGTGTAGCCCCTGTGGGATGCGAGCCTCGCGAATATGCCTTGTGAAAGGGCCGTATGCGAGGCGTTCGTCATCAGATGTGGATGCAGATGTCGAGCGTCTTCTTCGCCTAGGTGGAGTCCTTTCAGGGGATCGTCTGGAGGATCTCATGCTAAGGGACCTTTGGTTAGGTGATCTCCTGGTTGGAGATCTCCTACTGACTGAATGTCTGGGCGACCTTGACCTGGAAGGACGCGGGCTCCCTCCCCTTCTTCTACGCGGTGAAGAGGGAGGCCTTCTGGGCGATGGGTGTTGTCGTTGCGGACGCTCATTCTCTATCTCCATTAGATGCCGATTTTGCTCCTCGATAATCAACGTTTGACGTTGTACCGTGCAGAGGATGTTGGTCAGCATGGCGTCCGCGGGGGACGAATTGTTTGCTTCCTCACTAGGTCGATGAGGACTGTAGAGAGGTTGCTCCTACAATGGTATGACGACCTGAGGGATTTGGTGGTGTGCCTCCTCCCTAGGACTATCTGCAGGGGACGGTGTGGAAGTGTGTCCGTCGCGGTAGACGTGGTGTACCTCGCTCCGTATCTGAGATGTAGCACCGTTGGTAGCCATGGTTTATATGAATATATATATATATTTATGGAAGCTTTGGTTTTTTGTTGGGTAAAAAACGGGGAGAGCTTTTCCCCACAGACGGCGCCACTGATCTTACCTGATCAGAAATGGACTACCGGTGCAGTGAAGGATGTAGTTGTGAATGCTCGTTGTTGGCTGGATCGGGGGGGGGGGGGGTGTACCTGCAGGCACTCCGACGCTCAAGTCAGTATGAGTGTGAAGATGGAGGTTAAGAGAGTAAGAAAAATCTAACCTTGGGGACTGCTCAGAGTCCCCGTTTTATAGAGGTGGGTGGTGCAGGAGCCGTTGTGTGGCACACGTGTGACTCGGCAGTTCCGAATTCGTAGGAAGTGTAACCGCCGAGGAGAGATTCGCGGGAACATGCGAGAGACGTTACAAAACGTTTGAATGAGTCTCTGTTTCCTCCGAGCACCCCCTCGCGGGGAGGAGGTGTGTTGCGAGTAATTCTGCCAGATATTGGATCTGGGCTAGTTTGTATTGGGCCTAAGTGAATTGGCCTAATTGCTATTTGCTTACTCCAGAACAGATTAATAGAAAAATAAGGTTAAAATATGTTATTGAATAATACACACTGTTTAGTTAGATCAATTAACATTGGACGGATGAAGTGTCTATACAATTTTGTGCATGACAAGGAGTATAATTGATCTAATTATACTTCACCCGTCCCAAAATAAATGACATAGTTGATCGTTTCACACATGTCGATGCACATCTTTGAGCTTTAAAAATTATATTTTAAAAGTATTCATCAAGACAAATCCAATAACATCGTATATGCTACATTTGTCTTTATATAATAGCAGAAAAATATGGTTAAAATATGTTACACCATTTGGTCATTATTCAAAGTAAAAAAAATTGTTTTTTTATTTATTGAATAATTAATGTCTATAATTTATTATATAGATAAGATATATTAATTATTTAACAAATTAAAAATAATGTTTTTTCCTTTTAACAATGACCACAAATTTTACGTGAATAATGCACAAAATCAAATTAAATCATATTTTAAGACCGAAAAAATATATGACACTGTATTACTATGAAGGAGAGGTAGTCAACTACGGGAACACACACAGGGCTCGAGAATGACCCACAGACACGCGACAACAATTATTGGGACTCGCTCATATCATTCCTTCTCTTCTCTCTTCTCCTCATTCAAAGTTGGAGTGACTAAAACACAACACTGCTAGTACATGCCTAGACCTCCTTTTCATTGTACAATCATCTTTTCATTCAAGTAATCGATTTTGGTATTGAGTATTTTTTTTTTTTATCTATTTAAAACCCTTTTGCTGCTGGAAAAAAAATATAAATACATTGGATATTCAACATATTTTTGGAATAGGCAACATATTTTTATACTGTTTGTTGAGGGTAAAGTGGACAAACATGTAAAAACATTGATAAATATGAGAAAACATGTTTTGATAATCAACATATTTTTATATTGTTTGTGTTTGATGCATTTGACATTTTACATAAAGTTTAAAAGCTCATGTATAACAATATCATATCTTTTAGATTCATAAATATTGTGTTTAAAGGAGGTTATGCTTAAGATGAGGTTCAATAATAAGTGGATTAATTGGATAACTATGTGTGTCGAGACAGCTGATTATTCGGTTCTTGTTAATAATGAAGTAGTGGGGCATGTTATTCTGGGGCGCGGTTTGAGACAAGGGGATCCTCTTTCTCCTTATCTTTTTATCATTTGTGCGGAGGGCCTCTCCTCTCTTATCAGAAGTGCTGAAGATAGAGGAGACCTTAGGGGTACGACCATATGTGGAGGTGCGCCACCAGTGTCTCATTTACTGTTTGCTGATGATTGTTTCCTTTTCTTTAAAGCAGAAGAGCGTTAAGCTCAGGTGATGAAGAATATTCTCACAATGTATGAAGCAACATCTGGTCAAGCTATTAGTTTGCCTAAGTCTGAGGTATATTATAGTAGAAATGTCCCCAATGCTTTAAAAACTTCTATTACTACTACTAGACTTTCGACTCGTGCTATCGCACGGGTCTTATCGACTGTAATAGAAAACAATAAATGATCTTTAACCCGTGTAATGTACCGGTCTGAAGTATTATTTACAATTCAAGTAAATTATTATTTATAAATCAATATATATCAATTAAAGTTTTTATCTCAAAAGGTATAGTCTAGTGGTTAAAGGGTTGAGACGTTTCTTGGGGGGTAACTTATTTTCAGTTGTTTGACTTGTTTTATTATTAATGACTTCAAGGCTGATCTATTAAAAAAATCTTAAATGTTGATGTTAACTGAGGTGCGTCTTATGATTATAAAAAAAAAATAGTTGTTGGTATACATAATACATAAGTGGTTCAGCTTTAAAATTCGTACACAACACACGTGAATTTGGTAGCAAAGAAATTTTTTATTACGTTCAAAGATAAATAACTATACTTTAAACTTGATTTTAAAGAACTAAGAACTTTGAATCATCATAATATGAAATGTGTTTATATAATGTAATATCTTTAAAATCATATATTAGTGTTGTATACAGATTCAGATCCTTTCCATTACATATGCATTTGCTAGATCTTAGACCCGTGCAGGGGTCAGCAATATGAGGATCAAAATATTTTATTCAATTTGAATCTTTATTTATGCAATTGAAATATTATGTTGATGGCCAAGGAACATAGCAATAGTTGCAAATCAATTATAATTATGAGAACATCTAATTATTTTTTCAATTTTTTATCATTATAAAATTTAATTTTTATCTCTACCTTCTTTGACCGTTAACAATATTTCAAACTATTTATCAATGTAAAAGTAGATTATGGAAGATAAAATTTTAGATTGCTGATACCCATTCAAAACATTGAAATTGAAACAACATTTCATTGAACATGAAAAAGAAAATTTGAAGAGTGCTAATACCAATCAAAATACAACGGGTAGTGAGCATTGAAACCTTCCTATGGCTATAATGTGCCATTTAGCCATTAGCCTATGATGGCAAATCATTTATAACAAAACCCATTAGACAATTTGGTGGAAATGAATCATATGAATACTATAGATAAAAAGAACAAATATTCTATACCAAATCTCTTCAAGTAATATAACAGTTAGTGTCTTGTACAATGAATGAGAGAAATGGATAGTTTATTATCTTATTACCAATTCTCTAACTCGTACCAGCTGATATAACCTGTGTATAAAAACTTTATCATCAATATTACTTTTTGACATTACATTTCTTCAAGTAGACATTTTCTTATCCTTGTTATAATCAGCTTTGTTCCATTGCATAATCCTAATTTTTTTTTTTATCTATATTCCTTAATAGCATCGCTGACACTCCAATTTTTATTCTCATTTTGTGATTTGGAAATTATGAGTGTGAACGTCATCCACCGCATCAGAATCCAAGTTTTGTGAATATGAAGTATTGTAACTCAAATATGTTTTCTCTTCATCTCGAAGCAAATCCAACATATAATAGTTGATTTTGTCGACAATTAAACTTTTAGGAGCTAAAATAGCTTCCGATGAATTTTGAGTAAAAAAAACGCTCGAAAAATACTTTTCGATAGATTTGTGCCATCAAAAGATATATTCTAGGAAATTAAAGAGCCTTTGTGCAAAAAAATTTATAATATATGTTATGCTAATTAAATTCAGCTGACATTTTAAAATCGTCGAAATCAAATTCATGAATAAATGTTTTTGATATTCTTTTACCTGGTAAAGATCAGAGACAAAAATTGGAAACAAAATGTCCGAAAAGAAAATCCAAAAACCAAATTGAAGATGTGAACAAAAATCAGAGATTGCGTCATAGAACACTGACAACCATCAGAAGCATCCCTAGGTGCTCCATCCAAACTGCTATCCCTTGCACACACATTGGATTCAGTCCATATAATCCACATAACTTAACCACCAGGATCCCTAAGGCTTTAAAATATGAGATAATTCTTCATATACATATCTTCTAATTGTATCTTTTTCTATCAAGCTGCATAATCACATGCTTCGACTCATAAAACATCCATTCAAAGCCTTTGATGAATACTATTACTAACCATTCTCTTGATTCCCAGCCAGTACTAAAAAGTGTTCCTGTAAAATGTGTGAAACTATGGTGAATGGTGGAAGATCGTCGGACATCGCAAAAAAAAAAAAAATCAACTCAGATCTAGCATAAAATTGATACAGATATAGAGGACATACCTGTTTGGCTGCGCATTTATGTCGCCAAACGTGTGTTTATGGATGGTTTCGCCGCAATCTACAGAAGCTCCAAAACCAAGCTTATGCAGCAACGTGGTTTTTCACCGCAGAATTGAGAGAAAAATTTGATTGAGAGATTTCAAGTTCAACAAAAAGGATTGAGAGAAAGATTGAGGGTGATTGACCTGTTTCTGGAGAGATTGAGAGAAAGCCACAAAAAAAAAATTTGGAGAGATTCAGAGTTTTTGCAGATTCGAGTTTGAGGAAAACGGTTTAGGGGAAATGTTTTGGGGATTAGTGTTTATTGAGAGAAAGTATATGCTGATTTTTTCCTTGGGAGTGAAGAGGATGAGACATGTATATGTTTCCAATGAGATAGGTATGCACTATGCAGCTATTCAGATCCCATATGCACGCATATCAAAAACAGAAGAGACTAATTGCTTGTTTCCAATGAGTACCACATTAAATAATTTCCTGCAGAGAGGTAAATGGAAGGGCATTATAAATGTTTAAGGGATGAGTGGGTAGTTGAGAGATTAAGGTGCAATTAATGTTAGCTTAGGAGGGAAAAATTGAGGTGATTAGGGTTTACTACCAGCTTGGCAGGTTTAGCTTTTATACTAAGGGATTATGGGAGTTCAGGTTGTACTTGGTACCGGGAAGTACTTAGGTCTTCCTTCGATGATCGGGAGGGATCGTACGACGGTATTTTCATATATCAAGGACTGTATATGGCATAAGATAAATTCCTGGAGCAGTAAATGTTTATATTAAGCAGGTCGCGATGTCATGATCAAATCCGTGTTGCAGGCTATACCGTCATATGTTACGAGTATCTTTCTATTACCTACTTCTATTATTTCTACCATTGAGAAAATGATGAACTCATTTTGGTGGGGTCACGGAGGCTCCAATAATCGGGGCATCCATTGTATGTCTTGGGAGAAGTTGTCGATGCATAAAAATCATGGAGGTATGAGATTCAAAGATTTGACTGCTTTTAACCTGGCTATGTTAGGGAAACAATGTTTGAAATTTCAGACATAACCTGATCTCTTGTCTCTCGTATTTACAAGGCTCAATATTTTCCTTCTTGTAGTTACTTGACAGCAAATTTGGGTCACAATCCCAACTATGTATGGAGAAGTATTTTGAAGGCGCGCTTCATAGTGTGCGGCGCAACACGTTGGTGTATTGGTAGGGGTCACTCTATATATATACTTGATGAACCATGGTTGTTGAATGGGGGTCACATAGATGGAAATGTTATGGGGGCAAATTTTGTGAGGGATTTTTCTGTGAGTAGCTTGATGAATAACTCGTCAAAGGGCTGGAACCAGGAAGTGATTCAACGAGTTTTTAACTCCGATATAGCCGATTCTATTCTTCGAACACCATTACTTGATCAGGTGGTTGATGATAGGTTAATCTGGAAAATTGAGAAGAATGGTTTATATTCCGTCAAGAGTGCTTACAAATTGTGTATGGAAGAACTGGTAGATGTTTCTCACCTTCGGAGGTCGGGAGATTGGTCTGGTATTTGGAGACTGAAAGTGCCGCCAAAAGTAAAGAATTTGATTTGGCGAATGTGTCGTGGGTGCTTGCCTACCCGAGTTCGGCTTCAAAATAAAGGAGTGCAATAATGTCCCACAAGTTGTGTGAGTTGTGATGGTCCGCACGAGGACCTTGCTCATATTTGTTTCGAGTGTCCTTTTACTGTGTAGGTTTGGCGTAGGACTGGTCTTTGGAATGCTGTTCACGAGGCGTTTCTCAACAAGAGTTATGTAGTTGATGCCATCTTCGAATTGTTACATCAGCTCACGCAAGAATTTGGCCAACGATTTGCAGTTGTTCTTTGGCGCCTTTGGAAGCATAGAAATCTCAAGCTTTGGCAAGATGTCACATAAACATGTGCTCAAGTAGTAGATCTAACTTGTCACCTTATGGAGGATTGGTATGCAGCTAACGCTACTATTCCGGTAGCTAGTCGCAACAACATTTCAACAAATTCAGTTCGTAATGATTAGACGACAGCCACAACACCGGTAGGACAAGGAGATTCAGGTATAACTCGAAATTCCTCTTCTACAACAATGAGTGATATGGGTTCGGTCAGGTGGCAATGTTCACAACGAGGCCGTCTGAAATGAATGTTGATGCTTCATTTTTAGATCAGTTGAATAGAACAGGTATTGGCATATGTATCTGTGATGAAAAGGTACATTTGTACTGGCTAAAACCGTATCTCTCTCTCTCTCTCTCTCTCTCTCTCTCGCCTATGTGTTCTGTTGCCGTGGGAGAAGATCTAGGCTTATTCCACGCCTTACAATGGCTAAGTGACATGCAATTTGACGGCATCGATTTTGCCTTGGATTCAAGGATTACAACAGATGTCTTCCACCATCGCCGAGTGGATGTTATAAAATTTGGGCAAGTGATTTCAGCATGTCAAAGTCTCTTCAACACACACTTTTCAAACTCTAAGGTCGAGTTCAATAGGCGACAAGTAAATGAGGTAGCTCACACCCTTACTGGGGTTGCCGCATTATCCGCTAGTCCCAATGTTTATTATCGTATACCTCGTTGTATAAACTCTCTTATTATTAATGAAATGCTATAAGCATACTCCTTTTGATGTGATCATGAACTCATTAAGCATGCTCCGCGACACTCATCACCTTTCCTTTAAAAAAAAAATATTGTGCTTAAGGAGACTGATTTTTTCATAAAAAATAGTTTAACGGTATAACTTGTTGTTTGTTTGTCTTCCATTTATATGTAATTATATATAGGGGGCATATCACATGAGAATGGGTATCTTATGTGAGAATGGTGAGAATAAATTGCAGTCATTAGATTAAAAGCAATGGATGAGATTAAAACACCACTTAAGTGACTCATGTGCCAAGCATGTGACCATTCACTGTTCCCCTTCTTCTCAACCGTACTCCTTCTTCTTCTCCCTCTCACGTTTTGTCTTTTGCGTTACCGCCGCGAGAAACAGATGATTTTGCTTGTTATCACCGTTGTTGCATTACAGTTTTAATTCCATCGTGGAATTAGCTTCTCAAGTCCCACTGCATATTCCCCTTTCTCAATTTAGGGTTGAAATATCAATTAGAACCAGAAGTGTTGTAATGTAATCAATAAGAATAACGATACAGTGTCAGCCACTCGCGGCGGAATTATGGGCCTTCGCGATGCCGGTGAAGTAAAAAATGTGAGAGGGAGAAGAAGTAAAAGAAGAACAAGTGCGGTTGTGAAGAAGAAAGGGAATAGTGGATGGGGATTAACAACAACGTTTAGCACTTGAAATTGATTTTGGGGATTAACAACAACGTTTTCATGGTGGTCGGATTCTGACAGTGACGGTGAGTGTTTGCGCCAGGGAAGGTTGGGGTTGCCGGAAAAAAAAATTGTTGATAGTGAGGGGAAGAAGACAGAAAAGCTTCTGAAGGAAGAAGAAGAAGGGTTAGGACAAACGTGAATGAATTGATGGAAATGAGTGAAAAATGAATGGTCACATGCTTGACACATGAGTCACTTAAGTGGTGTTTTTTAATCTCATCCATTGCTTTTAATATGATGGCTGCAATTTATTCTCACCATTCTCACATAAGATACCCATTCTCATGTGATATGCCCCCATTATATATATATATATATTAATATGAAGACACTGTAAATAAGAAGTTGAAGAACGAGTAAATACTCAAATGTAATCAAACAAAAAATTTCGCACATAACTTAAAGAACAATTTTATTAAAAAAAATTATTGCATCCAATTACTTAGATTAGGACGAGTTGAAATATATCTCACTCTACCTATTAGAGACTTCCATGGTCAAAGACATAGTTATTTTAGATTTTGGCACACTTACAAACAATAAAAAGCAAAAGAGGAAGTAGTTAAATCAATTTGGGTTGGCAACCTTGTTTATCTCAAAATTTCAAATTCAATTCTTTCGATAGCAATTTTAGTGAGTTAGTTGATACAAAGTTTTATTCTGACTTTAAATGAGACCTCTGCAAATAGACAGTAAGATTGTACCCTTCAAATTAATCGGCTTAGACTATGCTTGAAATCTAGTAAAAAAATGCTTTGCTTAGACGAAAAAAAGGTCCTATAAAATAAGGCTACAGCTTAGACTAAAAAAATAGACACATGACATCTAAAATGTCAAGAATGATTTTGAAATTAGCCAGTCCATTCCATGATTTGTCTCGGTATATTCTCCAGTACCAGTATAGAGATAACCATCCTAGTCATATCTACATATACCTGTTCCCTAAACCCAACCATTTAAATAGACACATGATTCATATAATCCACAATCTATATAACCGGAAATTTAACCTCTACTGCTTTCACCGTTAAGTTCATCCAACTAATTAATTTATTTGGAGTTAGTCCAAATAGCTCTTGATATTTTATTTTCACGTTTCAACTTGAGGCACACATAATTAATAAAATACGACTGTAGTGTGTAGCAATACCTGCACATGATATCATATATAGTTCAAAAGAAAAATGACTTTGGACATCAATATTTTGATCTCAAATACAACGTTTTTTTTTCTTTTCTGTGTGTATTATTAAAATGTGTTTAAGTCGTACAAGATAAAATGTACGAGAGAAATAAAAGTAAACATATACTTTTATTGTTTAAAAAACACAACTGAATTCGCAAATGAGATACAATATTTTTCTTTGGATGAAATCTTTTTGTTTGAAAAAATTACTCATTTGGTTCCTTGATTGTAAGTAACAATTTGGTTCTTTATCTTTCTTTTTTTTTTCATGTCATTTTTGCCTTTTTGATCCATTTGCATATGAATTTTCAAACTTCAAATCTAAGATTCATATGCAAACATGGTGAAAGACCATAGATTTGAAATTATAGATCTCAAGATTGATATGTTGGTCGATGAGATTAAGATCTTGGAAGCCAAAGTGGAAGTGGGAGCCCTTTCTCCGGATGAGTTTGTAGCCCGGAGTAAAGCATGTTCTTACATGTGAAAGCTGCTGAAATCTAAGAATGCTCAATTATTCCAAAGTCAAGGGTGCAATGGATGAAGAAAGGAGATGCTAATACATGGTACTTTCACCCCTGTGCTAAAATGATAAGCAAGAAGAATTCTACAATAGCTTTTCATGTGGGGAGAAGCTGTATCGAGGATGTATTTGGGGTAAGTTCACTAAATCGTTCCAAGTAATAAAGTAGTAGGTTATTGTCTCCACAAGGATTGTTGTTTTCAGCTTGGCAATGAAAGTAAAACTACTTAAAGTAGTAAATTGGAGGAATTTGCAAGATTTGTTGTTGTACAAGAAAATAAAAGTAATAGTGATACCTAACAAAGTAAGACCTATTCGAGTTACGATTCAAGGCCCCTTCATGCAATATTGGTCCCTAGGATTAGTAACAGACTCATATTCTCACGAGCGATATGGACAAGTTAAGCAAAGTCATACAAGGCGAGTTCCCGAGATCTTAGATAGCTGCCCTCGTAACTAATATATCTCGGTTCCAGATTCAAAGGTTAACCCAATAAGATCAAAGGAACTAAAAATTATTAAGAACGAGAAATTTCTCCCACTATAGTGCAACCCTGCCCCGTAGTTTCTCCTCCTACTTTATTACTCCAATTCCTAAAGGCAGACTCCCCCTAGATCCTTGGGGACTTCCAGACTATCTCTCTGCTTAGGTCTCTTTATAAGCTTGTGACTAAGATTTTGGCGAGTAGGATGACTTTGGTGATGGATAAGATCATATCGTTGAACCAGTCTGCTTTTATCAAAGGGCAACAGTTGGTGGATATGGTGGTTGCAGTGAATGAAATTGTGGACTTGGCTAAGAGGTCTAAGAAGGAGTGTATCATTTTCTAATATAATTCTAAGAAGGCTTATGAATTGATCATCTCAGGATTTATGGACTATATGATGAAGAGGTCTAGGTTTGATACCAAGTGGCATGCCTAGATGCGTGCATGTGTTTTCTCTGGAAATCTCTTGGTCATGGTTAATGGAGGCCTCACTTATGAGATCAATATCCAGATAATGCTAAAGCATGATGATCCTTTAGCTTTGTTCCTCTTTTTATTGATGGAGTGACTTTATATGCATATTAAGAAGGCATGACTTTTAGATATGTTCTCTGGGTATAAGGTGGGGACTACATGTTTAACTTTGTCCCACCTCGAGTATTCATAAGAAACATGGATTTGAATTATGACACTTTAAAACTTTTGGTTGGATCCCAAATTTGATAAGTGGTCTAGATTTGGGAATCCTAAGTATGTATTAAAATGAGTTGAAAACAAAAAGTGAGTATGTACATGTGTATACTTCTTATCTATCAATGTAAGAATGTTGAGTATTTTGAAGTTGGCTGCATGTTTTGGTAAAAGCAATGTGTTCAAGGGAAGCATCTCCATGTGTATAACAAGTCTTCAGTTGCAAGAAATCGGATTTGAAGATGTTCAGAAGCTGTTTGGACCTTCAGAAGCTGAATGCTCCTTCAGACGCAGCTACAGTACATTAGACGCTGAATTGCCTTCAGACGCAGGAACAGTGCATCAGACGCACTATTCAATAGTTGACTTTCGTTGACTTCTTCAGAAGCTGCGTTTTTACATGTTATTTCTGTGCGAATCTTTGCGAGATTTATCATGGAATTATTATGGATGATTTGTTCTAGAATGCTGATTGAATTGGTGAAGATCTTATGAAGATTTGGCTCGTGTTTATGAAGTTCATATTTTCTGAAGCAATCTCTTAGAAGATACAATACTGAATCGTTTGTTTCCTTATTGAGTCATTCATTATTCAGAATCAAATCAATTCAGAAGATTGGATTCATATTTATGAGAGCTGCTGAAGTCTATAAAAGGAGAGGTGCTATCATTGTTGAAGACTTACGAGAGTTAATTGAAAATTCAGAGTTTTGAGTCCTTGTGTTTAAACTTAGGTTTATTTTGTACACCACTCAAACTGAGTTGGTTTAGAGTTTTAATTGAGTTGTAATTCATTCTAAGGCTCTAGGTACGAATGAAGTTTTGATGTATTGAAGTGTGTTCTTCATAAAACTGGGTAGTTTTTCAGAAGCTGTTTAAGTAACTGGGTTAGTTGCTTGTTTAGGAAGTTAGTAGATTATAATACTCAACGTGTTGGGTAGAAATCAGAACTAGGAGGAGATTGATTGCTTAGGCTGGGAACTGGGGGTCAGTGTCTTGAGTCTTAATGATTAATTCCTATAGTGGATTTCCTTCCTGGATTGGTATCCTCCAGACGTAGGTGGCATTTGCACCGAACTGGGTTAACAAACATCTGTGCCATTTTAAATTTCTGCACTTTAATTTCTGCTTCTGAACTGTTATTACTTGTGCTCTGTTTTAATTACCACGTGCCCTGTTTCAAGTTCTGATCCTTGTCCAGCCAGAATTTCAAAGAAGATAAGGGATAGAGAAGATAACACAAGATAGTTGTCGTGGTTCACCAATAATGGGCTAGTCAAATATGGTGCTTGAGACACCCTTTCAACTTCTGCGTTATTTTCTTTTTCTGGTCTACCTAACCTTATAACTTTTACACAACCTCTTCGGACTTTTGCAACCACATAATCCACCTTTACATCTCTAAAGAGGATCAGTGATGCCCTGACGATTGAGACTGTAGGCTATTTGTGATTTTGATATGATAATGATCAATTTGATCTTATTTAAAAAGTGGATCTAATATAGAAATACACTTTGAATAATTATATAGAGTATAGTGAATTTTTAAGTGTATTTGAGATTGCTTATGATGTGTGAGTATGATTCTCAGCTTCAGATTGAATCTGATCTTTTTCTTGCAATCTATTTTGTTTTTTTTTTGTATTCTGATATTCTTTTAACTTGATGTGTGAAATTTGACAAAAAGATTTTTATTTTTCTTTGAATGATAATCCTTATATGTAGAATGTCTTGGTGATCAAGCAAGAGAAACTAGCGATTGCAAACTAGCCGTTATTTTGTCTTTTGTGCTTTGGCTTGGTTCTTGCAAAAGTAGTTGTTGGACTTTGATTTGAATATTAACTGATCCTTAAAAACACCTTTGTGGCTTATTCTCTTCATCATTATTTCTAGTGCTTTATGAATTTATCGATATGAAGTCTATAATGATCTTAAGAGCTTCAATCTTATGTGCTTTTAAACTGCAATTCTGATATACCTTCTGAAGCATACTTGATCTTCATTATGAAATCAAAAACGGATCCTTGACCTTAGAGATGATATTGTTTCTAAACTTTTATTTTGATGTCTTTCTTTGAACTTAATTTGAAGTGCTTTTGACTTGCCATTCTGATCTCATTGATTAACAAACAAAAGTGATTTTGATGTCTATTATGAAGTCGTCTTTATTCATGAGGTTAAACTTTTTTATTCATTCTTTGATTGACATGAGATTGTATTTTATCTTCTATTTATTTAGTCAATCTTGTCTTCAATCTGATGTGTTACTGGGATGCTTCTCATATCAATATGAAGTCCTACACAACACATTCTGATGTGAAGATTCATGTTTTTTTTTTAATAAAACTTGATTTGTGCATTTGTCATATGATGTTCTAAAGAACATTAAAAAAACTAGCTAGAAAAGAAGAAATTTTATGATCAATATAATCTATGTTTGAATACGTTTGTCAACATTAAAACATCTTCTAAAAAGGGATTTTGTCATTTTACTTAACAATACATTGTTCATAGAGGAGCTACGGCGGTAAATCTCTAGGCAATTTAGTTGATCCTCAAATGCTTCTAAGTAGCTTCAGGTCTCAAAGTGAACTTTGCTAAAAGCCGTGTTATATGAGTTAATATGGGGAACATTTTTTTGGGTTTGAAAAAGTGGTTTATCCATTGCAATATAAGGTCTCTTTCTTTTTAAGTATCCTGGCTTACATATGGGTGTTAACCTCTAGAGGGCTGCTACCTGGAAACCTATGTTGTATCTCATATCTAATCATCTTGGGTCTTGGAGCAATAGGTTTTTCATCATGGGTGGTAAGGTTGTCCAGATCAATTCGGTCATTAACTCCATCATGATCTTCTTTTTCGCTCTCACGAAAAATGTCGATCAAGGTGTGGAACCATTTGGATTTCTTATGTAAGTGGCGTTTGTAGTTAGACTCGAGAGGGAATCTTTGTGGAGGGATATTAATTGTGTTAGGTATGGTAAGGCGACTATTCTTGACCACCTTGGGAGCGCCCAATGAGGTTTCAAACTATCCCGATATTAGGAACAAATCTGAATGTTACTAGTGACTTGTTCTTTAATGGTGTCTGGAAAAAAATGGGTAATGTGAGTTCTAGTTCACTCTAGGAGGTTTCGTGGGTGGGGAAGTATAGAAGGATAGGAGGGGAATGTCTAAGAGTGGGATTACAGGTGGATGAGGGAATTGTTTATAAAATAAAAGTAAAAATGAAATATAATAAACCAAAAGGAACACTTAACCTGCACACGAAGTGCAAGGCTAGAACTCGAGAGTAATTACAAACAAATAGAAATCAATCATTAACAAAAGAAAGCAACAAAACAACAAAACGTTAGCTAGGACACAAGACTAGCTCAATAACTAGTTGACATGACTCAACCGATGGAAATTGAAATTACTGGCAGGACTGATTCTGAACCGTAAAACAGAGTATGCAAAACAGCAGTTCAGAAGCAGAATAAAGCAGACAGAAAGTAAAGAGCACAGTTGATTTGTTAACCCAGTTCGGTGACAAACACACCTACGTCTGGAGGCTACCAAGTCAGGAAAGAAATCCACTAAATAGTATCAATTCAAAGACCTATGACAACAGCCCCTGTTTCTCAGTCTTCTCACTTAATCACTACCCATATAGATTTCTACCTAGGAACTCCTAGATATAAGATCCCACTTACTTCCTACTCAAGTAATCACTTGCCCCAGTGATTATCAGACTCTTAAACAATCAAAGATAGAGACACTCTCCTAAAAACTCAGTACGTCACTTTTGCTTAAAAGCTTCAAGTGATTACAACTCAATAAACACAAACAACCAACTCTAACACTTGAGTGGTGCACAGAAATAAAGCATAAAGCTTACAGACTCAAAAACTAAGACTCTCTCTATAATGACTTCTGTTTTTGATCATCTTCTTCAATAGCAGCGTCCTCCTTATATAGTCTTTAGCAGCACATAATTCTGAACAAAATAATCTTCAACAGATATTGTTCTAAAATTCTTTAGAAGCTCATAGAAGCAAATATATTTTAGAAATATATTTTCCAAAGATTGCTTTGAAAATATTTTCTTAAATAAAAGAAACAAATCTTCAACCAATATCTTCACGCGAATTAATCTGCCTTCTAGAAACATCAGCTTGGATAAATCTTCAATCAAATCTTCGAAAGATACTGTGAGAGAATTAACAGAACCAAGGCACAAGAATGAACACAGAAAACGTGCTTCTGAAATGCAGCTTCTGAAGGTCAACGAAAGTCAGCGTCTGAACAGTGCGTTTGAAGGTCAACGAAAGTCAGCGTCTGAACAGTGCGTCTGAAGTACTGTTCCAGCTTTTGAAGACCCAGCTTCTGAAGACATACAATTGAGATATCAGCTTCTGAAGACGAACTGCTTGTACATTTGATTTTAGCAAAACATGTAGCCAACAACCAAATATCCAACAATCTCCCCCTTTGGCAAATTTTGGCTAAAATCAATTTGAGCACATAGAGATAACACAAGCAAAAAATCTTCATGCAACCATGAATTAACAGAAACATAGTAACCAAAAACAACAGAGTCAGCAGCAGATAATTCACTATGTTTCACACAAATACTCCCCCTGAAAAACAAGAACAACAAATAGGAACAGCTTCTGAAACTCCCCCTGAAACATACACTCAAGAACTCCCCCTGAAACAAATCAATCAGGAACAAACAGAAACTCCAACTCCCCATGAACTGTTGAACATCTTCTGAAACAGACACACAGGAACAGAACATACTTATTTCTCCCCCTTTTTAGCCAAACAATGTTGACAAAACAACCAGCAATCACCAGGAGCAGAGAAACACAAGAAACAACAGATACATACCAGATGCACTCAAACAGAGCAAAAACAAACACAGAGGATATAACTATCCATCACAAACCAACATACCACAGAACACAGACACCACATCAGAACCATTATCAAAACTATTATCAGGATCAGAATCACACAAACAGTACCCACACAAAGTCTCCTCAGAAGATCAAAACAAAACTGCAGAGTACAGTACAAAATTGCAAACCAGAATCACAAAATGAAATCCAAGGACATCAGTCAAAAACTTGACAGTCTTCAGACTCAGCAACAGATGTTGTTTCATCATCAGACACACATTCAGATGCTGCTTAGTCAATGTGTGCTTCAGGCACATTCAGAATCTTCTTCCCAGCAATCTGCTTCTCAAGATCAGCAATTCTCTTCATGATGTCTTGCTCAACATTATACTCAGACTCACAAGGATCCACTTCCTTTCCTTTTAGTGCCTTCTTGTTTGGGACAGGGACCACTACCTTGCTCCAGACTTTAGATGGTCCAATAACAACACTCTTCTTAGCAACAGGAGTAGACCTGCTGGCAGTAGCAACAACCTTTCCTTTCCTATTCTTGTTAATACTTTCACATTTTGGTCTCCATACCTTCTTGACATTGACTACAACAGGTCCAGATTTTCTTTGCTGAAAGTGCTTGGGGTATCCATGCAGCTTGAAACAGAATGACTTTATGTGCCCCTTTTTACCACAGTGATGACATACCCAAGGATGAGATGTCTTCTTGCTCTTAGATCCCTGAGGTTGGTTCTGGTGTTCCAACTTAGGCTTACATCATAGGATAACATGTTTTCACAGCTGGAATGAATTTTTTAACTGAATTTTGCTGTTTGTTCAAGGTCCTATCATCAAATCCTATACCATTTGGTTTCCCTTGGTTCTGACTCTCCAAAATCTTTTCAAGCATATCAGTACCAATGTTCATAATTCTGATTTGCTTCTTCATGTGATCAAGTTGAGAGTTCAGCTGGTTACCTCATCATTGAGATCAGAAATTTTTCCACTTCTTTCAGCAAGCAGTTGACTGATAGTCTCCTTCTGATTTTCTAATAACTTGCAAACTTCTTCATTTCTGAGGTATAGTTCTTCATAAGAGGCAGCTGGCTCTTCAAAAGACAACTTCATCACTGGCTTCAGACTCTGATGAAGCTTCAGACTCTGATGGTGCTTTAGACTCTGATAGTGCTTCTGAACCCATAACTTCATCATTAGTCATGCACCTACCAGTAAAGGCAGCAACATGCTTAGCAGACTCATTCTCTTCTCCTTCTGAGTCATCAGACCAAGAAACAACCAAATTTTTCTTCTGTTTCTTGAGGTATGTGGCACTTCTGTCCTGATGTGGCCATATCCTTCACACTCATGACACTGGACTCCTTTGGATTGATTGTCTTTCTCATCAGTTCTTGTCTTCTGCTTCAGAAACTTCTTAAATTGTTTACTCAGCATCACAAGAGCTTCTGAAGTGCTTTCATCATCCACAGTATCAACATCTGCTACAAAAGCAACACCTTTCCCCTTCTTATCAGTTCTGGCTATTTCAAAATTCTGAAGAGATCCTATCAATTCCTCAACCTTCATACTGGAGATGCCATGTGCTTCCTCAATGGCAGTCACTTTCATGTCAAATCTCTTGGGTAAGGATCTGAGGATTTTCCTCACAAGTTTCTCATCAGATATTCTTTCTCCAAGAGAGTCAAATGAGTTGGCCATGTCCAGAACGTTCATATAGAAGTCTTGAATATTTTCATCCTCCTACATTCTGAGATTTTCAAACTTTGTGGTGAGAAGTTGAAGTCTGGACAATTTTACCTTGGAAGTGCCTTCATGAGTAGTTTTAAGAATCTCCCAAGCATCCTTCGCCACAGTACACTGCTTGATCAGTCTGAACATATTATTGTCCACTCCATTGAATATAGCATTCAAAGCTTTGGAGTTTCCAAGAGCAAATTCATCTTCTACTTTGGACCAATCTTCCTCTGGTTTCAGTTCAGCTGTCTTCTTACCATCTTTGTCAAGCACAACAGGATGTTCCCAACCTTTCAGAACTGCTTTCCAGGTTTTGTTGTCTATAGATTTAAGGAAAGCACTCATGCGTGATTTCCAATAATCATAGTTGGAACCATCCAACAGAGGCGGTCTGTTTACAAATCCTCATTCTTTCTCCATAATGCCAGAAAATACCTTCCCTGGAGCTCACCCTAAAATAGGTAGGGTGCCTGCTCTGATGCCAATTGAAATTCCTGGCAGGACTGATTCTGAATTGTAAAACAGAGTATGCAAAACAGCAGTTCAGAAGCAGAATAAAACAGAGAGAAAGTAAAGAGCACAGTTGATTTATTAACCCAGTTCGGTGACAAACACACCTACGTCTGGAGGCTACCAAGCCAGGAAGGAAATCCACTAAATAGCATCAATTCAAAGACCTATGACAACAGCCCCTGTTTCTCAGTCTTCTCACTTAATCACTACCCATATAGATTTCTACCTAGGAACTCCTAGATATAAGATCACACTTACTTCCTACTCAAGTAATCACTGCCCCAGTGATTATCAGACTCTTAAACAATCAAAGATGGAGACACTCTCCTAAGAACTCAGTATGTCACTTTTGCTTAAAAGCTTCAAGTGATTACAACTCAATAAACACAAACAACCAACTCTAACACTTGAGTGGTGCACAGAAATAAAGCATAAAGCTTACAGACTCAAAAACTAAGACTCTCTCTATAATGACTTCTGTTTTTGATCATCTTCTTCAATAGCAGCGTCCTCCTTATATAGTCTTTAGCAGCACATAATTCTGAACAAAATAATCTTCAACAGATATTGTTCTAAAATTCTTTAGAAGCTCATAGAAGCAAATATATTTTAGAAATATATTTTCCAAAGATTGCTTTGAAAATATTTTCTTAAATAAAAGAAACATATCTTCAACCAATATCTTCACGCGAATTAATCTGCCTTCTAGAAACATCAGCTTGGATAAATCTTCAATCAAATCTTCGAAAGATACTGTGAGAGAATTAACAGAAACAAGGCACAAGAATGAATGCAGAAAACGTGCTTCTGAAATGCAGCTTCTGAAGGTCAACGAAAGTCAGCGTCTGAACAGTGCGTCTGAAGTACTGTTCCAGCTTCTGAAGACCCAGCTTTTGAAGACATACAATTGAGATATCAGCTTCTGAAGACGAACTGCTTGTACATTTGATTTTAGCAAAACATGTAGCCAACAACCAAATATCCGACAGAAATGAATTAACAACCAATGATGAAAACCCAAAGCTAAATTATTGTATTTAACTTTCAACTACCAAAAAGAAATAAGTTTACTTTATCGATTAGATGATGCAATGACAACTCTTTTTGCAGAAAAAATATGGCACCTCATTTCCTTCCATATAACCCAAACACTGGCTAACCAAATCAAATGAACCAAAAACTTATATTTTCTTACTTTCTAGTATTAACTCCTAGACTTTTAAATTGAATAAGATGATCATGAATATGCAAGTGGCATGCTGAATGAATACCTAACCATTGACAAATGAGAGACCACATACTACCACAAAAATCACATCCCACGAACATATGATCGAAGTTTTCCTATACCTCACAAGTACAACCACTAGAACAACGAGTAAAAATAGCTGGAATAATTCCACGCCGAAACTATTATCCTTTGTTGGTAAGCGATTATGAAATAACCATCAAGCAAACAAAGAAACCTTCAAGGGTACCATTTAGTTCCATACTATGTCAACGATGTCAGAATGACTAACGTGCTCCACAAAAGACAACATATGGTATAGATCACTTACTGTATAACCTTTGGCTCGATTTAGATTCCAATCCCATTCGTCTTTCACATCTTCTTGCAAAAAAAGTATTATACAACAATTGTCAACATTCCTGCATTTGCTCCTCTTCCCAAGCGAATAACGTCCTCTGCCACTTCCAACCTTCGTCCCCAACACCCTACCTTAAGGAACACATCTCCGCCACTAATCTAGCCAAAAAATCATTTTGACCCCATCACCCACCACATACACGAATTATCATCGAATGCCCTCTACGAATGCCCTCTATTTATTTCCACCACCTAGAACATGTGCATCATCCCTCTAATTATCATCGATCCAATTTTGTTTCAAAGAAATTTAAATTTGCACGTAAATGAAAACAAATTTTATTTTAAAATAATATATTTAAATTTTTTAAATACATAATATTAATTAGTTTTATTGAAAAAAATATTTAATCACATTTAAACTGTCAAAACGAGAATTAAATAAAAATAAAAATACACATTGAAACGACATTAGGATAGAGGGAGTAACATTTTTCATAATAATAAGTAAATAAATACATATGCTTGAAGAAATAGAATAAAATGGAAGTAAAAAAACATAAACTAGTGAGCAGGAAAGGGGCAATGTGTCACGAAAAGCAGCGGGTTTTCCGGTACAAAGGACGAGGGACAGAGAAAGCTGTTCCGTATGACACGTGGCAAACACTAAACCGTTGAATCCACATAAGAATTTGATCTTCCACCATCCGTAGATAGATAGTTGAAGTTGAAGAGAGAGAAATAGTAGTTAGTTACTGTGTGTAGTGGTTTTTGTCATTGTGTGTAGTTAAACACGCAGGATTCAGACACAAAAGGAGCAACTGGTCAGAACTAAAAAAAAGAGAGAGAGAAATTGCAATTAATTTATTAATAATAATAATAATAATAATAAATCAAAGGAAGGAGAGATTTCAGAGTGTTGCAGAGAGAAAGAGAGGGGCATGGCGGCGTTTGCAGTGCAGAGATAGCTGTAAAAAGACTGTGGTACTGTTCCTCCTTTATTATTTATTATTATTATTATTATACAGAAAAAACATAAGTTAGGAGTATTACACAAACAAACGTTGAAGGAAGGAAGGAAGGAAGCTATAGCTGCTAGCTGGGAAGTGAAATTGAAAGCGTGATTAACGCTCCTTGCTGCCACCACACTGTTTAGCCGTCTGTTTCTGTTTTCTGTCCTTCTTTTTCTTAACTTCAATTCAATTACTATACTCTTTTCCCAACCATAACATAACAAGTTTTCATTTTCTCTGTGTTTTGTTTTCTGGAGACGCACACAAACCATTTTTCACAAATCCCAATTAATTCTCTCTCAACTCTTTCTTTATTTCTCATGTTCTTTGTACAAAAAACAAAAAACCTATTTAGGTTTTTGATATGGAAATTGAGACACAATTAAAGAAACTACTGTTATTAGGGTTAAGGTTGTTTTTTTCAAAGAAATGGCTGGTTTGTTCTCATTAGGAGGTGGTGGAAGAGGAAACCAAGGACAAGAGTCACAACAACAACAAGGTCATATTCCACCACAAGAGACTCTATTTTGGTACAACAACAAAAACGATGATTACAGAGGCAATTTAGAATTATGGAACCAACACCAACAACAACAAGATGATATGCATGCTGCACGGCCGTTCTTCCCGCGAGATCTCTACGGTCCAGGAGTTGGACCAAGCAGGGTTTCATCAGATGATCATGAACATCAATCGTCATCGAGATCGGCAGCGTTTACTATGGCGATGAGGTCTTCTTCTTCAGCTGAAGGGATAAGTTGTCAAGATTGTGGTAACCAAGCTAAGAAAGATTGTCCTCACATGAGATGTAGAACTTGTTGTAAGAGTCGTGGCTTTCAGTGTCAAACTCATGTTAAAAGCACTTGGGTTCCTGCTTCTAGACGCCGTGAACGTCAACAACAGTTATCTTCTTCTCCTTTACAAAGAGATATTTCTAAACGCCCTAGAGATGTTTCAACTCGTAATTTTCCTTCAGGTACTATTATATATTATATGAATGTGATGCATTTTTTTGTTGTTTAGTTAAGGTCTGGACTTGTACTGTGACATAAGGTGTAAGGTGTGTTAATCATAAGCACTAGCAGTTTCCGTGATTGACTCTTTTCAGTGTTATGGTTAAGAGAGTGAGTGGTGAAATAAAGGAAAGTGAAAACAAAGAGAGAATCTTTTAGTTTAGAGGAATTCTCTGAAAAAGATAGCCAAATACTGATGACATAGTTTTGGAACTATATCTGCTAACAATCCAACCGTATCGATTGCGTGTGTTTGTGTTCAAGCTTAAAATCTCCACCATATTTCATATCTATCACCTTTTTATTATTTTATTTGTTTTGCATTTTCTTTGAAATTATGAAACCCTTTTTCTTTTGTGAAAAACAACACTGTTATTTAGTAGCCTGGCCTGACCAAGAAAGAACCTGTTTTTCCTCCTCTTTCTTAGCACATTCCCTCTCTCTTTCACATCCACACATGTAATTCTCACCTCAATCACTAGCTAGCTACCATCATTTTCTTTGTGATTCTTTAATTCTGTGTTTAGATTATTCTAGAATATTATTAATTGCTTGAGCATAAATTTTTGCATTGTTAATTAGGTTAACTAATTAATATATGTCTAATGTCTTTTTTGTTTTGTTAAAAAATAATAAAGGGTTAGAGGAAGCAAATTTTCCTGCTGTGGTAAGCTCACCAGCGGAGTTCAGGTGTGTAAGGGTTAGTTCAATTGATGATGCAGATGATAGGTATGCATATCAAACGGCTGTTAACATTGGAGGACATTTGTTCAAAGGAATTCTCTATGACTTTGGTCCAGAAAGTAGTACCAACAATAGTAATAGTAATTATAATAATAGTAATAGTAATTACATGATTGGGGAGACTTCTGGTGGAGGCGTTGCTCAACCGTTGAACCTAATCACCGACTCTGATGCCACTGTTGTTGCCTCTTCTGGCGCACTTGTTGTTGATCCTTCTTCATTGTATTCGGCTCCGATTAATGCCTTCATGACGGCTAGTGGTACGCAATTCTTCCCTCGCCCAAGATCTTGAAAACAAATTGAGAAGAAAGAGGAGTTATTTATGGGGATCATGGCGTATATATTATCCCACATATATACTTCTCTTTTATCAAAATTTCTGTTTCAATCATTTCTTCATGACATTGTTGTTGTGGCCAAGTAGTAGAGGTAAATTTGACACACATATTCAAGTAGTAGAACAAAATGAGATTATTATTATTAAGGATGTTTGATTTTTGTGCAAAATTATCAATGCTTTGTCCAAAAATACTATATTTATTCTTCTTCTCCTTGAAAAACTAGCTAGCCAAAGCTATTGTTTCTTTCTATGTGTACTCTATAATGGACTTTTATGGCTCTATTATTTAATGTAGTTTTATTTAATTAGTGTAGTGTGTGTCTTCTTTTTATTCATTCATGCATTATTTTATTGGGATTTTAGTTCTTTTCATGTTCAATTATATATTTAAACTAGGCAGAATCTATGTGATTTTATTGTGTTTCATATATATATAATTCTAATTCATTTGTTCCAGTTTTATAATATCTATATTATCTAAACTTGTCTAAATTTTAGTGTTAATATTCTTCCTAAAAAAAGATTGTGATTATATGGTAGATATGTATAGAAAAATGACGGTGCGAAATTAGTACTCTCCCTATTCCATAATAATTGTCACATTTGTAAAAATTATTATTCTCAAAATAATTGTTATTTTCAATGAAACATCAATTATTATTTTTCTAATTATATCTTCTATTACTACTATATGCATCCCTTCCACACTATTATTTTTTTCTTTGCATTTAAGATAAAGCGCATCAATCACTAATTAATAAGATTAATTTGGTAAAACCCTTATTTTTTTTAGAGCTGTCAAATATGAATCCGGTAGGACAGTGGATCCTCCTATTTGTAGTAAATTTTAATAAACTATAATTTCTGTTCTCCATTTTTTTTTATTTATTATAAAATTCATTTCTTACTAAAAATGATAAATGTCCACTATTGAACTAGTTTCCAAAGGTCCATATTGGCCACCTTTTTTCTTTATTTATAATTTCTCCTCAATTTGTATCAAATGACGTACTAAGATAATTTTTGTTAGACATTGGTAGTAGTTAATTTTGAAGTTCTCTTTATTTATGTTGTACATTTTTTTAAAAAAAATTGTTAAGGGTTAATTTATCTAAAAGAATGACAACCAAAATTAGTTGTTATTGGTAGTTAAATTTGAAGTTATCTTAAATTTTTTTTTGGTCAAGAAGTTGTCTTTATTTAATGATATAGATTATATATACTATTGGGTTTGGGGTATAAATTCTATTAGATATAATATATATAACATCTATTTTTAATTGGTTTTGATTTTCGAAGCTAGCTCTAGCTCTAGGTTGTTGCTTTTTCACTGTTTACTCCGTGTGCTTGCTAGCTGGTTTGAAATTGAACTCAAAACACGTTTTTGATCTTTATTTCAATTTGGATATTTGTTATGTCAAATTTTTTTTTTGTGGATATTTGGACTAATCAAACGAAAGAAGAGAACTTGATGTATTCCAACCATGCACGAGTAAGTATTCATTGGAGTTTAATAGGTGAAAGATATATTTCTCCCTCTTCCCATGTGATGATACTGTAAAAATTCCATTATATGTAACTTGCAATAGACGTGACGTTCAATTTAAAATGGGAAATATTGCTTATCAATAGTGTGTTTCATCATATTAAATGCACATGCAGGAATATATACTTGTATAGTGGATACACTGCATTTTTATACCTAACTAAGGTGTACAGTGCTAGTTCAAAGGAAACTAAAACACATAAAACAAAAATAAAGGCTACGATTTCTGAACTTTCCATAACATTCTGATTTTTGATGCAGAATCCTCTCTCCTCTTCATGAATGGTTATGATATCTGTGCTAAAGACATTTAACTATACATGGTTTCATACATACCTTTCTTTTACATTCTATAGACACTATTACATTATTTATAGATACAAAGTCAACGGTTTTAAATATTGTGAACCACATGTTTGTTATTCATCTATATAGTATTTCATTTTTAATAGAATCTTGCAGATTTTAAGGATTGACAATTGACTTGCGGGAGTAGTTAGAGAGGAAAATGATGGATATAAAAGTATCCAAAGTTTATACTGTACTTTCTCTTCTCCAGTTTAAATGCAACATAAACTTCTATTTGCCAATAATATATTTAAGGGTTAAATAAGTAAATAGTCCTCATAAATATACAAATATTTGATTTTAGTCCCCTAAAATATTCTTTAGACTTTTGGTCCCTCCAAAATTTTTCATCCATGAAATTAGTTCTTGCTCTACATTGAGAACAAAGACTAATTTCATGGATGAAAATTTTTGGAGGGACCAAAAGCCTAAGGAATATTTTAGGGGGACTAAAATCAAATATTGATATATTTAAGGGAACCATTTACTTATTTAACCCTATATTTAATTATTTATTATATAGAAAAAAATGGCACATGAGAAAATAAATAGTTAATGATGTTATATGAAAAAGTTGAATAATTCAATCAAAAGTAATGAAATTTATTTGTTGAACTTATATGCATAAATAATTTAAAACGACAACTAAAAATGAATGGAGCCCAATTGTTTTAAATATATGCATTTCATGAATATATATCAATATGAGCATGTGTATTTCTTTGTATCATATGGTATTCATGTATTCTTATGCACTTGTCTCTTCAACTCTTGTGAAGAGCAAGGCAAGGAAAAAGGTTACGAGCTCAGCTGGCATGATATAATAACATTATGTATATTTTTTTGCAGTTTGTCTCTATTTTATGGAAAGTTTCTGTTAGGACTTGACTAGCTATGTAACACAATATGACTTATTATTCTTGGATTTGACACTTCATGTTGCCTTTTCGGTCAGTCTTCGTAGGTTTCATGAAGTTTAAAATTTGAAAGCTACTTATTATTATATGATTATGAGTGACTACTTAATTAGCATTGGATCTACATTTTCATTCAATGAAATGGTAAAATTAAATTAATGGTTTCTATATAAAGAAGGTTGTATTGATTTGTATAAATCTTAACTGCTTGGTGGAGATTCACTAGCAATGCATGATGATGTCATACTTATTGTACATTAGATATTATATTGTAGAATGATTGTTTCCATGTCTGTATATGCAGAAGGGTGACCTAACAAAAGAATCTATCTCTAGAGATAATATCTCGTGCATGGACTATAAATTTCTATGGTGAAAATAATTAAGAAATATTTAGATAAGAAAAAAATGAACTTATGGTGATAAATAAAATCACTATTTCATAAATAATATTATAGTTTTTGTGTTTTAGATATTAAACTTCTAAGCAAGAACATCACTATTTTCCGTCAGAAAAGATGAAGAAAATCACCATTTTTTTAAACAAAAGAAAAGCACACTAATCTTTAAGACACGTTTTTATCTTAAAAAAAAAAAAGACACATTTTATTTATGAACATTTTTTTATAATAAAAGGCACAAAGAAAGTCTTCTATAATTTGATTAATTTCTTCTAATGAAGATAGATGTGTATTAAGTACACCATATGGAACTTGACCTAAATCACAAACTGCTAAAATTTGTATTTTGTCTTCTTCGTTTAACTGAAATTTTTTATCTCGTGTGTTGGTGATTTACTTGCACGTTGTGTGTTCAGTAGGAGAAACGCATGTTTAATTGGGTTGTAATTAGAGATGCTGCGACTAATTAACTTAGTGCTTGTGAAGTTTTTAATTTTGTATTTTATTAGTAGCATTTTCTTTATTTTTTTTATGATAGAGTTAGTGGTAACATAGCATTAAAAATACATAATCACTCATACTTTCATAAGGTGGTAGAGACCCTCATATACTGGTAACAATATATATAATGTCTGATGAACCCTCCTTCCCAATGATGAAATAATTGAATCACTTTACCAATTTACCAGAGACGTTTGAATGATGCTGACGATTTCCCATGTTCTCTCCACTTCAAAGATTTCCTTTTTCTCTGGATTCCTCTTCGATCCTTGTACAGCAAATAATAGAATACAATCAACTCAATTCATGAATAAGTTAATTATGCTCCACCTGAACTTTCCAGTATTATTTATACCTAATAAATTCTATACGTTATTTTTCATCACAAATTATTTTCCCTGATTGATTGAACAGTAGTTAGCAATAATATATAGTTCTAAATTGTGGTTATGGTAACTGCAATTGCGAATGTGATTTAAAGGTTTCTCAAACAATCATATCTTTTTTAAAAATCAGCAAATGTAATCATAATTGCAATTGCATTTGCATCAACCACTTCTTTATGTATTTTGTCGAAATATCAAGGTTCACATCATTACAACAATCTCTGGTCTTCACCGCAACCACGCATTCAAAATTACTATATTAGAGATATTTGAGGGAATGCATAAAAATAAAATAAACCTCTAATTTTCATAAACAGACCCCTGATTTTGAGGATTTGGATTTGCTACGACCACAAATTTGTGCATTCACGTAGTCAATTCATCGATGAATATTGAATCAAGAAATTAACAATTTTTTCTAAACTCAAAAATATCTAGCTCGTTTCATCTTGATACAAATACTATTTGATATAATGATTGAGTGAATACATTGAATCGAAATCTTGACTATAAAACCCTACTATCATAAGACTTGTTTGTAAAGCAAAACTAGAGGTAGAAGTAGAGAACATTATTAGGGCATGTTGGTGAAAAGGGTGCATGGTGGTTTATTAATAGTCGGCTAATAAACCATGGGGGTTGAAGTTTGAGTGTACAAATAAGCATACACCATAATTATTTGTACGTTGGCATAATTGTATGTGGTCCCAACCCAATTAGAGTAGCGTGTGGTGATTGGAAATGATAACATGGATCGATAGGGTTTGTTTCTACCTTTAGCTCAGAGAGTGTAGGAAAGGCAGTGTCCGTGTCTGTTTATGTCTATCTTTGAGGGTGCAATCTCAAGTGCGTGATCGGCAGGTTGGGGTTTCTAGTTCATCTCTTTGATATTTTTAGTTTTTGAAAAGAAAAAATAAACAACTTTACTATTGCTAAAAAAATGGAAGAAAAAATATGAGTAAACAAATTTCAAACATTAAAACTTTATATTCTTAATTTTATAATAAAGCATCGCCTAAAGAGCAACATACTAAAATAATTTCAGATTATACCAATAATTAACGTGAGTTCTAAATATATGTGTTTAGAGAGAGATAAAATAAGTATTATTATGTATGAACAAAGAATGAGGGATCTCAGTTGTTAGAGACATTGTATACAAGCCTGGTATTGGAGGAGTGCAAACAACTCAACTAAGTCGGGCCTCCAAAATGCATGAGCCTAAAAAAAATTACAGTCTAATACTCACACCCCACTCAAATAAAAAAAAAATATGTTCCTTCTTTTTTTCTTCAGTATGCCGCATTTGAGTTTCTTCTTCTCACTCAACACCTTTCTTTCGTTTAATATTTTTTATTTCGTTTCATGTTTAGAAGTTCTTCTGATTTTGATTTTTTAATAAAGCTTAGCTACACGAATTTTGTTAGACGTTGCTTAATGCTTATTAGTAATTACTTTTAAAAATTTCAGTGTATAATTACTATATGGTTCTAATATATGTCAAATGTAAAAATTGTTGTTATATGTTGAATGTTGAAAAATATAATTGCTAATTGTTATATGTTGGACGTTGAATGTTGACAAATTTTGGTATATGTTGCTAATATATGCCTCCTAAATTTTAGGTTCTACATTTTTTTTTTCAATCTTCCTCTATGTCTCCTAAATTGTCTCTTAGGATTATAAAATTTTAAAAAAATTGCGTTTTTATTTTACTGGAGACATATTTTACTATGAGAGATGAGCATCTCATTTCATAGGAACGACCCTGATTGTATAATGTATGTAGATGTCGAAGTTCGAACGCCGAATATTCTATTTAGTCATCTTAAAAGATGAATTTCTAATCACTAGACTACTTGACAAAAAAAACATATTGGTGGTGTCAAACAATTAATGTGAACTAGTGAGAGATAGAAATTACGTACTCATTAAAGTAGTCATAATATAGACTGTAATATAATAAAAAAATATGATGACTAGTATGAGACAATGTCGTTCTAGTTAACAAATGAACAAAATTATTGGCTTGTCTTTGAATAAAATTTAACCAAAAGTTTGGTAAAGAAAAGAATAACTTTCATCAAGCATTTAGGTTGTAGTGTAAGCATAAAGTTTAACTTTGGGGGATCCAAAAATTAAGTAATATCATTGTAGGTACTCACTTTGTTAGTTTATATATATATATATATATATATATATATATATATATAAAGAATCAACCTGAAGAGATAAATGTAAGAGGTACGGTATAAGTAGTACTTTACTCATCAAAAAATCCCCAACACCTCCCAACCTATCTACAAATACAAATAATTCTTTGCACGAAAAATACTATCATTTCCCGTCTTCCAAATAGCTAAAAGAACCGAATGCCAAATCAAAAACAACCCTTTTACTAACTTACGATCGGATGAATTAAAACAAAAGCTTTCCAATTCAAAAGATCCCCCAGACTACCAAAACCACCCCAAATCAATAAAAAAATTCCACTCCAAATGGCTCGGACGAATTTAGATATAGCAAACAAGTGATCTTCCAATTTCCCTACTCCCGGGCACCACACACAAGAGGTATCTTAGCCTCCACCTAGGACTTCTGTCTTAAAAAGTTTCGCTTTAGTTGGTAAACGACATAACACATTTGCCAAGAAAAAATGATCACTTTAGACGGAGCAAGACTATTCTACTCCAAAACCCCAAACAAAAAGAAGAATATTTTTTATCAAGTAAGAAAAGATAAATAGCTTTCATAGTGAAAATACCTTGATCTTCATCCAAACACCTCCAATCATCTTCTTCCTCCGCCAGTGCAATCAGAGTGACCACTTCCATAACAAATTCTAGCCACTTCTCCTACCACACAAACAAAGGATGCCTCCACTTGAATCTCCAATACTAAAACCCTTCAACCCGGCCGCTACCCCTTGTCCACCACAAGACAACCTAGTTCCAACACCAATAAAGAATTGGGAAAATAATATGAAGAGGTAAATCTCCAAGCCACATATCGTGCCAAAAAAGAGTATTATCACCCTTCCCTATTTTTTCCTCACAATTTCAATGAAGCATTCCCACTCCACATTTTCAACTTTGCCTAACTATACAAATCCCTCCACCATAAAGATGGCAATGGCGGGGACTCCAACAAAGAAAAATCACGATGCTTCTACACTCCCCCCATACTTAGCCTTCAAAACTTCCTTCAACAAAGACCCCTACCCCCTAAAAGCATCCACCTCATTTAGAGAGTAAAACTTTGTTGAACAATCTTAGATATTTCCTAGCTAGACCTACATTTCTCTCTGGCCTACACACTTCGCTCCCCTAAACCCGACATTTTTCTCCCTTTTCACCACTCTCGACAAAATATTCCTTTGCAACCGGGCAAGCTTAATCCACACACATTTCGGTAATTTAGATAGAGAACTATAAATATTGGTATTGAGCCCAGTACCAAGTTAATGAGAACCGCCCTCCCCATAGGCTCAACATATTTCTCTAAGAGTGAAGCCTTTCCTCAATCACCTCCACCATCGTATTTCCATGCTGACACTCTCATAGGCTATGATGCATAGGTATGGGTACGGTACCCGGTACGGGTACGGGTACCGGTACGTAATACGGCTAACTTTAAAAAATGAAGGTACGGGTACGTTGATATAAAACATCGAAAAAAGATTTTTCAAGTGAATTACTACCATTGTTGTTGTAAAAACATGCTTAGAAAAAAAATCAATTTTAATAAAAAATAGTATAATACAATTTGTATTTTAACCATGTGTTTAACCACAATTCTATTATCATGTTGCTTCAAGAGATTTACTTTTTTGGATCACCTCCTCGACTATTTTCATCAAAAGCAAGAGAGAGAATTGAAATACAATAAAAAAGCAAAATAATTTTGGTTATTTTTCCGCCGCTCGTATGTTTTTGCTGCACCAACTACGACAAATCAACTAAGTAAAAATGGGTACGGTTCGGTACGTACATTACGAGTACCATACGCGTATCCGATACGGGTGCGTATCCGGTACCGATACTTCTCCATGTTTGGAGTACCCATGCTTCAGAGCTCATAGGATTAACTCCCATTGGAATACCATGATAAATAAATGAGAGATTTCCCACTTTACAATGCCAAAAGGAGGCCAATACATAAAGAAAGTTACTATTAGTGTTAATTCCAAATATACTTTTTGCGAAATTTATGTTTAACCCGGATATCAATTCGAATCACCTAAGAATAGCTTTTATCACCCAAAAAATTTCAACACCGGCTTCTCTTATAAACCAGTGTCATCCACATATTGTAAATGAGATACCAAGAACTCCGAATTGGGGGGTACTTAAATCAATTGAAGTAGCCATTTTTAATCACCACACCCACTAAAAGAAACAAAAAAGGCGTAACTAGATTACCTTGTTTCAAACCTCTACTAATATTAACTTCCTCAGCGGGGGCAACCATTAACCCACAATGACAAACTATCGGAACAAACACAAGCCCCCATCCAACTTTTCCACATATCATCAAAGCCAAACCTTGATAACATGTAGTCCAAGAAATTCCAAGTAACTGAATCATACACTTTTTGAAAATCCACTCTGAAGATTAGGCACTCTATGTTCTTCCTCTTCGCAAGACCGACTACCTTATTAACCACCAAGTATCTTCCTTCCAAGAAAGCCGATTAATTACTCGAAATAAGAGAATCCATTACAACTCCTAGAATTCTTGATTTGTGATATTGATCCTGATAACATATCAGCAAATGCCAACGTGTCTAACAAAATGTTAGATGAAAATCCATCATTCTAGATCTAAAGGTTTGAAGTGTTAGAGAATGACAAAAGGATGTTTTCCATATGGAAGCTCCAAAAGTGAAGCTAAAAATATTGCATACAAATTGGAAATATGAATTTTTAGGACCTAATAAAACGAACTAAGTGATTTTGAATTATGAGCTTAGTGATATCAAAATGGCAAGGTTACTCAAAAGTCCTTGAGATACCCAAAGAAGCTTGGATACAATATCAAAGATATACTCAAAGTCCCTCGCTATGTATGAACATAATATTACTCGAGGAAGAATACGAACTCTCTGTTAAGAAACAAAGAATATTGAACCCATACATGAAAGAAGTTTTTAAGATGGAGGTTCTTAAACTCTTAAACACGTGAATAATTTACTTTATCTCTGATAGTAAATGGGTAAGTCACGTCCAAGTCATATTAAAGAAATGAGATCTCTGAACAACTTCTTCTTCATTTGCCAAGTGAAATCCTCCGGTATGAACCCCGTCGCTTTATAATTTGTCAAGTCGGCAAACCATGGTCTTTCTTGCACCACTAGCAACTTTTCATCCGGAAACTCTTCAAGAATTTCTCTCATTCTTTGTCACCTCATTGTTCACCAACCTTGAAAGATGATCAGCCACAAGGTTCTCGGTCCCCTTCTTGTCTTTAATCTCCAAATCAAACTCTTGAAGTAACAGCATTCATCGGATGAGTCTCGGTTTGGAGTCGGGTTTGGTAATCAAATACTTTATGGCTGCATGGTCAGTAAATACAATAATTTTCGAACCAATGAGGTAAGAACGAAATTTTTCTAATGCGTACACAATGGCAAGTAATTCTTTTTCTGTGGTTGCATAATTGATTTGAGCATCATTTAAAACTTTACTTGCATAATGTATAGCATGAAAAACCTTGTTTTTACGTTGACCTAACACTGCGCCCACCGCATAATCACTCGCGTCGCACATAAGTTCAAAATCAAAATTCCAATTCGGTGCGGTGATTATGGGTGCGGAGGTCAAATTTTCTTTCAAGCATTCGAATGCATTCAAACAATCATTGTCAAATTCAAAGGACTTATCTTTGTTGAGCAAATTGCTCAATGGCTTTGCAATTTTTGAGAAGTCCTTGATAAACCGCCGATAGAATCCGGCATGACCAAGAAAACTTCGTATGCCTTTGACATTGATTGGAGGTGGAAGTTTACCAATCACTTCAACTTTCGCCTTGTCAACTTCAATACCCTTTGAAGAAATCTTGTGACCAAGGACAATCCCCTCGGTAACCATAAAGTGACATTTCTCCCAGTTGAGTACCAAGTTAGTTTCCTTGCACCGCTTCAGTACAGTGTCTAGATTCTTCAAACACAAATCAAAAGATGAACCAAAGACGGAAAAATCGTCCATGAAGACTTCTATGCTCTTTTCAATCAAATCAGAGAAAATCGCTTGCATGCATCTTTGAAATGTTGCAGGCGCATTACATAACCCAAACGACATCCATCGATATGCAAAAACTCCGAATGGACAGGTGAACGCCGTCTTTTCATGGTCTTCTAGATTCACCGAAATTTGATTGTAACCAAAATAACCATCATGGAAGCAATAGAAAGCTTGACCGGATAGTCTTTCAAGCATTTGATCCATGAATGGTAATGGAAAATGGTCTTTTCTCATAGCTTTATTAAGTCTCCGGTAATCAATGCACATTCTCCAACCGGTGACGGTTCTTGTTGGAATGAGCTCATTTTTCTCATTCTTGATCACCGTCATGCCTCCCTTCTTAGGAACAACTTGAACCGGGCTAACCCAAGTACTATCCGAGATCGGGTAAATCCTGCCGGCTTCAAGTAGTTTGACAACTTCCTTTCGGACTACCTCCTTCATGTTTGGATTTAATCGGCGTTGAGGTTGTGCCACCGGCTTGCAGTCTTCCTCCATCATGATCTTGTGCATACAATAAGATGGACTTATCCCTTTCAATTCGGATGGTGTCCACCCTATCGATTCTTTGTTGGACTCGAGAATTTCCACCAATTTGTCTTCTTCTTTGCTTGATAAGGAGCTACTAATGATAACCGGTTTGATACCCTCTTCTTCAAGGAAAACATACTTTAAATGCGATGGTAAAATTTTCATCTCCGACTTTGTCTCTTGAACATTGGATTCATCCTTCAATTCCTCAATTTTTGCTTTGTGAGGAGGAATTTCCTTCAATGAATCTAGCTCCTTCAAACACTCTTCAATTTCTTTCTCCTCTTCCGCGCCTATGACATTGAGCGCATCCGTCAAAACTCTTTCAAGTGGTGTCAGCATATGCAGCTGCTTTCTTGTATCCATGATTATTTCCTCAGTTGCATCCATCTTGAAACATGCCCCTTTATCACGAGGGTGCTTCATGGCTTCATTAATGTTGAAATTGACTTCTTCATCATCCACCCGGACTTTCATTAAACCACCGTCAAGATCAATCATCATTCTTGCTGTTTGCTTAAAGGTCCTTCCAAGAATAAGTGGTACATCATCATCCTCCGAAATATCCATCACAACAAAATCAATGTGAAACAGGAATTTATCTACTTTTACCAAGACATCATCAGCTATTCCCAGAGGACGTGTGACAGATTTGTCGGCTAGTTGCAATGTCAGATTTGTATGTTTCACAACCAAATCACCAATCCTTTTAACAACAGAAAGCGGGATTAGGTTGATGCTTGAACCTAGATCAATAAGTGCTTTACCGACATTCACATTGCCTATTGATACCGGTAATGTAACTTTTCCCGGATCTTTCTCCTTCCTTGGCAATGTTCTTTGGATGATGGCACTACAATTCGCATCAAGTTGAATTGTCTCCTCATCATTGTACCTTATTTTCTTGGACAAAATTTCTTTCATAAATTTTGCATAAGTAGGCATTTGTTCCAAGGCTTCTGAGAATGGTATATTAATTTGCAATCTTTTGAAAATATCAAGGAACCTTGCATATTGCCGTTCTTTGTCCTTCTTTGCTGGAGTAGTTGGGTATGGCAAATGTTGAGCTGGTGTAGTCTCCACAGATTCTTGTTTCTTGCCCTTCTCCTTCACCATATCTTTACTCTTCTTCTCTAACTTATCATTTTCAACTAACTCCTCATTTTTTTCAAGATTCTTGATGGAAACGTCGGTGTTCTTTTGATTGGCCATGGACATTTGCATGAATTGATTCAATGTTTCATCCGTACTTTGAGAACGGTTTTGCTGTGGCGGATATTGATTGAAATTGTTGTATGGTTGTCAGTTTGACGGCCCAGCATCTTGTCTCCAGGGTTGGCCATAGTTTGGGTTGTTTCCTCTTTGGAAATTATTGTTATTTCCTGAATATTGTCCATGATACTTATTTGGTCTTTGTTGATTACCGACATAGCTCACTTCTTCGGTCGGTGGTGGACAATAGCCTGTGGGATGTTCACCTGCACATAGCTCACAAGATGCGGTTTATTGATGCCTTATTTGTTCATTCTGCATTTCTTTCATTTGTTGTGGAAGGTTGGCCATCTTCTTTGTGAAGGATTTCTATTGTGTTGAGCTTGATGATCATTGAGTGCCATCTTTTCAATAATTGCTACTGCATCTTCTGCACTCTTTGCCATCAGTGAACCACCTGCGGCTGCGTCAAGTAGGAGCTTTGATTGTTGTTGCATTCCATTACGGAAAATATGTATCTGAGTACGATCATCAAAACCATGGTTTGGACATTTTCTTAACATTGACTTGTATCGCTCCCAGGCTTCACAAAGTGTCTCACTTTCTCCTTGAGAAAAGACGACAATGGTAGTCTTGGCTTCCATGGATCTGTTTTGTGGAAAGAATCTTTCGAGAAATTTCTCCTTAAGAGTATTCCAATTTGTCATTACTTGTGGTGGTTGGTCCAAGTACTATTCTTTAGCTTTTCCAATCAATGAATGAGGAAACATTCTCATAAATATGGCTTCTTCCTCATTTTCAGTTGCTCCCAAGGTGCCAGCAATTTCATAAAACTTGGTTAGATGTTGAAAGGGGTCCTCATGATCCAAACCTAAAAAAGGGTTAGCATATAAAATCTGGAGAATCCCAGTCTTCATCTCTGTTTGTTTAGTAGCCCTTGAAGCATTTCCCAGTTGAGCAAGACGTCGCGGGCTGTTATGACATGGTAGCACACTGACCCCAGTGCCTCCGGATCCTTCTCCTTCTTGCGTCATAACTACTTCTTGTGTTGGAGATGGTGAAGGAATAGAAACAGAGGTTCCTTCTTGTTGCCTCTTCTTGGCTAGCTGCCTTTTCTTTCGGTTTTTGCTATTATTTCTTCGAGCAGTTCTTTTGATTTCTGAATCAAAAAGCAGTTGATCTCCTTGCGTCTTACCTCGCATAAATGGAGTTCAAAGATCTCTAACCAAATAGATTAGCAACAGGATGGATAAAAAAAATGATATATGTACACTAAAAAATTTTCTGCAAAATTGCCTAAAACAATAATTTTAACTGCAATGTTTATGATATCTAAACGCTTAATCCCCGGCAACGGCGCCATTTGATGTAATTTTTTCTTTACATGTCATATTCCTATTTACACGTGAGTATATTAGGATCGTCTCCACAGGGATTTGGTGCGATACCTTAAACCATTCAACATTGATTATCATTTTAAGTTAGGGTTTAATCATTTGTTCACCATAAACTATTCGACTTTAAAAAGTAAATAAATACGACGAGTAATAGGGCATAAAAGCGTCGGAATCAAAGTTCATAAATCAAGCATCGACAATATTCTAATGATCATATATATATATGGATTCTAGCTTTATTTCCTTTTTAACGATATTATCACGCATCACTCGACCACATCATTTATGTCTAAATAATGTTGTGAGATCGATCGTATCGTTTAATCGACGATTTCTCAATCTATTAAACGATCCAATAGCATTAAGTCTTGATGCTTTAAGTGATTATCAAAACATAATTCTATGTCTAGAATTCTTGTTTTAATAGAAGATTATTCTAACCCTAGATTCAAAGGTATTTTTCAATAACATCTAAATCATACATAAGATTGAATAACAAGAATAAACTCAATATGATATAAAATACTAGAATCATATATTTGCATGATCATAAGAGTACATCTAAGCTTGGTTCATTACCTCTAATCCCAACAAAGGAGATTTAGTAGATCATTTTCATGACAACAATACAAAAGTTGGAGAAAAGATGAAGATCATGGCTAAGACTTGATTTCTCAAAAATCCTTACTTGATCTATACTTGATCCCTTTTGTTCTTTGAAGTTCACCTCTTTTTGCCCTATTTTCTCTCTAAAACTATAAACTGTATTCTTAATAAAAATAATCTATATATCCTCAAAAAAGTATGAAACAAAGCTTAAATACTAAAAGCTAAAAGTGACATCTCACTCTGCGAGCTTTCATTCGCCCGGCGAGTTAAGCTTTCTTTGCCAGTGGTTTTCAGCCACGTCTACAAATAGCATTAAACCGCCTTGGATATCGCTGAGCGAGGATAAATTCGCAGGGCGAAATCATGCTTCCCCTGCTTCTGAAATTCCCTGCCTAAGCTCGCTGAAGACTCGCCCTGAACTCGCCAGGTGAGTTAGACTTTGAAACATTCTGAAATTCCCTGCCTAAGCTCGCCATTCTTTCGCCTTTAGCTCGCTGGGCGAGTTTCCAATTTCTTTTCTTCTTGATTCTTTGCTAAATTTCAAGTCCTGGCTTGCATTTTCCTACACAAATTGGGAAGAATAAGGCATACAAAGCATAATTGGCATTTATTCATAAATTCTATGCTTTTCCTTGGGTAACTTGTAAAACAAGTAACTAAAATGCATTGTAAAAAGACATGAATTTACTCATTTTCTGCCACTTATCAAAGCACAACCACAAAAAAAGTAAAAAAAATACAAGAATAACTCACAAGATTGTGGTTTGGAACTTCATACCTACATTTATAATCTTATAACAAAATATTTATTTGTTGAACCTGCAATTTTTTATAGGAGAAAATTGCGAACCTCTTTTTACAATTTTTCTAGACAAAACTGCAAATTCTCTAAACTCTCACACAATTGTAATTTTTACACGAACAAAATTGCGCAAACCTCTCAATTACAATTTTTGCACATTAAAATTGTAAACTCTCATGACACACAACTACCCATACTCCTGGTACATTCAGGATACTAGAGATGTTGTGGTTAAGAAATTTCAATACACCTCTCTATATTTATTATAACCCTCTACCTCTTTTTTTCGTTTCATTACTCAACGTGGAACTTTGATGAATACCTAGTTTGACACAACATGATTGATTGATGTATTAGTTTTTTTTTTTTTAATTTGTACGTTATTTAGAATTAGTTTATTAATTATTTTATATTGTTATTTTTGTGTTAGAGATCACTTCTATCCCTATAATCCCTATGACTATATGAGGATTCATTAGTCTAATTGAAGAAATTCGATTTTATCAAACCTTTTATATATATATATATATATATATATATATATATATATATATATATATATGACACTTTTTAGTGTATTGTTTGTCTATGCAAAATTGTTTTTAACCGAAAGTCTACCATCTTTAAACTCTTACACTTAATGCATTTTTTCTTTATTTAAATTTTTTAAATTAATCAACTTATAGTCGTAAAGACATGCATACCCTTAATTTTAACTTATAGCAACGTTGATTGATCGATATCGAAATGTCATAGGATTCTTAATAATCAATCTATTGTAGCACCACATGTAAAACTTCTTCACCATAACAATTGCCAGCTATTACATTACATTGAGAATTTGAGATTAGGATAGTTAGTGTACCTTTGGAAATTCAATCAATTTAAAATTGCTTCCATTGAACAATCATATCGTTAGTACCATATCCACATATACTCTGGTCTGAGTGAATTCTGAAAGGTGATGCATCGCCTAAAATAGTAAAATGGCAACATCATCTTTTTGCTTGAGCAACACTTCATTCCCCTTCTTTTGATCATTATTTTATTGTATGAAATGTCAACCTCATAAAAGTCTCTATCTTTGATAGCATTATACTGCTCATTCTCAATTCAACTAGACACTTTTCTTTTTTAAATTATATATGCATATACTTTGTAGTGAATATTCTAAAAATAGTAACATGGTTTTGAGGACAAATTAATCATCGTTCAAATAAAAAAACAAATTTAAGCAATATATATTGTGGAGTTTATCACCAATTTGGTTCTTGATATTGTCGTGAACCAGTGATCGGACAATTTGATCTTTTAAATTGATGAAACCATTTAATTCTGATGAATATAGACCACAAATTATAAATCAACAAAACTTTGAACAAATTTTAAAAATATATTCCAACTAATTAGTGAAGCAGCGGGAAAAATGCGCGGGCGAAAAACGCTTGCTAGACAGTAAAGTCGCCACCGAAGTTTTATTTTTGAAAAGGGGAACGTCGATAAACCCCTTTGAGAACGAGAATGAGGTCATCGCAACCAAATTCGGGTTCGGGAATCGGTTATGCGAGGGGAAGGTATTAGCACCCCTCACATCCGTTGTACTCAACGGGAACCATTAATTAATTAGCTTGCAAAATGTGTTAGTTTTATGCTTATTGCCATATTATTATGAAAAGAATAAAAGAGAAAGAAAAATGATTTAAAGACTAAAAATGAGTTTTTTATTAGTGTGCTTGACAAGAGTTTGATCTTGCTCCTACGTATCTCCTGGTGCGATGGAGAATTCAAAGCTACGTAGTTCTTTGTAGAAAATGTTTGTGTGTTGATTGATTTTATTTATGAAAATGGTTTAGTCGCACTTGGGCGAAAAAGTTTGCTTTAGAAAAAAGACGGATCCGCACTTGGGCGACGATATCCATTTGAAAACGCGCATGGGCGTGAATGAAATAAAGTTAAGTGGGTTGAGATTGATTTTAAGCGGAGGACGAATATCCGAAAAGTGAAGTGTCTACCTCTTTTCCGAATATTCGGGGAAGCGTCGGGTGTCTACCCAAGTTTTCCTTTTTCACTCACATGTAGGAAAAGAAACAAAATGTTTGATTATTTTTGTTTTATTAAAAGCTTAATCGAAGGACGAATACTTTGAACGTAGCCGAGACGGGGATCTCGCGTTCCGCATTCGGGGAAGCGTCGGGTGTCTACCCAAGTTTTCCTTTTTCCGGTCGATTGAACCCTTAATATTTATTTTCATTTATATTACATTGTTCCTAAATACATTCTAATGACATATATAAATAAATAAAATGACAAATGCAAAATAAAATGACAAATAAAATAAATGCATGAGATGATATGATAAGTAAATAAATAAGGTGTTAAAAATAAAAGAACAATAAAAAGGAAATAATAATAAAAGGAAATAAAAATTGCGAAGAAAAATAAAAGAAATAAATAGGGAGGTGTAAAAAATAAAATGGGGGTGCAGGAAGTGAGAAAATGATCAGATTTAAATAAACAGGCCCAAAATGCATTGGGCCAGCGTGATTTGATCTGGACCGTCTGATTAATCAGAGGGCCCTGATCTGATCACAAGGGGAAATAATCAGAGCTGTCTGATTTAAAATCAAAGGGCCAGAGGGGCGAGGGTGCACGCTAAGGCATGCACCCACGCGCACATGATTAGAGAGGGATATAAATATCCCAATCCTTGACAAATCTCTCATCTCTCACTTTCCTTTCTCTCTCCCCTCCTTCTCTCTAAAAAATCGGTCCTCTCTCCTCTCCCCTCTCTCATCAATTCCGGCCACCGGAGGTGGGTTTCCGGCGCGGTGGCCGCCGGTTTTGACGGCGGCGCCACCGCGCCGGAGTAAAAAAACTCCTCCTTTTTAAAAAAAAACGCTTTTTCTTATATCCTTTTTCCTCCTCTTCCCTAATCCGTGCTTGGATTTTTCAAAAACGCTTTGAAAACGAGTAGATCTAACTTTTAAAAAACGAAAAAACTACCTCTTTTTCTTCTCTTTTTGATTCGGTTTTGGCTTTGTGCTTGCGTGTTTTTTGCTGTATGCGTGTGTGTGTGGCTGGGTTGTGTTGGCCGTGCGTGTGGGTCGTATGGTTGGGTGTGATGGCCGTGTGTGAGCAGTTTTTGTGTGAGTTGTGTGAGCTGTGTGTGTTGTTGTGGTTTTGTGTTTGTGGGTGAGCTGTTGGGCGCGGTTTGTGTTTGTGGGTGAGCTGCTGGGCTCGGTTTGTGTTTGTGGGTGAGCTGCTGGGCGCGGTTTGTGTTTGTTGAGTGCTGGCCGAATTTGTGTTTGGTTGTAGGTGAGGAGGTTGGTTTTGGATTTTGGTGATATGTGTGCTGTTTTTGTGTTTTGTTCTCTTCTGTATTGTGTTTTTTTTCTTGTTCTGTCAAATCCTCCTCTTTCACTTGGTTCTGATGTATTTTTATTGAAATTTGATGTACAAAAGAGGATGTGCACAGAGCTGTTGAGACTGGATCTGTTGTTTAATCAGAAACAAGGCAAGAAACCAAGCAAAAGGGACAAAAAAAACAGATGGAGAAAGTGATGGATGATGGAACTCTGATCCAAAACCATTGACATTGGACTCCCCTATTATTTTTTAATCAATTAAGTAAATAAAATAAATGATAAAAGCAAAAGCATAAAAATAAAAAATAAAATAAAAACAGAATATAATTAATAACAAAAATAAAAACGAACTTAATAAAATAATAATAAAAAAAACTAAAGTAAAAATAAAATAATAATAAAACTAAAACTATCGCTTTTGAAACCCTAAATGAGGTATTTTAAAATACCTCTCTGCCGAAATTTCGTCTGAAACGATGAAAATTCTCGGCTTTAAAAAGATGATTAAAACGAGTCAAAATTGGGTCAAAAATCGGGGTACGACAATTAGCATGCTCCTCATTAACGTGTCCGTTAAACATTTCAGGCAATGTTAGATGATAAATAATAGACTGAATTGATTGATGATTTTATTTTGTTCTAAGAAGTCACGCGAACACTCATAAAAGTTTTGTTTGGGAGTTTTTTTTTTACGGGGAAATAATTTTCATTAAACAATGTCTAACATTAAATCAAACGCCAAGACAACAGAAATACAACTAAGAACATCTTCAATCCAAACACAATTCGGATTTGAAAGAGCAAATTTGCTAGATAGTGTGCCGCTTGATTAGCCACACGTCTAACATGCACTAACTCATATGAAAATAACAATTTGCACTCATCCAAAATGGGACCTATGTAAGATTGACCATGGTGTTGGTCCCTAAGAGCTGTGATAGTGTTGAGAGAGTCTGATTCAACTATTAGGTTTAAGAAAAGCATATCCCTTGCAAACTTCAAGCCAAGTTTTTGATGTAGAAGGGTTTCCTTTGTATTTTATTATTTCGGCCCAATTTATATTTGTCTACTTTGTTTTCTATTTTGGATTTTCGGCTCATTAGGATTTTGTTATTTTCCTATTTAAGCTTAACAGTTGTAGCCTAAGAGGCAACTTTTATTCATTCAATAATATTTTAGAGAGTTTTCTCAATTCTGGTGGATTCTGGAACCCTATTTTCACAAGTTTGTCGCTTGCAAACTTGCTTATTTTTAATCTAGGTTTAGTGCTTGCTAGCCTCCGCTTTCGACTGCGTCAGTTGGTATCAGAGCAGGTTTCTCCTGTTCTTTTCCTAACGTGATCAGCCATGGGAGATCAACCAGTGACGAAAGCAGAGCTTGAGGGTACATTCGTGGCTTTTACCACGACCATCAATGCTTTGATTGCACAAGCGGCTATGTTAACAATTCAGTTGAATAACCACGCCAACAACAAGAACAACAACAACATAAACAATCAGAACAAGAACAAGGGAAATAGACCAATTAGGGTTCCATGTGGTGGAAACAATCAAATTGTTGAGGAGACTGATATTGGAAAAATAAAAGTGTTTCTAAGAGCATGTCAAATGGCAGAACTAGATGCATGTCGTGCCGAGGTTTTAGGGAAATCTGCAATCACTATTCAAAAAAAAGCTCGCACATTCAATTGTTAGAAACAATATATACAATTTATTGCGATTCTCTGCCATAGAAGCAGGGTCGTTCCTACGAAATTGGAGACTCGGCTCTGATAGTAAAGATATGCCCCTAATAAAAAAAAACACAACTTTTTTTAAAGGAGAAAAAATTTTATAATTAAAACTTTGCTATTTTCCATGAAAACTATGAGCCAAAAGTTACAAGTGTTCTAAAAAAAAATAAGGATAAATTAGGCCTAAAGTGAGGCCCAATCATGCTGGAAAAAAAATAATTAAAGCAAAAAATGTATTTGGTTTGGCTTTTGGGAGTTGAACCCACGACATCTACAATGTAGACGAGCTTCTCAACCACCCGGCCATCTTAATATTACTGTTTTAGTAACGCGTTTTTAATATATATTGGATTTTTTCATGTATTATACATATAAAAAAAAAATATTTTGGGCTTCAAAATTTGGAAGGCCCAGCTCAGTAGAGCTGTTTGCACCCCCCAAGGACCGGCCCTGCATAGAAGTACAAAGGGCAGTAAGAGGACAACTTTCAAGGCATCAGTATATGAAGGCATGAGAAGGGATGTCGCATCTTTGATAATCCATAAACATTGCTGCATGTATCTTTCTAGAAGTACCTATAAAACTACCTATGCCAAAGTTGTTTGCATTCAAGATGGTATGTGAGGGATGACTGCTAGAAATGTGCTCAGATTCATGAGACGAACACAAGCCGCAACTGTTATTCAGAGTGACTACAGATGTTATTTAGCTCATAATTATTTCCAAAGGCTAAAGAAAGCATCAATTTCTGTGGAAAAGTTTCTCAGCAATAAGTTTGCTTGTCAGCTGTTGGCCAATAACTTAAAGCAAAAAACACATGAGACCTTACACGCCAAATTTAATCATTGGTTGATTGCACCTCTGCCAAAACCGCCTGATATCGGTAAATTTTCATCACTTAATTTGTATTTGTTACTTATGTAACATCCGGTGGCTCCCAATGGGCTGGCCTCCCTATCTTTCAAGGGCCGAGATGTACTCATGGTCTTCTCCACCCCCCAAGTGGAGTTTCATGCCTTCCGTGGGAATCGAACCGTGTACCCTGGAGGCTATAAGTACATGGCCAATGCATTCCCACTACCAATTGAGCTACTAGCTCAATTGATGACATAGATCGATATGGATGAGTGACATGGAAATTTCATGTAATGTGATCTCTAAATCATGCCTATTTCCAACTGGTCCAACTAAAAACTTTAGTGAGATCAAACCGAAGTTTGAAAATTCAATATTTGCACCAAATGGTACATAAATGATTATAACAAAAATAACCTCATAAACTTTATTTATGCAGAAAATCATAACATAAAGTCTGTATCAATATCAAAACAAAAGTATAGAACATAGAATAAAAGTGACTCCCACTAATCTAAGACATCCATAATGACAACAACCATATGAAAGACCTTAGGTGTCATGTCTTTGATTAGTGGGTCACCTAGCATAAAGTTTGTCTCTAATGTTCTATCATTTAACAACAATAATTTATAAGGTAATGAACCTTATAAGCTTTGTTATTAAAACATTATATGACTACATTATGTCACTATATATAACTTAAATAGTTTTTCAATACCTTTTTTACTATGCAATCAAGTGACATAAATACTCACAGTCATTTCCTGAGTCAGGATGTGTATTATATACACATCCAAAAGTCAGAGTCTAACACACTAATGATCTCCAAATTGTCAGATCCCTGATGAGTATAAGCTCTTTTGTTCTCTTTAAAAAATTTGTATGGTTGCTTATTCAACAATTCAAGCATTAAATTGCTCAAATATCTGCCAAACAATATGGTTATATACGCTATTTCCAAATGCGTATAAATAAGATCATACATAAGAATCCTATAGACAAAACATAGGAAAATACTCAATTTTCTGAATATAAATTTTCTATTGGGCAATATTTGAGACTGAAAAGTCTCTCTTGGTGATTGAGGTCACCCATAATTTATTATCTTTAATGTCAATTTATTTTCAACTTTATTGATATAACTCTTGTCTGACATCATCTGAAAGATACCTTGAGAAGTATCTGAATATGTAATACAAAAGAGGTGTCCCCAAGATCTTTCATCGCTAATTCGTTAGAGATTTTCTTGGTTTCACATAACTAATATATATCAGTGTTGACTAAATAAAATATAATCGACACATTAAACTTGAAATATAAATTTACTCCCACTAAGCTTACTAAATTCACAACTCTCCATAATATTATCTCAAAATCAAATGAGACAATTGCTTTATGAGAACTTGTAGCAACAATAAAGAGACAAATTTCTTAACTCATAAGAGGATTTCATGGCTTTGCAAACCATCTACTTTGTATCAATTGACACAAAAGTTTTCTTCAGTTGCACCATATTATATCATTAATGTCGCCATTAAGAAACACTGTATTGAAATCCATCTTATGCAGCTCCAAAATTATAATAAGCAAACTAGTATCATGACTGTCCTAATAGAGTATTTCAATTAAAATAAATAGAATTTCTCTTTTTAGTCAATTCTTTATGATACTAGAAGCCCTAGTTCTTGAGGGTGTTGAGTTTGATCTATATGAATTAACTTCTTAACTTGATGGAGAGGAAGAACAATAGTGTCCTCATGAGGATCCAAATATACTATAATAATAGTAACTATATGAATTAGTTTAGAACTAAGTCTTCCTCATTCAATTTTGTTCTATTACCATATCTCTCCCCAAACTCAATATCCTCAAGAAAACACAACAATTTATGTCTCAAATTTTCCTTAATTTGTGGGACGAAAAATTTATAGTTTTCAAACCCTTATACATTATAGAATGTCACAATTCATAACTGAATTGACTTTAATAATTTAACTTAAAAGACACATTGAATCATTATTTGAAAATAAAACTCAAAATATATTGATTTATTCAAAGAGAAATTAAAACAAAAATCAATCCAAGTAATGATTCACCGAATTGTCTTTTAAATACAAAAATAATCCATTAATGACAATCTAAAAAATAGTTCAAAAATGAATAAAGCAATCTTTATCGACTTTGTCTATTCTAAATTGATATATCTTTCAACATCATTGGACATAAGTCAGTCAAGACAACTTTTCTTTATTTGCCCTTATGTTTGAGGTATTTTTCGAATGAGCACTATTTTATTTTCTCTTGCTTCAACTTTTCCTTATTTGCACACTTTATGAATTGATCATTTACATGATCATTTCTAACTGGAACAGTTATAAATTTAATTGTGCAAAGGGAATACTAAATACTGAATTCTCAAACAAGTCATATGATAGTCGAAGTTACTGAATTTTTGAACAAGTCATATGATAGTCGAAATTATAGTGTTTTAGCAAGATTAAATGTTTACATAATGTGCTCCTAACATTTTCTTTGCCTAATAACCTTAATGAAATACCCACTCTCCAACGAGAGCTTGTATTTCTCTATATTGCTTTAAAAGCACCTTAGATTAAACAAAGAAAATATGACAAAAAAAAATTTCATCTTAAATAACACCTCTAATACATATGATATTTTAGCTTTATGATCATACGCGACCTATGAGATTTGGTGTATACTCATTTTTCAAACTTGATTCTCACATTAGGTGCTGAAATTGAGAGAGAATGTGAGTTTCACCACCCTTATCTAAGGTCTAGATCCAAGAACAATGTTAATATTATTCTTTAATTTCTAAAAGTTAAACTTTTAGAGTAAAAAATATTTACCTCAAATTAACAGATACATAAAACTATATCAGCTTAAAGAGAACAAGATCAGCAAAAGTACCCACCAAAATACCTAGTGCACCATCAATATTAAGTCTTTCAACAACAATATCAATTGCTAGCGGTATTTTAAAACAATGATCAAACAATGACAATTTACTTTGACAAAGAATAAATTCTTATAATTGTCATATGTTTACCATTATATTTGTGTGAATGTAAACTCTTAAACATATAAATAAGTTTACACTCGCACAACATTATCACACATGTCAGTAAAATATTATAGAAACGTGCTTCTTTATTTGTAAATAAAAGACCTTAACAAGATACCAAGTGCACCATTAAAAGCGGTACTCTCAATGTAATGATCAAACATTGGTGATAAGTCCTGTCAAATAATAGTCACCTTTGGGCATCCTATTATCCACATGGAAAATTACTTTATAATCACCACATATTTACCGTCACATGTATGTAACTATCCGGCCAAATTGTGCCTTCCTTGGGGCCGACGACAGCTCGCATAAATAATTACACACTACATCTTTTGTAAGTACAGTTGAGTCGAATCTACGCAACAGAGGTTACTTGGGCAACATTATTGCTTCAACCGACTCAACCGCAATTACTAGATAATTTTAATATATATATATATATATATATATATATATATATCAAATGAGGTGATAAGTCCGGTCAAATAATAGTCACCTTCAGGTATCCTATTATTTACATGGAAGTTTATAATCACCACACATTTATTATCACAAGCATGCAACTATCCGACCAAGTTGTGTCTTCCTTAGGGCTGACGACAACTCACATGAATAATTCCATACTGCGTCTTTGTAAGTTTAGTTGAATCAAATCTACGCAACAGAGGTAACTTTGGCAACATGTTGTTTCAGCCAAAACAACCGCAATTACTAGACATTTCACAATAATTTAAATGTGAATGGTCTTAAATTTACAAAGCACTACTGACATAATGTAGGCCGAATTAGTCCATTATGTCGCTAAGTAACCATAATGTCACTCGACAACCGTTAAGTGTGAGACAAACTCACAAGAATTTGAAAGAAAATGCAAGTCACAAATCACACCAATGTGTGTATAACAATACATTTACAAATATCGCATAAAAGCAACAACAAGAAACATATATTAACCTTTTTATTTGCCAATTTCTCAAAACAAACTTGAACTTTTATGTATAAAATTGGTTTGAATCAATCTTAAACTCCAACATAAACCAAGATAGGATATAAATATTTCAAAATTATATCAACCGAAAATATTTGATTTTATTTAAAATTCAAATCACCAAAATGAAAGGCATGTAGATTTTATATCCAAATCCTTATTTTTCAAAAGTTCACACTTAACCAAGATAAATCATAAACACAATGATAATCCTCAATGATTATGGCCACAAGAAAATTATGACCATTAGAAACAAATAAATCTGATCAAACATAAATATGTGAACCATAATTCATAAAACAAGTGAGCCAAACTTTATTTTCCTTAGCCTTCTATACAAACAAATCCTAAGAATCAGCTAGCAACAGTAAAATATATATGCTATAAATATTGATATAACAAAGAGCATGATATATAATCATAAACATTATCTTGAACTTCATTTGAACCAATTCATGGTACAGAAACCGAAAACAAGCAACTAAAAAACAACTTGTGAAAAGTAAAAAATTCATGTTAATTTCGTTGCATATGCAGCAACAAACAAGCCATCATTATATATATATTATGATGGCTTGTTTGTTAAATAAGAAATTAACCTTTTATCTTAAAAATATAAAATATAAGGCCAATAAGTCAAGTAGCATTTGTCATGGGAAAGGGGAAAATTTTCCCACCATGGGAAAGTTGAGTTTTAGCCATAGATATATTAATATAAATATTCAATGGTTCAGATTTTTTACTTGTAACATTTTACTAACTTTTTGGTTTTACAAAATTTTCAAAAATTCGGACCCCACCTCATGGAGGTTTAATGTAAATTTATTTAATGGGCCATCAGTTATGGGCCTGTGGGATATGAACCAAAATTTATGAAGCCTGAATGAAAACGTTATATTAATACCCCCTGCAAATCTTGAAGCATATTCAATAGGAGTTATTTATGTTGAAAAATTATAGAATGTGGTCGTAGAAACATCTTAATTGAAAAATTTGTAGAAATCAAATAAATTGCTCTAGTTTATTAGAAAATAGTACAATGAAAAAGTTTCATTAAGAGAAAATTTAGAAATCATAGATGTTAAACCAAGGTGAAGCATTAGGGTTCCTTAACTCTTATATTGATTGGTTTATCTTAGGATTCCTTGAATCTTTAATTGATTGGTTTTGTTTAGGTTCCTTAGATTTTAGGGTTAAATAAGTAAATAGTCTTCCTAAATATACCAACAATTGATTTTAGTCCTGTTTAAATATTTCTTCAGACTCTGATCTTCAGACACTGTTCTTCAGACGTTGTTCTTCAGACTCTGATCTTCAGACTCTGTTCTTCAGACTTTGATCTTCAGACACTGTTCTTCAGACGTTGTTCTTCAGACTCTGATCTATATTAGAGTGAAAAATAGGTTTGGGAAGACGATCCGTTATCCTACTTTTGTTCCACCAATGAGTTTTAGCGTTGAGAAGAATGTTATTCCAGTCAATTTGCCCAACGTCGTGCCAAGACCATTTGTGCACGATGAGATGAGCTTTCAACTGACCTACGATAAAGTACTTGCTACCGATGAAATAGAAGCTGGATTTTTGGTAATCACATTATATATACTCATATGATTATTATATCCTTATGCTGGATTTATAGTTGTCGTAATTTAAACTCCCGCAATTTAAAATACCTTAAGCTGCCGCAATTTGAGTCCTATATCGTATTATATGCTGGAATCTTTAGACACAACCTTTGGAGTGCAAATACGTGTGAGAAGGACTGATATTACTTACCCTGCCACAATTTAAAATTGTCGTAATTTAAACTACCACAAATTAAAAAGCCGCAATTTAATATTGTATATGTGTGAACATCTATCATATTGCATTATATCATATTGCATTATCCCACCTTCTCCATTATTGATTGGTTTATCTTGGGATTCCTTGAATCTTTAATTGATTGGTTTTGTTTAGGTTCCTTAGATTTTAGGGTTAAATAAGTAAATAGTCTTCCTAAATAAGTAAATAGTCTTCATTAACTCTTATAATCATTCGTTTCTCTTATGATTTCTCTTAGGGTTCCTTAAATCTTTCATTGATCTGTGTCTCTTGAGTTTCCTTAACTATTATAATCATTCGTTTGTCAAAGTGAAGTTTTGTTGCTCGAATGTTGTGTCTTAACTGTTAATTGATTTTATATTAGTTCACTGTTTATTATCCAACTAAAGATTGATTGGAATAGTTCAATTAAGGTTCTAAACACAATGAATATGTAATTAGGGTTAGGGTTAGGGTTAACCTCAGCAATTTTTTGTAATTAGATATTAATATTAATTAGTTTTTAGAATATTATATTTCATATTATTTTTTATTCCCAGTCTTGTATAACTTGATTTTGAGATAAAAAAATCTCATTCTGAAACTTCCATGAAATTTCTGTTCGTCACCACCGACGACCACTAGCGAGTATTTCTTTTTAACATTCCTGATGCTTATGTTTTCAGTATTGGCATCCTGCATAATTCTCTTTGGGTTCCTTAACATTCCTTAACTCTTATAATCACTCGTTTCTCTTCTATGAAAATAACTTGAATCTGTTAGTTTTATTTTGATAAATTGTTGAGGGTCTTGAATCTGTTAGTTTAAATGTGGAAAATGAAATTGTCTTGAATCTTGAATTTGTTAGTTTAAATCTGGAATATGAATTTATCTTGAATCTGTTATTATAAATATGGAAAATTGCTTGTGAATATTTTGTTCAAAATCTGGGAAATTGGAAGAACATGCATGAAGGATGAACCATAAATCTGGGATGATTAAGAACATCAAGAATAAGCATATAGTTGTTAATTAAAAAAATTATTTTGTAAATAAAATTATATTTTTAATAAATAATTATGGATGATATTATTGGTTGATTGTGTGTGGTGAACAACTGTATGGTACTTCCTGTAAAGTGAAAAAGTTGTACAGTACTTTCCACTAGTTCCTATGCAGGGTCTCATCTGGTTCAGATACACAGTACACGTGACCACTTACTATTTCACCCAAATGTTACTTCTGGTTTGATTTGTTTGTACACTTATTAGATAAATAGATAAATATAGTTAAACCAAGTTGAGTATCTAGTTATTAAAATTAGTTTAGGTAACTAAAATTACCTAATTTACTGTTTGTTAAAAAGTGTTATTTTATCTAGCCTCAATATTAAGTATTATATTATAGATCACTTGAGTACTTTTTAGCTGTCACATGAAACACTAGTTCGGCTGTTTGCAAGGGTAATGTACCTATGACCTCTTAGAATTTGACACATCACTAGAGCCATCATAATTTCATATTTTTTATTATTTAAAAATAGTAGTTAATTAGTCTTTTTTACTTACTAGTCAGAACCAACTCTAGACAATATATATATATATATATATATGTACCACCATAACTCTAGAAAGAAAAAATTCTCAAGTCCACTTCAATGGACACAACCATGATGTATGCAAGTTTTCATGAAGATCAACCACCCTTGAACGAAAACAACATGTATGTTCTCATTCTTACACCTTTGATTGTTATTATTTTTAAACAATTTTTGTCATCTCATTTTTTAAATATTTTTTTCAGGATGAATATACCTCCTCTTGTTGCAAATGATTCAAATAGTGAGTGTTATGTTGGAGGACACACTGAGCCCATAGTTCCAACGAATGTGTGCAAAGACATTACTTTGGAGGATGTCATGAAGGAAATTGTTTCTCTAAGACAACTTGTTCATGATATGAAAGAGGTTAGTGTTATAGCTTGGTATGAAGTAAATTTATTCATTAAAATGGGTTTTCACTAATAAATCTGTTATAAATGGTTTAAATATAGGGAACAAATACTGAACTATTTGTTATAAAGGCAACTTGTATTTCCATTGAAGAAACAGTCAAAAACCTTGAAGAAATGGTCGTTGTCAAAATGTCAAAGGGATGAGCTGATGAAAGAAACTTCTAAGACAACTGACCAACCCTCTTTTGTGGGGATGCAAAAAAATGCTGAAGTTTGTGTTGGGTCTGGTTCGAAAGGTAAGGATATAATCACTAATGATGTTGAAATGACTTCATTTGAAACACAGTCAGATGCAACTCAATGTGAAATGGCAGCTAAACCTTTCGTCCCAGATGTTTAGTTAAACGCCTATAACTCGGTTGATCTTGAGAAAGAAATAAACGAACCTGAAATATATCGAAGTCAGTATAAGAGGACTGCTGAGTTGATGGTATGTACACCATCTTTTTAAATGGTTATATGCTATATTATTTGAATGTTTGTTGTGCATGATACTTTTACATGGATATACTTTGACAGAATGAGGCCATAATTCCTTCAGCTGGTGAGGCAGAAATTGTTTCTAAAAAGTTATTTCATACTCCATCCCTGAAAATAAAAAACAAATAATGTTAGCGCCTATTGAGGCTCAAGCATGTGCTTATTTGTTTCAAAAAACAAATAGTCCGGTCTTAATAATGGAGGATCTGGTGAAAGTGGGTGGATTAACGGCTACAAGGTCTGATTTGTTAGCCTTGCTTCCAACGAGACCAATCACTGAGATGGTAATTATTTGTGAACTTATACAAGTTAAGCCTAATTTATCTAATTCTTATTCAAATTTTAATACAAGATTGTGTCTTATTAGGTTCTAACCTTAGCAGCAGAAAAAGTTCGTTTCGTTCAAGCAATGTCAATGTTTCAACTCGTCTGGTGTCTACCACCAACATTTGTGGTATCTATCTCAATAATAATTCTACTTAAAACTACTGTAAATAAAAATTTTCTAATGTGTCAGTTCAGTTAAGCCCTTTACTGAATTTTGTAGGCTGACATTTACAATGGCATGAAACTGAATGAACTGTCTGAAAAATATATGTCTCGCTGGATGCCTCCGTATGAGAAACTGAAGTTTGTAAGTAAACTATCACTTGCTTTATTTAGGCTTTCAAATAGCTTGTTTTATATTTTAACTTTGAACTTGGTAAATGTTGGTTTTGGATTTCCAAACTGTTGTATTTGGATTTCCAAATTCTATTTTGAAAGGGACTATCTACCGAAGTTGTTACTAGGTTGATTCACGATCAGGTCGCTCTCTTTAAGACGTTTCGTGGCACTACCCAAAGTTGTGCAAGGCAGACTATCAACCACGCCGCCTCCAGGATAAAACAAGCCCAGCTACAACTGTGCGGTTAACTACTGCACTGTAGAAAACCGTTCGAGATTTACACCTCCAATATGGTACTAAGACCACTTTTTAATACTGAAACCACTTTCTAATATGGTACTGTGACCACTCTATTATGGTGCTAAGACCACTCAAAAATGGTGTTATCACCATTCTAACATTTAAGCTCTCCAAAATATCAATATGGTACTAAGACCACTCAAATACGGTGATACCACCGTTCTAACTTTTTAACTTCTCCAAAAATAGAAAAATATCGAAAGAATATTTATATATACCGTTAAGATCATTCTTAATTCCAACGGGACATTATTACTTCAAAAGGGACTATGATCTTAAAAGTACTCTTTATTCCGAAGGGACATATATTATCGAAGGGACTATGTTCTTAAGACCTTTCTTAATTCCGAAGGGACATTATACCGAATAGGGACTAAGGTCTTAAGAACACTCTTAAATCCGAAGGGACAGAAAAAGGAGATAAGGAGAAGAATAGCTCGTTAACACAAGCTGGGGGGAGAAGAGAGAAAGAGTTCTCGACAACTCAATAGAACTCTTTGGTGTGTTTTTTGAACTGAGTGGAGTCCTCTATTTATATAGAGATTTTGTATCTGTTTTAGCTAAAATTGCGGCAGCAGTTACTCTAATGGATAAGATCAAAAGGAAACTTAACCACTAATCAGTTCAATAACACTTGTGGATAAGATCAAAAGGAAACAAATCCACAAAAGTGGAGGAAACAAACTTATTGGATATGAATGAAGGAAAGATAGGAAATTCAGTTGAATTCTTATTCTTATCACAACCAACATAAGCTAAAATTATGGGAAGTGATATTCATGAATAAAAATAATAATTACTATTATTTTTATCATTATCAAGTATTTAAAATTAAATACCTCAATTTAAACACTACTAATGTGTGTGTTCTATTTTATGTGAGACCCCCACTCTCTATTTTTTCAATTCACATCACACTAGCTCAAAGTCTTATTACTTGGTGTTTAATCTTTCAATTTCCTTCCAACTTCACACCAATGTTCCAACAATCCCCCACTTGAATGTAAAAAATGGTTTCAATAATAATGTCAAAACGTTTCTATAAGGTTGCTAATAAACAAAGGTGTCGCCTACAACTTGAACCTTTGCATAGTGGAAACTATTCCGATTCAACAAGAGTTGCTTACAGCATTGAACTCTATCTCAGACATAGAGTCCGCACACAAACCTTTTCCTAAGGTGTATTCTAAAAGCCCGTGCGTTTATGGCCCTGCACGTCTATCCCAGTTTTAATGAACGCTCTAGGTATTCTGCCTCAAAATCCCATAGGAACCGGCCTAAGTTCCACATTCGTATAGGTGAGTCTATCAAGGGTACTCCTGTAGCTATGTACTACACTCCACATAGAGTATAGATCTCATTAAGAGTTTCTATTATCTCGTCCTTCTGTCGCTGCAGGATTCATGCTTTCTTAATTTTCTCATAGCATGTTCTTTCACTCATGACTTGTTATTACCCATTGAACCTATTTCTTGGGATCTCCAGTCATTTAGGTCGGGTTACCATCACTTGTGATCTTTAGGCATTAGTCCCATCCTATTGGATGTGTTTATGACTTTCTTTCTAGTAATTCCTTTCGTCAAAGGATTAACTAATTCTTTATCAGTACGTACATGATCTACTTTAACCGTTCCTTTTGAGAGTAGCTAGCTCTCTAATTTGTTATGTGTTCGTGCCTTAATTATCGTCTCTTACTATTGTAATAACGATTCTCAATTTTGTAATAGCTGCAGTACTATCACAATGAATTAACACTCCTGGCAACGGTTTTACCCACTAGGGGATCTCAACTAGCAAGCATTTTCTCAACTTGCTTCTTCACTAGTTTTCTCTAGTGTTCTCATCTCAGATCATTCCATATTGGATTAAGTCAATATCATATGTTTCAACAAACAACTCCTCCAATGACGCTTAATGTGCAGTCATTGGTCACTTAAGACTCATCTGAAGGATGTTCTATTTTGTATCTTGTACCAATCAAGTACAATAAGATACTGCTCATAATGTAATCTAGAGTCATAGTTTTCTTAAGGCACCTTATGACTCTTCCAATAGCATACCAATGTTTCTCATCCGTCTACTGATAAACTTGCACAAGGGTCCTGCGAAATATGCAATGTCGGGTCTAATACAGTCAATGGAAAACCTTAGGACTGCCAACGATGCTCACATATTCTATTTATCTAACTCCATCTCAAGTGTTCTTGAAAAGTTTTACACTTGGATCATAAGGTATGCTAGCAAGTTTACAGTCAAATAATTACATTTCTTAAGATCTTCTCAACATTGTGAGATTGATAAAAAAAATTCTCTTTTTTTGATCTAGTAATCTTGAAACCAAGAATTACTTCAACTTTGTATAGTTCTTTCTTATCAATGTTTTTGCTAAACAATGATTTGTCACAATTTATAGCATGAATCTTTGAACCAAATATGAGCAAGTCGTCTACGTAGAGACATATGATCGTGCAAATGTCATTTCCATATTTGTAGTGAATACATTTGTCACTTTCAATCACTTTATACTCATTCGATAGCATTAGAATGCAAAAAAAATTCATGCCATTCCTCGGGAGTTTATTTTTGACCATACAAAGAATTATCTAACTTGCTGACCTTGTTTTCTTGTCCATGAATCACAAAACCTTCAGGTTGTTCTATATGAATTTCTTCTTCTAATTCACCATTTAGAGAGGCAGCTTTCACATTCATTTGGAGTACTACGAGTTATGAACAGCGGCTAAAGGGACTAGTACCTCTCATGAATATGATTCAAGTGACTGGTGAATGAGTGTCGAAGAAATCTATATTTTTTCTTTTTGCCTAAAACCTTTTTCTACAAGGTGAGCCTTGTATTTAGCAACCGAACCATCAGGTTTTAGTTTCTTTTTCCAAAATCCAAATACAACTGATTAGTTTGCATCCAGGAGGCAAGTCAACTAAGAGTCGTGTTTCGTCAAACTCTAGAGAATCCATTTCATCGTTTACTGTTTTTTTCTTTTCAAAGGTTAGCATCCAATGAAGACAAAGCTTCTTGAAGGCCAGATGGATCCTCTTCCAATATACAAACCATATAACTACGAAGGTGAGAAAAACACAAGAAGGGGGGTTGAATTGTATTGGCTTTTTCTTTTCTTTCTCAAAAACTTAGGTTAGTTCAGAATCAGATATAGATCAGATTCTGAAACTATTTTCAGAGTTGTTTTGCAGCGGATATAAAGTAAATGAGAGAGAGAGAGAGAGAGAGAGAGAGAGAGAGAGACAAGCAGTTTATCCTGGTTCCTTCCACAACCCGGAAGTAGTCCGGTCCCCTTGTCACTTACAAGAGATTTTCACTATAATCACAAAGATTACAATTGCTCAAGCACAAAGCAAGAGACTTTCTATGCTCAAACACAAAGTAAGAGACTTCCAATTGCTCAAACACTAAGTAAGAGACTTCCTATGTTCAAACACAAAGTAAGAGACTTTCTATGCTCAAACACAAAGTAAGAGACTTCTGGTTGCTCAAGCACACAGGCGAGAGACTTTGATTCAAACAGATTTACAAAGGAATATGTTTGAGTTGAACACTTTATATACTATCAGTGGTGTTCACAAAATACAACACAGATTCAGACTCTATACTTAAGAAATTCTAAGATAAAAAGGTTTGTAAGAATTTCTAAGTTATTTGATGACTTTCAGATTTAGCAGAATTGCGTTTCCAGAAAACAGAGTATGTTTTTCAGAGTCTTGAACGTGTTCTTCTTCAAATCTTCAGATCTTTATAGAGGAAGAAAGAGCTGTTGAGAAGATTGCCAGGTCATTAAATAGAGCCATTTGGAATAGAAGCTTCATCCAGCATTAAAATTCGTTCCTGACATTGTGTGCGAACTCAGAAAACAGAGCAATACAATTTGAATTGTTTCCTTAAAAACTGGCTGCGTGTTTCGTCCAAGGAGGCAAAGGTTGCAGAGAGCTGTTCTGACCTTACAGTACTTACTGTTGACAGTGACAGATGTTGACTTTTGCTTTTCCTTAAAACTCAGACTCCCAATCTTCAGACGCAGTTCTTTAGAAGCTGGTCTTTCAGACACTGTTCATCAGACGCACCTCTTCAGAAGCTGGTCTTCAGACGCAGTCTTCAGACGCACTGTTCATCAGACGCTGCCTTCAGAAGCTGGTCATCAGACGCTGCCTTCAGGCGCACTGTTCATCAGACGCTGTCGTTAGAAGCTAGTCATCAGACGCTACCTTCAGACGCTGTCTTCAGAAGCTGGTCTTCAGACTCACCTTCAGATGCTGGTCTTTCAGACGCACCTTCAGACGCTGGTCTTTCAGACGCACCTTCAGACGCTGGTCTTTCAGATGCACCTTAAGCTTCAATATTTTCCTTTTGCTCTTAACTTGATCTTTCAGAACCACCATTAGATACATCAATTAATTATATGGTCCTGCACACTTAGAGCAAGCATTAGCATATCCAATTTTCTTTTTAACACTTTGTTATCATCAAAACTCAAAAGAGACTTGTTCATACATTTTGTTCCAACAATCTCCCCCTTTTTGATGATGACAAACATAAGTATTAGTAGAAAACTGTTGTTAACTTAATTAACAAGTTGACTTCAGGGTCTGAGGTTTGTAAGCTCCCCCTGAGTCTGATAATTCACAAGGTGAGGTTTGTAAGCTCCCCCTGAGTCTTATCCAGGTTAATTAAATTCAGTTTAAATCAAACAGATGAAAAATCAAATTGTTTCTGAGTGATTTTTCACAGAATTATCTAACAAAGGATTAATCAGAGCCTAAGAGATGAGAAGTTGTTCTCCTAAGTTAATTACATATCAGAATTTAACTTATATTCTGTAAGCTCAGAGCCTGAAATACTTGTTACTTTTACTCCCCCTTTTGTCATCAACAAAAAGAAAATTCAAGAATTTTAAGACACAAGAGAGTTTAAAACGTGAGATAAAAATGTTCAGAGCATTTTGTTTAGTACCACTGAACTGTTTCAGACACAATTGTTCAAAACATATGGTTAGTACTGCTGAACTCTTTCAGACACAATTGTTCAGAACATATGGTTCAGTACTACTGAACTTTTTCAGACAGAAATGAGAGTTTTTTTAAAAGGGTCTGAAAACTGAACATGAAAGTGTGACTGTGTTTTGAGTGTTTAAAACATTTCGGAAACTGAAAACAGAAAAACATTAAACACAACTGCACATTGATGACTTTAGGAGGGGCAAAGTACAACTTTCAAAGCTTAATTCATCACTGCCCAGCAGTTATAACTTATCAGATTCTGACCATGTGTTAGACAACTGTTCAGATTCACTCTCATTAGTGGGCCACGTGTAAAGTGTCCACTTATAATGAGTTCTATCAGAAGTCAAAAATTCAGATTCTGAAACTCAGACTCTGATGTCTTCAGAAGCTAAACTTTCTTCAGACTCTCAAAGTGAGTGTCTGTTAAGTCTTAGCTTCTGATGAACTTCAGATTCTCAGTTTTTATTCAAAGTCAAGCAATTTTTTCAAGAGATGAAATGCATGTTTAGATTCTTTTTAATAAAATTAAATCTATCTTCTGTGAGGGGTTTTGTAAATATATCAGCCCATTGATGATCAGTATCAATGAATTGAATATCCAAAACACCCTTCTGAACATAATCTCTAATAAAATGATGTTTAATTTCAATATGCTTGGCTCTTGAATGTAGAATTGGATTTTTAGACAAACAGATTGCAGCAGTATTATCACAAAAGATAGGAATGCTATTTTCATGAATCTGATAGTCTTCTAACTGATGTTTCATCCAGAGCAGTTGTGTGCAACAACTTGCAGCTGAGATGTATTCTGCTTCTGCTGTTGACAACGCAATAATTGATTGTCTTTTGTTGGCCCAGGATATCAGATTCTCACCAAGGAATTGGCAATTTCCATTGGTGGATTTTCTTTCAATCCTGTCACCAGCATAATCAGCATCACAGAATCTAACTAGCTTGTAATCTAAGGATTTCTTATACAGAAGTCCAAGATTAGTTGTTCCCTTCAGATACCTGAAGATTCACTTGACAGCAGTCATATGAGATTCTCTAGGATCTGATTGGAATCTTGCACACAAGCATACACTAAATAAAATATCTGGTCTAGAAGCTGTTAAGTATAACAGAGAACCAATCATACCTCTGTAGAGCTTCTGATCTACCTTTGAGCCAGTGTCTCCTTTGCTTAAATTGCAGGTTGTATGCATTGGTGTTGTCATCAATTTACAATCTTCAAGCTGGAACTTCTTCAGAAGCTGCTTTGTATATTTTGATTGATGAACATACACTCCATCTTTGCATTGGTTGATTTGAATTCCAAGAAAGAACTTCAATTCTCCCATCATGCTCATTTCAAATTCATCCTGCATTAACTTAGAAAATTCTTTGCAAAGAATGGCATTAGTAGAACCAAATATAATATCATCAACATATATTTGAACAACTAAGATGTCTTTCTTAAGTGTCTTTCTGAACAGTGTATTGTCAACTTGTCCTCGTACAAAATCATTTTTAAGTAAGAAATTACTTAGTCTCTCATACCAAGCTCTGGGAGCTTGTTTCAGACCATACACTGATTTCTTAAGTTTAAAACAAAATCTGGATGTTTTAAATCATCAAAACCAGGAGGTTGTTTGACATACACTTCTTTAGAAATGACTCCATTTAAAAAAGCACTCTTAATATCCATTTGATATAGAATGATATTATGATTTACTGCATAGGAAAGAAGTAACCTGATTGCTTCCAATCTTGCAACTGGAGTAAATGTTTCAGTGTAATCTATTCCTTCATGCTGACTGTAGCCTTGAGCAACCAGTCTAGCTTTGTTTCTGACTACTTCTCTTTGTTCATTCAGCTTGTTTCTGAACACCCATTTTGTTCCAATAATGTTCTTGTGATTTGGTTTTGCAACTAAGTCTCAAACATCATTTCTTTGAAACTGATTGAGTTCTTCTTGCATAGCCACAATTCATCCATCATCTGCAAGTGCTTCATCAGCTGTTGTAGGTTCAATCATTGACAGTAGTCCAATCAAAGAGTCATTCTGACAGAATGTTGATCTGGTCTTTCTTGGACTATCCATGTTTCCAATGATTAACTCTTCAGGATGTGAAGACTTGTACTTGAATGAGTTTCTGGGTGGATTTGCTTCTTAAGAATCATTAAGACCTTGTTCAGAACCATCTTGAACTTGATTAGCTTCAGGAGGAGTGTCAGCATCTGAGAGTTTTTCAGCTTCTGGAGGATTTTCAGCTTCTGGACTTTCTTCAGACTCGAAAATCTGTTCAGGTTCTGAAGTGTCCACTGAGAGCCGTATATCTGCAAAACTCTCAACTAGCACTGATATTTTGTTATCAAGCTTCTTGTCATCAAACCTAATGTGTATTGATTCTTCAACAACATGTGTTTCAAAATTGTACACTCTGTATGCTTTAGATCTCTCAGAGTATCCTAAAAAGATACCCTTGTGAGCCTTAGCATCAAATTTCTTTAGGTAGACTTTATTGTTTAGAATGTAACATGTACATCCAAACTGATGAAAATAAGAAATGCTTGGCTTTCTTCCTTTGAATAATTCATATGTTGTTTTATTCAGAATTGGTCTTATATAGATCCTGTTCTGAATATAACATGATGTGTTAACAGCTTCTGCCCATCAGTACTTTGCAATTTTAGATTCATGAATCATGGTTCTGGCCATTTCTTGCAAAGATCTGTTCTTTCTCTCTACAACTCCATTTTGTTGTGGAGTTCAAGGAGAAGAGAACTCATGGAGAATTCCATGTTCTTCACAAAAAGTTTCAAATGTTTCATTTTCAAATTCACCACTATGATCACTTCTAAATTTTAAAATTTTCAAATCATTTTCTGTTTGTACTTGCACTACAAGAAAGTTGGCATTTTGCGACACTTACTTTGCGACCCTTGGCTTAGAACCGTCGCAGATTACACTTTTGCGACTGTTATTGCGACTGTTAGGCTTAAGGGTCGCAAGGTTTTATACATTTTTTTTCAAACACCCTTCACAAAATATTTTTTGGCCAAATATTCATCATTCCCACCAATTCATTTTCATTCTCCCTCCTACAATTTCATTCTCCCTCCCACAACTCCAAACCCTTAAACCAAATTTTTTTCTCCACCAAATTTCAATATCACTTTCCCCCAAATTGAAACCTAAATCTCCACCACCCCTAATTTCATTTTCACCCATTTCATTCCACCTCACAATTCCCAATCACACCAAACGCAGCGCAGCCCTGTTCTTTCATTTTCACCCATTTCAATCCACCGGTTCTTTCATTTTCACCCATTTCATTCCCTGTGATTTCAATCTTTCTTTTCTCTCTTTTTTAGGGTTTCCGTCTCGTTTTCTACGCGCTTTCCCTTCCCACTCGTATCTGTAAGCTTTTCTTCTTCGATTTTCTTATCGTTTTCTTCATTTTTATTTTGTTTCATCGTTCTAATTTTTTGTTTTATTTTTGTAGATTTCGTTCGATTTGATCTTGGTGGGTTTTAAGGTATTGAAAGCTGCGGCATTTTAATCAGATATAATCTAATCAGGTACCTGTTCTTCCTTTTCATTCAGATCTTACGTTTTAATTTTTGTATCAGATGTTTGATAGAACAATATTATAATTTGTATAACTGGATTTATTTGATTTTATTTAATTTTGATTATTATTGTTGATTTGTCAATTAGAATTTCATATCTGTTGATTGTTACTTGTACTCGATCTCATGTGCATGATGGATCTGTGTTTAATCTCTGATTGTCATGTCTATGATTATCTGGGACCTACCAGGATTGTTTGTTGGGATTTTGTTTCCACCTAATCCTCTTCTTTTTGTCACTTTATAACTATTCATTGGCCATCTTGGTTTTATATGATTGATTTTTTTATATATATTCTGACGAACTCGAATCTACACAACCGGATCCGGATTTTGAAACTGTCAACAACGACGAACACAGCAACCGCGACAGCGAAGCAGAACGAAGCAGAAGCAGCAACGCAACCGGATCCGGATTGGTTGTGACATTTTTTTTATTTCACTTTCTATAATGTTTGGTCTTTAGAAAAAGAGGTTATGTTTTTTAGAGTTATTTAATTTGAGATTTGACTATATGTTTGTATTTGCAACAGCTAAAAGCATGTTCCTGGCTTCATTGACAGCGTAGAAGAGCCGAAAGGAAAGGGTGTTATTATTTGCATTAGTGGTAAGGTTTATAGTCATTTAGTTCTTAATTTTGACAGTGACGCTAGCCAATGAGATAATACACACACTGGCCAAGAATCTTTGATAGTCTGATATTCAGCTGGAGCACAGGTATATTTTTGTTTTGAAAGTTTGTCTTGTTTTGTTGGATAACTAAACTTACTGGCATTAATGCAAAACTATTTTCAGGTTTACAAAGATAGTTATGGGACTCAAGGTGATAATAATTTACTGAGACATCTTATGGTTGAACTATATACTGCTCTTGTTTTCAAACTGATTTTTGTATAAACCACAAATATATATTGATCAGTGATGAGACCATACATAATAATATTACTTAAGAGTCAATTTTGATTGACTTTTAATCTGCTATTTTTTCTTTTGAATACACAATGTGCTTTCAAAATATATTTTTTATGACAATTCAGATTTGTTATCCTCTAAATTTGCAGGGGTTTTGGGTCCAATAACTTCTCAGGATCTTTGCCATCTGAACTTGGGAAGCTGGTAAAACTAGAACAACTGTAAGTACTCAGTCTTGACTTCCATATGTACTGTTTTTTTAATGAAGTTTGAAGTTTTGTCATTCTCCATTTGCAAAAGTGATGCTACAATTATTTGAATATTTTCTCCATTGAAATTGTATTTGAGTCCCACATTGGCAAGGTTCCCAGCCTGTTGGATTTACATATGTGTTTGGGCACCCTCCTCTTATAAGCTAGATTTTGTGAGTGAGATACATGCCCATTTAACATGATATCAGAGCCGGGTTAAGGATTACAATGTGTAAATTGGACCCAACAGACTAGAAGTAGAACTCTGAAAATTCTTCTGAACATTAATATAAACTATGTGGTAGAACAAATCAACAAACATAAAAATTTAAGAATTGGAAGAAAAAAATGCTCAAGTTTATGCATGCAATGTGTTTAAGTTCGCTTTGTTCAAACACTTATAATTATGTCACAAATTGGAAGTTATGACATCTCTCTTTGAAGTCAAATGTATAGTCCAAAACTATGTTTTGGTAAATCAGAGTGAGCTTTAACATTACAGGATGAATGTTGAAGTTGTTTTGGAGTAGGGTTTATAATGATTTTAGTACGACTATTGGAAATTGAAACCAATGTCAAGGATTTGCTTATGGAGTAACTTTAGGTATGCAACCCTTGAAGTTATAAAATTTCACACTCCTGTATCAAGTGGAAGAGCCATCTTTTGGGTATACATCTTTTTATAAAGTAACTTATATCTAGATAGTGCAAAGTATCAACTGTTTTCATTCAAAATTCCATTCTGTTACATATGTTTATATCTTTTTGTGAATACAATGGGTATTAATTTCAAAGAATATTTCCTTGCAGCTACATGGATAGTTCTGGAATCAGTGGTCCAATTCCACCCACAATTGCAAGCCTTAAGAATTTGGTGACAGTGTAAGATACTGCTTATCCCTTCTACCTCGTGATAAGAGATTTAAAAACTAAAACTTCTATGGTAAATATGGGTTTTCTGCTACTTTCAGATGGGCTTCCGACATAGAACTCACAGGAAGAATACCCGACTTCATAGGAAATTGGTCTAAGCTTCAATCCTTGTAAGACAATCTTATTGGTTAATTTATTTTCCTTTTTAGTTTAAATTTATAAGGTGGATAGGTTTGGGAATAAACAATCATACAGAATTTGAAATTGTTGTTTCCATATCTTGTACCAGAAGTATGTACTAACAGTTTCTGTAATTGATGTATCTTTTCATAGGAGGTTTCAGGGTAATTCATTTGAAGGTCCAATACCCTCATCATTATCCAATTTGACTTCTTTGACAGAGTTGTAAGTTTTGTCACTAGTTTCTTGTATGGTTGATATTGATTCATGAAACCTAATATATCATATGTACAATAATGTAGGAGAATAAGTGGTCTATCTAATAGGAGCTCATCATTGGAATTTGTAAGGAATATGAAGTCTATGACTATCTTGTAAGGATGCATCTCTACTGATTATAATGGCTACACTTTCCCAAGTAGAAATAAATCTTTAGTTGTGTTTTGTTTTGCAAAAATAATCTAAGGTTATGATTGCTGCAGAGAATTGAGGAATAACAATATTTCTGGTTCATTTCCTTCCACCATAGGAGAATTCCAAAATTTGACCCTACTGTGAGTATAACTTCTGTTGCTTTTTCACAGAATGTTCTATTTCACTTTAGAACATGCTCTGTGCTTTTCCACAGCATCAACATTTTCAAACCGAATATATGGGAAATTTTTAAGCCAAGTCATTTCAATTCAGAGTTTAACATACTCATAATTTGATCGGCATAAACTCCAATTTTAACATTAATTTATATTTTTCAGTTTCAATATTTTCCTTTTGCATATGATGCCGATAATTATCTGTTACTATATCTGTGTTTTATCTCAAAGTGGGATGATTTTATAGTTATGCTTGTTCTTGCAGGGACTTGAGTTTCAACATCTCAGGACAAATTCCTGAATCAATTTTCAATTTGAGTTCGCTCTCTTCCTTGTAATATTTCATTTCCTATGTAAATATATATTGATTTGGTGATATGCTATGATATGTTGTATAAATGATGTTTTGGTTTTATCTGTTTCCAGGTTTCTTGGAAATAACACACTTAGTGGCACTCTCCCTCAACAGAAAAGATCATCTCTTAAAAACATGTGAGTAGGCCTGACTAAACTATATATACATGTATCTTTAAAGCTGAAGGCAATAATATTTCATTTTGAATGAAGTTTCCAGCATGTATGAATTTGTGTACTACTTGAAGTTTTAAAATATATTTCTTTTTACAGGATAGTCTATCTTTTCCGCTTACATCTCCAGATTGGAGTGCAGGTGAAGAAAAGTTACTTCTTGAGGTATGTGGTCTGAGTATGGGGAACTTTTTTATCTTCTTTCTTCTTACCTTCTATTTGTTAAATGTTGTTTGCATTTTTACCTTATTTCTTTTTTATCAAAATTGTGTATCATAACAAGCTTGTTTTGTTTTAGGCCATTGACAAGTATGGATTTGGGAATTGGAACGGTGTTGCTGAAACTATTGGGACAAAAAGCAAATCTCAGTGTATTGACCATTATAATGTTGTATATCTGAATTCGCCATGTTTTCCTCTACCTGTAAGGCTATTTGACAACTTTGTTATTGATATCATACATACAACCTGTGTTTGAATGCATGGTGTAATTGTTTGTATGTGCACGTAGGATTTGTCTCATTGTATGGGAAAGAACAAAGAGGAACTCCTTGCCATGGCAAAGGGAGATCAACTCAAGAAAGGTTTGCTTCTTAATGATCTAAATCTCAATTTGTGGAGATTTTGCATGCTTGACTTGATTACTTTGTTTTATTCAACAACAATCGCAACAACCATGACTTGATTTCTTTATTCTATGATATTAAGTTATCTCTACTGATTATGCTATACCCGTAAGTAGATTTCGTATTAATAGGCGAAGCTGCTCAATTAGCTATGAATATCAACAACTTGAGCCACAGTATTCCAATGCCATGCACAGGGTGAATTTGTTTAGTTTTTTTTTTAAAAAAAAACTCGGTATTCGACCTAAAGACCGACTAATCCGAGGGGTCCAATCCGACAGTCCACTTATGAATTTGTTTAATTACCACAATAATTTCAAAAGAGGTATATGTCTTGCATGTTGGAAGATATTGGTTATTCTCTAATGTAGTTTCACTGACAGAATCTGGACCCAGTTTTGGGAAAGTTTGGTTATTAAATGGAGAAACTTAGAAGTTGATCATTCAATTGCTGATAAAATTCTTAGGAAAATTATCTACTTTGTGCTTGTTTTACTGGCCACTTTTCTTTGGATCAATTATAATCCAGACCTTTATTGTTTTTAAGTGTTGGGGTGCATGCCTTCTGTACTCTCTGATTTTTTGGTTGCATTTTGCAATGTCAAGTTTCATGGATGTTATTTTTATAAAACATGCTTTTGTTCCATGTTATGTTTTTCATGCAGATTTTCCTTCAAATGCAGAGCTGACTCTAAAAGAACCTCACCTTTCTGATGGAATAAAGTAGATTATTAATTTTCCAATTTAGATCTAGAATAGACTAAATTGTCTTGAGTATGTTGATTATTGAGTTTGCTTAAAGTTTTGGATGAATAAACTATGTACTTTATCTATTCTTTTGATTGTTACTCTTGAAAGAATTATATGAATGAGATTTATATATTTTTAGTTATATTTTATGTATATTAAGTATTTATTAATTAATATATTTATTTAAAATTGTCAACAAAAATTGCCCCATTATTTTTTTTTTAAAAAAACTAAACATTTGCGACTGTTGTGAGGGGTCGCAAGCCCATTTAAATTTGATTAAAACGCCTACTTTGCGACTGTTGTGAGGGGTCGCAATAGCCTTTGCGACTGTTGGTGCGACTGTTGGTTGAACAGTCGCAAAATACCCTGCGACCCCAATTTCTGTGTCTGTTGGGGAACAGTCGCGAAGGGATATCTGCGACCCTTCTAACAGTCGCAATCCATGATTTCAGAAGTCGCAAAATACCTTTTTTCTTGTAGTGTTGCTTGCAGAATTTGTTGAACACATCATATGTTTCATTTTTGGTTCTGAGGAATTTAACCCAAGTCCACCTACTGTAATCATCAACAATTACTAACTCATACTTCTTCCCATTGATTGATGATGTTCCAATAGGACCAAACAGATCAATGTGAAGTAGTTATAAGGGTCTGGAGGTAGAAACAATGTTTTTGGATTTAAAATAAGTTTAGCAATTTTTCCTATCTGGCATGCTCCACAAAGAGCATCTGAGTGATAGTCAATGTTTGGTAGGCCTCTGACCAGTTGTAACTTGCTAAGCTTAGAGATGAGTCTCCAGTTAACATGTCTCAACCTTTTGTGCCATACCCATTTCTCATCACTCACTGACAGAAGACAAACTACCTTCTGATCAACCAGTTCTGAAAAATTAATTTTATAAACATTGTTCTTCCTCTTTCCTTTGAACATAACAAATTTATCTTTGTTGTTGATTACAGTGCAGATGTTCTTATTAAACAGGACATCATAACCACTGTCACATAATTGACTTATACTAAGTAGGTTATGTCTTAGTTCATCTACCAACCAGACATTATCAATGGAAAGGGAAGAATTACCTATCTTACCAGTACCAATGATCTTGCCTTTCTGATTTCCTCCAAATCCCACAGTTCCTCCCTCTTTCATGATCAGGGTTTGGAACATAGACCTTTATCCTGTCATGTGACGCGAGCAGCCACTGTCCAGGTACCAAGATTTTTCCTTTTCTTTGGCTGTCAAGCATATCTGCAACAGAAATGATTTCAGATTTAGGTACCCATATCTTTATGGGTCCTCTTTGGTTAGTCTTGAAGGGATATGGCTTCTTTTGTACCTTTGGTCTGACATTCTGAGATTTAAAAAGTTTGTATAAACTGGTTTAGTATTCCTTGAAGGTTTAACAAACACAGCCTTTTGAAAATTTGAGTCTGAATTTTTCAGAGTCTGAGACTTGCTTGTCTTAGGTTCTGAACTCTTCAGACTGTGAACCTTTTCAGATTTAAAGTCTGTTTTCCTCATAGTCTTAGACTTAGAACCTTTTGGTTTAGACTTTGGCAAAATTTTAGATTTTGCCTTCATCTTTCCCTTAGGTTCAGAAGTTTTGGATTCTGAGTTGTTCATAACCTCATGTTTAACATTCTCATTTTCTGATAAATTCTGTTTCTCAGAAATCTCAGAAGCAGGTACAAAACACACCTTAGTGCCTTTCATAATATTTCCAGAACAGGATGGTATATGTGTTTCTTTTGAATGATTGAATGGATCATTTTTGAAATCAATACCTTCTCCTCTGTTTTTGCTAATATTATAAATCATAGAAGCAATCTTACTTCTGTTGATTCCAGTTAAGATAAAATCCTGAAATGCAATTTCTTGTTCACTTGGAATCTCATCAGGTTTCTTATGAGCCATTTCTCTGAGTTCTCTAACTTCTTCATCAATCTCATTGATGTGATTCTGAAGTTGGAGATTCTCATCAGTCAACAAGTTATGTTCCTTTTTCAAAGATTTTAATTGACTCAACTTGCTTCTGAGATGGTTCATAAGATCTTTAACTGTTTCAATAAGTTCAGAACGAGTAAGTTCAGAATATACCTCATCTTCATCTTCAGAGTCTGAACCTGACTCTGTATCAGAAGATACTGTTGCCACTAAAGCCAGGTTAGCTTCCTCTTCATCATCCTTATCTGATTCAGATTCATTAAAAAGATCATCCCATGTTGCCATAAGACTTTTCTTGAGCTTGTTTCTGAAGTTGCTTGATTTAGAGCTGGTCTTCTTGGATTTCTCCTTTGACTTGTCCTTTTGTAGTTCAGGACATTCAGCTATGAAATGATCAGTCTTCTTGCAGTTGTAGCAACCCTTCTGATCTTCCTTCTTGGAACCAGATCCTTTGAAGTTGCTACTCCTGTTAGAGAACTTCTTTTGTCTTTTCATTAAGTACTGAAATCTTTTAGAAAGCATTGAAAGTTCCTCAGCATCTGAATCTTCTTCAGAATTTCCCTCAGGAGATTCATCATCAGATTCTATAGCTTTTAGAACTTTTGATGACTTTCCTTTAGATTTCAGTGCTATAGACTTAGACTTTCTAACAGATTCATCTTCATTGAGTCCCAGTTCATGTACTTTGAGAGAGCTTATAAGATCTTCAATACTTAGAGTATTTAGATATTTAGCTTCCTCAATAGCAGTCATTTTGGGTCTCCATTTAGATGGTAGACTTCTGAGGATCTTGTTCACATGATCAGCAGTAGTATAGCTTTTCTTCAGAATCTGAAGTCCAGAAACCAGAGTCTGAAATCTTGAGAACACAGTCTCAATATTTTCATCCTCCTTCATTATGAACAGCTCATACTGTTGAACCAGAAGATTTGCTTTTGCTTCTCTAACCTTCTTGTTACCTTCATAGTTAGAGCAGAGAGAGGTGAAGATGGCTTTTGCTGTTGATTTATCACTTAGCTTAAGATACTCACTGTGGGGTAGAGAGTCCACAGTGATACCTCTTACATTGTGATGTTTTCTGTAGATCTTTCTTTCAGCATCAGTAAGGCCTCTTCTGTTAATAGTTACTCCTTCTTCATCAACTGGTATAGTTATACCATCTTCAATGATGTCTCATAGACTATCATCTATTCCAATGATATGACTATACATTTTGCTTTTCCACCATGAAAATTTCTCAGGATCACCAGTAAACATAGGAGGTTTATGGTGTGAGCGAGATTTCCTTTCACTTGTACCATAGTCATATGATACAGAAGTGTGATCTCCAGGGGTGGGTGGAGAGGAACCACTAGAAAACATGTTTTTCTCAGGATCTTTACTGACTCACTGTTAGGTGATTGAATATCAGAACCGGAGCTCTGATACCAACTGAAGGTGAGAAAAACACAAGAAGGGGGGGTTGAATTGTGTTGGCTTTTTCTTTTCTTTCTCAAAAACTTAGGTTAGTTCAGAATCAGATATAGATCAGATTCTGAAACTATTTTCAGAGTTGTTTTGCAGCGGATATAAAGTAAATGAGAGAGAGAGAGACAAGCAGTTTATCCTGGTTCCTTCCACAACCCGGAAGTAGTCCAGTCCCCTTGTCACTTACAAGAGATTTTCACTATAATCACAAAGATTACAATTACTCAAGCACAAAGCAAGAGACTTCCTATGCTCAAACACAAAGTAAGAGACTTCTAATTGCTCAAACACTAAGTAAGAGACTTCCTATGCTCAAACACAAAGTAAGAGACTTTCTATGCTCAAACACAAAGTAAGAGACTTCTGGTTGCTCAAGCACACAGGCGAGAGACTTTGATTCAAACAGATTTACAAAGGAATATGTTTGAGTTGAACACTTGATATACTATCAGTGGTGTTCACAAAATACAACACAGATTCAGACTCTATACTTAAGAAATTCTAAGATAAAAAGGTTTGTAAGAATTGATGACTTTTAGATTTAGCAGAATTGCGTTTCCAGAAAACAGAGTATGTTTTTCAGAGTCTTGAACGTGTTCTTCTTCAAATCTTCAGATCTTTATAGAGGAAGAAAGAGCTGTTGAGAAGATTGCCATGTCATTAAATAGAGCCGTTTGGAATAGAAGCTTCAGCCAGCATTAAATTTGTTCCTGACATTGTGTGCAAACTCAGAAAACAGAGGAATACAATTTGAATTATTTCCTTAAAAACGGGCTGCGTGTTTCGTCCAAGGAGGCAAAGGTTGCAGAGAGTTGTTCTGACCGTACAGTACTTTACTGTTGACACTAACAAATGTTGACTTTTGCTTTTCCTTAAAACTCAGACTCAGACTCAGACTCCCAGTCTTCAGGCGCAGTTCTTCTGAAGCTGGTATTTCAGACACTGTTCATCAGAAGCACCTCTTTAGAAGCTGGTCTTCAGACGCACTGTTCATCAGACGCTGCCTTCAGAAGCTGGTCATCAGACGCTGCCTTCAGACGCACTGTTCATCAGACGCTGTCGTCAGAAGTTGGTCATCAGACGCTGCCTTCAGACGCATTGTTCATCAGACGATGTCTTCAGAAGTTGGTCTTCAGACGCACCTTTAGACACTGGTCTTTCAGATGCACCTTCAGACGCTGGTCTTTCAGACGCACCTTCAGACACTGGTCTTTCAGACAGACCTTCAGACGCTGGTCTTTCAGACGCACCTTAAGCTTCCATATTTTCCTTTTGCTCTTAACTTGATCTTTCAAAACCACCATTAGATACAACAATTAATTATATGGTCCTGCACACTTAGAACAAGCATTAGCATATCCAATTTTCTTTTTAACACTTTGTTATCATCAAAACTCAAAAGAGACTTGTTCATACATTTTGTTCCAATAATAACTAGGTTTATACTCTTTAGCAATTATACCTTTCTTAACTATTTGAGGTTCTATAACATCTCGTACGATGTTTTCATAACTGTTTCTGATTACTGGAATGTGATCAGATGCAGTGCCCCCACTAGCTCTCAATTTAAAAGGGAAATTATTTTGCCTCCACTAATGACGTGCTTTCACTAGTGCCCCCACTATTCTTTATTTAAAGGGGTATTTATTTACATAGAAATCAGTATCGTTTAATTCTATGCTCACTTTAGTATTTAGGTTTTAAAACTTATATACTTCGTTATTTATAGCATACCCAATAAATACACATTCATAGGCTCTACTAGTGAGTTCAACTCTCTTGGGGTCCAGAATCCAAATGTAATTCAGACAATCCCAAGTTCAAAAAATAAGATAAGTTAGGCTGTCTTTTCTTCAAAATTTCATAAGTAGAAATTTTGTTCTTAGACTTGATGTAACACCCATACTAATTTTATCTAGAATATTAGCATGTGTCTTAGACTGATACTGGATACATTAAGTTTTTCAATAATAATAATAAATAATACAACTGAATGAGTACAAATTTTCTCGTTATACAACTGTTCAAGTACCACTATAATTACTTATACAAAGACTGATAAACTCCTGAGCTGGTACTTGACGAGCAAATGCACTCCATCCAGCGTCTTCCTGAAGAACTTCATCACGAACATCCTGCTAACCTGCACCAGAAGGATTGGGATGAGACATAATGTCTCAGTGAGCTCCACCCAACCTACTGTTGGCAACCTCGGGGAAACCTAGGGTCGTCGTGCCTACTTTTGGCAATCTCGGGGAATCCTATGATCGTCAAGCTTTAACCTTACCCATAAAGGGTTTACACCTGATAACTGTATAGTCATGAAACTAGACTATAACCTGCTAACTTAGTGATCGAGGGGACTCCTAGGATCACTGCATAACTCTTTCATATTCATAACATATCATAATCTCATACTTAGTGATCTGGGGACATCCTATGATCACTTTCTGATAACTGCTAACTGATGACTACTTGGTCATAAATTTATTTAATAAATACATATACATTTCACATTAACATAAAGTTAGAAAGTTAGCGTTGAACATACAATAATTATCTGAGTTCATTTTACGGAATGCCCCCGAGTGGAGTAACCTCGGAGCACATTCCCCTGATAACCGGTGAAAATTCCTATCTGAGGCTAATCACCGGACTCCTCTTATCGTCGTGCAGGACTTACATAGAAACAATGCATGTCCACTACTAACGGGGAACCTCGACTCCATTACTAACGGGGAGCCTGAGAATCTCGACTTACCTTATTTCCGTGTAGGGCTTACATCCAAAGAATGCCTAACCACTACTAACGGGGTACCTTAGCTCCACTACTAGCAGGGAGCCATAGAGTCACGACTTAACATTAATTAGCATACTCTTTACATAAATATATAACTCATAAACTCACGTGTGGACAACCCTCTCGGTGAAGTCCCATCCGGCATAATCTGGAGCCTGCTGGACACGTTTAACATAATCTGATAAACTTACGTGTGGATAGCCCTTTCGGAGAAATCCCATCCGGCATAATCCGGAGTCTGTTGAACACATATAATCTTAGCATAGTACTTATCTTAATTCATGTGTATATCTGATACATCATTCTGAACCTATGCATATCTGATGCATTCATCACGTAATTAATCATGTGATACTTAACCTATAATATAAGGTTCTAAGCTTATCGTTCTCATAAGCCACTTAAACATGTTGGGAAACTGAACCCCTTAAGCTTATCTGAAGCTTTGAATGTTGAAACATTCCTTGTACTTTCGTACACTCAATTGAGTACATTCAACATGCTATCCTATCACAGGATCTAGACACATCGTTATCATGTGTCGTGCTTAGGGCTTGAAAACCCATCTATAACAACTCTTGTTCTTACTTGAACTTCTGCGGATAAAATACCCATCACTCTGATATGATACATATCTTTAATCTAGATTAATCCTTGAAGGTTCCTGTATATCACTACCTCAAAGCATATCAAAGATCATTGGCAAGGTACTGTTGTTTAAAAATAAAATGCCATTCTGGGCAACTTCGCTCTGCGAAATCCTGCGTCTGAACCTTCAGAACCTAGTAATCCTGAGTCTGAAGCTTCGCAGAGCGTCTGAAAGTTTCGCTCTGTGAACTCAACTTCTGATTCCTTTGCAGAGCGAGGTCTAGGCGATGGCTAGGCGAAGATAGGCAGTAGTGAAGCTCTGCTACTTTGCTTTGCGACCCTGGGCATCGCTCTACGACTGTAGCAGAACACAAAATTTCTGAAAACATGTTTTAATCTTAAAAACTTGATACCCAATTGTCCAATGATCAATGAAAATATGCCAGGGACTCATTTTGAACTATAAAAACTTACTGTATCCAAGGATTAACTGAAATCAAGCATATGTATCAAAAAGGGGAAAACTATCCTTTATTTCTAAACCTTAGCAATTAAGTTGTGATCTCACACAATAATGACCCAGAAGGATTAAGCTACTCTATGGAACTCACCATGTAGTTGCTGGTTCTGTCAAGCTTCCTTCTACCAAAACCCTAGCTTGGTCTTGCTCTTTGCTTAAGCTTCCACTTACTCAAACTTTCCCAAAACTTGCTTTCAGCCCAAGAAATCAGGAAAGGAACTGATGCATCAAAGCTGCTGCTGATGATGATGCCCGAAACTAGAGAGAGAGGGAGAGAAATCTGAACTTAGTGAGAGAAGGAAATGAGGATAATGAAGAAATATTCAATCTTATCCCTATTTAAACCCCTTCCTCTAAAAATTACCATTTTGTCCCTACTCACTCGTAATTCCTCTGTTACTGATAAAAGTTACGTTTAAGTGGGATGTTACACTTGAGTACTCTATTTAACATGAATTTCAATTTTTGTTATAAAGATTGAACATATCAAGCGTATCAATTTTATTTTTCAAAATTTACAGTCATCAATAAATATGATAAAATATCTTTTTATCATTTCTAGTTTTAGTGCCATCAAGTTCGCACATATCATAATTTATTAAGTTTAGAGGTTCAAATTCTCTAAACACTGATTTATATGAACTTTTGGTTCATTCATCTTGACTGCAAAAAATAAGATTTTCTAGTCATATAACTTTGGAATTAAGTCCAAGTTACTCAAGTTTAAAGTTAAACGCTTGTTCACATGATAAATTTTGACATGTCAAATATTAAAATCACACAACTTATAAAATAGAAGGAGAATTTAATTTTGAGCATATCATCAAAGGCGCAGTCTTTTCCCAACAAGAATGCATGATGCACAAGTCTCTTTTTAAGTCCGAGTCAACTCAGTCTTATTCAGTAGAAATCTGAAATTCAGATTCTTTCTTATTTTGGAGCATGCATCACGTCCTAGAGAATAATTTTTTTTTGGACGTGATTTGCAACTTCACATCTCCAATGCCAACAAATTTAATGGTGTTATACACTTTCTTATTTACAGCAGTAGCATATGTTTTTGAACATAGCATAACATAGCAAACGGCTCGAGACGCTAATGTTTATCCATCATTCACTTAATTCACCAACTAGATTAATTTAACTATTTATATCAGTGAATTTCTTTTTAGTTAGGTTAGGCAGCGGAGCAACAATTTACTTGTTCATATACTTGCGGGACATATGACCTGGTTTCTAACAATTGTATTAAAAATAAATTGTGAACCAGTGTCATTTCTTGATGGTGGCTGCTGATTTTTTTTTAGGACTATTTTGGGGTTCCTATTCTGTTGGCAGTTAGAGTTACTTATTCATAGTGCAGTTCTGATTTTTGAAAATAATTTTCAAACAAATTCAAAGTCGCATATGTGAATTTCTTAGTGTTGTTGCTATAACAACATACACTTCATCATATTCAGTATAGAGATATATTTCTGTAGCCTTTGTATCCATGTTTTATTTTTGGGACAACGAAATCTCAATAAGTAATTTCTTCGATAGACATGGCAGATCGAAAACATCTTAAAATTGTTGGTTTTGGATTTCCAAACTGTTGTATTTGGATTTCCAAATTCTATTTTGAAAGGGACTATCTACCGAAGTTGTTACTAGGTTGAGTCACGACCAGGTCGCTCTCTTTAAGACCTTTCGTGGCACTACCCAAAATTGTGCAAGGCAGATTATCAACCATGCCGCCTCCAGGATAAAACAAGCCCAGCTACAACTGTGCGGTTAACTACTGCACTGTAGAAAACTGTTCGAGATTTACATCTCCAATATGGTACTAAGACCACTTTTTAATACTGAACCACTTTCTAATATGGTGTTGTGACAACTCTATTATGGTGCTAAGACCACTCAAATATGGTGTTATCACCATTCTAACATTTAAGCTCTCCAAAATATCAATATGGTACTAAGACCACTCAAATACGGTGATACCACCGTTCTAACTTTTTAACTTCTTCAAAAATAGAAAAATATCGAAAGAATATTTATATATACCGTTAAGATCATTCTTAATTCCGACGGGACATTATTATTTCAAAAGGGACTATGATCTTAAAAGTACTCTTTATTTCGAAGGGACATATATTATCGAAGGGACTATGTTCTTAAGACCTTTCTTAATTCCGAAGGGGCATTATACCGAATAGGGACTAAGGTCTTAAGAACACTCTTATATCCGAAGGGACAGAAAAATGAGATAAGGAGAAGAATAGCTCGTTAACACAAGCTGGGGGGAGAAGAGAGAAAGAGTTCTCGACAACTCAATATAACTCTTTGGTGTGTTTTTTGAACTGAGTGGAGTCCTCTATTTTTATAGAGATTTTGTAACTGTTTTAGCTAAAATTGCGGCAGCAGTTACTCTAATGGATAAGATCAAAAGGAAACTTAACCACTAATCAGTTCAATAACACTTGTGGATAAGATCAAAAGGAAACAAATCCACAAAAGTGGAGGAAACAAACTCATTGGATATGAATGAAGGAAATATAGGAAATTTAGTTGAATTCTTATTCTTATCACAACCAACATAAGCTAAAATTATGGGAAGTGATATTCATGAATAAAAATAATAATTACTATTATTTTTATCATTATCAAGTATTTAAAATTAAATACCTCAATTTAAACACTACTAATGTGTGTGTTCTATTTTATGTTGGACCCCCACTCTCTATTTTTTCAATTCACATCACACTAGCTCAAAGTCTTATTACTTGGTGTTTAATCTTTGAATTTCCTTCCAACTTCACACCAATGTTCCAACAATAAATATCAGATTTATATCCCTATGGTTACTGTGCATGCTCATGGTATTTGATGATCATTGATGTTGAGCGTGGAGTTATTTATCACCTTGACACCTATTGCTCCTTGGCTGCTGCTGATTTGAGGAAGGGTAAAATGAAGAAAATTGTGAGTATATTTGCTTTAAATTCATTAAGAAATTGTACTAACTTTACCTTAAACTCGTTTTGTTTGGCTGAATAATTCTTGTTATAATTGTGTCAAGTGTTACATCGATTGGTGTTGGATCCGGATTATACTTTGCCATTGCGCAACAAAAAAATTGACTTTATGAACATGGACATCGTTGAAGCTAGGGGGATCCCAAATACAGGAAGAAATGTCTGTTGAACCACTTCACCATTTCTATTTCTAACAACTCTACTCTTTCTAGCCGCAAATCCATGTAGACACCCATACCAGTTATAAAACATATACGCAACTTCACGGTCTAGAAAATGATACCTCATTACCTCCTCAATACTCATTTCTTTGAAGTTGATTAATTCCAAATCAGTAACCAAGTTCACAGCGAATTCATCTACAAAATTGCATCCAGTTCCCTCATTGTTCGTGTCTTCACCAGCTTCATTGTTGGTGTCTTCAGCATCTTCATTGTGGGTGCCTTCAGCATCTTCCTCTGAATCACACCCACCACTCTCCAGTATATAACTATTAGACATACCCTATACATCAAGAATAAAACATATATTACCACCATATTCACTACCATAATACAGATACATTACAAAAACATGAAAAAAAAATGCATACATCATATTCACTGCCATTAGGTTCATTGAGGCGTGGTACTTGAAAAATACTGAAGATTTCATCAACATCCATAATGCAGTTTCTGTCCAGCTGAGTATAGTGAATATTTGTAAAATAAAAATTAGTGAAGATGAATAAGTAAAATGAGTCAAATCAAATAGTAGCTATATAAGCTGAATAAATTGATAGTATAACATAAACAATTTGTGTTTTCATTGAAGTTACAAACCGAAAGACAATGGTAGAAATTAAGGGAATCCAATAATCCAATAATAACATAAAAGTATGTTTTAAGTCATGTACTAGAAAGTGACATTTTTTCACTTCCTTAATTTCCCGCCACCATTAGTCTTTTCAATAAACCTATAGTCAAGTTTATTAATAGTAACACTATTTGATTAATATATCTCATTAAGTGGTGCATAATACATGAATTGATCAATAAGTCAATGAAGTGTGATGATAAAGATTACTAATGTTACATTTATTTTAATGAATTAGATTTGATATTGACATAAGCTTTAAAGGGATAGCAGGGGCCTAATAACAGAACAACAAAGTGCTTATAAAACAAAAAAACAGAACTGCAAAGTGTATATGAGAATGAATAACATTCTGTCATATTCCAAATGGGTATATCTCTTTATCCTCTTTCAATAAAAATAATTCTTATAAAAACAGCTCCTATGACATAGTGGTACAAAGCTCCATTTCTACAAAAAAGAAGAAAGTCATCTCCACAAATGAATAAACCTCTGGTAATCAATAAACCTCTTGTAATCAAAACAGATCCGACCAAATACAAAAACAAAGAAGCAATATATAAGATTTAAACCATGATAACATATTAATCAGTGTTTGTTTACCTTCAACAAAGAGAGAACGAGCAACCAAGCAAGTTGTGGAGTACAGATCTGATCCTAAACTAACCACTTCAGCCTTTGAGTTTCGAAGTCAATTCAGTGTGTGTTTAGGAACTAAATGATTACACCGCCACTGTGCGTCCAACAAAAGCTAGAAGAGCAGTTTCTATAGCCACCGCCAAACGTGAATTGGGACATGAAATTTCGAAGCCACGCCATGTATCCAAACAGTCACTCCAATGAAGTTGTTGGCTTTGGTGGTGTTGTTTTCTAGCTTATGGTTGAGCTCATCTGAACCATGTGACTCTCTTTCTTGATTAAGTGAGAGATGATGATTTTTATGGTGTAAAAAGTAATCTCTATTAAAAGGGGGGTGTGATAGCAAGTTTAGTTTAATATTCCATTATAGTTTGTTTGTCCATTCCAACAAACCAAACAAAAGCTTAATTCAACCGGTTCTACTGCCACCTGTGGGTTAAAACACAACTTTTCCATGGTGGGAAAGCTTTCAAGTGTCCCATGGTAAATGCCACCAATAAGTCACTCATAAAAAATCAATCAGAATCATCAATCGATTATCAAAACAACGGCAAATCAAGAGAAACATATTCACATGTTGCAATTCTCAATCAATGAAATCAAACAAAGGCATAAAAAAAACTTCCTTCTTTCGATTCATATAAATAAATGCATAAACATGAACGAAAACCAATAAAAGGAATGAGGTCGTTGTTTAATCGACTCAAACAAAAATCGATAAACAAAAAATCCCCATTTAACAAAAATTAGGATTCACACGATGGAACAAAAAAAACCCAAAATCGGTGAACTCAATAAATCCCAATAAACCAAACATGAAGACCGCTCTGATACCACTTGTTAGAAATTTAGGTCAACAGATTTCATAAAACATGTTCAATCATTATGAATCAACAGCGGAAGCAATTAAAACATGGAACATGATTATCATCGGATCTACAACATGTTTGATTTATCAAGGATATTAATAATTTAAGGTATTAGGCATACCTGGTTAAGCTTTGATGGCAGCCCTCTCATCAACAATGATAACCAAAGAGAGGAGAAGATCTGAAACACACAATAGAGTTAGCGGCGGCTGATTTGGTTCTTCCTCAACCGGTACCTTTATGCCTCAAGTTCTCTTCAGATGGGGAGAAGAGAGAGTTTGTCGTGTACGGTGTATTGGAGACCATAACCTCTTTTATATTGGATGACCATTAGGGTTTCCCATTATTCCGTTAATGGGTCATCCAGACATCCACTCATATTGAGTCAATATCAATTAATTAATTATCTAAATAGAAATCTAATTAGTCTTATTACTTAATTTGATCACTAATCAATTAAGGCTCTAAATTGATAAATAACTAATATAATTATTATTACGATATTTGTCCATATAATGATATCAGAATATAATTAAATAATAAAATACTCCAACATGATATTCATAAACATGGTGGAACCGTTTTGGGGACATCATATGGAGGCCATGATACTTCGAAGATTGTTGACAACATTCAGGATCGAGGCATTAATCAGTTTTATATACTTGGAGGATTTGGAACTCAAAATGAAGCAGCTATGATTTTTGAGGAAATTAGAAGACGTGGCTTGAAAGTTGCAGTGGTCGGATTTGGAACTATTGACATGATATTCTTGTTATTGACAAGCCAATTGGTTTTGACACTGTTGTTGAAGAGGCACAAAGAGCTATTAATTCTGCCCATGTGGAAGTAGAGAGCGTTGAGAATGGTATTGGTGTTGTGAAGCTAATGGGACATTGTAGTGGATTTATAGCCATGTATGCACCTCTTTCCAGCCGAGATGTGGACTGTTGTTTGATTCCAGAGTCACCCTTTTACATTGAGGGACCAGGTGGACTATTGGAGTTCATTGAGAAAAGATTGAGAGAACAAGGACACATGGTTATAGTAATATCTGAAGGTGCAGGTCAGGAGCTAATTCCTTGTAATGACACATCTAATAAGAATAAGCCAGATGCTTCTCCTGATGACTTGGTTCAAGATGTCGGTATGTGGTTATCTTAGAAAATTAAGGCTCACTTTGAAAAAAGTAAAAAAATTATAAATCTGAAGTACATCGATCCTACCTACATGATTCGTGCTATTCCAAGTAATACATCTGGTACGTATGGTACAATTAACTTTAGAAGTAATGTCTATGTGCACTGCTATTATGTCAGTTTCTTGATAAACAAAGCCTCCACTATTGATCAATATTATGCATATTTTGTGAATGCATTTTTAAGCTTTATTAAAGGCTTATATAAAGTGGGACCAAGAAACGTTAGACTAAGGGTACACCTACCATTTGGTGTTCTGCATGTTGTTAAACCTTTACTTGGATTTCATGATAAGGGATATTGGTTATTCTCTCAAAAGAAAAGGGATTCGTTTACTGTGTTGGTTTCATTTATTCTTATACTTCAAGTACAAAATGGTCAGGCATCACTTAACAATGCTCTAACTTCTATAGAATTATCAAGTGAGTCTGCAATTGTTGGTACCTTGCTCAGTGGTTGCTTTGTCCATAAAAAGGGACCCTCACGGTTCAACCAATGGGATCCGGGTGGATGTTCTATTGTTCATTGAAGGAGTCAACATGCATGGGAAGCTCTTTATTAGAATGAGAACTCGGGGTCGAGTTCTTCAGAGGTGGAAGAGACTGATGTAGGAGGGTTTCCTTAGTATTTTATTATTTCGGCCCAATTTATTTATTCATCTATTTTGTTTTCTATTTTGGATTTTCGGCCCATTAGGGTTTTGTTATTTCCCTATTTAAGCTTAACAGTTGTAGCCTAAGAGACAACTTTTATTCATTCAATAATATTTTAGAGAGTTTTCTCAATTCTGGTTGATTCCGGAACCCTATTTTCACAAGTTTGTCACTTGCAAACTTGTTTCTTTTCAATCTAGGTTTAGCGCTTGCTAGCCTCCGCTTTTGATTGCATCAGTTTCAATGCCATAGCCTCTGCTATGTCTGAATCCAGCAAAACCAATCTCTTACAGCAGGTTGCAGCTGCAACAAGTTCATCTGAATCACGAATAACTGTGGACATTCCCCAACTCCTATCTTCCGCTGGACCTGCAGCATCAACGTTCAACTTAAACCATCATGTTGGTGGAGGAGACCAGTGTACTGTGTCAATAGGGGCTGGTATGCCGTCAATCTGAGTTTGCATGAGCAAAGCATTAGCATTGTGGAAACTATTAATGGAATTATTAGTGGTTTGCACTACCGTTACAACAGTTGGGCTTTTAAACCCATCAAAACAGATTTTGTTCCGGACCTTCCATATCTCATAGCATATTGACAGGACAAATTTAATCACTTGCTCAAGTTCATTCACAATCACGTGTTCCACCCATTCATTAAAGGAGCATCCATTAAAATTAGAGTTATTAAAGTTAATCCCAAGATGAGATGCAAACCAAACTCTTCTTGCCCAATCACAATCCTTGAAAAGGTGACTAATTGTTTAATTTTGTTGATCACAAAAAGTGCAGAGAGAAAGACAATTTATACCTTTGCTGAAGAGAGCATATTTAACCAGTAGTTTCTCATGTAAAATGTGCCACATCAGATGGACATGGCGTGATATGGTCTTGATATTCCACAGTTTAGACCAGACCCTTCTTACATTTGTAGCTTGAGCTTGATGAGAGCACACTACTTCATTTTTTCCTTTAAAAAGGTATAAGCTGATTTAACAGAAAATAAGCATTGTTTGTTAGCTCCCCACAATAATGTGTCATCGGGCTGGGTATTTGATAAGGGAATTTGAGCTACTTGAAGAGCTTCAAATGGGAGGAAAAGCTCATTGATAAGATTAGCATTCCATTCCCCAATATCAAAATTTATTAAATCAGAGACAAACTCAACATCAATATTTGGTTGTTTTGGAGACCATACCTTGTATCCGTGGTGAAACGGTAACCAATTATCTTCCCAAATTCGAATACATTTGCCATTCCCTACTCTCCAAAAAACTGCACAATTAATCACCTCATCTTGACCATGTACAATGCTCCTCCACGTATAACTTGGATTATAACCTACCGAGGCTCGTAGGAAGTCACCCCGAGGGAATTATCGTCCCTTCAAACATTTGGACAACAATAAATCTTCATTGTGACAAATCCGCTAACCTTGCTTAGACAACATAGCAAGATTAAATTCCTTAAATGTTCTGAATCCCATCCCTCCTTGCTTTTTTCCTTTACACAGGTGATCCCATTTCTAGTGAATTTTTCTTTCTCCTTGTTTTCTCCCCCGCCAAAAGTTACTAATCCTACTTTCCATATGAGCACATAAGCCATCCGGAAGTTTGAAACAACTCATCACATAAGTTGGTATAGCCTCAACAACCGCTTTAACCATCACCTCTCGAGCTGCATAAGACATATGATTCCCTTTCAAACCCTTTAGTTTCTTCCAAACTCTATCTTGGACAAAAGTGAATACCTGTTGTTTCGATCTCCCAACAAAAGTAGGAAGGCCGAGGTACTTTGAGTGACTCTCAACTCCCTTAATTTGCATCCATCCTTGGAACGAAATTTTTCTATCATCAGGAACATTTCGGCTGAATGAGATTTCTGATTTGTCCAAATTGATAATCTGGCCGGAAACTGATTGGTATATATCGAGAATTTTGTTCACCAATTGAGTATCTTGATAAGAATCTCTGCAAAAAATCATACTATCATCTGTGAAGAAAAGATGGCTTATACTAGGGGCTCGCCTAGATATTTGAAGGCCATGTATAAGACTCTCCTCCTGAGCTCTGAGTAGTAATCCTGAAAATACTTCAGCACAAATAAAAAATAAGTACGGTGATAAAGGATCTCCTTGGCGGAGGCCACACTGAGGTTGGAAAGTTTTGCAAGGACCTCCATTTAGTAACACCGATGAGATACAATTGAAAATTATTTGTTGCCACTTTTGGGAAAATCGCATGGAATTAAAAACAACTATAAAAAAATTTCATTCAATACGATCATATGCTTTCGACATATCTAACTTTAGGCCCACACACCCATGCTTCCCTTTCTTTTTTTTCCTCATGAAATGAAAAGATTCAAATGCTTATAAAGCATTATCTGTGATCAATCTACCCGGAACAAAAGCACTTTGAAATTGGCTAATAATATCTGGAAGAATTATTTTCAGCCTATTTGCTATTGTCTTTGTAATGATTTTGAAAATGACATTGCACAATGAAATAAGGCGAAAATCACTTGCCAGTTTGGGTTTTTTCTTTTTTGGGATCAAACAAATAAAAGTATGGTTTATAGTACTCGAGTCACCACCTCTATTGAGGATGTTAAGAGCAAATGAGGGGACATCCCTACCTACAATACTCCAAAATTGTTGGTAAAAAACGCTGGTATACCATCAGGTCCAATTGCAGCATGTGGCTTTAACTGCTTTGAAGCTGTAAAAACTTCTTCCTCTGTGAAGTCTGCATCTAAAATCCCCCTCATAGTCTCAGTAACTCTATTTTGCACCCACCACCACTGCCTCAGATATTCTTTTAGGACTACTTGTGGTAAAAAGATCTTGAAAAAAACTGGTGAAAACTCTAGCTATATCCTCTTCATCAGTAAATTTGTTTGAGAGTTTGGAGAATAGGAGAATGAGAGAATTTTTTTTTTAGAAAGGGGAAGGGAAAAGTTTTAGGGGGTGAGAAATATGGAGGAAAATGAAGAAATCTTTCAGTTTTTTTTTTTATTTTTTTTAAAGAATGATAAATTAATGTTTATGATTAATATATATTGAATTTGAAGAATTCATATAAACCCTCCAACAAAATTTATGAGTTCCTCCAAATAAAGAGGATTTTGTATTATGAAGAAAAATGAACCTCTAAAGCACTTCCTTTCCAATGTCTTCTATTTATTTTACTTGCTCATTTTTTTTTCAAAGTCCCCCTCTATTTTTCCTCGAAACTCGCAAACAAAGTCTTAATGATAAAAATGGAGAATCACTTGCTTAAACGTGAGTCTCAACACATATCAAATATTCTTGCGGACTTTTACTATGTCTTTGTACCAATTGATTTCTCAAAAAGTTGAATACTCCATGTGATTTAATTTTTTCTCAATAAATATATGTTATTTGTGAAATCTTTAACATGTGTTTAAGTCTTTATACACATATTAGTCTGACCCTTTATAATTTTGTAATTTTACAGTCCAAATTATTGGACCTCTACAATTCGAAGTATATCAAATTGTTGTTTCACTCAATAATTGTCTTGTTTGGAGTGGGATCAACATCATGAGTAATAATCTATGAAGCCCGAATACATAGTACGAGTGCGGGTACGATACGATACGGGTACGTGGATACGTGTAATTTTTAAAATTTAGGATACAATATGGCTAAGATACGTTAACAAAATATTTATATTAAAATTTATATGCATGTAAAATACTTGGAAAAAAAAAATAAGCATTGGTTACTCTTCAATACTATATAATCATAAAAGTCACAATTTACAAAAAATAATACATGTGATCAAAATAAAAAATGAGACTTTTTTCGTATAAATCATATTCTATTTTCATTCATATGTTAGGATATCAACAAATGCATCAATAAAAGAACTCAAAACAAAGTTTGTTTAATGTTGATCGATTGTATCTCCTCTCTCGTAGCTTTCATCCACCAAAAACATAATTTTTAATTGGTTAATTGAAAAACAATTATAGTGATTCATATCTTGAATTGAATCATATACATCTCAATTGAATTTTCACAACAGTCTCACTTTTTTACCCTTCATTTTTTTTCAAGATACGTCTTTGTGAAGTATCTAATAAGTATTTGTGTGTATCTGTTGAGTTTCTTATAAGTATCCGATAAAATATATATTTTAAATTAAAATAATTAATTCTGATATTCCGTAGGTACGTATCCGAGAGTATCCGCAGAGTATCGGTATCTGATACAGGTAGGTCTCCATTTTGGAGTGTCGGGCTTCTCAGCTAATAATTGATAACTGAACTCGAATGATATATATCTATTAGTAACATAGTCTACTAGCTATGGTATATTCGATTATTACTTTCCTTTACTCCTTTTAATCTTTGACCTGTATAGTAGGGTAATTTGAGTTTCATACATTTTTAAAAGATGTCAGTCCAAGACATCTGCCTCCGTTCACCAAGTAATTGATTAATTTATATAGTACATAATATTAAATATTCATAATAACCTTTCAGTTTAAGTAAAGAGTGATCAAACCCATGTCTCATATGTCTTTTTGATTAACATTAGGTCATAGAGCATATATTATTTATACTATTTTATTATATATATATATATATATATATATATATATATATATATATATATATATATATATATATATATATATATACTCCCTCCATAACTTTTATAAGCAAATTTGACCAATTCACATTTTTTAAGGAATGTGGTTTGTGTTATTTAATTTAAGTTAAATAACATATTTTGCCCTCATTAATTGTGGTGTACAGTAGTATATTTTCAAGGTGTTATTGTTAAACGTGTGTGCATTTAAAAAATTAAAATAAGGGTATTTCAGGTATATTATCATTAAATATGACAAAAAAAGTCAATTTTGCTTATAATTAGTTACAACTGAAATGGTTGAATTTTGATTATATTTTGTTATGGAGGGAGTATATAGGTACACGTGGTACTGTAAGAAAGAAAGCAAAGATGTTAGAGAAGAATCTAAACAACTTTTTTTTTCTTCCACTGGATTAAGCTTTGTTGGAAATCAGTGCAAAAACCATATGGATATATTGCTGTGTCACAAATTCAAATCACTGTGAATTTATTAGCTCGATCTCGATTCTCTACTGGATGTGGGCCATACAAGATAGGATCCTTTCTTTTTATTGAGAGAATTATATTTCATATCCAAAGACGAATCCATAAATTTTAAATAGTAAAGGCAATAAATACATAAATTTATAGTATTAACGAATTTTCTAAAGTAAAATAAAATAAATAATATTTGAATAAACAATCAGTTTTGTCATAATCTTTCTTTAAAAAGAAGTTAATGTAAGTTGGGTTTAAGAGACTTTCTCAAAGCTCTAAGATTATTAACAAAAGTACTTACATATCATCCATCAAAACGTTCCTCCGTTGACGGCGGAGTTGAACCCACACCTTGTGGTGTATGAGTTGACTCATTACCAACTAACTAAACCTTCGCTGGCAACTATCACCCTCTCTTCACTTTAATTTTTAAACAATAGAAATATAATGAGTAACACGTATAGTATATATAATGTTGGAAAATGCCTACAAAATTTCCCTTATATGTGAAGTCAAAATTGACACTAAGCAGAAGCAAAAACAAAGAGAATAGAGTAGTAAAGTCACACCAAGAACCTTTATGTAGAAAACTTTGTCAGTGTGAAATGGAAAAACCATGGGACATAGCCCAGTAAAATATCTTCACTATAGAAAAGTAGGATTAAAATCTTGATAGAAGAGGATATGTTTCAACTCTTACTAAATTATGATGGAAAAAAAACTCTCTTTCTCTCGAAGAGAATTTCTAGAACTCTATTTCTCAGTATCACTCTTGGATTGCAACTCTTAGATAGAATTATGAAACTCCCCACATTTCCTTTATTTATACGAGAAGAATGTTGCATAAACTCTTCAAGAGAGATAACGGGTAGTCAGTGCTTGAACTTACAAGAACTCTTGTAAATAACATCTTCACATTTTCTAAGTTTAAATGTATAGTCTCATGGTTCAAAGAAAGACTCCAAGACCTTGGAATTTCTATCTTCCTTTTCCATGTGTTGGAATCATTTTGATGTACTTGACCAAAGACCACCACCAATTAAGAGAGAATATCAACAAATTTAATCTTTACTATTAAAATGTTAGAGACTAAATTGAATTATTATCATACACATTTGAAACTAAAATGATAAATCTCATATAGTTCAGGAACTATTAAATATATTTTTATATGGTTTAAGGAACTATTTATTATGGAGATGGATCCAGTGCAAAGCTTGGAGTTTGTCTCTTGCGGTAGCAGCAACCGGTAGAGCTAGAGCTTTGAGGCCTTTCCATAGGCGTGAGTTCACTGATTGGTGCAAGATTCATAACTTCTGCACAAATCAATTTAAGCATCAAGCAAAATAAATTTTCAAGCTGCGGGTTTGAAGGGATAAAAAGAGGATTACTTTGGATAAAAGCAATAAAGAAGTGGAAGGGATGAAGGGTTTTTGGAGTGGATGACTTTGAAAGGTTTTTTTTTTCGTAATACAAAATTCTCACAAAATGGTGAACTAAAAAATGTATTGTAGAAGGGTTTTCGAGGGTTTAGATAATTTCTTCAAATTCAATCTAAATTGGTATAAAACTATTAAAATTAAAAATATATTAATAATAAACATTTATTTATCATTCTCTACAAAATTACCATTTCAAAAAATATGAAAGATTTATCTATTTTTCCCTATTTCTATCCCCCAAACTCTTTTCCTCTCCTTTCATCCCAACTCGCAAATAGAGCCTCAAAGTTTGTACCTTGAGGTAGCCGCTGCTTTGTTTTGTTTCATAAACCAATTTCTTTCCAGAAACTTATGGTATGAGGGCGTTGGAAAAACAAATGCCGAGAGCTTTCAATCACTTGAACGCAAACACCACTTAAATGAGATGATTTCATAATTTCGATGGATTTATGGGGTAGGAAGACTGAGTACCTAGTAGAATCCTCTTTCACTGATCATAAAAAATGACCCATCAAATGAATAGTGAACCCCTCACTCTAAGAGGCCTTAATATTTTTTTGTCTTGTTAACGAATGCCCCCGAACACTATTTAAAGATTCAAAAATAAGAAATTATTCTATTAAAATACCAAATATTTCAATTTCTAATACATTGGTTATACAAATTTTCATAAAAAAATTATCATTTAAAAGCCTTAAAAAGTACCTCAGGGATACTCGTTAGCATTTTTTTATCAATGGAAAAACAAAACATAAAGCAAGAAACAAAGTTATGTGGAATTGAATCTCCACAACATAAACTAAACAAATACTATAGAATGGAGAAAGACATGTATAGACTATCATTAAATTATGAAAAACTGAACCATCCACTATTAAGGGTCGCACATATGAGAACAAGGTTTATGCTATGATGTTATACTGAAATAGATCGGAACATATCTGTCGATACGTAGCGAGTGGGATATATCTTTCAATCCATCAAATCCTAACTCTTGATAGTTATATAAAGGGTTGTTCTAGAATTTTAAGGAGGTGTGTGAGCAAGTAAGGGGGCTGAAGAGAAATTTCTCAACTTGTTGGTTTATGGTCAAAATAATTTATGGACTTCAATTGTTGGGCTCTTGGCAATGTTAGGAATTTATAAAAGCTATTACTTTTTCCACTCTATGAGGTTCTCTCATGCCCTATTTTTTTTTAAATGCCCCTTGGATTATATAATCTGGAACCAGTTTCAATTATATAATCCAAACAATTTCGATATATATATATATATATATATATATATATATATATATATATATATATATATAGGGGGCATATCAAGTGAGAATGATATTTTTATGTGAGAATGGTAGGAATGATTTTCAGCCTTTAGATTAAAAACTAATGGTTGAGATTTAAAGTTGTATTAAAACAATGGCGTGCCTCTTCTTCTTCTTCACTCACGCGCACCTCTTTCCATTTCCCCTTTCTTACTGTATGATGACAACCCTTGTCTTCATCCTCCTCTCTTGGTTTTAACCATGGACACTTATATTTGGTATAATAATTCCATCATTATGTGAAGATTAAGGAATATAATCGGTGGCTGTGGCTACTATCGTCGACATGAATCTTGTGCCAATCAATTTCAAAATTACAATTATAGTAATAAATTTGTTCAATTCCAGAAAATAATTTGAGCAAACAAATTACATCACGAGTTCCCCATTATACCCACTACACATAAAGTATATCTGATGGATTTGGATGGCGATTTCAACTTTCCATTTATTTAGAGACAAAAGAGAAAAAACATAGAAGTAAAATATCTGCAAAATAAAAGGTTTTGTTTGTAGCTATCTAGAAGAAGATTAATAGATCTGTGATTGAATTCGATTTGTTAAAAAGGGTTTCGTTTGTAGCTATCTTGAAGAAGAAAAGAGATGCGCGTGAGGGAAGAAGAAGAAGAGGCACATGGTTGTTTTAATAGAGCATTTAAATCTCAGCCATTTGTTTTCAATCCAAAGGCTGAAAATCATTCCTACCATTCTCACATAAAAATATCATTCTCACTTGATATGCCCCCTATATATATATATATATATATATATATATATATATATATATATATATATATATATATATATATATATGCAAGAACAAAAACTTCCTCCATTTTTACAGTTTCACTTTTCACTTTCACTCTCTTCTTTTCCCAAAATCCGAAAATCAACAAATTGGTCGAATCTTGGAGTTTTTTTGCTCAAAATCATCACATTTCAAGCTTTATCAAACACCAAACTGAATGTTATGTTTCATTCCCTCTGCATGCAAGCCTTTGAGTTTGATTTTTTTTTCTGAGCACTGAAGCAGTTCAGATTTTAAAATTGAAACTGGATTGTTGAAGTTTCAATTTTATAATCCGAACTGTACCAGTATGAAGATTTTTTTACTTTTGTGTATTTCTGTTGATAGTACTTAACCCTTTTATGCATGTTACAGGTATGGAACAACCTGTTGAGCGCACCAGGGGTCAAAGAGCAGTGATGCATGCTTCTGTTAGGAGGGAGCGTATGGAGAGGTTGCAAGCGGAGGGGGGAGAGCCCATGCGTGGCAGGGGCAGGGGCAGGGGAAGGGCACGCCGTTTCGGTGCTGATGGCGAGGGAACCTCCCAGAGGAACTATGCTAAGCCACAGTACGAGCCTCAAATAGAGATGGAGGAGCAGGTGGAGGGTGACCAGGAGGTGGAGGTGGACGATGATGAGCAGGAGGACCGTGTGCCAAAGCCAGAGCCAGAGAAGCTTGAGGACTATCCTGGTGGCCCACACGACTTGACGGTGCTGACGAAGTACCATGTTCACGTGGCCAAGATGGCGGATGATGAAGTGGTAAGACACTACACATTTTAGCTTAATTCATTTGGTTGAATTAAAGATTAAATGGCTTAAGGAGTTAAAGATTCAATGTTCAAATTTTAGCAAAAGAAAAAAATACTAACATAACAATTAACATAATGACATTCTCATTAAAAAAAATTGACCAAATTGATTAATAAGTACCATTAAAATGGATGGAAAAAAAATCTTTTATACTCTTCCATGTACTTTAGGAAGCAAAATATTGATAGGAAGGAAAGACGGGCATTAAAAGATGAAACAAAAGATCAAGTGACCAAAATCAACCATATGTTTTTTCTTACTACTCCCTCCGGGACATAGTAATAGTAACCAATTTTGTCTTGAACAAAAATTTCCCTATTCCGTCTCTTTTGGATCATTGATAATTTCCAACTTTCTAACTTTAGAATAACACATTTCTTTTCTCAAACAATCAATTTCACTCTCACTATCACCACCTTCTTCATAATTAATTAACAAAATCAAATCATCTATGGCACTTCCAAACAAGTCACGTAACAGCAGAAGATCCTCATCAACAACATCTTACACATCAACTATAACAACATTAGTCTTTATTACACTATGTGTCTTAGGTGTATGGATGCTAACATCAAACTCTGTTGTTTCACCTAAAACACGTTCAGCTGTTGACAACTCTGCTTCCACCACCAATGATTTTTCTTCCAATGATGATCAAATTGATCAAACCAACAAGAACAACGACGACAATAACAACAACAATAATAATTCAGATGATTCAACATCCGAAAGCACCGCCAACAACAACAATAACTCAGATGAATCAACATCTGAAAGCACAACCAACAACAACAATAACTCAGATGAATCAGCATCTGAAACCACGAACAACAATGATAACAACAACAAGAACTCAGATGATTCAGCATTAGAAACTACAAACAACGACAAAAACTCGGATGGATCAACATCTGAAACCAACACAAAGAGCAAAGATCAAAAGGATACTACTACTACTACTGTGTATGGAGACAATCCTGGTAATCTACCGGATGATGCCATCAAAAGTGATGTTGCTAATACCAACAACAATGACCAACCAAAACAATATCATAAAAGTTCATTTTCTCAAAAACAGAAACAAAAAAATTCAAACGATGATCAGAAAAATACTGTTTCTGAGAAAGATGAACAAAATACTCAAATGTCTGAAGGAAACAACAACAAAGATGTTGTAGAAGGTGAAAACCAAAATGCAAAGGGTGATCAACAACAAGATGGTCAAAGTTTTGACACCAATGATCAAGGGTCTAAGAATAATGAAGATGGAGTGAATGAAAAACTAAAAGATGACAAAGGCGAAAACAAGATCATGGAAAAAGAACAAAAGAAAATGTCCAAAGAAGAACCAAAAGAACCAGAAAATGAGAGTCAGGAGGAAGTAGTACAGAAGACGAAACCAGAGAAGAAGAAGAGGAGGAAATCGTCGAAGAAGGAATCGAAGAAACAATGGTCGACACAAGCAGATGAATCTAGAGGTGAAAAAGAGAGACAAAACATCAATGAATCGGGTAGTAGTACCAGTAGTGTTGTTGATCAAGAAGTGCAAGATTTGAAGTGGAGTATCTGCAATGTAACAGCTGGTGCTGATTATATTCCATGTTTGGACAATGAAAAGTATCTAAAGACTTCACATAGAAAACACTATGAACATAGAGAGAGGCATTGTCCTGAGGATGCACCAACTTGCCTTGTATTACTTCCTAAAGGATACAAAACACATGTTCCATGGCCTGGTAGTAGAGATAAGGTTCTAATATATATTTCCCTTTTATATGACACTTCTTTTCTTAAAGTTAGTTTATAAACAACTTAACTCCGTGCTTATGACATAAATGTTTATCATATAATAAGTGTCTATGTATAAGCTATTTCTATAACAAAGGATAAAATAAAGTAACACTTAGAATTCCACATAAGGTTGAAACTCGCATGGCAGTGAAAAGATCATGAGTAACAGTTCTGTAGCATAGTCCCGTGGTCAAGTTTGAACTCGGTGGAGGAGCCAGACTATTACAAAAAACGCTTTTTTTATTGTAACAATTCGACTCTTCCTTCGTATTCAAACTTGATAACATGTCTGAGAACCTATAAACTGTTTTCATTAGCTATAATGGGAAGCTAATGAAAAGAAGTTGAAAAGACATATTATAAATTGTTTTCATAAGCTCTCTTAAATAGAATAGCAAGTGTTTATATTAACAAATAAACTCAAATAAATCCATTCAAACACGACTTAATTAATAAATGTGCACATGAGTTTCTCAAAACTAAAAACTTTACTCTGCGTTTCAACAGATATGGTACCACAATGTACCACACATTAAGCTAGCTGAGGTGAAGGGACATCAAAATTGGGTCAAGTTGATGGGTGAGTTTTTGACATTCCCTGGTGGTGGCACTCAGTTCATTCATGGTGCTCTCCATTATATTGATTTTCTTCAAAAGGTAATAATTATTTTTCTTAAATAGACCAAATGTTATAGATACTACACAATAATCCAATGAACTTTGATTAGTTGGTTAGGCAACACTGATCTTGTGGGAAAGAATCATTGTTTGACCCCCGTAAAACACATCCTTGAGAAGGGACGAAGTGCTTTAAAATTTGACCTAGCAACTGAACGGAGATTACTCCCATAGTTAGTGAAATTAAAGCTTATGAGGATACTATGTAGAGCCACTCTAGTGTCAAATGCCCTAATTACGGTGGTTTTCTACCCCCCAAAAAAATATACTATATAGTAGTTAGTACTTGGTACTTAATATTTCTATGGTCTACTAACATCTAACTAATTAGGATTTTTATACAACTTATAGAGTATGTAATGTACAATGTTAATCTTATATAGAGTATGTAATGTACAAATTTACAATGTTAATCTTAATTTCATGTTGGTATAATATAAGTGTAGAACTTTTAGAAAAAATTAATATTAGTGTACAATTTCACACATGATTTTTGAAAAGAATGGTTGTTTCACAGGCTCAGCCAGATATTGGATGGGGGAAGCATACAAGGGTTATATTGGACGTTGGTTGTGGTGTAGGTAGTTTTGGAGGTTACCTATTTGAAAGAGATGTTATTGCTATGTCTTTTGCCCCAAAAGATGAGCATGAAGCACAAGTTCAGTTTGCACTTGAGAGAGGAATACCAGCCATATCTGCTGTCATGGGTACTCAAAGGTTGCAATTCCCAAGCCGTGTCTTCGACCTTATACATTGTGCGCGATGTCGAGTACCTTGGCACGAAGATGGTTGATCTCACTACATCTCTTTTTCCTTGCCTTATTATTTCTTGTTCTAGTTTGCATTGATCATGTATAATTAGAAATGTGTTACTCTTTTTATAGGTGGTTTGTTGCTTTTGGAATTGAACCGGGTTCTTAGACCAGGAGGGTTTTTTGTATGGTCTGCCACTCCTGTGTACCAAACGTTAGAGGAAGATGTGGAGATATGGAAGCGTAAGATATATATAATATATAATCATATACACATCTCATCTTTGTTATGTAGTAACGCATAATGATAACTTGGAATTTTTATACCTGGTTATATTTTGCTATTCTCTTTCAGAAATGGCCGCGTTAACCAAGTCCATGTGTTGGGATCTTGTGACTATAAAAAATGATACTCTGAATCAGGTTGGTGCTGCCTTCTTCCGTAAAACAACTTCCAATGAATGTTATGAGCAGAGAGACCAAAGCCAGCCTCCAATGTGCAAAGATGATGATGATCCAAATAATGCTTGGTAAACTCAATTGTTGGAATCTTTTAGGTGCATGGATAGAAGTAGCTCATGAAATGGTTTTGAATTACATTTACATAACAATCCTTAATATTGCAAAAAATGAAGGATACGTACGATTGATGTGGCCTAAAGTGTAGAACTAATTTAAAACCATGAAAACAAGAGAGAAGTACATTGTAACAATTTTTTTCATTTTTATCTATCAAATATATTATAGGTATGTACCTTTACAAGCTTGCTTGCATAAGTTGCCCGCTGACAACACTGAGAGAGGAGCTAAATGGCCTGATGCTTGGCCTCAAAGACTACAAAAAGCACCATACTGGTTAAACGATGAACAGGGTGAAAAACCATCTTCTAAAGATTTTGCAGCTGATGGTAAACGTTGGAAATACAATGTTGTAGATGAGCTTAGCAACATGGGTGTTGGTTTGTCAGATGTGAGAAATGTCATGGACATGAGAGCTACCTATGGAGGGTAAGCATTCATTTGGGACTACAACTATTATATGTTTTAAATTACTTCTAGTATTAGTCCTAATAAGGGTGATCATGAAGGGTTATTATCAAAATCATGTTATATGTGTAGATTTGCAGCAGCTTTGAAGGATCTTCCTCTTTGGGTATTCAATGTGGTGAATGTGGATGCTGCAGATACACTGCCTATCATCTATGAGAGAGGTCTTATTGGAATATACCATGATTGGTGTGAATCCTTCAGTACATATCCACGAACTTATGATCTACTGCATGCTGATCATCTTTTCTCAAATCTAAAGACTAGGTATAAATGAAAGTATTGCTTTATATTTCATACTATTTTCTAAAGACTAGGTATAAATGAAAGTACTGCTTTATATTTTCATACTATTTTTCAAGAGGCTTAAGAAATTACACAATGTTGATTTTGTTTACATTATTATATTGTTTTGGCTTTTCAGGTGCCAACTTGTTCCTGTTATAGCAGAGGTTGATAGAATACTTAGACCAGGGGGTCATTTGGTTGTCCGTGATGAAACTAGTGTCATTGATGAAGTGGAGAAGTTGGTAAAATCTCTGAATTGGGAAATAACCTCCAAAACCTCCAAAAACCAAGAGGGGTCGCTCTGTGCAAAGAAAGGATACTGGCGACCCAACTCTTAATGTTCAATCTAAGGTGATTATTTTCAATCAAGCAGCAGTGACATTGACATTGGTTTCAATACGTTATAGTCCATTCATGGCAGAATAGTTGTCCTGAAAACACGATACCCTTCTATTGATGCATCATTCAAGTACGCCAGAGTAGATGCTGTTGTAATACATGTTAAGGAAGTAACAGATTTTGTAATTTGTCGATTTAAAATGTTGTCCAATTATTCTGTTGGATCATTCAGAACAAAAAATTCACCAGAAGAGGCTTGAGTCACTTTCTGACATTAGTTCCACTTGAAAACTATGTAGTAGACTTCTTATCGTGCCAAATGGTGCAATGAAAAAAAATGAGAGAAATATTTGGTACCTTCAAATACTGTTGAGTTCCCGAACCCCAAGAACTAAATAAATTCTAAGGAACTAAAAACTCAATCATCTATATATAAGCATTTATATAAAGGGCATCCACTTGAGCTATATGTATTGAGCCATGGAAAATAGTATCCAATGCTATATAACAAAATGCACAGGGTTTAGAAATCAGAAACAATACATCATCATTCATCGTTCTTACATAAACAAAAAAACTTCGAAACCTTTCTGTAAATGAACAATAAACTCATCATACTTAATTTCATTGAGAACGTTTTATAAGTTAAAAAAGTTGTAGTATTCCTATATAACATATTCAATATTATATGCAGAAGGAAATGAACTGTAGGAGTTCCCGAACCCCAAGAACTATATAAGAGTTCTAAGGAACTAAAAACTCGATCATTTATATAAGCATTGACAAGGGTATCCACTTAACTCATATGTATTGAGCCAGGGAAAGAAGTATGTAATGCTAATACAAAATGCTAATGGCTTAGATATTGACAAACCCGGTAACAACATCATTCCTATCTTCCTTAAAAAAAAAACATCATTCATCCTATTCCTACCTATACAAGCATAAGCTTAAAAGGCTCCATTTGAAACCATAATTAAAAACATTTATAAGTTACAATTTACTCCAAACTGTATTAGTATTACAGTTACAATATCGAACATAATGGGTGAAAGAATTGTGAGAGTTCCCGAACCTCAATATATGAGTTCTAAGGAACTAAAAACTCCTAATCATTTAAACAAACATTGAAAGAGGTATTCATTTGACCTATATAGAAAAGTAGCAATGCCAAAATGATTCCTACCTGCAAAAGCATAAAATTGCTAGTACTATTTTATATGAAGAACCATGCACTTATTTAATTAAGAAAGTTCTATTATAAGTTAAAAGTTAATCCAAAGAGCAGTATAGTATATGGATTTTGAACAATAGTGGGTAAAAGAATTGTAGGAGTTCCCGAACCCCAAGAACTATAAAAGTTCTAAGGAACTAAAAACTCCTAATCATTTATATAAGCATTGACAGAGGCATCCACTAGACCCATATGTATTGAGTCATGGATTAATCAAGTAAGCAATGCTAAATCCGTTCCTACTTCCAAAAACAAAAACTTCCACAGAATTATTAAACGAAGAACCATAAACTTATTCAATTAAGAACATTTAATAAGTTAATCCAAACAGTATTAGTAAATTGATATATTCAACAATAATGGGATATAGAATTGTAGGAGTTCCCGAACCCCAAGAACTATAAATGAGTTCTAGGGAACTAAAAACTCCTCATAATTCATAATAAGCATTGAGAGAGAAATCCACTAAACCCATATGTATTGAGCCAGGGATCAATCAAGTAAAGCAATGCTAAAACAAAATGCTCAAAAGTTGTTGCACGAACACTTCTGATCGAAGGCGTGTCCCAGTGTTTGACGAGACGACACGACACTTTTGATTACATTGAAGATTGAAGCACAGACACCAGCCATTTTATCAGTCTCGAATTGTCCATGTCAGTGTAATGTGCTTCAATCAAAACTCAAAAACCCATTTTCATCCCATAATTCATCTTGATGCTTCCAACGATTAAAAACATCACACATATGATATCATAAAAGCAGTGTATACACATGATTATAGCAATTATTAAACAAACTCATTTTCATGCTTTTTTCCTCTAAAAAAAATCTAATCCATTGCAGCATTAGAAATTATCAAATAATCAATCAATATACATTCATAAGAATGAATTCATGGTAATGTTGACTACAAAAAAAAAAAAACATGAGATAGTACTACAAGAAACCCTTGGAAATTAGGGTTTGGATTTGGGATTAGAATCTAGATCTTTATAAAGCTTATTATATTCTTCAAGCTCATCATAATAAACATCCCAAACACATCTGACGCATCCGCTACCACAACAATCACCGGGATCTGGTTTCTCCGGCGGAGGAGGAATCTCCTTCTTGTCGGCGGTGGAATTAGGTTTGGGTTGGATCGGGTGTGGCGCGGGTGTATTATCGGTTCGTGTGGGTTCAGCCATACGATAGGGTTGGAGAAAGAAACAGGGTGAGGTGCGTTGAATGCGAGGGCTTGTGTTGGTGGTGATGATGTTGAGAGGGAATAGTTTTTGTGTGAAATCGGAGGTTCCTGCTCTCATGCTGAATATCGCCGCCACCAACTCTATATCCTTTTATGCAACCCTAATTTCATTTTCCTTCTTTCTTTTTTCTTGTTACTATTTACTTATTTTATTTATATGATAAAAATACTACTATTTCAAATTCAAAACTTTTACAAAATTGTATGTTACGTATTTTGAAATTATCGATGAATGGGGCCTCAAAATAAATACTCCACTCTTTTTTAATTGTCATTTTTGCATAATTTTTTTGTTTTTAATTAAATATTATTTTCAAAGTTTAATATAACATTAAATGTTTTTTTATATTGTCCTTAATAATTTATTACACAAAGAGAAATATATGAAATATGATATTAAATAATTAAGGCTATTATAAGAAAAATATAAACGGTTGGATCAAACGTAATAAAATACATTTATTGTCTTGATTTATATAAAATGTCAAAACATACAATTAAAAAGGAAAGGAGGTGAATAATTTAAATGTTGCGTCCTCGGACTGCTAATGCATCATATCCATTCCTCCAAAGAAATATAATATTCCACCTTAAAATAATTAATGTTCAACTAAAAGATACACAATTGACAACATGTATCATCTAAATTTTCGATGCTTATGGAATATCTCATCTAGAAGTAGTAATTAATAATTCTTTGAAGGTTACCAAGTCAAATTTTGGTCTGAACTAAGCTTTGACATTTATCAACAACCTCTTTGATTTAGTGTATATTTTTTCTTTCCTTTGATCATCTCCTAGCTCCATATTTTTGTACGATACAGAACAATTTATTAGGCACCATGTTCATGAGTGAAGTGAATCACCAAAGAATCAAAACGAACGGAATAAATATACATGTAGCAGAACAAGGAACAGGACCACTAGTTCTACTCCTTCATGGTTTCCCAGAAATATGGTATTCTTGGCGCCACCAACTCAACTACTTGGCCCAAAATGATTATCATGCTGTTGCACCTGATCTAAGAGGATATGGTGACTCTGATTCTCCTATCGACCCCAATTCATACACTCTTCACCACATCGTAGGTGACCTTATTGGTCTTCTTGATCATTTTGGTGAACAAAAGGTATGTATGTCAAAACCAAATCTCTTGAGCCTCCAGGTTTTTTCATGTTGTAGATAGACCTCCAAATTCATGTCCAACGTGACATTTTCATGATGCACCAAGACCTCTTAGTCAACTTTATTGATTATTGCAAGACCATATGTTTGAGTCAATAACACCAAGACATTAAGTTTACATCTATCGTTTTAGGTCTTAATTTAGGCTTGATCAACATCATATTTTACTGTGTAGATATTTATTGAAATATAATTGTACACAATTGGTCCTTAAACTATCCTTTTTCCTAAATTCCTAATTTATTCTCTCTATCCCTTTTGAATGAAGGCATATGTAGTAGGATCTGACTGGGGAGCAAACATTGGATGGCACCTAAGTCTATTTAGGCCTGATAGAGTGAAGGGGTTTGTTGCTCTAGGTGTTCCTTACTTTCCAAGATCTCCAACAGATAAAACTGTTGAAACTATAAGAAAAGTATACGGAGACGGAGCTCATGTTTGCCAATTTCAGGTAGATTACCCTTTAATGGCTTGATAAAGTTAAAGATCAAAGAACTATACTTGAGACTAATTTTCATTGAAATTGTGCGGTTGGCAGGAACCAGGTCGTGCAGAGAGAGCTTTTGCAAGATATGATTGTTTGACAGTGATGAAGAAGTTTTTGCTGATTACATGGACACATTTTATAATAGCTCCTCCTGGCATGGAGATTGTAGATTTCTTGCCAACTCCTTCGGTTTTGCCGTCGTGGATAACCGAGGAAGAACTCATGGTTTTTGCAGACAAATTCCAAGAGTCTGGTTTCACTGGTGCATTCAATTACTATCGCGCAATGGACCTGTAAGTACCATTTTTCCTAATGTTTTTTTTGTTTAGTTTTTATACAACAATCCATTTATTCACCCTCAATGGTTACAGAAGCTGGGAGCTTCTAGCACCGTGGCAAGGATCAAAGATAACAGTTCCAACTAAGTTTATTGCTGGAGACAAAGATGTTGGTTTTCAAAATGGGGGTACAAAAGATTTTGTGGAAGGTGATATTTTCAAGAGTCTTGTTCCTAACCTTGAAGTGGTTATACTAGATGGTCACCACTATATACATCAAGAGAAAGCTCAACAAGTTTCGGAGGAAATCCTTTCCTTCATCCGTAAATTATCTCTAGATTAGGGAATCTTCAACAATTTTTGTTTGAGACAAGTATTGTCCACCCCTCTGTCTAGCTTATGGCACAGATGCGATTTTTCTTATTAAATGTAATAATTTATGTGTTGTTTTTACTATTAACAAATCATGTTGTGATTTATTAAACTAAGGGTGTGACTAACAACTGGTGCTACTTTTGTGAATTTTTCACATCTGCTACAAACATAATAACAACTGGTGCACCAAATGACCGACCCTTACAAAAGTAAGAGCAAGCACGATGTGAAAAATTCATTAACCAACAAGGACAAGTGAACCTCACAAGAAAGGGTGTGACTAACAGCGCAGACACCTGTGAAACACTGACTCTCCAAAACAGTTATCATACCAATGTTAGGCACATGTCATATTGGATACTTGTAGCCTAGACACATTGCAATGACGCTTAAATTTCAGTGGAAAACCACGTTTATTTGATAAAAAGATAACATTTTATAACGACAAATGCTGACTTGTGAAACAATGATATCTTTATCATCATAATTTACAATTTCTATTTTTATGTTGACATTATATTAACTTCACATCATGTATCCTTCATATCTTGTAGATTTTATAATTGGTCATATCACAATCAATGACAGTCTTAAGATCTTAGTTCCAGTTTCTCTTTAATCTTCACTTATACCAAAATTGGTTATATACCTGGAAGTGTTCTAGCCCTTGTTTGGATATGTCAATTATCAGATAAGCGCTTCTGTAAGAGCTATTTCTATAGCAAAAGATAAAATAATGCGTAGTTGACAAAGAAAGAAAGAAAGAAAGAAAACGCGAACCTCTTTGCGAGTAATGGTGAAAATGGAGTGAGCGGTGTTGTTGTATTTGGGAACTTGAGAGAAGAATCGACTTTCATTATCTGCGAAATCAAGCAATGCTTAAAAAAAAAGTTTGAATACTAGAAAGTAAAATGGGTTATATGAAAAAGAGAGAGAAAATGAACCTTGAAGCCTAGTTTGGACAACATCGAGGGGATACTGAGCAGGGAAGCCTCCAGCCAGAGTTCCAGCGGCCATTGCTTTCTTCAATAGCAACTGATCGCGTTTGGGCAGTTCAGCTGACATGTGGGAATATGTTGAGTTTCAAAAAGACAAAAATTGAGCGTCGTTATTCAAAGGAAAAAACAAAGAACGCAAATGTGAAGCCAATCAACTCTGGTTTTGTACTCTCACTCTCTGGTCATTCAAATGTATTTTTTTCTCTATTTTTATGTCAGCTGCACCCTTCAGATTGTTGAATAAGTTCGTATTTAAATATTTATGAATTTTTAAGCATAAAAATATAAAAAATTATATTTAATTCGTCTGTTGTTAAATTAAAAGCCCATCCTCGAAATCCATCTTTGAAACAGTCAAGGTTTGATGATAGAGTGTAATTCATCTGCTGACACATGTTGAATATTGTCATGCTTTTGACATTTTTCGCAACCTCTAGCAAATTTCAAACAGTCTTTAGCCATTGTAGGCCAGAATACGTTTTATCTTTTCAAAACCTGGTTCATTTGAACGCCAGCTTGATGTGCACCACAAACCCCTTTATGGATTTCAGCTAAAGCTACATAAGCATCTTCTTCACCCAAGCATCTTGCTAACTTTCCATCAAACAGTTGTTTGTACAATTCGTCATCAATTATGGTGTAAAGCAAAGCTATGTACTTCAAATTCTTACTATGATTTGAAGTAGTTTTTTTTTCAGATATTTGACAATTTCTAGCCTGTAATCCCCTTGTTCCCAACCTTGAAGTGGTTATACTAGATGGCCACCATTATATACATCAAAAGAAAGCTCAACAAGTTTCAGAGGAAATCCTTTCCTTCATCCCTAAGTTATCTTTGGATTAAGGAATCTTCAGCAGTTTAACACTTTCAGTTTATAAGTATTGTCAACCCTTTGTCTAGTTTGTGGCACAGAAACATATATATTTCTTATCAAGACAAAACTTATATGCAATATTTTATGTGTTGCTTTTACTATTGACAAATCACATGACAAGTGAATTTTTTACATTTAAGACATAGTGTGGGCTGTTGAAGGATGAGAAATGAATGTTTGTCTATTAAATTACTAAGATTCAAAGCCGCTTGTCATACTGTGATTTAGAAACAACAAAAACAGCACCTAAAACTAAAACACTTCACATAAGTTTGGTCCTACTTTTTTTTTTATTTTATTATTAGAGTGATATTTGCAAAGTTTACAAGTAACTGATTTTTCATCAGCTTTACCATCTTGGTTTCCATTACAAACTAATGTCACTGGAGTTCAGCAGCAACTTGAATCATAGTTTCATGGCAAACAGTCAACCGCATGTAAATTGTCAAGATTTATTTCATTTTTTCATTTATATTATGAATTTAATATTGCCAGAAAAGGGTCCTAAATAAAAATAGTCTTATTCATTTTATGTTGGCATAAATGAAATACTGTTACTAAGTACTAGTATTCGCGATTAAGATTCAGCGAGAATAACATATTTAATTATTTGTCATACAAAGGTTAAAAAAAAGAAATATGTACTATATCAAAGATTGGAAAGGTACGGAAATTTCGCCCATATAATATAACGTAAATTCAGGTCGTATATGACAAATGTGAGGAAAATATCAGATTTCAAAAATGTACAGAAATTTCGTTGATCAAATTTAGACTATCCAATCTAGGACATGAAAAAGATGGAACATGTGGCAAGAATGCTATCATGTTCAAAAATTGCATCCACATCGTGACAAATTCTTAAGTACCATTATGGCATTGGTCCTAAGAAATTGGTGACAAATTCTTACATTGACACAAACCTAAATAAAATTTGTTTGGACACATATAGATGATAAAATTTAAAAGTGAATCGATATTAAGTGATGTGATTAAGGGGGGTGTATTAAATTAAGATTCTACGAGATTTTAAAAGACTTTTTTATCATGAAAAAGTCTTGTGGTATTCAATCAAGACTCTTTGCAACTTAAAAAAAGTCTTTTGATATTCAATCAAGACTCTTTGTCATTTAAAAAAAGTCTTGTGGTATTCAATCAAAACTCTTTATCACTTAAAAAAAGTCTTGTGGTATTCAAAATCATTCAAATTTCGAAGGATTGTTTAATAAATTGGATTTTGATGGATTTGGTGGGATTTTCTAGTGAAATTTTAGCATGAAAAAGTCTTTTATGAAAACATGAGATTTCTTAAGATTGTTTTTCTTTAAAGATTTTATTATTTCTCTCCTCCCTTCTCTCTCACTCTCTCTTCCTCTCTCCATGTCTCTCACACTTTCTCTCTTCCCCTTTCTCTCTCTCTCTCTTCCCTCCTCTCTCTCCTCCCTTCTCTCTCCCTCTCTCTCTCTTCCTCTCTTCCTCTCTTCCCCTCTCTCTCTATCTATCTATATCTCACTCTCTCATAAAATCTTTTAAAATCTATAAAATCATTTGAAATCTTTAAAATCTTATGAGTTAAATTCATTGAAATCTAAATTGTAAATCTCAATAGTCTTTTAAAATCATCAAAGTCATTAAAATCCTGCAAAGTCTTTTAAAATCCTTAAGACTTTTTTAAACAAAAATTGTCCTTTAAAATCTTAATCCAATACACCCCCTAAATTATTTCTCTTTTAAATTTTACCATTTATGTATGTGTCCAAATACTTTTGATTTAGGATTGTCTTCAACTAAGTTTTTCTTGAAATTGGTGTACCAGCAGAGCTATTCGAGTCACGAAGACCAAATCTATTGTGTTTATACACACATAATGCGGTAATTCTTTTAATACTTAAAAAATCGATTTAACATTTTAGAGAAATGTGTCTCATTTTGTGTGTCTACGCACTATAGATTTCTTGTAACTGTACAAGATTATCGCATACCGGCAAATGTCCAATGCAATACTTAGTAGGTTTAACAATAAAAAAATTAAGGCCCGGTTGTTACAGCTTCTTTTAAAATAGATTTTTCCAATGTAACATCATTTTCTATAATTTTTTAACATATTTTTAAAAAAAAAAAACTTCAAATAAAAAATTCGTTTGAATAACTTATCTTCAAATGTCATTCTAAATATTTCATCACTTTATTATAAATTTTTTTGGATAATAAGCTTTTAAAAAATCTCTAAAACAAAAAGATTTTCATAAAAATCATTTTTTAAAAATGTATTTTTGAAAAAATATGTGATTTTTAAAAACTTCTAACAATGAATATTTAATTTATTGAATGTCAAAATCTCATTTTTAAGTTATAATAATAATAATAATGAGTGGGGGAGCTAAGAAAAAACACAAACCTCTTTGCGAGTAATGGAGAAAATGGCGTGAGCGGTATTGTTGTATTTGGAAAATTGAGAGAATAGTCTACCATCGTGAACTGTGAGATCAAATAAATACTCACTGAATAGTGGAAAGTAAAATGACTTATGTGAAAGAGAGAGAGAAGGAACCTTGAAGCCTAGTTTGGACAACATCAAGAGGATACTTGAAGGCAAGTATGGCGAATCCGGTGGCTAAGCTGGCAACGGGGTACTCCCATTGCAACTGATTATGATTGGGCGGTTTGGTTGACATGAGGAGAGAGAGAGAGAGATAGAGAGAGAGAGAGAGAGAGAGAGAGAGAGAGTTTGAAAGTTGAGAAGTGAAAGAAAAATGGAGAACGCGAATCCAAATCTGCTTTTGTACTTCTCTCACTCTCCTCACTCTCACGTCATGTCGCTATCACTTAACACTTTCATTTAAGAATAACTGCTCTTGTCACGGGGACCCTTTCTCTCTTCACTCTCTCAACCTTAACGAGAGAAACTTGGAAGTTTGGATGCTTGCTTGCTTTGGTCTTGGCTGGTCACATTATCGGCGTATGTTTGGTTTTGCAATGACAATATTTGATTTTGAATGAATTGATTATGTAAAATTGATTCTAACTAAGAGATCAGAGTTGAAGCTAAAGTGATTTGTGTCTAAATGCATTCATGTGAATTGAACAATAAATTTGTGTATTAAAATCAATTCTTGAATCAAAAGGTACAAATGTTAGCTTTAAGTGCAATCGATTCTGAAAGCATAATCAATTCTACTCAAAAACAACTAAACATGTCAAAATCTGTTATACACATCAAGAATCAATTTTAGCCCTTTTAGAAGAGAAGCAAACATACATTGAGTCTTGCGTAAGAAAAATTGTTTAAAATTTAAATGGTTAAAATTAATTTTAGTATTTGTTCGTAAGATTCATCTCAACTGATAAATTTATATTTCTACGCTTGACACTTCCATCCGAATTTGAATCTGAAAACTCGTAAATGTGAATCTTATGTGAATATGAAAACTTGTGTGAAATTTGAAATAGCAAGATTGTGAGATACAATGAAAAAACCTATTTTAACAATGATGGAGGAGTTGAGATTTTACTTGACCAGGTAGAGTGTGAGGCTAGTTTGTGTATTAAAAGACGTTGTGATGATATATGGAATGCTCACAGCTTCATTAAAGATCACAATTATGAGTTTTTTCCTTCATTATATGCACATTGTTTTCATTCTCATAGGAGTCAATAAAGCGCAAAAGCAGTAATATTGAACCTAGGTCCTTGTTTGAAGGTAAAGTGTGAGGCTAGATTGCGCATTAAAAATAAATGTGTTGATAAATGAATTGTTCACAGCTTAATTAAAGATCACAATTATGATTTCTTTTCAACACATTATTGTCCTTATCATATAGAAACCAATAATGCCTAAAAGTATTATTTTAAAACTTTGCAGCATATTTGAGTGAGAACAACCAAAATGTGCCCTAGATTGCCATATTATCCAAACAACATGGAGGGTAGGAAAAGATTGGTTGTTGAAGAAAGACTTCATAAATTATTGAGATAAAGATCACCATTTGACTTTAGAATCAGGAGATGCAAATGCTTTGTTAAAGTGTTTTATGCTTATGCAAAAAAAAAAAAAAAAAAAAAAAACTATGCAATTGATTTGGATGATGATGATCATGTGAAAATGTATTTTGGATGGATGCAAAAGGCAGACATAATTATCAAGATTTTGAAGATGCAATTTCATTTGATATAAGATATATCACTTATAAGTAAAAAAAAATGGCATTAGCTACTTTTACTGGTGTAATAATCACTTTCGGTCAAGGTTGCTTGGTTGTGCATTACTAGCCTATGAAACCTCAAATACTTTGGTATGATTGGTGAAAATATGGCTTACAGTAATGAGTTGAAAACCTCCAAATGCAATAAAACAAATCAAGTGGTTGTTAGAGAGATATTTTCAAATATTGTGACTAATTTAGTCTTTGGCATAGCACTTGGGTGTCATTGGGGCGTCAATGTCATGTGAAATTGACCAACCATAATGTCACAAGTGGCTTTCTTCTCTCTCTCACAAGGATTTTTTGTTTTTTTGTACACTTGTGACATTGTGGTTGGTCAATGTCACATGACATTGACACCCCAATGTCACCCAAGTGTTATCCTATATTTAAAAGGGTTAAATATGTTTTTGGTCTCTATAAATATGTCAATTTTTTGTTTTAGTCCCTCTAAAAAATTTATTCAACTTTTAGTCCCCCACAAGTTTTTCATCTTCACTTTTGGTCCCTCCTTTAAAGTAAACTCATATGTAAAATTCATATTTTTGAGTAAAATTTTTTAGAAAATTATAATATTACAAGAATCTCTCCCAAAAAAAATTAGAATTTTTTAACAAAACATGAATTAAATATGAATTTTTATATTTTGCGGTTAAAAATTCATATTTAATTTATGTTTTGTTAAAAAAAATCTAATTTTTTAGGAAGAAATTTTTACAATATTCTACGTATTTCTGCGCATTTTTATTAAAAAAAACAAAAATTGACTTAAAAATAGGGACCAAAAGTAGTGATTATGTAACATCCCGCATAAGACTTAAATATTTATCAGTGATGGGACGATGTATCAGAGATATTTTAAGTAAAGGGTAATTTGGTAAATGCCGCTCAAGGGCCTTATAAAAGGGCCAAGACCCATTTCTTCCTTCATTTTTCCTTCCCATTCTCTCTCAAGAAAATCAGAATTTCTCTCCCTTCTCTTTGCTCTTCCTCATGCCCTCACTCTCTCTTTCCCTAATCATCCTTTTCCTCCACTTTTCCTCAAGAATCCACAAGCAATCACAAATTTTGGGGAACTTTGAGTCAAGAGAAGCTAAGTGAACCAAGAAAGGAAGGAAGAAATCAAAGCTAGGGTTTGAGGAGAAGCTTGGCAAAGATCAAATCAAGTTATTCATGTGAGTTCCTTAATTTAGATCCCACCTTGGGTGATTTTTGGGTGAAAATCCTTTATTTTGAAAAGTTAACAATTTGTGCCCTAAATCATTAATGCATGCTAAATCCCTGTTAATACATGAATTAAGTCATCAATTTGTAGTTTAAAATCATTCCTAAAGCTGTTAGGAAGCTTGGGTAAGTTTGGATAAGTCAAAATGGAGGAAAAATCACATTTTGAGCATTTTCTGTACTGTCATGCTCGCCACAGCGAACTGGAGCTCGCTGCAGCGAGCACAGCGTTTTTAGGTTCTGGACCAACTCGCCATGGCGAGATATAGCTCGCTGGGTGAGTTATGACAGCTCCCTCCTGAGCTGTTGCGCTTCGTACATCAAGCTGTGCGCGCGTTAGGCGAGGCGTTTTGCAACCGTTTTATATGAAAACCCTAATTTCTAAGAAAATACCATTTTGACATATCCGAAAGGTCTTCAACAGATAAAGAATAAGTGAACAAGGATTCGGCAATGCATTAGAGGTACGAGCCCAAAGGATAGATGAGCACGGAAGTTATCGCAATTGAGATAATAAATCCCTTAAGTACGACATATGACAACGATATGTCTAGAACCTATAATAGGTTAGCAAAAATAAGAATGTATTCAAATAGGCGTACAAAGGTTCAAGGGATGTTTTCAACATTCAAGGATCAAAAATGGTTCAGATAAGACTAAGATAAGTCGTGCTTTCTGTTGTTCACGCCAGAGGGACACGTAAGGTTCACGCATCAGGTTAGAAACCTTAACTAGGTATACTTATACATATCAGAACGTGCCTCGGTTGTTCACGCCAGTGGAACACCGAGGGTTCACATAGTAGTTCAGATAATTTAAATATATCAGTCAGACGTGTTTTCTGTTGTTCACGTCAGTGGGACACGGGAAGTTCACACAACAGTTCAGAACTAATTAATTAAAAGTTAAATTGTGTCTCCAGTGTTCTCGCTAGTTAGAGCACGGGGGTTCTGGATACAGCTGAAACGGTGTAGTTACCATCCGCGAGGATAGCCGCACAAAAACAAGTTAATTAAAAGTAAGTCGTGATTCTTAGGCTCCCTGTTAGTAGTGGAGTCGAGGTTCCCCGTTAGTAGTGGACATGCATTGTTTCTATGTAAGTCCTGCACGACGACAAGAGGAGTCCGGTGTTAGCCTCAGATAGGAATTTTCACCGGTATGAGGGAGATGTACTCCGGGGTTACTCCACTCGGATACACTCCGTAAAATGAACCAGGATAATAATTGTTTGTTACACGCTAACTCTCTAACATAATAACAGAAAGATGATTATAATACAATGAGACTATGTTAGTTATCAGATGGTGATCCTAGTTTCCCCTTGATCACTAAGTTATCCGATAGTAATCTAGATTTTCCCGATTACTCAGTAAAGTAAACAAGAACTTGTATAAACCCAAATGGGTTGAGATTAGAATATGGTAATCGTAGGTTTCCCCGAGGTTGCCATACTGCCTAGGATAGGTGGAGTTCACTGAGACATTATGTCTCATCCCAATCCATTTGTTTCAGTTTCAGGTAAGAAGCGGTTCGTGATGGAGTTATCAGGAAGAAGCTGAGTGGAGTGCAAATGCTCGTCATGTACCAGTTCAGGATTTCCTCAGTATTTATGTATACATGTACATGTAGTGGTACCATATCAGTTGTATGAAACGAGCAGAATTGTATTCATTCAGTAGTATGTTATTAGTATTGAAAATTTTAATGTATCCAGTATCAAGTTTTAATACGCATGCTAAATATTCTAGATAAATTTAGTATGGGTGTTACAATTGGTATCAGAGCAGGTCGATTCAGATCGTGCCTTAGGTCATTACAAATTCAATAGACGTAGTGGGACTGTTGGGTTTCAGATGTTGTTCTAAATGTCGCATCTAGTTGAGTCTGATCAACTCAAACTAGTATATGACAGTTAGGACAAATGTCTGAGAGCTGAATGGGACCGTGGAGGAATGAAGCGTATGAAGAGCGAAGATTAAGATGTCAGATGTTTAAGACGAAAATTGGCGAAAAAGTATTTAGTGTCAAATGGTGGCCATCAAACTGTAAAGTAACGGAGCCTGTTAATGGCAGAGTTTCAGGAATATTGGAGATATTTAAGAACGAGGTGAAGTACCTCAACATCGTTGAACGCGTCGTTGGGCGATGTCTCGTCTGTGGAAAACATAAGAAGTAAGGAATTATGGAATACTCCAAGGAATGATTTGGAACCTTAACGGGAACCGTAATTGAGAAGTGGAAGTGAGGTGTAGACTAAAGTAATAATTCCGGGTACAGAGTTAACGAATTGCAGTACCAGACCCAGAAGCTCGGAATAAGGAATTATCGGTCGATTATCGGAACCTCTAGAATCCCCGCAAAGATAGAGCATGTAAGAACCAAAGGACCCACACGCTTGAACCGGATAAGATTGTAATATCCAAACAGTTATGAGAATTAATTATGGATTAAGTGAATTATTTGGATAGATGAAGCTAACCCCTCAAATGTGGTCATTGGGCGTGAAGCGCAAGCAAGTTGAACCCTGTCAGATCAGCCACATCTCCCGAACCTTGAGTGTCTGATTTATGAATTAAGAAGAGAAGATGGTATGCAACCTAAGAACCAAGATGGATGAGTAAGTAGTAGTGATAAGACCTGTTGCGTATCGAAGCGTGATTCAGATGTGTTCTTATTGGCAAGAAGATTGGAAAATAAGATGAGCTCAACTGGAATTTTACACAATGGAAAGTGAATGAGACCACAGAAATGGCGATAGATGAGATGTAAATTTTTCAGCAAAATCGGGAAATGGAGATTGAATAATAAGTTGTTGGAATTTAATGAACTGATGGATGAACAATATCGAACTCCTATAATTGGATGTAGAAGGTAAGTTTAAGATAACACAGGACTATAGTAGACCAGTATTTTGAGGATGAATCGGAATTTTAGCCGAGAATTATTTTGAGGCTTTATCATCTGGAAGATCGTTGCTAGTACGAAAAGTTAAGATTGTGGTTAATGTCAAGGAGTTTTATGGCTTCAATTGATGGGTTTCCTTACGCAATCATTCCGGAAAACCGAAAGTGAGCACCTTATGTTGGTATGCTTCGAAGGTGGTAATGTACAGACATTGGATTGTTTAAAACCATATGAAGAAGACAATAGTCGAGAAAACCTATGGAAATTACTTAGCATAAAGGGTGAATCATTCAGATAATAAGATCAGATTTCGAATTGTGAAAGAAGTAACGAGTTACTCGGAGAAAGCAACTGTAAATGGAGTCGAGAGAGAGTAAGACGAATAAGAAATTAATTAGGAGAACACATAAAGAAGTGTACCACCTACTGAAGAAAATGAATATGTGATGTTACAGTGCTGAGATTTAAGATCAGTTAGTCGTGTACTTTAAGAGTAACCTAAAGGACATGATAGAGTTATGGAAACCAAAGTTGTCTCGGAAAAGATTATGAGTATGAAATCCTTACGGATAAGAATCGAATGAATGGAAATGAGACTCGAGCCATCGGTGGGATCAGTATACAAAAGATGCGAATCTGGAGGAGTATTCAAGAAAATATTTTGCGAGAGCAAGTATATTGTTTACGTCTAAAGGAAAAACACAAAGCCAGGAGATGATCAGTTAGTAAGGTAAGTAGTATTTTGAAGCCTTACACAGTATGAAGTTAACCCTTGTTATTAGTATGTCAGCTTCGAAGGACGATTACAACACTTGGGTAAGCACCTAGTCGAAATCACAAGTGAAGCAACGAGCTGTAAGATGGTTCTATTATGATAACTACGAAGTTATAAAGGAGTAAGATTGGTCAAGGGATTTTATAGGGTAGTAGTGGTGTATTACTCCTATCCCCAAAGCGAGTTGTTAGAATCAGAGTTGCGCAGCGGAGAAGTAATCCAAGAATGAGTTAAAGAACAACTCGAAGCTGAAGCTTTGGGAACAAGAATGCTTGTGAAGCCCTTGCCAGATAAAATGCAGAATAGGTATTCAGTGCTCAGTTCTCATAACACGGAATAACAGTAAGCAGTGACGACTTGAACATACCATAAGTTCTAACGGGAAATCTTAAAGGTTAAGCTGGGGGATACCTCAAACCTCGAAACTCATGAGTAATGGAAATTGAAGTAGCTAGGAATATGTGGTAAGAATATGGAAGATTTTTCCTGCCATGTTAAGTCTAAAGCGATTGAAGTCACCGCTGGTACAGTAATCTAGCTATTCAGCTCAGTAACTTCAAGGGGGCTTGAAGAGTAAGTTTAGCCAAGAGAGAATTATGCATGAGGCAACAACAGTAAAGGTTGCACTTGCAAGATGATATTTTGGACTTGAAGCACCGATCAAGAATGACAAAGGTAGTGGCATGTGAGTTTATTTCACATTGTACCCACGTTATGTAAACATGTCTCATGTACCAGATTATGTTTAGTATTATGTACTCGTCAGTCAGTACTCATACTACTCAGATAGTTGTGTATCATATTTTTTAGTTATGTGACATGTATCAGTAACCGTTGTATACGGTCATTAATGTTTAAGTGAGAAGGTACTAATCAGATCAGGGTTGTTGATACCGAACACGTTCAGCTGGAGAGTTCGAAAATCTTGAACTCGATGTTCACATGTAGGAAAAGAACTTTGTTGCGCAGATTAGAAATCACTCGTAGTCTACAGTATGGGGCTACGTAAGTTCAGGTTACGAATAAAAGAATTAAGAGATTGATGGGATTAAGTGTTCCACTATAGTAGTGGTCAGAACAGAGTTTTCTTTTCGAAAACAAGGTGTATCTTTTGAACGACATAAGCTAAGTTCTAGAAGAGATCCATGAGGCCAGTTCTACTCACCCCGATGCGATTTGGATGCGCCTTGAATGATGCAAGATTGTCAGAATCCTAGTAAGGAAGAAGAATTCCTAAGTCATTAAGATACGCGTTGTCGTCTACTAGTTAGGGCGGAGCGCGAGTAGCCTATAAGATTTCTCAAGCCCTTAAGCATTCCGCAGTGGGAGTGGAAGCAATGATTATGGTTGTGATAAGTAGTACACCAGGATGTCAGAAAGAAAGGAGCAGGTACTAGAAGTGATGCCTCCTTCTTGTATTTGGGTAGTGGAGGTAGTTGCAGTAGTCTTTACTTCTGTTGAGAGTACCCAATACAGATGCTTTTCAGTGTAGGGGTGATTCTATATGAAAAATGATGTAATTATATGTGTAAAACGTCGTCATACGAGGCGAAAGACAAAGATAAGAATTCATTGGAATTAGTTGTAGTGCAATAGACCTCTCAAAGAGTGAGAATATTTGAGGAAAATAAGATCGACCTAAAGTTGTCAGGGAAGGAGTATGCGGACAATGAAGGAAACTTATAAAATTCAGTAAAAGTATCTGAGGCTTAATAACCTTAAGTTGGGTTTGCAAGAAGTGTGTGAACAAGGGACATAGTCAAGGGAGTCGGATATATTGGTTCACACAACCACACGTCCTACTATGTAAGAATTATGTAATGTACATCAAGCCTTTCAGTTAAGGAAGAGATTGTCGAATATTTTCGACTTATAGAGTTGGAAACCATGGCTATAGAATAGTTTTAACCAGCCAGCTTAATCGAGGTGTATGAATAATCTACATGTCAGACCCTAGAGTAGCCATGGAATCCCGATAAGCAAGATGAATGGGAGAATCGGCTAGTAGAGAAAGAAGTATGAAGAATCTATCCGTACATGACCTCAAGGGAATTCTAAATTTCGAGTACGAAATTTCTATAAGGGGGGTAAGGTGTAACATCCCGCTTAAGACTTAGATATTTATCAGTGATGGGACGATGTATCAAAGATATTTTAAGTAAAGGGCAATTTGGTAAATGTCGCTCAAGGGCCTTATAAAATGGCCAAGACTCATTTCTTCCTTCATTTTTCCTTCCCATTCTCTCTCTAGAAAATCAGAATTTCTCTCCCTTCTCTCTACTCTTCCTCACGCCCTCACTCTCTCTTTCCCTAATCATCCTTTTTCTCCACTTTTCCTCAAGAATCCACAAGCAATCACAAATTTTGGGGAAATTTGAGTCAAGAGAAGCTAAGTGAACCAAGAAAGTAAGGAAGAAATCAAAGCTAGGGTTAGAGGAGAAGCTTGGCAAAGATCAAATCAAGTTATTCAGGTGTGTTCCTTAGTTTAGATCCCACCTTGGGTGAGTTTTGGGTGAAAATCCTTTATTTTGAAAAGTTAACAGTTTGTGCCCTAATTCCTTAATGCATGTTAAATCCTTGTTAATCCATGAATTAACTCATCAATTTGTAGTTTAAAATCATTCCTAAGCTGTTGGGAGGCTTGGGTAAGTTTGGATAAGTCAAAATGGAGGAAAAATCACGTTTTGAGCATTTTCTGTACTGTCATGCTCGCCACAGTGAGCTGGAGCTCGCTGCAGCGAGCACAGCGTTTTTAGGTTTTGGACCAACTCGCCATGGCGAGATATAGCTCACTGGGTGAGTTATGACAGCTCCCTCCTGAGTTGTTGTGCTTCGTACAGCGCGTTGTGCGCGCGTTAGGCGAGGCATTTTGCAACCGTTTTATATGAAAATCCTAATTTCTAAGAAAATACCATTTTGACATATCCGAAAGGTCTTCAACAGATAAAGAATAAGTGACAAGGATTCGGCAATGCATTAGAGGTACGAGCGCAAAGGTTAGATGAGCAGGGAAGTTATCGCAATTGAGATAATAAATCCCTTAAGTATGACATATGACAACGATATATGTAGAACCTATAATAGGTTAGCAAGAATAAGAATTTATTCAAATAGGCGTACGAAGGTACAAGGGATGTTTTCAACATTCAAGGATCAAAAATGGTTCAGATAAGACTAAGCTAAGTCGTGCTTTCTGTTGTTCACACCAGAGGGACACTGAAGGTTCACGCATCAGGTTAGAAACCTTAACTAGGTATACTTATACATATCAGAACGTGCCTCGGCTGTTCGCGCCAGTGGGACACCGAGGGTTCACGTAGTAGTTCAGATAATTAAAATATATCAGTCAGACGTGTTTTCCATTGTTCACGTCAGTGGGACACGGGAAGTTCACGTAACAGATCAGAACTAATTAATTAAAAGTTAAATTGTGTCTCCAGTGTTCTCGCTAGTTAGAGCACGGGGGTTCTGGATACAGCTGAAACGATGTAGTTACCATCCGCGAGGATAGCTGCACAAAAACAAGTTAATTAAAAGTAAGTCGTGATTCTCAGGCTCCCCGTTAGTAGTGGAGTCGAGGTTCTCCGTTAGGTGTGGACATACATTGTTTCTATGTAAGTCCTGCACGGCGACAAGAGGAGTCTGGTGTTAGCCTCAGATAGGAATTTTCACCGGTATGAGGGAGATGTACTCCGGGGTTACTCCACTCGGATACACTCTGTAAAATGAACCAAGATAATAATTGTTTGTTACACGCTAACTCTCTAACATAATAACAGAAAGATGATTATAATACAATGAGACTATGTTAGTTATCAGATGGTGATCCTAGTTTCCCCTTGATCACTAAGTTATCAGATAGTAATCTAGATTTCCCCGATTACTCAGTAAAGTAAACAAGAACTTGTATAAACCCAAATGGGTTGAGATTAGAATATGGCAATCGTAGGTTTCCCCGAGGTTGTCATACAACCTAGGATAGGTGGAGCTCACTGAGACATTATGTCTCATCCCAATCCATTTGTTTCAGTTTCAGGTAAGAAGCGGTTCGTGATGGAGTTATCAGGAGGAAGCTGAGTGGAGTGCAAATGCTCGTCATGTACCAGTTCAAGATTTCGTCATTATTTATGTATACTTGTACATGTAGTGGTACCATATCAGTTGTATGAAACGAGCAGAATTGTATTCATTCAGTAGTATCTTATTAGTATTGAAAAATTTTAATGTATCCAGTATCAAGTTTTAATACGCATACTAAATATTTTAGATAAATTTAGTTTGGGTGTTACAGATTAAAATCTTTATAGGGACTAAAAGTTGAAGGAAAATTTTAGAGGAACTAAAAAAAATTGATATATTTATAGAGACCAAAAACATATTTAACCCTATTTAAAAAAAAGGTGCTTAGTCATGTATTGAGAGAAATAAACGATGGCTTCACAAGATATCTCAACTCTCAACTCTCAACTCATTCATTTATAAATCTTGGTCAAAACATTAATTAGAAGATAAATGACGAGAAATAGTGGAAAATTCCAACTAGAAAAGGATGAGTGGATTGGATCTTTATATGAAGAATGTGAGCATTGGGTTCATGTTTACACGAATGATATTTTTTGTGAAATGTCAACAACTCAAATATGTGTATGTAAGAAAACTACATTAAAAGAATTTGTTGAAAAAAAATAGGTGTTTTGCATTGTAATGAAAAGGTAGGAAAAACAAGTTGGTTTTAATACATGGCAAAGCAATCTGTTCTTAAAACTCTTTCACATTTCGAAAGGAAAATGTAGAGTATTTACACACTTGACTTAATCTTCAATAAATTACAAGTTTAAGTTTTGGAAATGTCTAGACTTGATATTTTTAAAGTGAATAAAGATAGTCAGATTCCAGTAAAAAAAAAAATATTCAGATTACCACGTTTAAAATCATAGACTTTCAAAGAATGAAAAGTTTGTGATAGAATGGAATGCATCAAAAGAGAAATTATCCTGCTCTTTGGTGTCTTTGATGTCCCACCACACTATATATTGAGATGGCCAAAGATGTTGATGTGAGTAGTGCGAGATCTCAAAACAATCTTAGAGTGTGTTTGGATGAGGGAATGTTTTAAGATAATGTAATTTTTTGAGGGAATTCAAATACTTTGAGGTGAATTTCATTGTTTGGATAATAATTTGAAGAATTTTCAAAATGATAGAAATTTATGAAATATTTTGTTCAAGTTAAATTTAGATAATTTCAAATAACACCTAAAAGTTAAGAATTTCAAATTTCTTCATTGTTATAATTTTTCAAATTTTGTATTTTGGTCCTTAAATTTTCCAAAATTTTCAAATAGACCCCAATAAATTTTTAAAAAATTGAAAATTGACCCCTCAATTCTTCAAATTATAATTTTTGAAAAATTAAGGGGTCAAATATGTGTGCTTGAATTTTACAAAATTAGTAATTTCATAACGCATTAATCAAAATACTCTATCAATTTTAACCTTTAAAACAATGGTATGATATGTTAATTTAATTAAGAAGTGGTGGAAATCAGATCAGATCACTATCACCTCTTTATGGGCGAAATTGACAATCATAGTATTCTTGATTAAATCTTTAGGTTACTTTCTAAAACATTTTTCTTGAAGAATTATCGTTTTATGGCTTAATTTATGCTGGATCAGTGTCATCTCTTATCATATAAATATTTTATTGCCAAAAAAAATATTTACACCATAAGATATGACGCTAATCTAACACAAGTTAAGATATAATATAGGCCAAATACCTCATGGAGTCTTTAAGTTTTACGTTTTCTCCATATCAGTCATTTAAGTTTCTATAGTTTCATATTGATCCTTTAAGTTGCACAATGTTTGCACCGTAATCAATTTCCATCCAACTCTGTTAAAGATGCTTGTGTGGCAGTTAAACGATGACGTGGCGACTCCAAATCATTAAAAAAATAAATTATTATTTAATTTTTATTAAATAAATTAACAAAAACCTCCAAACCCAGATCTTCATAGCTATATTCTTATCTTCATCTTAACATTCATATCTTCATCTCCTTCAACAACAAAAAAATACACAAAACACCCATTAAAATTATATCTAAGTTTCATATTCTAACCCAATTTAATTTTGTAATTTTCAACTTAATCAGAGTTTTTCAGTTGTGATTTTTGTTATGAATATTAATTTGGAATTTTCTAAGTTTCTCTTATGAGGAAGATGGTATGAACGAGGATGATGAAGATGACGATGTTGATGATGAGAATGTTGAAGATGTAGAGGTTGAAAAACTTGAAGAACATGGATAGTGATTAAGAAAAAATTGAGAATTGAAATCTGGTGGTGAGTTTGAAGTTGATGATGATATTTACGTGGAGATAGATATGAAGATGATGAGTTTGTTTGGGTTGAAGATGAAGATAAGGGGATGATGATGATTTTTCCTTCTAATTTTGAGTTTTTTTGTAAAATAAAAAATAATTAATAAATTACTTTTTGCTGACGTGGACGTGATGTGGATGTGCCACATCAGTGTTTAACCACCATGTAAGCCCTATTTAACATAATTGGATGGAAAATGACAACGTTGTAAACGTTGTGCAACATAAAGGACCAATTTGAAACTAAGAAAACTTAAAGGATCGATCTGGGAAAAACGTAAAACTTAAAGGACTCTCGAAGGTATTTGACCTATAATATAACAGTTTTATTGGAAGAAATAAAAAAGGAATTAGCTTCATAGTGATCTATGAACAAACAAAGAATCTTTATTATGAGATATGATTGAATAACTATGCTTAAGATGAGTCATGAAGTTATGTTTTTCAACTAATTATGAGATATGATTGAATAACTATGCATAAGATGAGTCATGAAGTTATGATTTTCAACTAAATTCCAACTAAGATGATTGTTGGAAACAAATATGTCAGTTTTTAAAATGGGGTTACAGGAGATTTTGTGGAAGGTGAATATGTGATATTTTAAGAGTTTTTCTCCCCCACCTTGATGTGGTTGTACCAGATGTCCACCACTTTATACATTAGAGAAAACTCAACAAGTTTTGGAGGAAATTTTATCCTTCATCCGTAAATTATTTCTGCATTAAAGAATCTTCAACAATTTTAGTATTTTTTTCACCTTTAAATTTTTTTCATATAATACATGCAATCTATAAGTATAGTTAACCTCTGTCTAGTTTGTGACACAAGCACAATTATTGTTTCTCAAAAGTCAAGTCAAAACTTATATGTGATGTTTTATTTGTTGTTTGTAGTATTGACAAATCATGACATGACAAATATTTTCTTTGCATGTATCGTAGTTAAAACATAGTGGGGAAGATACTTAAGAGAGAGTCGGATGTTTGTCTTCTAAATAAGGGTTAGTCTATCCTATACAGTATTGTATACGTTAAGACAACTAAAAATGATAATTTTTCATTAAAAGCAACAACTATTTATTACAAAATTATATATTTAATATATTGTGCACAAGTTTCAAGATAAACTTATTTCTTTTAATTTCTTAAATTATGCAAGTTTGCAAAAGATAGAGAAACTTAGTCACACAAAAAACATTGTTCTAAATCCACCGCTGCTTTGATTTATTACAACAAAATAATGTCACTCCATACCAGTAAGACTGTGTTTGGATTGATGGAGAGTGGTGGAATGGAATGGAATGAAATGAGATATAACATGATTCCATTATTTGGTTTTGTAAAAAAGGAATGGAATGGAATGGAATGGAATGGAGTGGGATGGTATCCATTCCATCTAATACCACACATTAAGCCAATTTTCCATTCCTCCCAATTTGGGGTGTATCCAACGGAACGGAACACATCAATAAACAATTACAATTTTGCCCCTACTTTTATTATTACATCAGCTGCCTTGTTTTTTTTGTCTCTTCACTGTTTCTTCTTCTTCTTCTTCTTCAGTTTCTTATTCCTCGTTCCCTTTTACTATCTTCTCTGTTACTTCTTTTTATTAATATTCATTTAATCAATAAAGTATTATTTTTGAATTCCATTCATCTTTTTCATACATGTTTGTTTTACTCCAATAGAGAAATCGATAGGCAAATATTTTTGTTTACAGGTGCAATTTGACATTACGTTAAAGAAGTGCAATTGTGTAGTTCTATGCACACTGGACAATTATTTTCAATTCTAACTCATCAGTGTTATATACATTTTTTTGTTGTTTATGGTTACTATGAAATAAAGGGTAAAATTGGAATAAAAAAGTTATAACTCGTTCCGTTCCGTCCACTTTCCAAACAATGAAGTGGGAAATTCGTTGCATTCCATCATAAAATTTCCAAACAATGAAATGAAATTTTTCTTCCATTTCGTTTCGTTCCATTCCGCTTCATTCCATTCCGCTCCGTTAATTTCAAGTTATCCAAACAGAGCATAAAGGAGTGTTAAGTATGAGGTCCAGAACTGATCTCTAGAAACTAACATGACTACTAAAAAGGTCAGCATTGCACTAACTTGTATAACAGTTTCTTCCCAGTCAATTGCATGTAAATTTTCAAGATTTACTTCATTTTTACATTTACATTATGAATTTAATATTTCCAGAAAAAGGTCCTCGATGAAAATTGTCCTCTTATTCAATTTATGTTCTCACATAAAATAAATACTGTTACTAAGTATTCACGTTAAGGATTCAAAGGAAATGAAATATTTCTCCTATAAAGGTTTAAATGACGTACGAACTTCAGCCCATATAAGGTAACTTCAGGTCCTGTAAGACATGTGATGATGATTCAGATAACAAAAAGGTAAAGAAATTTCGTTGATAAAATTATAAGTATCCACATTATTGGATCACATAGTATGTAGCAACCCATCGTTAAAAAGTGATGGGAAAAATTATTGATTATTCAATGCTATAAATATCAAATCAGAGGAGACTAACACCAACAAAGAGAAAGAAAGAATAATCATGAATTAAAAGGAAAATAATCAGTCATTCCCTCTAGCCAGTTTAAGTAATTTTAGAACATTTTCATAAACAATAAATGTTATTGAAGAAGCAGGAACATTTTTCAAGAGGTTTGGCGTGATTCCCTTGTAAAAACCTCGGACACCTTCAAATCTGCAAGAACAGAACATAATCAATTATACACAAAAGATTGGGTCAATTTGAAACTAGAGCATATCATATATGGATTATTGATGTAGGAGGGTTTTCATAATATTTTTAATATTTCAGTTTGTTATTTTTTTGTTTTATTTCAGTTTGTTATTTTTTTTGTTTTATTTCAGTTTGTTATTTTTCGGCCCATTAGGGTTTTGTTATTTCCCTATTTAACATTAACAGTTGTAGCCTAAGAGACAACTTTTATTCATTCAATAATATTTTAGAGAGTTTTCTCAATTTCTGGTGGATTCCGGAACCCTATTTTCACAAGTTTGTCGCTTGCAAACTTGTTTCTTTTCAATCTAGGTTTAGCGCTTGCTAGCTTACGCTTCCGACTACGTTATTTGGTATCAGAGCAGGTTTCTCCTGTTCTTTTCCTAACGTGATCAGCCATGGGAGATCAATTTGTTACGAGGAGAGAATTTGACGGTTTAGCCGCGATGATCAAAGCTCTATCAGATCAGATGGCGGTGTTGACAGCTAAAGTGGATGACTTCGTCAACAAAAACAATCCGAACAGGAGATGTGGACCAACCAGGGTTCCACATGGTAGAACTAATCAAATTCTTGAGAATTTGAGTTTTTCAAAGGTGAAGGAGACTGATCGACTTGATACTTTGGATCTTGGTAATGGAGGAATTGAGGAGGAAGATCCATTGTTGCATCACCATCAAGCTGCTATGGACTCGGTATGCAGAAGGATTGGTGTGACAGATAAATGCAAAAAGTAAAGCTTTCAAAATCAAGTTCTTCGGAAAGGGTGCGAGAGAATCGGTTTAAAAGTCGAGTCGGTTGCAGTGAATGCTTCAGAAGATCATTATTGCGGTTCGTGTTGTTATGGTTGTAGAACCGGAGATAAAAAGGGTAATGACTCAACTTGGTTGGTTGATACTGTCGAAAACGGCGCAGTTATCCTCACTGAATGTAGAGCTGAGAAATTCATAATAGAAGATGGGAAGAATGGAACAAAGAGAAAGAATTGCTCAGGAGTGATTGCTGCAACAAGTTGGAGGAGTAAGATTACAAAGAAACTCCAAACAGAATCCAAAGTAACTATTTCATCACGTGGATCCCTACTTACACCTCCTCGTGGACTACAAAATCCAAACATTGGAAGGAACCTTCATCTCCATCCAGTTCAATTTGCTTGGGGCTATTTCCCTGCAAACATGACAAACTTAAGTGGTAATAACCATGAAGGAGGGTGTTCTCTTGTTCATTGAAGGAGTCAACATGCATGAGAAGCTTTTTATTAGAATGAGAACTCGGGGTCGAGTTCTTCAGAAGTGGAGGAGACTGATGTAGGAGGGTTTTCATAGTATTTTTAATATTTCAGTTTGTTATTTTTTTGTTTTATTTCAGTTTGTTATTTTTTTTTTTTTATTTCAGTTTGTTATTTTTCGGCCCATTAGGGTTTTGTTATTTCCCTATTTAACATTAACAGTTGTAGCCTAAGAGACAACTTTTATTCATTCAATAATATTTTAGAGAGTTTTCTCAATTTCTGGTGGATTCCGGAACCCTATTTTCACAAGTTTGTCGCTTGCAAACTTGTTTCTTTTCAACCTAGGTTTAGCACTTGCTATCCTACACTTCCAACTGCGTCAATTATGGATATACACAAAAATAACATTAATCTTTATAATTTATTGGTACCAGTGTTACGCGAGAGAGAACCTATTATGTTGTCAAGGTCTAAGAAATGCAGTTATCAATAACATTTATCATAATATCATTCTTAAACCAGTTTACCTCTCCTTGTTTGTCAATGAAAAGAAACAAAATAAATCTGAATTTGTTTTAATAATATGTACCGCGCAGTTTCTTTCACAACATGCCAACTGTCCATATATCTATGTACCCCATCACCAGCAGGTCGTTGCTGCAGAGAGAAAGAAGTTTCAGTTCAGCTATGAGAAAGATAAACAATTAAAAGATGAGCATTATATATTATCCCTATCCTTCTAACCACACTCTGGTACCTGCAAACGAGACCGTATAACCTGAAAAAGAGGAAAAAAGGCATTATGCCATATGAGAAAGCAACTTCTTTTAGGATTGATGTATTATGTTCAAGGACAGTAGAGTCCAAATCTTTCTCCTTCAAAAGACAAGGGGGCAAAGAGTCGTACCTGAAATGGATAGGTTAGGAGTATTGCAGCAACTTTTGATGTAGCTCCAAGGACAGCATAATCAACAGAATTCTGGGGAAACAAATAAAATATCAAAACATTGCAACTATAAATCTTGGAAAAGACCTTGAATAATTGCATTTGCATATAATATTCAAATGAAATAATAAGCATTAAATATCAGTATGGCAGGATTCTAAGTGCAAGACTCAAAATATGTCTTAAAAAGCAATGAGCTTGTCACAAATGAAATGTATAAGATATGCATAAAGTTACACGTCTCTCATTTAAAATGTCCCAGAATTCAAGAAGCCATTCAAACAACTTAATAAAGCCTTTAAATCTGAAGGAACGGTTGGTATAATATTTCAATGCATTAATTTGAAATTATTAAGAAATTTCGCAAATGGTTTGATGCACTGATGGAAGAGCCAATATGTTCTGCACGAGTGTTATATTTCACAACAAATCCTTTACCACAAGGTGAACCAACTGCATAGTTCGGGTGACAAGAATATCCTATCATAAATCATGTTTAATAACAAACTATTTAAATTCTAAATCCTTCTTAACAGTTTAGCTAATAGTTTTTATTGGTTTTACTCTATACCTAACAATTGGACGACCCTCCATTTGATCCACATTCCTTATTGGGAATTCTATAACCCTAATACATTCATGCACCAAAATAGTTATTAAGCTAACTGATGCAACTAATATCAGCTTATATATATCACGACCAAGACAGCTTATGATCTAGTCAAAATTCTAGGTATCCACTATCACATACACGCACAACAACCATGGGGATCGTGATTCTGGAAATACGTCACTTTGGTCTACCAATCAGGAGCAATGATGTATGGGAACAAGAACTCGTCCATACAGGTAACCAAAAAGGCCAATCACCAAACAATCATTTAAGAAATGTAAATAGTCCAGTACATGCGAGTTTTAAGAGTTGAAGGTCCATTAACTTACCAAGAGTTTATCAGAGTTTTGTTGTTGTATTTCACTTCCCTTGCTCTTCAAATCAACAATAGTTTTACGAAGCTCTTCGTATGCTGTGAACTGAATAGCACCATGAGAGACCTGCTGAAGCGCACAAATTCAAGCAAGCTCTCTATAAACAACAGGAAGACAATAACATACATGATTTTGTCAATACTTAATATAGTCAGTAGCCATCAAGATTTAAAAACTAATAATGGTGTGAGAACTGAGAAGATATAAAATGAACTATAAAAACTAGACAATTGACTAATAACAAAACTAAAACACTTCAACAAAAAATATCATAAGGTAGAGATTTTATATAATCAAATTTTCATCCAACAAATCCATGTTATCAAATATAAATAAATGTGAAATCCACCCAATGAATCACATTAAATGACAAGTAGATTATTCATTTACTTGTAAATATAACACCATCCATTTCTGAAAGTGCTTTATAGAATTTCTCTTTGGATATTGTCAATTACACTGCAAAGACTAAATGTTCCTAAATTATAAATATTTTGGACAGTGATTCTTCAAAGGGAGCCCCTAATATGGACCACTTTTTTTAGGTCCACCCATGGTCCATAGTGGATGACCGGCAATAATGGGTAGAAATCACTTTTTTTTGTCATTTGTTCTACACTGTACACCTTCCTTCTTTATGGGTGAGTTTTTGCAATCAGAAGACACCAATGAGTTATTCAATTCTCAACAACTCGGTCATTATTTCCACAATTTCAATTGCATCATTTTACACAATTTAATTTCAAATTCAACAATTAAGTGGTAAGGTAATGCTATTATCATAAAATTGTCACGAGATCTACTCTCCACTGCTCCTTTTTTTCTGAAAAAAATAAAATAAAATAAAAAATCATCAATTCAAATTCATCATCCAAAACGGCGGTTCGCACCTCATTCTCCTTAAGACTTAGAACCCTCTGTAATAGATACATGAAAAGACATGCTTCAATGCGTTTTTTGAGAAATGGTAGTGCAAACGCCGACACTGTGAAACAACTGGTAACTCCTTCACGCTCGCCATCAACATCTTCATGATAATCGACTCTGTATCGAACCCAAAACCGAGTTCGTTAACCAGTACAAAATTGACGGCTTCGTCAGTGTTTTTGCTGATCAGAGGACTCGGCCTTGGAAGTTATACACAGAAAACGTCATAAATTGATGGTTCCGGAATCAACGTGGGAAAGGTGACCGAGATGGCGGCGGGAGCGGAGGCATCATGGATTCAAGCGAACTGGCTTCTTGAAACTATCTTAAATCTGCTCCAATTTTTAACAGAGATAGATGAGTCAAATGAGAAAACTGGTTTCAGCAAGGGAGGAGAGGAAGTGTACAGTGTGAAATGGAGATGTAAACTGGAAAGGAAGAGTGGGCACCCACTAATGCCGGTAATTTGCTAAGGACCATGGGTGGACCTTAAAAAAAGAGGTCCATATTAGGGGCTCCCTTCTTAAAATGTATGTAATTTTCAATGAACTATCATGATGATAATGCGGGTGTATATATATCATGTTGTTGTCCTATATTTTGGACATTAGTGGTGTTTGTATTCATGCTTCATAGCTTTTGACGGCTTCAAAGTTCAACCTTCATACAAGCGTGCATACTCTTAAGAATACCATATCTCAAGATGACATGAAGGAAACAGCGAATAAGAATTCACATTCATTCATCATTTTTCATAATCTGCCTAAATAATTATCTCAACACATTACCATGCAAGAAGCACCAAAAACTGAATAGAGAAAAAGGATAAAGAATTCACTCAAGTAGGCAGCATCCATACTTCCCTACAATCACTTTTACTAAAAGAGCGAGAGCAACAAGGATCATCAAACACTTGAATATCAAAGGCTCTAATTTCATGTCACAGACCAACTCCCTAAAATCTTCAATTTCGGAGGGATTCATGAATGATTTTATATCTCTAACAAGATGTTTGATAACGATAGAGGTCATGATCTTGGTCACATGATTTTAAATTTTTTTGGAAAATCTGTTACCAAATATATTGAGAGATATTTTGTAGAGTGTGTAATATATTTCTAATGTGGAGCATGAGTGATTGCTGGAGACGATAAGACCAAGTAAGTCATACAATGAAATGTGTTAGTGATCACAAGACAATCACGTGACAAATAAATTCTGTTACATTTCACAGAAATTGAATGAAGGATCGACTATGATGTATCTGATAGTCTATGGATATAATTGGGGTATCCAAGTTCCTAATGGCTAGTTGCAATTGGCGTCGTGTTCATTGAAGATCGGAAAAGAAAGACATTTATCTTTATCTATGCACAATTCTGCATATTATATTTAATCTTCCATTAAATTTTAAGTGCTAAGATTGATACCAAAAGAAAGCAACATACAAGAAAAAGACCAGGAACAATCCCTCTATAAAGTACACTGAATCCTTCTTCCCACATATTGGACCTAAATGCATGACCGTTTAATTTTAAAAAGTGAAATTTTGTGAATGGTTAGCAAATCATATAATGATGAGTGTGTGCACTATAATAAAATAATAGTGACTAGTTCATCACAATAGATAAATTATGCTAACATGTGTTGGTGACCATGTGAAAATCACATGATAAACTAATTCCAATTGTAACTTGAGTGTAATTGGTTGGACGGATCTATTGTGAGGTTTCTGATAGTTTATGGGTTTAATTGGCGGGTTGAATTGAAGAGTTCATAGTGGCTAGTTGCAACTAGCTCAACGTAAGCTATCCATTGATCTTTTCACTTTTTTTCCTTTTAAGACCTTTTATTTTTTATTTAAGCTCAACTCCACACATTATAATGTTTAGTTATAATTTAACTGCCAAGATTGACAGGAAGATAACAAGAGCAAGCAACATACCAGAAATAGACCAGGAACAATCCCTCTGTAAAGCGCACTAAATCCTTCTTCCCTCATTATGGTCCTAAATGCATCTGATGTTTGATTTTACATATAAAAAAATGTCCTGGCTAGTTAGCAAATCGTATAATAGTGAATATAACCACAATAAGCAAAATATAGTGTGACTATCATGGTTTAGCTTTTAGGTAGTTGATATTTGAAAGGAACGGGATGAATGAGTGTGCTTAATACCGGGTAGTAATTAGTGACTGAATATAGATGTTATATCACATAGTATTGATAATTTGATATAAGGGAAATGCTAAAGAGTGCCCTTAGGGCATTGGATAAGAGAACAAAAATAGAAATATTGTGTTGGAAAATGGTAAAAAGTGGTCAAGTCAACTTGTAAAAAGTTTAAAAAGTGTTGTTTCCAATGTAAAACTACTAATTTTGGTTACCTTAACAAGTGCCCTAGCATGACCCTTGATATAAATATAAAGAACAATGCAAGCAACACACATTTTTCAACACACTTTCTTTTATTGGTTATGATTCATGGGGGTCCCACCACATTTATATGGGACCCCCATGAGTTTGCGGGACCCACATTAATTTTAACCAATAAAAGAGTATGTATTGGAAAGTATGTGTTAAAAAGTGTGTTGCTAGCACTCCTCAAATATAAATTTTCCCACGACCTTTTTTCGATAAGAAGGGTAAATGTCCCCACCAGATACTGTGACTCGAATTGAACCAATCAGTGAAAATGAGCTGTCGTTCTACATATAATTACTAATTTCTAGCTCAGTTTGGGTAAGGTGATTAAGATTAAGAAAATCTACGCATAAAAGATAATCATTAAGCTATTAAATTATAGCTAACCACTAGAGCCAAAGTACAAAAGACATGAACATCATGAAAATTAACCCAAAAGTGAACAGTTCAGAATAAAAAGTTAGAGTAAGATGAAGAGCAGACCATATAGCCCAGAGTATGGCCGTGTCTGATGAGTAGGAGTCTGAAGCTGCAATCTTGTCTTCACTAGCCAAACAGGATTTGTGAACAAGGAAACCTAACAATAGGTGAAGGAAATCAAAATGACTATAGGTTCATGTTTTGATTCAGGAATGTGCCACGAAATGTTTGGTTGGTTTTGGATCCCTACACACACATCCAACTATGAAAGCTAAGCAATATCTCAAATATATGCACATGGATAAGAAAGTAGTAAAGCTAAGCATCTTAGTTCCATCTTCGCATACTATTCAAGCAACAATTATCATTGGGAAATACATCTAATACAGTTTTATGAAAAGCACTTCAATGTATTATTTCTTGTCACTGATGGAATTAAGTATGAGAAAGATGAATAAAACAGTAATAACAGAAAAACAGTGGGAAGAAATGGATGAAATAGTGGAATTGTATTATGGTAGGACAATTACAATCTTAACAAATTGAAGGAATAAAAGATAATAATCTGATAGTGTAGGTACTACCAGATCCCAAAGCACGTTGTGCTCCCCAAATCACTGATTCAGTGACCCTACCAAAATAACAGAATTCCTTCCTACCCACTACTACTCAATACTACTACTTATATAGCACTATTTTGATGTATCCTCTGCCACCTCATCATTCTTTTTCCCTTTTCCATTCTTCCTCGTATACACCCTCCAAATATTGGGCCTGGGTCCCACATTTAATCCCACCACTTGATTCACATTTCTATCAACTCCCTCCTCCTTAAGAACAGCCTTGTCCTCAAGGCTAAAGTCTGGAAACTGACCAGCCAAAACAGCATCATCCTCCCAAGTAACATCCTCCAAAGATTTGTGTTTCCATTTGATTAAACTTTGTTTGACAGTTACTCCTTCTTTAACAGTGACTCTGGAACCTACTACCTTTTCTGGATACACATCACTGTCCTCTGCCATGTCCAGGTCTGTAGGGAGCGCACCTTGAGCTTGATAATCACCAATGGCCTTTTTGAGAAGAGACAAATGGAAAACCGGGTGAATCCTGGACTGATCAGGCAGCTGCAGTCTGTAGGCTACCTCTCCAACTTTAGCTAAGACTTTGAAAGGACCGTAAAAACGTGCTGCCAGTTTTTGATTGATTCTCCTGATCACAGATTGCTGCCTGTGAGGGCGCAGCTTCAAAAAAACCCACTCCCCTACTGTGAAACTCACGTCCCTTCTTTTCTTATTGGCATAAGAAGACATTTGTTCCTGGGCTCTCTGCAAATGTGCTTTTAACTGCTTAAGGGCTTCATCTCTGTCACTCAATTCCAATGCTACCGCATCAACCTTTGTCTCAATAGATAAAAACCTCAAAATACTAGGAGGCTGTCTCCCATAAACTACCTCAAAGGGAGTCTTCCCAATAGACACATGGTAAGTCGTATTGTACCAAAACTCAGCCCAATGAATCCAATTAGACCACAGTTTAGGCTGATCTACAGCAAAACACCGCAAGTATCCTTCCAAGCATCTGTTGATCACTTTTGTCTGCCCATCAGTCTCTGGATGATAGGCAGAGCTCATTTGTAACTTAGTGCCCTGTAACTTGAATAGTTCCATCCAGAAATGGCTGACAAATAGGGGGTCCCTGTCACTGATGAGGGTCTTGGGAATGCCATGCAGTCTCACTACCTCTTTTGCAAACAACTCAGCAATGGAACGTGCAGTGTAGGGATGTTTGAGCAAAAGGAAATGGCTATACTTAGACAACCTATCTACCACCACTAGGATAGCTTCATATCCTCTAGATTTTGGGAGACCCGTAATAAAGTCTAGAGAGAGATCTTCCCATATTGCGTTAGGAATAGGAAGAGGTTGCAGTAAACCCCCTGGGGTGGTAGCAGCGTATTTTTGCCTCTGACAGATATCACATGCCCTCATAAAATCCCTAACAGTTTTCTGCATTCCTACCCAGTAAAGATTGTCTGCCAATTTCCTATAAGTTCGTAAAAATCCTGAATGCCCCCCTGTAGGGGTGCAGTGGTATTCTTGCAAAAGAAGAGGAATAGATGGGGATTTAGGAGACAAGACCAACCTCCCATGATAAAACAGCACTCCCTGTTTAACTTCAAAACCTGCCTTGCTGGAATTTGTTGAGAGAACTTCCTGTATGATTTTCTGGACCTCAGGATCAGCTTGAACTTCATCTAACAATTTCTTGCTGTCTGTCCACTGTGGGTAAGTAACAGGGCCTTAAATTCAACTTCGTCAAAGCACCGGGATAAGGCATCAGCTGCTCTGTTTTCCAACCCCGGTTTGTACTTAACTTCAAACTGGTACCCAAGCAACTTTGCTAGCCAGCACTGCTGATCAGGGGATGTGACTCTTTGTTGCATAAAATGCTTAAGGCTCTTATGATCTGTAAAGACTGTGAACTGCTTGCCCAGTAAATAATGCCTCCAGTGCTGTATGCATAAAACCAACGCCATAAGCTCTTTTTCATATACTGCTTTAGCCAAATTACCATCAGATAAAGCTTTACTAAAGAAAGCTATAGGTTTTCTCTGCTGCATCAATACGGCACCAATCCCTCTCCCAGCTGCATCGCACTCTACTTCAAAAGGAAGAGAAAAATTTGGGAGAACCAAAACTGGAGGTGAAGTCATAATGATTTTCATTAACTTGAAAGCTGCCTTTGCCTCTGCGCCCCATACAAAGTTATCTTTCTTGGTTAATTTAGTGAGAGGTTTTGCCACCTTGCCATAATCCTTAATAAACTTTCTGTAGTAGCCAGTAAGACCAAGAAAACCACGGACTCCCTTGACATTCTTTGGTTCAGGCCACTCCAAAATACACCTAACCTTCTCCGGGTCAACAGCCACCCCCTCCCCTGAGATAATGTGTCCCAGGTAGTCAATTTGCTTACAACCAAATTTACACTTAGCTTGATTGGCAACAAAGCGATTGTCAAGCAAAACAGATAGAACTTGTGCTAAATGTCTCTGATGCACCTGAAGATCTTTGCTATAAATCAATATGTCATCAAAAAAAACCAATACAAACTTCCTCAAAAAAGGTCTGAAGATGTCATTCATAGTGGCTTGAAAGGTGGCTGGAGCATTCATCAATCCAAAAGGCATAACCAAGTACTCATAATGTCCATTATGGGTTCGAAAAGCTGTTTTGTGAATGTCATCATTATGTACTCTGATTTGGTGATACCCAGATTTGAGATCAATTTTAGAAAAAATAGTTGATCCATACAATTCATCCAGCAGTTCATCTACTATAGGGATAGGATACTTATCAGGAATTGTGGCTTTGTTGAGTGCCCTATAATCAACGCACATCCTCCAGCTCTTGTCTTTTTTCTTCACCAAAATCACCGGACTTGAAAAGGAACTCATACTAGGTCTGATTACCCCTGCTTGGAGTAACTCATTTACTTGCTTTTCTATTTCCTCCTTTTGATGATGTGGGTATCTGTAAGGACGAACATTAATGGTCCCATGATTTGGAAACAGCTTGATTTGGTGCACTTGAGTTCTCTCAGGAGGTAGCTGAATATGATCTTTGAAAACTGCTGAAAATGGCTTCATGATACTGCTTAATTCAGTTGGAATTTCTTCTGGGTTATTCTCCATCCTCTGATACTGAGGCCACCACAACTCAGTTCCCAGCCTACTATGCCTATCCTCCAGAAAGGTGTTCAAATAATTGTGTACTTCCTCCTGTTTGCTACCTTGACCGTACACCTTCACCATCTGCCCCGCATGTAAAAACTTCATTGACAAAACCTTCCAGTCCATGACAACCTTCCCTAGAGTACTCAACCAAGATACTCCTAACACCATATCCAACCCTCCTAGATCCAGCACCAGCGCATCCACCACTATCTCCACAGTTCCAAGCTTCATTACAATTCCTTTGCATATCCCTCTTGAAACCACCCTATGACCATCTCCAATGCTCTTAGCCTCAACAGGGGTAATGTTAAGCCCCAAAGCATTGGTGACCTTAGGTGAAATGAAGTTGTGACTCGCGCCACTGTCAATCAAAACCAGCACATCCACATTGGCAATCTTCCCCTCAATCTTCATAGTACGGTGACCCCCCATACTACCCAAAACTCCCATAGAGTTACATTCCACCTCCTCTTCCTCCTCATCGTCAGACGGCACCTCCTCCATAGATACTATTTCACCTTCATCATTCAGCTTTTCACCTTCCCCCAGAATCAAAACCCTCAAGGATTTTTCTGGACATTTATGGAGGGTGGGATGATACTTCCCTCCACACTTGAAACACAAGCCCTTCGCCCTCCTTTCAGCAATTTCATCATACTAGATGCTTCGGATCCCCTTCCATTTTTCAGATCTTGCGTTGTTTTCGCCTTTCTTACCCGTTGAAGCTAATGACGCCGTTGTGGATATAGCGTTAGACCCACTTGACCCGTTTTTCTGACCCGGGTTAGCCCAACCCGATCGGTTAGAATCTCTCGGGTTTAACCCGCTCCTACTTCGCTGAAGAGATCCGGCCCAATCACTCCGGCCCAATCGCTCCTGCATCCCTTTTTTACTACCGTATCTTCCACCGTCATCTTCCTCGTCTTTTAACTCTGCCTCCACATCCTTCGCCAGTCTCATCATCTTCATTCTGTTCTGAGGATTCAAGGTGCGAACCCTTCTGCGAATCTGCGGTTTCAGGCCACTCATGAAGTAACCCAGGTATTGCTCCTCTGGGAGTCGTCCCACTTGCGACGACAGCAGCTCAAACGCCTCAATGAACTCTTCTACGCTCCCACTCTGTTTCAACGTTGAAAGTTCCTCGAACGGATTTTCCAATCGCCTTCCTCCATAGCGAGCGATTAACCCTTTCTTCAACTTCTCCCAGGACAAATCATCTTCCGTCTCCATCAACAGATTAAACCAATGTATGGTTGAACCTTCCATGCTTAGGCGAGTTAACTTCACTCGCATCTCGTCCGTCGTGTTTTGCACATCAAAGTAAATCTCTGCGCGAGTAATCCAAGCAACAGGATCTTCTCCTTCGAACACAGGTAACTTCACCTTCTTCCCTGACAAACGTGATTCCTCTTGCGAAGAATCACCCATGGAACCTCCACTATCATGAGAAGCGTTTTTCTGACCAAGCTGATTACTTAGTTCAGAGAGTACCAAGCTTTGTTGTTGCATCTGTTGAGCCAAAGTTTGCAAAGTTGCTTTGACCTCAACCATTTGTTCTTCCAACGCATTCATACGATCTCCCATCTTAGGCTTTCGTGGCATCTACAACTCCGGTACGGTGGGGATTTTTTTCATCCGGTAGGTCGGACCAATTGATGGAATTAAGTATGAGAAAGATGAATAAAACAGTAATAACAGAGAAAAACAGTGGGAAGAAATGGATGAAATAGTGGAATTGTATTATGGTAGGACAATTACAATCTTAACAAATTGAAGGAATAAAAGATAATAATCTGATAGTGTAGGTACTACCAGATCCCAAAGCACGTTGTGCTCCCCAAATCACTGATTCAGTGACCCTACCAAAATAACAGAATTCCTTCCTACCCACTACTACTCAATACTACTACTTATATAGTACTATTTTGATGTATCCTCTGCCACCTCATCATTCTTTTTCCCTTTTCCATTCTTCCTCGTATACACCCTCCAAATATTGGGCCTGGGTCCCACATTTAATCCCACCACTTGATTCACATTTCTATCAGTCACTCTTCTTTAGCCCAACATAAACAAAAAATAAAAAATGTAAAATCTAGGGAGATGCTGAAACTTTGCTAAAAGCTGCAACAACAAAATGCTAGCATGACTGGACAACATATTATCTATCCAAATATCTTATTATGAATTTTAAGTGTGGATGTCCATTCATAAAATTGTATTTTTGAACACTCACCAAAGCTCCTGCTTCCGCAGCTGAGGCAAGATGAAGACCTGGGCTCAACTTCTCCTCTCTGCTCCTAGCATATCTTTGTTTAGCTCTGTCATAGCTACAGTTGTAAAAAAAAGTGAGATGATGACTTTGACCTTCTAGGAAATTAACCAATGAAGTGAAAAAAGAGGAGGAGGGACAATCCTTTGACATAATAAAAGAAAAATTGTGATTTACCCCAAAAAATGGTGTCAAATTAAACTACCAGGTTCTATAAAAGGTCCCATTGTACAAATAGAGAAGATGCATACTACATGCACAAACATCAGATGCAAAAATAAAGAGTCTGGTATCCTAATATAATATCATTCTCTCAAACCGAGCGAAAAAATGAGAGATTAGAATTTTGCTCAATACAGTTATCTTCGAGGATTAAAATTGCTACTTACAAAAAGAAATATAAACCCCATGATAAAGTTGACCCAAGAACCCCAGGAAGAAAGCCTGCATATAGCCCTCTTAATCCCTGCAAGACAAATCACGGTACATAAGTAGAACATTCTTATATGACATACACAAAGTACCTAGAGCATAAGTTTCTCTCCGATAGAACAGGTTGGTATTTAAACTAAACACACAGAAAAGGCTTCTTAATTATTGGTATAACTTCAGCAATCCTTACAATAGAGAAATAAATTACACTGAACTGTAAATTACAAAGGAAATGATGAAAGTGATAAGAATCCCCTGGGAATTCAAGAGCCTGGTCCCTCCCTACAACCAGTCTCCAAATAGTTGAATGCCTCTCTTTTCCTCTGCAACTTTATTTATTATTCTAACTTCCTATAGCAGTTATTAATAACTAAACAAGCAGCCTATAATAAATTAAATAAACAAATTACTACTATTATATAACTTATCCCCCAAGCTAAATTGTGTATCTAGGCTTCTTTCTAAAACAGGTCCTTAAGATATGAGTCATATTACTAACAGTCTCCTATCGTAATTTGCAAGAGATATCAAGTTACTAACACCAAACCTGTCAATTATAAAGTGTAAACAGAGGACATCGAAGCTTATGATCCTAGCAACAGACATAACAACTACTGACACACGAGGTGACCCTCACAAAAATAAGAACAAGCATGAGGTTAAAAATGAAATCTAAAGACTTGACTTAACATTCATTAACCAACAAGGACAAATGAGCGTCACAATAAAGGGCACACGACTAACAGCCTAGACACAACACCGGTGATTTGTGAAACACACTGTGTTGGGCACATATCATATTGGATACTTCTAGCCTACATATTGTTGTAGATTAATTCAGATTTAGTGTTAATACTTAATAGTAGTGTTAGTTTTGTTAATTAGTGGTTGTTAGAGGCAGTTAGTTAGTTAGATAGATTTGTGTCTGACTCGGTGCTATCCAATATGAGGCTTAGGACTAGTATAAATACGTGTGTGATATGTTGTCAATATCACCACAATCAATTCAATAATACAAAGCTTATTTTCAACTGGTCTCTCTCCCTTTCTGAGAGTGATTATCTAAGTGTGTGTATGTGTCATGTTTATTTAGTTCCTACACATTTTAATTATGCTTAAATTTCAGTACTAATATAAGTGGGATACCCCGTTATTTGATAAAAAGATAGTCTTTTATAATGACCAATGCTGACTTATGAAACAACGAAGTATTCATTATAACTTAGAATTTATGGTTATTATGTTACATGTCAATGTGGTCCTGTATACATGTCCTACACATCTTTCCTAGCTTGATACAATTTGTCTCCAAAACTCAGTTTCCATTGGGATCACTATGAGCAACACCAAGGATGTTATTGAGTTTCTCTTTAATCTTCACTACTACCAGAAACCATAGTGCAGACTTAAGCTGTGTTTGTTGTAGATTTTTTAGGAAAAAATCTATTTTTTTATAAAAAATAAAATCGCTTTTGTCATTTTTAAGTGTTTGTTTAGGATTTTTAAAAACATCATTTTTTACTCTAAAATGAAAAGCTATTAGGATTAGCTTTTCTCAAAATCTATTTTTTTCAAAAACAAGGAGGCAACACATGAACAAGTTAAAAATCTTTTTTTTTTTAAAGTGATTTTTAGAGGTAGTAAACAAAAATAGCTTCAATTTTCTTTTAAAATCTCTAGATTTTTGTGACACAGTCTATTTTTTGTAAAGCTGAAAAAACGCACCCTTAATCAAATATATACCATTTATAACATTGATCCTGAAAAATGGGCTATGCAAGCAAGTGTCAATTGATACCTAGCAGGTTTAGCAATCAAAGGCACGTCTATTTTCTAAAAATTGGAACATTTTTTTTTATCCGTAAACGAAATTTACTACATGAAACTCACACACACAAAGTTCCCAGTTTGATCTTGGATGAAGGTGTTCAACCTAGCAATATCAGCATTGTCCGACAAAAAATTGTAATATATTTTGATAGTAAAAAACTATGAACCGAAACAAGTGATTTGATGATTGTAAAAGTGCAGAAAAGCACAAACCTCGATACGAGTAATGGTGAAAATGGCGTGAGCAGTGTTCTTGTAACTGGGAAGATGAGAAGCTCGACCATCGTTAACTGCCAAATCAATCAATCAAATAAAGCTTCGGAAAATTGAATGGAAAAGTAAGGCTTATATGAAAAGAAAAAGAAAAGAGAGAACCTTGAAACCTAGTTCGTACAACGTCGAGGGGATGCATGACGGCCACGGTGGCGAATCCAGCGGCGGCTCCGGCGGTGGCATTCTCCCATTGCCACTGCTTGGGAGGTTCCGTTGACATATGTGAAGATTTGAATTGGTAGGGAACGACGTCGTTCAGTTCAATGGAGAACGCGAAGGTGAAGAAGGTAAAGCTTGTCTTTTTTGGATCCAACTCTCAACCTGTCTTCTCACGTGCAGTCTCCTTCACAACAAAAACGTGCTACAAACAGAAATACTATGTTTTTTCAACAAGAAAAAAATAAATGTTTTTTTTATCTATACCTATATCATGATTATATATAAATATTTTTTCAAAAAAAAAATATTTGCAAAAATCCTCTAACATTTCAAAACTTTAGACTTAATGATATTTATGCTGCAAAATAGTTTTTTAGCACCCAATCTTTTTTTAGAAATACTACATAAAGGTTATATGAAACTCTATGACTCTGTGTGTTTTATGAATATAAAACATTGAACTTGATGATAAAACCTAGAATTTGATTCTACCAAGGCTACATAAAAGTGTTTTTGAAAAATATAAAACTTTGGACTTGATGGTATCAATCTTGTATAAAACTGTATAGCCCAGTATTTTTTAGGAATCTGAAACTTAAGACTTAATTATATCAAGGTTATATGAAACTATATGGTCTTCCGTGTTTTTTAGGAATATAAAAGTTTTGAACTGAATGATGCCAAGACTATATAAAACTTTATAGTTCTCCATGTTTTTGAGGAATATAAAACTTTGGACATAATAGGCAACAATCTAACCAAAATTAGCAGGCTTGTATTTTCTTATTAACTTTAGACAGATACCCCGAAGTCCATAAGTAGAAAAGCCAGAACATCGATCAAGCTTAAGTGAAGAAAGAGTCTCACTTCTTGACTGCACAAGTCAAACATGTCCACTCTAGGTGTCCCTTTCAGCTTCAAAGATTCCAAATTAGGAAACCATATCCGAAGTTGTTGCGGCATGTTGGAGTAACACATAGAAATCATCAAATGCTTATGTGTTAGTTTATCGGTCTCACATCATTCCTTACACACCATAGAAACTACGGATCTGTCTTGTGAGATGTCTATAAAGTGGATCACTAAGTTGAGAACTTTGAAATGGTCCACATCAATTCTTTTGACGCAGGGATTCTCCATACCTGAAAATAGTTTTTATGATCAAAGCTCAAACTTATCACGCAATGATTATGAGCATGAAGCAGATCAAAACATATATTCAATAAACAAAAGAAGAAAAGGTATGAAAACCTGAAATTTTACAAATGGAGGAAGTGAAAATGGGAACGTGAAAGAGAAATGAAGATGAAAGATAGTGAGTGAAAGTTAATGATAAGAAGATTTTTATAACTATTGAAAAGGATTCTTTTAACCGGTTACAAGTAAGGAATAAAGATTGTTTTAAAAGCCACTGATAAAGATTCTTTAATGTTATGATTAAAGTATATGGAATAGAGAGAGGAAAAAAAAGTATTAATTATGTGTGAGAGGAGGGGAGGGATTGCTTAGCTTGTATGGTGGGTTATTCTTGTAACAAGATGAAAGAAAAGAATAAAACATGTTAAAGAAAATAGGAGAGATGTGTATTTATCATTTTCGTTTTCAGAGCAATTTTTTGTGTGTGTTGGTGCTACGATGACATTTTCTTTTCAAGTTGGTGAAGAATGAAGACAAAGGATTAAGTTCAAACAAAGAGAATCAATTTTCAACTTGTTCTTTTCCTTTTCCAATTTTCATAGATAGGAAAAATGTATCATATTTTGTTTCCAGATGTATAAAGTAACAATAATAAAAATAAGATAAAAAAAATGGATCAATAAGAGTATTTTATTGATAAATAGTAATATTTATGAATTTTTATAACTATTGAAAAGTTTATTGTAAGTTATCTTCAAACCACTTCTAAAAAAATGGGAAGTAAATTTTTTAATTTTTTATAAGCAATTAAGAAATCAATAAAATTGTTAAAAAAAACTGAATTAATCCCTCAAGTTTGACGAGGTGTCAAAAGGTTAATTTAGGAATTTTGTTGGCATATTGATTTGTTAATATATGATGATATTGATTATCGTCGGTGTCATATATTAAGTTTGACACCACAATGTCAATTGATCAAGTATTCATGTCCCATATGCATATTGTCGCGTCGAATTTCGGATGTCAAGCTATTGACTAGCATTGAATCACTAAATTTAAATCACGACTGAACTTTTAATTTTTCGGGGAAAAAGGAAAAAAGTTCGAAATTACCTTGAAAAGAGATTTTAGGTTCGAAAGTCGATTATGCGAGGGGAAGGTATTAGCACCCCTCACATCCGTTGTACTCAACGGGAACCTCTTAGTTGGCTTAGGCTTAAAATGTTTTTTGACGTTTTGCTTGCATGCTTAATCATATATATATATATGTAAAGGAACAAGTAAATAAAATGTGAGGTGAAGAAAGAGATAAAAACAAACGAAATAGAAAAAAGAGAAAAAAGATTTTCTTATTAACGGGCTTGACAAGACGTCGGTCTTGCTCCTACGTATCTCCCGGTAGTCGGAGAATTCAAAGCTTACGTAGTTCTTGATAAAAAATTGTTTGAAAACGCACAAAGGCGTAAAAAGCTTAAAAAAGGTGAAGGACAGACGCTAAGGCGATAAACTCGTGCAAGGCGTAAATGTTTAAGGAAAAAAGACAGACGCACAGGGGCGTAAAATGTTTGAAAATAAAGACAAACGCACGGAGGCGTACAATGTTGAAAAATAAAATAAACGCGCGGAGGCGTTAAATTCACGCAAGGCGTAAATGTTTTAAAATTAACGCGCAAAGGCGCGAAAGGTTTGGATTGGCCATAAGGGCCAAGATTGGTGAGTTTTTATACTTCGCAAAATAGAATGACGATTGTCCGAGCAACGAGACATACGTCAAGTGTTCGTACAACCGGGGAAAGGAGAGACATACGTCAAACCACCCTTTTTCATTCAAGTTTTGTTTGAATTTTAAAAACATATTTTTTGGGGAAGCTAGAAAAGAATGACGATCGTCTAAGCAACGAGACATACGTCAAGTGTTTATTCGATCGGGGAAAGGAAAGACATACGTCAAACCACCCTTTTTCATTCAAGTTTCGCTTGAATTTTTAAGAAAAATGTATTAATAAAAAAAACGCTCGTTTTTAGAACTTAAATAAAAATAAAAGAAAAGAAATTGTTCAAATTAGTTGTTGCAACCAAAATGAACAAGTTTATCGCTTAATGAAAAAATGTTTTTTGTTGTTTTGGATTTTTTTATTTGGAGTTAAAAAAGAAAAATAAATGCGGTGAAATAAACTAAACGCGAGGAATTAAATAAAAGGATCGTTGGATTTAAAATAAAAAAGATTTTTATTTACCATGGATTGAACTATAAAAAATAATAAAAGAACAATGCATATTATATATATATATGTTCCTTAATGTACATATGAATGACATAAAGAAAAGATATAAAATAAAATGAACAAAAAGAAATAAAAATAAAAAAATAAATGCATGAGATAAATGATAGGTAAATAAATAAATGAGATGTAAAAAACAATAAAACAATAAAAAGAAATAAATAACAAAAAGAAAAAAATAAATTTGCAAAGAAAATAAAAGAAATAAAAATTTGGGAGGTGTAAAAAATAAAACTAGGGGTGTTAGAAGTAAAAAACTAAAAAATCTGAAAGAAAAAGGCCCAAAAAGCATTGGGCTAACGTAAATTAATCTGGGCCGTCTGATTAATCAGACGGCCCTGATTAAACACAAGGAAATTAAAATCAGGGCCACATGATTAAAATCAAAGGGCCTGGAGAGCGTGGGTGTACGCTAACGCGTACACCCTGCTACACAGAATCAGGGAGGGGTATATATACCCTCTCCCCTTCATTTTTCTTCATTTTCACAAATCACTTCTCTCTCTTCTCTCATTTCTGTCCGCCTTCTCTCTACCACTCCCCCTTCTCTCTTCTTTTGTCGCCGGAAAGGAATTCCGGCGTGGTGGCCGCCGGCCAAGACGGCGGCGCCACCGCGCCGGAGTTTCAAAACCCCTCTTTTTTCTCAAAAAATTTTCGTTTCTAACTCCTCTTCCCCTTCCTTAACCGAATCTAAGCTTAAAAATCCTCAAAAACTTATCAAAAGTTCTAGATCTACATTCAAAAAAAATTTTTAAAACTACCTTTCCTTTCCTTTTGCTTCTGTTTCTGTTATGCTTGTGAAGGCTACGTGTGTGTGTGTTGTGTTCGTGTAGTGTGTGCTGGGTATGGATTACGTTGATGGGTTTGCGTGTTTGTGGGCTGTGGCCGTGAGTGTTACTGCTGGGTTGGGTTGTTGTGCTTTGGCTTGCGAAAAAATGGTGTGTGTGGGTTGTGTTTGGTACTGAAAAAAACGTGTTTGTGTTTGGTGGTTGGTTATGTGTTATGTGTTTTGTTGGGTTGTGTTTGTTGTGTTGAAGGTTTTTTGTGAAGGATTTGTTGTATTTGTTGTGTTATGTTGCTGGGCTATTTTACTGGGACGTGTTTGGGTGGGTATGAGTCTTGGCCGTGTGGGTTTATGAGCTTTGCTGGGTTGCTTTTGTGTTTGGTTCGAAAATGATGCTGATTATGTTTGTTAAAATCTCTTCTCTAAAAATTTCTCTCTGTTAAAATTTTTTCTGCCCTGTTTCTGTTGATTTGGCTCTGGTTTTATAGAACCTGTATTGAGCTGCTTGTCATAACTTGCAAGCTGGTTTTCCTGGGATTAAGGATAAGATCTGAGCAAGCATTAAATGGGAAGATTTGCTGGATTTTTTTTGCAGGTTTGTGATGATTTCTGGATAGGATTTGAGGATTGAAATGATGAAAAAAACTGGAAAATGGGGCGCTGCAGTTGTTGGCCTGGCTGTGTTGGACTTGGACTTTGACTTTGGACAAAATACAAAAAATAAAAAATAATAATAATAATAGAAAAATAATAAAAAATGATAATAATAAAAGAATAAAAATTAATGATAATAATAAAACTGAAATTAAAAGTAAAAAATAAAAAGGGATAAAAAATAAAATTAATAAACAAAACAAAAATTGACATGAGGTATTTTAAAATACCTCCCTGCCGAAATTTCGTCTGAAACGACGAAAATTCTCGGCCTTTTTTAAAAAGTGCGTAAAACGAGACAATAAATAAAACGAGACGAAAATGGGTCAAAAAATGGGGTATGACACATATGTTTGTGTGTGAACAAGCAAGTGTGCGTGACGCCCTAAACCCAAAAACTTAAATATTTAAATTTAAAGTATTTTTTTTCAAAAATACTCTTTGAAAGACACTTTGTAGCGGATAAAAGAATTATAGAATAAAAAATATTAATAAAGTAATCATCATATTGGGTTCAAGGTACCACATTTTCTTACACATCAAAATTAAATAACACGAAAGTAAATCATTGTTATAACGATAAAATAGGACAGCCTTTTTTCACTTCAAAAATATATCTTGATTATAACTAAAATAAGGTTACAAAACATGACTTTATAATACATCCCCAAGCGTCACTATCAGAGCGATGATTCTCCCAAACTTAAACTTCAAGACTATGAGAGCGGGGTTGTAAAGGTGCTCATTGAAGTAAAATGACATGCAATTAGGTGTGCAAGGATATGTTTCTACTTCCAAGTTCCAATAATATGCAATTAGATGTGCAAGGATTAGAAGTTAAGTAAATTTTCATCATGTGTAATAAAAATTCAATAAAAAACAATGTGGTAAGAAATAGATATTACCAACTCAAACTATACAAGAGAGACTTTGAAATCTAGAGAGGAAAAGAAAAGACAAAAGGATCAAAGTATAGGGTATATTTTTAATTAATACTATAGTATAGGATTGGATATATCATCCATATCAAGTTTGAGTTTTCACACAAGGCAAAAGCTTACAAAGACTTCCATGATTATGTTCCTAACAGACAACAATCTAACCAAAATTAATAGGCTTGTATTTTCTTATTAATAAATCTTAAAATCTTTATTCAATTATTATTTATTATCCAAAAAATAATAAAAATTACTACTTACTTGAAATTTTGACAAATATCCCGAAGTCCATTAGTAGAAAAGCCAGAACACCGATCAAGCTTAAGAGAAGAAAGAGTATCACTTCTTGACAGCACAAGTCAAACATGTCCACTCTAGGTGTCCCTTTCAGCTTCAAAGATTCCAAATTAGGAAACCATATCTGAAGTTGTTGTGGCATGTTGGAGTAACACATAGAAATCATCAAGTGCTTCTGTGTTAGTTTATCGGTCTCACATCATTCCTTACACGCCATAGAAACTACGGATATGTCTTGTGAGATGTCTATAAAGGGGATCACTAAGTTGAGAACTTTGAAATGGTCCACATCGATTCTTTTGACGAAGGGATTCTCCCTACCTGAAAATGGTTTTTATGATCAAAGCTCAAACTTATCATGCATTGATTATGAGCATGAAGCAAAGCAAGACATGTATTGAATAAACAAAAAAAGAAAAAGTATGAAAACCTGAAATTTTACAAATGGAGGAAGTGAAAATGGGAACGTGAAAGAGAAATGAAGATGAAAGATAGTGAGTGAAAGTTAACGATAAGAAGATTTTTCTAACTATTGAAAAATATTATTTTAACTGGTTATAAGTAAGGAATAAAGATTGTTTTATAAGCCACCGATAAAGATTCTTTCATGTTATGATTAAAGTATAAGGAATAGAGAGAGAGAGGTAAAAAAAAGTATTAATTATGTGTGAGAGGAGGGGAGGGATTGCTTAGCTTGTATGGTGGGTTATTCTTGTAACAAGAAGAAAGAATAAAACATGATAAAGAAAATAGGAGAGATGTGTATTTATTATTTTCGTTTTCAGAGCAATTTTTTGTGTGTGTCGGTGCTACAATGACATTTTCTTTTCACGTTGGTGAAGAATGAAGACAAAGGATTCGGTTCAAACAGAGATCAATTTTCAACTTGTTCATTTCCTTTTTCAATTTTCATTGATAGGAAAAATTGATCATATTTTGTTTCCAGGTGTATAAAGTAGCTGTAATGAAAATAAGATAAAAAAATGGATCAATAAGAGTATTTTGTTGATAAATAGTAATATTTATGAATTTTTATAACTATTGAAAAGATTATTGTAAGTTATCTTCAAACCACTTCAAAAAAAATGGGAAGTAAATTTTTTAATTTTTTATAAGCAATTAAGAAATCAATAAAATTGTTAAAAAAAAACTCAATTAGTCCCTCAAGTTTGACGAGGTGTCAGAAGGTTAATTTAGGATTTTTTTGGCATATTGATTTCTTAATATACAATGATATTGATTATCGTCGGTGTCATATATTAAGTTTGACACCACAATGTCAATTGATCAAGTATTTGTAACAACCCGATTTTTCGTATTTTACTTATTTAATTATTTTGTGTGTGCTTAATTGTTTATTTTGGTAATTATTGAATTTTAGGAGTTGAAGGGTATTTTAGTAATTTTGAGGGCGAGTGGCATAATTGTAATATGTGAGAAATTCAGAATTTGAAAATAGTGGTGTATAAGTAATGAGAGGGGGGGTTAAGTGTAGTAATTGTGTAGAGAAAATAATTGTGAGTTAATCGTGACAAAGCCCATTATTGGAATAACCTAGAAACTTGTTATAAATATATTAGTTAGTGGTGGTGGTGGATTAGGTTAACATTTCACAAAACATTTTGAGAGAGAGGCTAGAGAGAAAGAAAGCTAGAGAAACTTGATGAAAAGGAAAAGCTTGAGAGAAGAGCAATTTCAAGTGGGTTAGCAAGAGAAGTGAAGAAATAAGGTAAGAGGGAAGATTATTTTCATTAATTAGTTTTAATAAGCTTGGGGTATGTTTGGGAATTGTAGCTTATGATTAATTGTTGCTGAATTGTTGTAATTTTCGTGCTCATTTTCATTGATTAAATTAAGCATGTCAAAACTTGATAATTCCATGTTTTCTTCATCTTAAACTTCATTTTTCATTATGTTAATTTGATACTTTGATGAATTTTGATGTTTGTGATGATTAATATGATGATTAAGTGTTGTTTGGTGATTATGTAATTGATTATGAGTATGTGTATGTAATTTGTTTGAAAAATCATGAAGTTATGTAGAGTAAGTTGTGAATTAAGTGATTTTGGTAAAAGTGCTTATTTGACTGAATCTGCTTAATTTGCTGATGTTATTATGTGTTAATGTTAAGGTTATGATTGTGAGCAAGAAACTGTGTTTATTGTGTGGCTTGTTGTGAAATAAGTTGTTGTTGTTGGTATTTTGGTGAAAATAGCTTAATTAAGTGAGAATGAATAAGCTGTTGTTAAAATGAGAAAGTTGATGTTGGAATAGTTGTAGTAGGTGTATGTGGTGATGTGTAACATGTTGGAATGAAGTTATTTAAGCTGGGTATGTTTGTTTGTCAAGTTTTGGTGAAAATGGGATTTTGAAACGAACTTTGAAAATTAATAGAAAACCTTGTGAAATCCATATCAATTGATGTGTTGTTGTGTAATCATTGTTCAATTTGAGTGTATTGATCATGGTTAATATTTGTAAACTGAGTTTGGGTTGATGGGGATAAAAGATGAGATTTTTGGGTGAGTTTTGAGTGATTCCCGTAAGGGAAAAACCTTGTTTTTCTGGGTTGTGTCGCCGTAGAGACCACTGGCTCGCTGCAGCGAGCACTAGCAGCAACAACTTTGTTGTTCTGGGTTGCATGGCCGTAGCGACCACTGGCTCGCTGCAGCAAACTATGACAGCAACAGTTTTTGCTATTTTGTCCCTTTTTTCACTAGTTTCTGTTTTGAACTGGGTTTCGGTGTAAACAGGAAAGTTGTAGACATTGATGTTAGCTTTCATTTGCCGTTGGTTGGACTTCATTTAGATTTCTAGAACTTCAGTTATGATCAAAATACTACACATAGGTCATGACACATTTTTCGTGAAAACTTCCGCATACTTTTTCAATGAATCTTGAAACATCATTAAACTTAATGATGATTCTAAGGAATCATTTAGAGTTAATATATGAGTAGGTAATCATGAAATTGAGATCTTTAATGAAAGATTGGTGTAGTTTGTGTGATTAAATCATGAAACTTGAATTATGTGAATGATGAAGTTTATAAACACTTGATGTTGTAATAACTGAGATGTGTTGTTGTTTATACATGCTATTGATGATGATGATATTTGATTAAGTGATGATGATACATGTTATGTATTAAGCGACAGTGTTTGATTAAGTGATGATGATACATGTTATGTATTAAGTGATGATGTTTGAGTAAATGAAGATGATACATGTTGTGTATTTAAGTGGCGATGATTGATCATATGAAAGTTTATATCATAAGTGATGATGTTAATAAGCGACGATGTTTAATCATATGAGAATATATGATAATGATGATGATGATGTTGTTGTCGAGTCTTATGTGTACTTGATGTGAGTCGAATATATGACCATGCATTCATTCATGAGTCAAGTCCAGCGACGATGTTAGCGATGATGGGATCACTTGGTAAGTTCCGATATCCAAAAAGTGACGATGTTTGGTACCACATGCATTTAGAGTCGTCTAGGAGCATTGCATAAGTATGAATCTTATGTAGTAATGTGTTGATGAGAATTTGTGCATCTAAGTGGTAATTGTGCATTGAAGATGTTATGTGATGAATTGTCATAATTGACTTGATAATTGTTTATCGATGATGGTATGAATTGAATGATTGTAAATGATGAGTTGATATGATGGTGTAGTTAGACTTGTATGAGAATGTGATTATGAGTTACATGTTCTTGAATTTCAGATAACTAAATTTATTATGTTTGAATAATGTGATGATATGAATGTTGTCTGAACTACACTTGTTTATTATTTCTTATTAATGAATGTATATATTACCCTTCAGTGGCTTTGTTGTCGCCTCATCCCTTATGGATGTAGATTTGCAGGATTGAGTGCTTGCTTTCGGTGAGTCATGATGGGTTGTGGCTTGACGCCTAGCTCATATTTTTATGCTTTGCTTGGAGACGTCTAGAGTTAGGATGCTCTGATTAGGATGTCGTTTGAGATTTTATTTTCGTACTCTGTTGGTTTTATTTTGAGTGATCTTTATGATCCAGATACTTATGTATTTATTTCGAGATGTTTTGAGATGACCCGAGATGATTACATGTATGTTGAAATATTCCGCTGCAATATGTTTATTTTTATTGATGAGATTTTCATATTATATGTTTAATACGAGTTTTTATGAAGAAATGTAAGGTTCGGATTGCATGTTAGATGTTTATTTATCGTTGATTAGTAGTCTCGGAGATTGGGTCCTTATAGTATTCATGTCTCATATACATATGTTTGTGTGTGAACGAGCGAAGCGTGCGTGACACCCTAAACCCAAAAACTTAAATATTTAAATTCAAAGTACTTTTTTTTTCAAAAATACTCTTTGAAAGACACTTTGTGGCGGATTAAAAAATTATAGAATAAAAAAATATTAATAAAGTAATCACCATATTGGGTTCAAGGTACCACATTTTCTCTTACACATCAAAATTAAATAACACGAAAAGATGTCCACTTGCTAACATAGGATTAAAATTTGTTTTAATAGTAACAAGTGGATACTTTTGTCCAAATAAAAAGGTGCACACTTATTAACTTAGACTTTAATGTTTTAAGGTTGGTCTACGTTAATAACCTTATATATATATATATATATATATATATATATATATATATATATATATATATACACACACACACACTTATTATATATAAAGAAAGTACATGGATTTGAGCTGTCTTTTTTCCTTTCCAATTTTACACTTCATTTAAAGTATTTTATTTACTATTTTATCTTTTTCTAATATTACTTAAATTATTATTTAAAAAACAGTTAAATTTCATTAAAATAGGAACAATGATGACACCATGTCATATTTGTTTTGTTAGTTGTTTTTCATGCATTTCCAATTGAGTTCAGTGTAATAATGGGGTCTCTGAAGCTGAAATAGATAGAAATCAAGGATTCACATGAAGCTGGAAATCGAGCCACGATTTCACTATATCGGGCCACAATTTGTAGCCCAGAGGAAGCAATTCCATTCAACAAAAATTGGGTCAGGGTTTCATCAAATCGGGCCACGATTTGGAGGAGCGTCTGAGAATAATTTGAATTTTATTTTACATCAAGCCTCGATTTTAAAGGATCGGGGGCACGATTTTGCGGCACTAAAAATAGATCTATAAAAGGCAGACGCGTTTCTGAGCCAGGTTCAAAATTTTAAGGAGAAAAAGGCGATTTTGGAGCTAAAGAGCTGGAGAATCGGTGGGAGACCATCAAAACTCATAGTCAATCCTTCAATCTATGTAATGAATCCTTCTTTTGAATTAGTTGTTTATGCTTTATCTATGAGTAACTAATTTCCTTGTGGTTAAGCCTTAGATGAATCTTTTGTAAGCTATATGGTCATGTAATTTGTATGAACTATCTTTAATATCAATGAAGATAGAGTCTTGTCCATATTTCCTTGAGTTTAATGCATTTTATATGTTTATGATTTACTATTAGCCCTAGCATGTTAAATCTATGAATTGATTATAGAATTTGAATCACTACTAGCCATAGCTTTTGAATCTGACCTAGGTAATCTGATTAGCTTAACTGTTAAGCTAGAGATAGATAATTGTTAAGTTATGATTTAGAGATTAACGGACTTTTAAAACCTCCAACGGTTTCGAATTCACTCAAGAGATTAATGGATTGTGACTTTAGGAGAGAGTTCTAATTCAAGAGATTGATCAGAACTACCTTGTTAACATATCGTTAGACTAGTGAAACAATGATAGGAAAGAGGTGCAAATTATTATATAGTGAACATTAGTGGATTCGGTTGGCTTAATCATTCTTCACATTAAATTTATAAAACCAACTTTTATTATCCTTTCCAACAGTTTACGTTACTAAAACAACAATTTCCCTGAGCACCCCCCCATATACACATCCTTAATATTAATGTTATTGCTACGTAGAAGTTAAAATAGTCCATGCAGATACGAATTTAATTATTACTTTGATATAGTTTAGTACACTTGGTAAAATTGTATCAAACAACTTCACTACAATAGAAAAAAATATTATCTATAACAATGTATGAAGAAAAAAAAAAGGAGATTTTGGGTTATAATCTTTTTTTTTTGAAGGAGGGTTATATTATTTATTATTCGAATTATACCCTTAAACAAATTTTCCTATAATAATGTCATATTGTTGATGTCATTGAAAAAAATGAATTTTTATATTATATTTGTTATATTGTTGGTGTAATTTAAAAAGATAAGCATGTTGTCACAATTTAAAATCATAAACATCTATACATACAATTTTAGTCAAAATATAATTAATTTCATAAAAAAAATATTGTTCATAATTTACATGAGTTAGTGCAATAAAAAGAGCAGACAAACGGGCACGGAATGCCCGTCTGAACGCTAGTATATATAAAGAGAAAATGTGATTTTGGGTGATTTTGAGCTGACTTTTTGTTATTCCAATTATATTCTTAAACAAATTTTCATATAATAATGTTATATTGTAAGTGTTATTAAAAGAAATATGAATTTTTGTTACATTTGTTATATTACTGTTATCATTGAAAAAGATAAATATGGTTTGTTAAGTTTGTTACATTTGAAAGTCACAAATATCTATACTTATAATTTACTCTATATCAAAATTTTATATAAAATATCGTTTATAATTTACACGCAAAATTTCTATAAAATATCGTTGATAGTCTATACGTGTTAGCACAATAAAAAGAGTGTAAAGACGGACACGTGAGTACTCATACGTCTTTCTGATAGTATGTATATACATGAGACTAGATCCATATAAAGTTTTATATAATAAATTGTTTTACTTTCGGTTACTTCCTTTATCGTTACCTTTAAACATTTTTGCGATAATTTTAACTAACATTTCTCATAGAATAGCTCACATATAACATAATTATCACAATTTACTTAACACATTCAATTATATATTGGGGGCCAGGGTTTAAGTCTTGACATGAAAAAAAATAACATAACAATTACTGTATTAACATTTGTCTTTAAAACAAATATTAACATTTGTCATTAAAAAAAAATAAACGTTCACTGTCGGAGACAAAGATGACAATTGGTTGTAGGGTCTTGATATATAACTATATTTGCTTCAAAATTCATATTGTGAAAAAATAAGATATGTACCTATGATCACATGCGCAAAACTAGGTGATGATAATCTAAATAATAAAAAAAATATAATTAATTAAAATTCATAATTACCTTTTTCTTGACCGATTCATAATTTCATCTCATATACTAAATATAATTTTTTAATGGATTTTTTTAAAAGAATATTTTTTAATGGATATACTATATAAGTCTTTGATTAGATAAACTATATAAGTTTTTAATATCATGTTATATGTACGAAATTTCCTAAGATCTTAAATCTCATTTAGAAATATAACCTAAGATACAATAATTTTAGAGTACAATACACATCAAAGTCTAAAATGAGCATACGTTGGATTGACGTTATTGAATAAAAATGGTGGCTCAGTCATGCCGCATTTTACACTTCGATTCTGTCAAGACAATTACAAACTTAATTAATATAAAAGCTTGATTTCCTTAAAACACGGATATAAGTGTCTATTTGAAAACCTAAGTGTTATCTATTTCCTCTATTTGAGTCACCAACATATAATAGGTCATTTAAATGATGTATGACTAACGTCACCATCAAACTGTAGGGGATCAAGTTTCTAGGTTTCAAGCGGATATGGAAACTTTGGATATACACAACTTCAATAATTTGTAAATTGCATTTATGTAAACACACACAAACAATGAAATGGTGAGTTGTTGAAAATCATTAATAAATAAGACATACTCCATATGGAATGAAATATAAGCAAATAAGATAGTTGAAATGTCAATGTATGTGGTTAAAAATTTAATCCACATACATCAATTTTTCAACTACCCTATTTGCTTATCTAATATTTCAGATAGAGTAGATAAGAAGAACAAATATTATGCATGTTAGGGCCGACAATGAACTTGTTGTATTTTTGAATGTTAATCGGCTTCATTTTGTTAAAACAATATGTTTAGACAAGATGTGGTACAAAATGTTCTAGCATGTAGTACGACATCTTGACTCAAGGTGTCGTACCGTATTTTGCATATTTTGGAGTGATGTGTTTTCACGTGTGTTCTATAAGCGTTGGTTATTCTCTTGTGCTCCAGATTACTTAGTGTTTCTAGAAGTTTATTTGTTGTCAATTTAAGTTGGTGTGCGCTTCAAGTTGGTTTCAAAAAAGATTTGTTTCAAATATATCTTGTGTTTCTAGAAGATTGGTGTCGAAAATATAAAAGATTTGCTTCAAATATAGTTTGTGTTTCTAGAAGATTGATGCTGAAAATATAAAAGATTTGATGCAAATATATTTTTGTATCGTATGTTTCTAGAAGGAAGATTTGATGCAAATATATTTCTAGAAGGAAGATTTGATGCAAATATATTTTGGCATGTTGAAAAAAAAAGCCCAGTACATGGATGGCTATTTAAGGAGGCTCAAACCCTTGCTACAACTAGCGAAATCAATATTGAAGATCAGAGTTTTAGGGTTTCGTGTGTTTGAGTCTTTGTGTTTTATTGTACACCTCTCTTGTGTCGCCATTGAATATCAAAAGGATGAGAGTCAGTTTATGTTATTTGAGTTGTAATTTGTCTTTGTATACCATTCTAGTGCATCTAGCAAGAGTTCGTTTGTGAATTGGAGTTGTTCTCCTACTTTATTGTAACCGTGATTTAGTCAATCATTAGGAATAATGTTTGGGAGAAAGTGAGAGGGGTTTCTCATATTTAGGGGGAGTCCTAGATAGAAATACACGGGTAGTATTAGGTGAAGAGGCAGTGAACAATGTTTGTTAACATAAGACTAAGAACTAATACTATTGAAAGTGGATTTCCTTTCTTGGGCGGATGCCCCCCAGATGTAGGTGATGTTGCACCGAATTGGGTTACCAAATATCATGTGTTCTTCTTTATCGCACTTTACTTTATTTCTAGTTGTTTATTACTGTGTTATAATTGTTGTACACATTGTCCCGAACGTTGTGTAGAACATCAGTCATGCGAGAACAAGAATTTCAACTAGCATCAGAGCAGGAACCCTGTTCTGTTTGGGTGAGCTCCAGGAATTGACAAATTTTGTTCATATGGACAATACTAAGGAAGGAGGGTCTATAATTAAACCACCAATTTTGGATGGTACCAACTATGATTATTGAAAGGCTCGAATGGTGGCTTTCCTTAAATCCATGGACAACAAAACATGGAAAGCAGTCACCAAAGGTTGGAAACATCATGTTGTTATCAATAAAGAAGGAAAATCTACATCTACTCTGATGCCAGAGGAAGAATGATCTAAAGAAGAGTATGAAGAAGCTCTTGGAAATTCCAAAGCCTTGAATGCCTTATTCAATGATGTTGACAAGAATATGTTTAGATTGACAAACACTTACACTGTGGCTAAGGAGGCTTGGGAGATTCTCAAAACTGCTCATGAAGGCACCTCTAAGGTTCGTATGTCAAGACTTCAGCTCCGCACAACCAAGTTTGAAAATCTCAGAATGAATTATGATGAAACCATCTATGACTTCCAAATTTGCATACTTGATCTAGCGAACACATCGTGTGCCTTAGGAGAAAAGATGTCTGAAGAGAATTGGTAAGAAATATTCTTAGATCTTTACCTAAGAATATGATAGGAAAGTTACAACTATTTAAGAAGCTCAAGACATAAGCAAGACGAAGGTAGACGAACTCATTGGATCTCTACAAACTTTTGAGTTGGCTATAAATGACAGACTTGAAAAGAAGAACAAAAGTATAACCTTCATATCCAACACCGAATAGAATGAAGTTCAATGTGAAATGGATACTGAAGAAAGCATTTCATATGTTATTGTGCTTCTTGGTAGAGAATTCAACAAAGTCTTGAAGAGGATGGACAGAAAGTCGAGGTCAAATGTCAAGGACAAGTTGTCCGACAACTTCAAGAACATTGGTTTTCAACGCAAGAGTAAAACTGAAGAAAAACTAAACAAAGGGAAAGGAATACAATGTCATTAATGTGAGGGTTATGGTCATGTCAAAGCAGAGTGTACCACATTTTTAAAGAAACGAAAGAAGGTAATGACAACCACTTGGTCAGATGACAATTCTGAAGGAGAATGTGAAGATGAGACAGCAAACCGTGTGATGGCTTTCACTGGGAAGTGTGAATCTGATGATGAGTCTTGTGATGAAGATCTTTCTTCTGAAGAACTTTATGAATCATACAAACTCTTGTATGACAAGTGTGAGGAAGTATGCCAAATTTGTGAGAAGCAAAAGAAATCTATCAGTAGCTTGTGCCTTGGAAAGGAAAAACTTTTATCTACCATCTCTTGTTTATAAGAAGAAGCGACATTGTTAACCTCCAAGCTTGAAAATATGACAAAGTATGTTAAAATGTCGAATAATGACTCGAATGTGTTAGATGAAATACTAGAGGTTGAGAAGGGATCTAGAAACCTGAAAGGTGTATGATTTGATTACATGTCCTTTAATAAACAGAGTGGAGTCTTCACTACTAAGTTTGTTCCTCCTGAAAAGGAAACTGAGTTTGTAATGTTGGGTCACATGTCTCAACAACCTGTCCGGCATCTGTACCCCCAACCAAGAAACAAAGATTCACCCTAGAGGTGTCACTGTTGTGGTAGGCATGATCACATAAGACCTTACTGTTACAGATTGTATGGATATCTTCAGCCTCATGTTCAACCTAAGGCCAGTAATAAGATTGTTCAAGCTAGGAAAGAATGGAAACCCAAAGTTGTTATCACTAATCTTATAACTCATACATCCCTAAGAGTTTCCTCAAGGGAAGATTGATATTTTGATAGTGGATGCTATAGACATATGACCGACGTCAAAAAGTACTTAGTTGATCTAAGACCACACTCCACTAGTTATGTTACCTTTGGTGATGAAGCTAAAGGAAAAAACGAAGGCATAGGTAAACTGGTATGTTCAAGGTTCCCGTGTCTTGATGATGTGTTGATGGTAGAGGGACTAACTGCTAACTTGATCAGAATCAGTCAACTATGTGATCAAGGCTTGAATGTGTACTTCAAAAAATAAGAATGCATTGTTACAAGCAACAGTCAAGAAGTGTTAATGAAAGGTGCATGGTCCAAAGACAACCGTTATATGTGGATACCTCAAGACAGGAAACAATCCTCAACATGTTTAATATCCAATAAATGTGTTGTTGTTGATAAAGATGATGTATCTTCTCAACAGACTGATGTCACATAAGATGTCCCAAACAAGGAGTTGAACATTGAATTAGGAAACACAGATTCAGAAGATCCTCAAGCCAACAAGGGACCATCAATCAGAATTCAGAAAAATCACCTTAAGGAGAATATTATATGATGTCTGAATGAATAAGTCTATGGTTTGATGTTTATGCAAGATGACTTTGGGAATCCAACATTTTTATGGAAATAAAACTTAACTAACCATAATTTCCCACTATCACCAACAATTATTTTTATTTGTACTTTTTTTTAAAAAAATTAATCAAAAAGATTTTAAAAACATTCACACGAAATCTAAATTCTTAGCGCACACACGAGTAGAAATATTATTCCTCATAATAGAATGTATTTCATACCTTAAAACAAACACATCAAAAGACGATCATTGATAGGGTTGATTGAGAAATATATTATTTGCTCCAAGATTCACGTCTTGAAAAAAGATACATATCTAGATTGATGTCAGAAAGCTTACCAGGACACACCGGTGATTAATTTAGATGACACTACTTTGACTAATCCAAGGAAAACATGATTTTTTTAGGGGTTGATCGAATGTGCTTCATGTTGATCTCAAATTGTGTTGACATGCTGACTTTTCTTTTCACAAGGTTGTCTGATTCTGTTCTCATGATGCAGTTAGTTAACACGAGTACACATCGTTTTTCATCATTATGCAAATATGTTGGAGATTACTAGTTACTACATGAAGAGATATTGGAATTTTACCCTCCTTCACATACTTCATGAGAGCAATGTTTGTATAGTTGTATAAATATTCTAGCGAAGTTGAGAGTTATTGTCTAGATATATTGGTTACGATTCAAGAGCCGCTATCTCTTTTGACTGTTTTAACCGACACCGTTGGATTGTCATTTCATTTGTTAAGACTTAGTTATCTTGTTTTTGTTTCCTTTTCTTTTGTTCTCTCATGTAAAAAAAACTCACAAATTAGTTAATGATAAATATTTAAACTATATTAGTAAAAACTAACTAATTATTAAAAAAACCTAACTAATTAAAATTCATAATTACTTTTTTTTAAAGAGTTCATAATTACTTTTGTTTCTGGACTGTTTCATAATTACATGTTATATATGCATTTTTTTCTTTGACCGGATATACTATATACGGGTATAAGTTAATAAAAAAGTTATTTCAACTAGCATGGACACTTCGTGTCCATCTATCTGCACTTTTTATTGTTTTAATCTATACTATATATAAAGAAAGTAAGCTTAAAATACATGAGTTTGGACTGACTTTTTTTATTACCTATTTTACCATTCATTTAAACTATTTTATTTGCTATTTTATTTACTATTTTATCCTTTAATAATATTATTTTAAATTTTAATTAAAAAAATTAAATTCCATTAAAATACGAAATATCTCACTACTATAGAAACAATATTATCAATATTATATATGAAGGGGATAAATATTTTGGGCTGAATTTTTTATAATTCCAATTATACCCTTCAACAATTTTTTCTATATTAATGTTATATTGTTGGTGGTATTAAAAAAGATAAGGATTTATATTATATTTGTTAAATTATTGTTGTTATTAAAAAAGGTAAACATGGTTTTTTTGGATTTTTTACAATTTTAAAGTCACAAATATTTGTACTTATAATTTTAATCAAAAACAAAAATTTCATATAAAATACCGTTCATAATTTACACGCATTAGCGCAATAAAAAGAACGGAAAGACAAACACGTGAGTGCCCATCTTTTCGCTGGTGCATGTAAAGTATGAACATCAGTTGTATAAAATTATGATGGCAATTATTTTGGTTTTAATTAAAATTATTGGTGTAGATAATATATATTTTGCACTTTCATATTGTAGCAAACTATATTTATCTTTTTTAATATTGTAACAAGCCATACTCATATTTTTCAATTATACCAACAATAAAAAAAAATAATATAAATTCTTATATTTTTAGTTGACATCAACAAAATAATATTTCCTTCAAAAAAATTAACAAAATAATATTCTTATAATTCAATTTATTTAAAATTTTAATTAGAAGCGAAAAAATCAACACAAAACTACCTAATCTCTTTTTATAGTATAGAAGATACTTTTTTTTGTCGCAATTGAAAATATTTTCTTTTCAGTTTTTTTTCTTTCTATAACAGTTGACTACAGTTAAAAGGAAAAGGAGGGACTATTTCTGATATCTCTCCACTCACCGGGATCTTCGTCGTCTTCCCGTTCTGCTAATTTCTTTCAGGTTTTCATTTTCTCAATTTTTATTTATTTTTATTGTTCTCTGCATGTGCAAATTAGGGTTTCAATTTTTTTTTTCGCTCTTGAATGTTTGAAACCAGATCTACCTATATTGCATGCGATTATATTGTTTAGCTCCGTTATTTTCTCTTCATTTAGTCTGAATAATCTGATGAATAAATCCATATTAGATTTGTTTGATTACGTTGTTGTGTTAATTTAATTCAGTGCATGTAGCTATACGTTTTTAGAACCAGAAGGTTAAATCAGTGTCTTGAAAATTTCAGTTCATCTGAGGAACTTTACATCGGAAATTGATGTTTTTCAGTTCACTTTTGGTTTCATTTTTATATGTTTTTGTTTGAAACAAGGTGTGTGTATTAAGGGCCCATATGTTTTACCTTTTGACAAAACGTAATTGAAGTGATTTATTATATTGATATTTTATGTAAAACAGTATCTATTTTCCTGTGATGGGTCTTAATCTTAAGCTGTTTGTACATATTGCAAAGAATCTAGGACTATCCTTAGCATTGAGGTTTTTGAGTAATAACTATGTTTTCGTGCGGGTTAAAGTGATTTCATGCTGAAACCCCGCAACTCCTGCTTATGGCAAGCGGAAAACCTCATATGGTAAAAGAAAAAGGAAATTAGTAATAAATAATAATTGTGTCAATTGGTACCAACATTCATTTCAATTATTTAAAATACTAACTTTTGGTTTTCCTCCCACTTTTCGGTAATCCTCTTATATGTATGAATTTTGATGTGTGATGCAGTTTCAATTGACATAGTTTGATAAGATGGGTGGTGGGTTTAGGGTGCTTCACTTAGTAAGACCGTTTCTCTCATTCCTTCCTGAAGTTCAGACTGCTGACAGGAAAGTGCCATTTAGAGAGAAGGTCATATATACCGTGATCTCTCTTTTCATTTTCTTGGTCTGTAGTCAGCTTCCTCTATATGGGATACACTCAACAACAGGTGCAGATCCGTTCTATTGGATGCGTGTTATCCTTGCTTCAAACCGTGGAACTGTCATGGAGCTTGGAATCACTCCTATTGTGACTTCTGGGCTGGTCATGCAGCTTTTGGCTGGATCAAAGATCATTGAAGTGGACAACAATGTGCGAGAGGATCGGGCCCTTTTGTAAGTGTCTTTCTTTGTACAACTTTTACTCTTTAATGAACATCTTATATTTCCTCACCCAACGTCAGTAGTTTTAGCTGGTTTTACATGTGTTATCAGAGTATATCCTACTCTAGGATTTATCACACGTGTGTATGGTTTATTGCTGTTATATCTAGTTGAGTCAGGTGTAGTTTACCTGTTACAGCGATCACATGATTGCTGAGCATGCTCAATTGAATCTATTCAACAGAATCAGTTATGTGTTTACATTAGGTTCTAGTTAGAGCTTTAGTCTATATATAGACTTTTAAAATCAGAAATCGATGTGATAAAATCATACTTAGTCTCTCACACTTCTGCTAGCAGTGGTTGTCCATTTGACATGCATTCCTTCATTTAAAGGGGTATAAAATATAATTTATTTGGTACATGTCATGTTGTATTGTATCTGCTGTTGTCTTTATGAGGTTTTCACTATTTAGGGTGGCGGGTCGTGTTGTAAACTGTATATTGATTTAAATACCTTTTCTATGGCAGAAACGGAGCACAGAAGCTACTTGGTATTTTGATAGCTGTCGGAGAGGCAGTTGCCTATGTTCTTTCAGGGATGTATGGTAGTGTGGGCCAACTTGGAGTCGGAAATGCCATCCTCATCATTGTCCAGCTCTTTTTTGCGGGTATTATTGTGATATGTTTAGATGAGCTTCTTCAAAAAGGATATGGTCTAGGTTCGGGAATTTCCCTATTCATAGCGACTAATATCTGGTAGGTTTTTAGTCTCTGCTAATAAAATATATCCAGCTTTAGTCTATGAAATTTTTGCTGTCTTGTAGCAATTATAAACCACCAGGGCATATTACCTTTTATCTAAAACTTAGAAGAATTTCTCGTTATTTTACAGTGAAAACATTATATGGAAGGCATTTAGTCCCACCACCATTAACAGTGGACGTGGAGCTGAGTTTGAAGGTGCTGTTATTGCTCTGTTCCATTTGTTGATAACTAGAACAGACAAGGTTCGTGCTCTTCGTGAGGCATTTTACCGGCAGAATCTTCCCAATGTGACAAATCTTCTTGCTACTGTCTTGATCTTCCTAATTGTGATATACTTCCAAGGTTTCCGTGTGGTTTTGCCTGTAAGGTCAAAGAATGCTCGTGGACAGCAGGGTTCGTATCCAATCAAACTGTTCTATACCTCCAACATGCCCATTATTCTTCAGTCTGCCCTTGTTTCCAATCTCTACTTTATCTCCCAGGTAATAATAGTTTTATGATAGAACTCACAGAAAATATATAAACGAGCAGTGTAAATAATGGAAAATTGGAATTGATTGTATTAGTGGAAGCAGATGGAATTAATTATATTGAATAACCAGAGCAAAGCTCCTCCAGAGAAATTATTCTCCTAACAAAACGATAACAATAAACGTGCATAAGAAATAACAAACCCTGCCCTCCTTAATATATTACTCACTACTAACAACTTTTCCTATAATTCAGTGATATCCTTTGCCCATCAATAACAGAATTGTTCCTATAGTTCAGGGATATCCTCAGCCACGTTAATAGCAGAACTGTTGCCCACTCTCTTTCCTCTACGAACATACACTCTCCAAACAGACGGATTGGGCCTTTCATTACTAACAGGCCTTTCATTATGGTTAGGCCCAGCAGAGGTTCTATCATTGCCTCCCCCAGAAACAACAGTCTTGTCCTCAAGACTGAAGGAGGGAAATTGACTTTTCAAAACTGACTCATCCTCCCAAGTAGTATCTTCTGCTGCTCTTCCCTTCCAACGCACTAACCATTGTCGCACTCGCTGTCCACCTTGTGTGACTGACCTTGAAGCCAATAACTCTTCCGGCTCTTCTATCTCTTCTGGCTCCATTTCTAATCCCTCTGGAAGTTGTGGTTCAGCCGAATACTCTCCGATAGCCTTCTTGAGTTGGGATATGTGAAACACGGCATGAATTCTGCTTCCTTCAGGCAGCTTCAGCTTATAAGACACAGGTCCTACTTTCTTAAGGATAGGAAAAGGCCCAAAGTATCTTGGGGCAAGCTTTTGATTGATCCTTCGCGCCACTGTTTGTTGTCTATGAGGCCGAAGCTTCAGAAATACCCACTCACCAACTTCAAACGAATACGCTTTTCTTTTCTTGTCAGCATATAGCTTCATTTGTTCTTGTGCTCGAGTCAAATGGTACTTCAATTGGCGTAAAGCCTCGTCACGATCCATCAATTCAGTAGCTACTGCCTCCACTTTAGTTTCTCCTTGTAGAAATCTCACCACAGTAGGTGGTTTTCTCCCATACACAGTTTCAAACGGCGTCGTACCTGTAGATACATGGAATGTTGTATTGTACCACAATTCGGCCCAAGAAATCCATTGTGACCACTCCTTCGGTTGTTCTGACGCAAAGCAACGAAGATATGCTTCCAAGCACCGGTTTACCACCTCCGTCTGTCCATCCGTCTCCGGATGATATGAAGAGCTCATACTCAACACCGTTCCTTGCAAACGGAATAACTCCTTACAAAATAAGCTGACGAATAAGGGGTCACGGTCACTAACAATAGATTGAGGAACACCATGGAGACGCACCACCTCTTTAGTGAAAATCTCAGCCACTTTCCTAGCGGTATATGGATGCTTTAAGGGAATAAAGTGGCTATACTTAGACAATCTATCCACAACCACAAATATAGCTTCATACCCCTTAGATTTTGGAAGGCCGGTTATGAAATCCATTGAGATGTCATCCCAAATTCGCTCCGGAATTGGTAAGGGTTGCAACAGACCCATGGGAGAGGATGCTGAATACTTCTGGCGTTGACACACATCACAACTCTGCACAAATTCCTGAACTGATTTCCTCATTCCTACCCAATAAAGATTGCCAGCTATCCTTCGATACGTGCGCAAGAACCCAGAATGACCACCAGTAGATGAAGAGTGAAATTCCTTCAACATTAATGGTATGCAATCAGAACTCGAAGACAACACCAACCTGTCATGATAAAATAGCTTGTCTTTTTTTAATTGAAATCCCGGTTGAGAGGTAGGATTTTGTTGCAAATCTGCCACCACTTTCTGCAAATATGGGTCATTCCTAACTTCATGTTGAATCTGTTGTTCTTGCATACGTATAGGAAACGAAGTTATTCCCTTTAATTCCACCTCTTCATGCATTCTCGACAGAGCGTCCGCCGCTTTATTATCAGGACCAGGCTTGTAAACTACTTCGAAGTGATAGCCTAGCAACTTAGCTATCCAATTTTGTTGGTCAGCTGTAGTAATGCGTTGCTGAAGCAAATGCCGCAAACTCTTCTGGTCGGAATACACCACAAATCTCCTTCCCAACAAATATGGACGCCAATGTTGCACAGCCAGTATCAACGCCATTAGCTCTTTCTCATAAGCTGACTTACTCAGATTATTTTTTGATAAGGCCTTGCTGAAGTAAGCTATAGGTTTCCTTTTCTGCATTAAAACTGCACCAATTCCCCTCCCGGATGCATCACATTCAATCTCGAAGGGTTGGGTAAAATCTGGAAGGGTTAAGATTGGAGCTTGAGTCATAACCCTCTTTAACTGCTCAAATGCCCTCTGCTCTTCTGGTCCCCAATGAAACCCGTCTTTCTTGGTTAATTCTGTTAACGGTTTTGCCATCTTACCATAGCCAACAATGAATTTTCGATAGTATCCGGTCAATCCCAAAAACCCTCTCACTCCCTTGACATTGTGAGGGTTTGGCCATTCTAAAATGCTGTTAATCTTAGCTGGATCTACTGCCACGCCCTGTTCAGATATTACATGACCCAAATACTCCACCTTCCTACTAGCGAAACTGCACTTCTTTTGATTAACAACGAAAGAGTGGTGTTGCAACACTTCTAGCACTTGAGACAAATGTGCTAAATGCTCCTGCCAATTTTTACTATACACTAAGATGTCGTCAAAGAAAACTAAGACAAACTTACGAAGATATGGCCTGAAAATCTGATTCATGGTAGATTGGAAAGTGGCTGGCGCGTTTGTCAATCCAAACGGCATCACTAAAAACTCGTAATGACCTGCATGCGTCCGAAATGCTGTTTTATGGATGTCTTCTTCCTTTACTCTAATCTGATGGTAACCGGATTTTAAATCCAGTTTAGAAAAATACTTCATCCCATGTAACTCGTCCAATAGCTCATCGACCACAGGTATAGGATACCGGTCTGGTACTGTGACCTTATTCAACTCCCTGTAATCAATACACATCCTCCAAGAACCATCTTTCTTTTTAACTAAAATGACAGGACTTGAAAATGCACTAGAGCTGTTTCGAATGATGCCTTGACTAAGCATATCCTGAACTTGTTTTTCAATCTCTTCCTTATGGTGATGAGGATAGTGGTAAGGCCTTACACTAACTGGTCCTGCCTCTTTCTGCAGTTCAATGGCGTGACTAATCTCCCTTCCAGGTGGCAGTCCCTTGTGCTCTTTAAAAACTCCCTTAAATTTACTCAACAATTCATCAAGTTCCTCTTTCTGTGTCTCAGGCAATTCTAGAACTTCTTCATCAATTGTCGGCGCTATTTCTTCTTCTAATAGACTGTGTAAGGAATCCGTTGTTGTATGAGTTGTGTTGTTCGTTAAAACACCCCCGTTAGTGAAGATTTGACCATGCAATTCCACCCTTTCTCCTTCCCATACAAAGCTGATGGTCATTCTTTCCCAATCAAAAGTCACTTTCCCAAATTTTTGTAGCCAGGCCACTCCTAAAATCATATCTAAATCCCCCAACTCCAGAACATAAGCGTCAACTTTAGTTATGAACTCACCCAAATGAACTTCCATCTTTCTACATCTCCCTTTCGTCGTTACTCGGTGACCGTCTCCCAATTTCACTCCCATGGATCTTCCTTGCTCCAAATTTAACCCTAAGGCAGTGGCTACCTGAGGTGAAACGAAATTGTGGCTGGCACCACTGTCAATTAGGATCACAATCGACACCCCATTCAAGCTTCCCTTGAGGCGCAATGTATTAGGAGGATTATTGCTCTTTTTTTTTGATTCAGTGATTCCAAACAGTCCCATAGAGTTACAATCTAATACTTCTTCTTCGTCTTCCCTAACTTCAATGGCTATAATCTCTCTTTCCTCGTTGATAATTTCATCATCACCCAAAATCACCAATCTCAATTGTTTCTCAGCACACTGGTGAAGAGGGTGGTACTTGTCTCCACAACGAAAACACAACCCTTTTGATCGTCGCTCCATCAACTCCGCATATGGTAAGTGCTTGAGACCACGGTTGCGATCTCCTCCATCCCTTCTTCCTTCATTGTTTCCAGATTTCACAGTGTTCATGTTCGGATTCGCATTCATACTTGGATTTGATGATGATGAGCCCGCCTTGCTCTGCATCGGCCCATTAGAAAAATTGGCTGACCGGTTTGAACCCGGGTTATGCTGTGACCCAGAACCCGCCTTCCAATTAAGCCCAGATCCACTTGACCCATTCCCTTTCCAATTGCAAGGCCCACCAATACTTCCTCTTGATAACAACGATCCACGCATTTCTGTTTCAATGTCACGCGCCATCTTCATCGCTTGTAACCTTGAGTGTGGATTTAGCGTGCGAACTCTTAAACGAATTTCTGTTATGAGTCCTCCAACGAAATACCCCAAATATTACTCTTCTGGTAATCTTCCCACCTGTGATGATACATACTCAAAGGCAGTGATGTACTCGTCAACCGTTCCCGTCTGTTGCAAGTCCTTCATCTCCTCGTAAGGATTATCACTTTGTCTTCCACCATATCTCTCGATTAAAGCCTGTTTCAGCTTCAACCATGTCAATTCATCATCCGTCTCCCTTAACAGATTGAACCAATGGATCGTTGTTCCTTCCATGCTTAACTTAGCCAATCTGATCTTCACCGCCTCTGATGTTCCTTGAACTTCAAAATACGTTTCAGCTCGCGTGATCCATCCAACGGGGTCCTCACCATCAAACGATGGCAACTCCACCTTCTTCACTGCCATCCGGTACTCTGACACCGTTTCTTCCTCCTCTGACGACGTCCGATTTTTTTCAGGTTCGCGGCGAAGCCTTGCAAATTCTTCTGTCAAGGTGTTGCGAAATTCTGTAAACGTTTGACGAAACGTTTCTTCTAGTGTCGACACTCGATCTTCGAACGCCTTCTCCATGGATGTTACCCTCCAACTCGTCCATTCTAGTCATCTTCTTTGGCATAAATCACCCTTCACTGGCTCCTCTCGAACGATCCGGCAGGTCGGACCAATGATAGAACTCACAGAAAATATATAAACGAGCAGTGTAAATAATGGAAAATTGGAATTGATTGTATTAGTGGAAGCAGATGGAATTAATTATATTGAATAACCAGAGCAAAGCTCCTCCAGAGAAATTATTCTCCTAACAAAACGATAACAATAAACGTGCATAAGAAATAACAAACCCTGCCCTCCTTAATATATTACTCACTACTAACAACTTTTCCTATAATTCAGTGATATCCTTTGCCCATCAATAACAGAATTGTTCCTATAGTTCAGGGATATCCTCAGCCACGTTAATAGCAGAACTGTTGCCCACTCTCTTTCCTCTACGAACATACACTCTCCAAACAGACGGATTGGGCCTTTCATTACTAACAGGCCTTTCATTATGGTTAGGCCCAGCAGAGGTTCTATCATTTTATGATAGGTTGGGCTTAGCATCTTTGGTTTTTTATGCTGTAACAATCTAATCTTACTGTAATTGTTCAGCTTCTCCACCGTAAGTACAGTGGAAACTTCATCGTAAATCTGTTGGGGAAATGGAAGGAATCTGAATATGGAGGTGGTCACTCAATTCCCGTTGGTGGTATTGCATACTATATCACTGCGCCTTCCAGGTAAGAGACATGCTCCAAATTATACTTATGATAATCCACATGCCTTTTATTGTATACTAATTTAGTATAAAGCTTCCACCATTTATATGAATAGTTTGTCTCTATATGATTTGATAAATCCAATTCTTTTGCTGCAAATGTTTTGCAGTTTAGCTGACATGGCAGCCAATCCTTTCCATGCTTTGTTCTATCTTGTGTTTATGCTATCTGCATGTGCCTTGTTTTCTAAAACTTGGATTGAGGTCTCTGGTTCATCTGCTAGGGATGTTGCAAAGCAATTGAAGGTATACTAACTAGCAATTATTTTTTCAACTTGCCTTTATTTTTTCCCCAACCTATAATGTATTTGCAATATAATGACTAATGAGCCATTTATCTCAAATATTTGTGCTTTTAATTATTATTCTTGTTAATGAGTGCCCCCGGGGCACTCTTTAAGCATTCCAAATTAGGAAATTATTCTTTAAAAAAGTCAAATAATTCAATTTCCAATGCATTAAATACACAAGTTTTCATAAAAAGTTACCATTTAAGACCCTTAAAGAGTGCCCCGGGGGCACTCGTTAACATTTCCCTAATTATTAGAGAAGCAGGGTCATTTATGATGCTTTTAGCCATTGGAATTTAGCTTCCCTGTTGACGTGATATAATACTTACATGAAGCAAAATATTTACCCAGACTTGGGTTTTAAGCATTCCTTAGAAACCAATAATAACTTGGGTTAAAAAACTTTCAGACTAGTATAAGTTTATAATTTAACTTTAAAGGCTAGTATACTTGTAGCCGGGCCATTGACTGGCCCGCTGGAATTGCATGACTAGTTACAGTCTGTCATTGTTGCTGGAGTTAAACATGTTCCAGCAAGTTATATCATATATGCTTTGTCAGGAGTATTCCAGAATAGGAAGCATATGAGTTGGTTAATTTAGCACAGGCACTAGTTAACAACTGTAGCTTTTACTGATTTGAGTTCTGTTCCAAATTTTTCTTGGGATCCTTAAAGTAAGAAACCAATATGTCTGTTTATTTATCCAGTGTATGCAACAATATCTTCCTCTATGCCACTTTTCTTTGTTGTTTTATGAAGTTTTCAATGTTGGTTCAGAGTTAGGTCAATAGTTTGTGTAACTTCGATTTTGAAACTGAGTTTGTTGCTGGGAACTCTGTTTTATTATTTGGAAATTTCATCTTTGTATTAAAAAGTTCATCTGAGTGTGTAGTATCTGCTATGTTAGGTCTTTAAATTTCAACTGATACATGTTTTTGAATTTGCAGGAACAACAAATGGTGATGCCTGGACACCGTGAATCGAACTTGCAGAAAGAGCTAAACCGATACATCCCCACTGCTGCAGCATTTGGAGGCATTTGTATTGGTGCCCTGACAGTGTTGGCAGATTTTATGGGAGCAATAGGTTCAGGGACAGGGATTTTGCTTGCAGTAACAATCATCTATCAGTACTTTGAAACATTTGAGAAGGAAAGAGCTAGTGAGCTTGGCTTCTTTGGTTTCTAAGTTCCGCCAAGCAATTACTTCTGTTTTGTTACTTACCCTTGTATTATCACTGTACTCTAGATCCTTGAAGTCGAAGAGTAGTTTTTTCTTTTGCATATTTATCAACTGAGGAAATAAACATATCATAGTATTTTTTTTGTTCTGATTTTCTCAAATCATACTTGTGATTTTCTTTGAATCCATTAAGTCTGATCCCCATAGGTTAAAAGTGTGACAGGTTAGTGTTATGGAAGGAGCTCAAGTGTGTGGTATACTTTTTCATGAGTGGCGTCGTGGTGGTAGTTTTCACATGAACCTTTGAAAGAGTTTTGTTATCATTTATACTGCCAGAGCAAAAAAATAGGGGTACCCTCGACTCACCCAGCAATACTCAAATCCATAAATTGCCTTTTGAACTTGCTACTAAAAAAGTTGTATTTGATTGTCTTGACCTTTTTTATTTTTAAAAACTATGTATAAAATAATTTTGAAAAAGTTTGTTTGAAAGAAAAAAAATTATTTGACCATAGTCACGGTAGCTTCTAGGCTATTTGATCTACCATAGATTGATCTACTTGTGCAACTTTATTTTTGTTCAAGAAAGTTTTTACTTCTTTAAATAAATTTTAAAATATCTACCAAGCGGAAACCTTAATGCGACCAAAGACTATCACATCAACTTTGAAATTTAACCTAGGACTCACCATAGATTGAAGAATTTTTTTACTTCTACAAACAAATTTTGAAAAATTCCAAATACAAGGACAACGTTCCTTTAAAATAAACAGTTCACTTTATAGAGTAGACAGGGTAATATTTACCATTGATAAATTAATGGTTGATACAATGATATTACATACACATCTAGACCAAATCATTATTTGTTACAATATAATTTTTTATTTTTTTCAATTTCTTAACTACTTACTTGGGAAGAGTCAAATATCACATACAAAAATGTGGATTGTCCATTGGCGTGGTAAACCATTGAATGCATGCTTCAAAGGCAGGGGATTATGGGACGCAGTGATTGTCAATGATAAGGTTCAGTTCGTGGTGGGTTGACGGGATGGCAATCGCAAAGATGGGGATATTAACGTTTTAGAGGAGAAAATAGTAACGTGTATTTTAATGAAACGGTTTAACGAGATGGAAGAATGAAGGGGATTGGCAACACAGGACAATGTGTGCGTATCCTCCTTTTTTTTTTTATCACAATTGCTGCTGTGGCTATTAGTTTTTTTTCTTCTTCTTCCGGGTACCTAGTAGCTTTAATGCATATACTTTATATCATGAGCTTGCATTGATTTAATGTAAATAGACATTATGATCTCATACAATGTCAGTACATCGTTCGATCATTATTATACGCAAAAATCTACACTTTAGATTCATTCAATTAATGATGTATATGATCTATAAAGATCATATACATCATTAATTCAATGAATCAAAAATATAGATTTTTGCTTATAATAGTGACCGGAGGGTGTAGTTCATTAGCTTGAATCAACAATCATGAAAAGGATGGGATTAAACGGAAATGAGGTGCAACATGCACAGTGAAAAAGTCTCGTAATATCAGTTCTACAAATTGAACACAACCAAAATAAGTTAAAGAAGGGACTGTAATGTTGTAGGCTGCAATTCCTATTCCAGTTGCTCATTACACATGATTGTGAGGTTATTGTAGTTCAGTCGACATCCAATGGGGTCTAAAACTCCACCATCATAAATCAATTCTACAACATTGGTTAAAAAACTATCAATAAATTTTAGGGCAAAAAGAGCCTGATACACGGGAAAAATAAAAATGAAAAAGGGGGAGAGGTAGGAGTATAATGAGCTGAGCAAAGTTTTCAAATAAAAGAAAATATAACAGCTCTGCACTATGAAAAGATCTTCAGTGACAATGGAAACTTGGGTGAGAGGCACTAGCTGCTACAAAAACGAAACCTCTTCGCCATGTTTTGTTTTCATCCCGGCTTTTTCCTAGGCAACTCCAAATATTAAAATGCCAATTAGAAATTGAAATTGCCAAAAATCTTTAGCATTTAAAGAAAATGTATATACTAGTATACTATAGAGCTCTATTCGCTATTATAAAGACTCATGACATGCATATAAACATAGAGAACATGAGATGATTATAAACACATATGATAGCTTTATTTCCTATTATCAGGATTCAAGACATGCATATAAACATAGAGAACATGAGATGATTATAAACATGGAGAACATGCGAGGTTAAAAAATAGAGAACATGAGATGCATATGTTCCCACATGACAGACAAATGTTTGTTTATTTGTAACTGTAAGTTGTACATTGTAATGCACATATAAAATTTTAAATTTTACTTTATGCTGTCACAGTTTTCGGTACATAACTATTGCTAGGCAAAAATAACTACCAATCTCCAATCATCCAACACTTAACTCCTTTCGTTTAAAGTAAAGGTCACACTATTATGCAGGAACAGGTTTAACATGGTAAAAATACAAATACAAGAAAGATAGACATTGGTTAGGATTAGCTCACCCCACTGAACCTAAGAGCTTCAATTTTTGGTTGTTGTTAGAACAATGCTGCATTCTTTTCATTTCTTCCCCTACAAGTAATCATTGTATAACTAACTACGTCAAAGAGCCACAACACAAACCTTAGTCAAGGAAAAAAGAGCACAGCTCTTTAAGTTACTTTCAAATTATTTATTTCTATTCAGATGCAAGAGTATCCTAAAGTTCAGACAACGTGTGTATCTAACTATAGAACTTGAGTAAGATCCACCTTCCCACCCTATGTCTATTCAATTAAACACAACCACTCCACCTGAGGCTAACAAGTGTAGATGACAAATACCTACAAGGATATCTCACCTTACATAAGCAACAAGTTCACTCCCTACTGTTGATATCATTTTCAGCATCTTACATCAAATAGTTTCATTGGATAAGCCTCAAGCAGTGGTTTTAGTACATAAAATTCATCTTTGATTTTACAAGCTACCTAGATACTTGCTAATTCCTTATTATATTATCTCGAAACCCCCTTTCCTATACATCATATCATATGTGAAGCACAGTAACAAGAATTCAGTGACACTAGCTCTTCTATATCAGTTCGGCAAAGAGTTTAGAATATTATAGTTTACCACAGCTTATCACATGCTACAAATACTTCCATTAGTGTTTGGATACCCATGTAAAAATAACTTATAACATGCCCAAAACGCTCCAAAATTGCTTATTTAATACGCCTTTAATGAAATTGTTTAGCAAAGACACATCTTGAACAAAATTCTCAATACCACAAACAACAATTTGATGGGCAATTATGTAACATGAACACTTCAGAAGTTCAGATTGAACGCGTGTCTAGTATTCAACACGTACCAATGTCTAGCACAAACATACATCATTACATTCAATCACAATCATCTTCTTAAATCATTTCTGTGCCTACATGTCAATATGTCAATGTCATGTCCGATTTCCGATGTCAGTGTCATTCTTTCATAGAAGGGTAATATAGCAACATAGCAAACATCAAAACATAGATTATATATATCACACACACATGTATATACAAAATTAATCTCTGATTATCCACATAAACACGAATTAATACCTCATTATTCCATAGAAGCTTTTGCACCAACCTCCTTCAACTTAGCAATGATCCCCTCCGCCTCTTCTTTTGTCACACCTTTCTTCAAAAGCGTAGGCGTTTTCTCCACCAAATCCTTAGCTTCCTTCAACCCCAAACTAGTAAAACTCCTAACTTCTTTAATAACCTTAATCTTCGACGCCGCATCAAAAGCATCAAGCTTCACATCAAACGCCGTTTTCTCCTCAACTTTCTTCACCTCACCCCCCTTTTCACCACCACCACCCCCTTTCCCACCACCCACACCCCTCGGCATTCCCCTTATTCCCATTCCAGGAACCATCAACATCATAATCGGAAGCTCGTTGATTCCCTTTTTCTCTCGCATCACTTCAACGAGATCCATTACTTCGAGAAGCGTTAATCCCGCGAGTTCGTCGACGATTGCTGATACTTTTTGGGGATTCGGTGAATCGGTGGTGTAATTGCGTAATTGGGATTTTGGATTTGGGGGAATTATGTAGGGTTTTGGAATTTGGGGAGAAAGGAAATTAGGGTTTTGAGTTAGGGTTTTGCGGAGATGTGAGAATTGTAGGAAACGTGAAAACTTCATTGTTGACGGTGGTGGAAAAATGTTATTAGTGTGTTCTGTTTTTCATGGTTTTGAGTGATGTCAAATTCGTGATTGATTTTCGTGCATAAGCCCTACTATACACGAACGAACACGATGGGATGTGTTTTTACCTTCTTAGCCCTTCGGGCATGCACAAAGTCAAACTTTAATTACTCCCTTTAGTCCTCATTATAAGAAAATTTTCAAAAAAAAATTTGGTCATATTTATAAGAAAATGTCACAACTTTTAAGGTGTAGTTATTGCTTAAAAAACTTTTTTATCCCTCATTTAATGTTTGTCTTTTCAATATTAGTGGATGTATTTAATGTTTCACAACTTTCTATAGGGGTATATTTGTAAAATTATTTAAAAAGTTATAACAATTAATGATTATATTGGTTTTGATGATTTTGGTTTTTCTTCTTATAATAAGGACCGGATGGAGTATTTTATAGGCTAAATTGCTGTTTTGGTCCTAATTATTTTTTTGGTATCACTTTGTTCTCATAAGTAATAAAAAATCCGTATGAGTTCTTTAATTTTATTTCTGTTACAAATTTTAGTCTTTTCTGTTAGTTTTAATCAAAAAACGTTAAGTGTTATCCACGTGTCATTTTGACATTGACTCAAATCTTAATTTATTTTCTTCATCTTTTCCACTAAAATTCTTTATCTCTTCACATCCATTTTTGGAAAATAAGAACAACACAACAACAAGAACAAACAATAACAACAACCCAATAAGCAGCAGCAACAACAACAAAGAAAAAAAAACAAATCTCTAAACAAAATCAAATCATCTTCATCTTCTTCTTTCTAAGTCCTTCATAATCAAACACAATCCCATAAAACAACATAAAAGAAAGTTTGAAGAACAGCAGCAACGAAACCTCACTCTTCCTAATTATGGATCTGCTGAATCAATCAAAGAAAGTTTCGGTCTTGGTTTTGAATCAATCAATGAAACCTCACACTTTTATGTTTCTGGAACAACAACAACATTAAAGAAAGTTTGAAATTTTCAAAGAAAAAAATTGGGGGAGTTGACGAATGGGTCTGAGATTTGTGTTTTTTAGCTACCATGTATAAATTTTGGACTTGGTTTTGAATAATATAAAAGAAATTTTGAAAATTTGGGATTATTGTGAAATGAGTTTGAAATTTGGATTTGTTAGAGCTGTGAAATTATGACAAAAAACTTGTGTTTTTTCTTTGTGTTTCTTTTGGATGGTTGAAGTGATTTATGTGAATAATGACATGTATGTAATGTGAAATTCTACAATAAATTTCACTAATTTTGTTGGTTTATCATAATCGTGACTATGGGTTATGATTTTGATTATGATTATGATTTTGGGTTATGATTAATTAGTGGTGTTTAATTGATGTGTTTGTGATTTCTTTTTTCTGGGTATTTTTGGAAAACATTAATGAAGATTTGATGAAGATGATGAAGGTGAGGAGAGAAGAAGATGAAGAAAGGTAAAAAAAATATGAGGTGGTGATAGTGCACTATTACTTACAATAGACCTTCAAAATCCAATGGTTTGTATTTTGACAAATATATCAAATGGTTAAGATTAAAAAACTAATGAGGTTTATGGTGGACCACATAAGACATTTGGGGTTAACCTTTTAACATAAGGGACCAAAATGAACAGAGATGAACTAAATGACCAAAAAAGACTTTTTATTACTTATGAGACCAAAGCGATACAAAAAAAAAATTAAGGGACCTAAAGAGCAATTTAGCCTATTTTATACTATTTTTATTTTCACCGCAAATATAAACTACACTTATAAAATTATTTATCGCTTCCTTTAAAAAAAAAATTATCACTTACGTGTTTATATATTTGTACATAAGTTTTTATCGTATGAATTTGATCCAACTTATAAAAATTTATGAATTCATTTTTAAGGTAGGTTTTGTTTAGTTTGCACCATCAAATAAATGGGTGCAACTTGCACTAGTTGAAATGTTAGCCATAGATATAATGTAAAACCAGGGCGCCATTTCTGGTGCGCAAGGATGATGGGTCTCACATGGTAGGAGACACGTTTTCAACAAATTTTTTTTTGAAGCTGGTGCTATAACCTGCAATTGTAGGTCAATGTACTATGAGTGACCTGCTGTTGTGTGTAACTTTTATTATAAGAATTATATTCACAAATTGAAGGCAAAGGGCAGTTTAGGTACTTCATATTTATAACCTTTCCTCTTTTTTGTTGGCCTTTTCCCTGTAACACAGAACACCCATTTCCTTCCAATTTCTTCCGAATCATACACCATTCGATCTGGGAATTTAAATTTCGTAATCGTTTATTTCGTTAGATCCGTAGCTATTGTTCCAGATTTCAGCCTCAGTTCACTCTGTTGAATGATTTGAAGTGGTAAGTTTCCGTATATTCAATTTTCATGTTCAGTTTTTAATTAAAATTGGAGAACTTTACCAGATTCAAGAACTCTGATTTAGAAGTTCGACCACATTCTGGCAGGTGAATAATTAAATTTAGTTGGAGATTAAGTAATGAACTTGAGTTGGAATGTTGATTTTAGTGGATTTTGAAAAAGAGAAACGTAACAGTTGTGTAATATCCCGCTTAAACTTAACCTTATCAGTATCAGTTAGCGAGTCAGAGAATTTTTTTGAGTCAAGGGCAAAATGGTAAAATCCACACCATGGCTGTATAAGAGCCCAAACCCTATTTTCCTTCATTTTCCCTTTCCTTTCTCTCACTCCAAATCAGAACATCCTCTCTTTCTCTCCTCCACGCCATACTTCCTTCATTCCACCACTCATCCATCAATTCCCACTCCAAACCTTCACCAAATCCTACATGCAAGCTCAAAAAAATGGAATTCTAGCATCATAGAAACCTCAATGGAACCTTAATCCCACTTTATCTTCTCCAAATCTCTCTTGGCTGAACCTTTCCCCTATCTTTTTCCTTGCTGGAAGTACAATTGCAGGATGTATGTGTATGATTAAAGCTGATTAGATTTACTTTTGGTGATAGAGGCAAGAGTTGAAGGAAGGAATTGGAACAACAGCTTAGGAGTGTGAACTTTGGGTTTCAAGCTTGGTTATAATCCAGAGTTCAGGTGAGTTCCTTTAGATGTTAGATTTCCCTTGGGATTGTTTGAGTGAGATAATCATAATGAGAACTTAGGAATTATTGCTTAAATTCCCTTTTGATGATGCATGCATTTCAATTCTTGTGAAATCCATGATTCTTCTGGCTTATGGTGATTTAATTGAGTCATTGGTACATTGCAGTTGCTACTGGACATTTTGGGTATCAAGATTTGAGTAAAAATACAATGTTTGAAGTTCTGATGTCTGTCATGTTCGTCGAGCGAGCATGAGCTCGCCAAGTGAACAGGCAGAGCATTTGCTATTGTCAGACTTCGCTGGAGCGAAGCCATAGCTCGCCTAGGCGAAGCTTCATACCCAAATCTGGGCAGATGCTCGCCGGGCGAAGTTCATGCTCGCCCAGCGAAGCTTCAAACCCAAATCTGTGCAGATGCTCGCCCAACGAAGCTATCCAGAAACTCCTTTTTTTTTATAAAAAAAAAAAGAAATACCTGTACAGTACCAATGAACTATGAAATTTTTTTGGAATACATTGTTTAAAGTACAATCAAGGGTTAACACCAATTGAACGCATGTGCTGTCTATGAGTGACGTGTAATTTTATCCATATGTACATGTAATGAATACTAATCGAGGGTTTAGAGTTTAGATAACTCCAAATTAGGTTTAGCAAACTAAGATGACTATGATGAAAGTTAAACGTGTCCATCAGGCTCCGGACTATGCCGGATGGGACTTCTCCGAAAGGGTTGTCCACACGTATGTTAAAAGATTAAACATGTCCAACAGGCTTCAGATTATGCCGGATGGGACTTCTCCGAGAGGGTTGTCCACATGTAAGTTTAAGTTGTGTCCAGCAGGCTCCGGATTATGCCGGATGGGACTTCTTCGAGAGGGTTGTCCACACAACGACAAGAGGAGTACCGGTTCTAGCCCTCAGATAGGGAATTTAGCCGGTTATGATGGGAGATGTATCCCGGGGTTACTCCACTCGGATGCACTCCGTAAAATGAACCAAGATAATGATTGTTTGTTACACGCTAACAACTAATTTAATGATGATAATGACTACGATATGATTTAAATGTTAATGAAAATGATGCAGAGCCCGTGATCATTGGTATCCCCAGATCGTGGCATAGGTTAGGTGGAACTCATTGAGACATTATGTCTCATCCCAATCCCTTTATTTTTTTCAGGTACTCAGGTAACACGTAGCAAGGGTAAGGAGAAGGCTACATATTGATCGTGCTTTTTTCTTATGTCTTAGTCATGTCATGATACTATGTTTTGTGTTCGGATTTATGTTATGATGTACCTTGTACTCAGAGTACTTTTATCCTTAGACAAGTTATGTAATTTATGTATCCGATGTTAAGACATGTATCATTAACTAAGTATTTCAGACTTAAATTTTTGTATTGTAATTTAATGTATCCAGTACGAAATTTAGCACTTGTATGAGAATTCTAGATAATCCCATTACGGGTGTTACAAGTTGAATTGCAAATTTAATATTGTATATTTTCTAATTGAACCTTCAAGTAGTTAAATGTGATGCTTGGGTTTCCTCCAAGATCGTTTAGTGAAGAATAGTTTTTTTTTTTCTTTCTAGTGACATCTTTTGTTTTGTAATGGGGAACAAAAGTTTATGATATGAGAAATGTCATGTGTATTTTGTATGTATTTTATGATTTAGTTATGTTCGGATTTGTATCATATGATCATGTTCACCGAATATTTTGGTTTTTGGATTCAATGTATAATTTATTATGTTTTGTCTTAGTTTTGATGTGTGCCAATAATATTGTTTAAAATGTTGTTGTAAATTTGCCTAAAAAGTGTGTTTACTGTGACAAACAGGTTCAATCTCCGTAATATAAATGCATATATATATAATCTGAACTTGTGTTTACGAATTGAGATTATATAATCTAAAATAATGACAACATATGTTCTCCAATTTTAATTAAAGTTTATCGTATTTTAGCCTTTACCTAGTTATTAGAATATTCAATTTTCATTTTAAATCTGGTAGAAATTTTTATGACGTTGATATGAAGCTCTGCCATTGAAACCAATATATTTATCTTTGAAATACCAATGCGGTTCCATGTTGATTTTAACAAAGCGGTGCATGATTTTGAATTGACAAGCTTTACGATAGAGTTCATTTCAATCTTTTTATTGGGTGCTAAAGATTGAATTCATATAATCATTTAGGATATGGAGTCGAATGCAAATGTCGTTGGAGATGTCGCTGGTCATGAAGTAATGCAAGCTTATTATGTAAGTGAACATAAACACATATCTATAATTATTGGTTGTAACCCATTTGTTTGTCAAATTATTTGAGTAATTTATGTATTTCATGTTTTCTAATACATTTCTTTCCACACCCCCTCATTTAAACCTCATGCCATTATATATAGGCTTAATTGCACTTTTCCCTCTATCTTTTGCCAATTGTGCGATTTTGCACCCCATCTTTTTTTTTGAGCGTTTTTGCACCCTATCATTTACCCCCTTTCTGATTTTGTAGCCCCCTCGTGTGTTTTTTTGCCTTCGCCTTGACTTTGCTCTGGGATAGGGTGCAAAAAAACACACGAGGGGCTACAAAATCAGAAAGGGTGTAAATGATAAGGTGCAAAATCGCTCAAAAAAAAGGATGGGGTGCAAAATCACACAATTGGCAAAAGATAGGGGGGAAAAGTGCAATTAAGCCTTATATATATATATAGCAACATCAAATGGGACATACTATAGGAATAAAATTGTGACGAGAGTAACATTATGTAACAATACTATGATTATTTAACCCAATGGCAAATCATATATATTATTTGATGGGTTTGTAAATGGCTTTTATATATTGAAAAAAACAAAACAACGACCAATGTGAATTCGTATAACGGTATGTGCTAAATACCGTTCAAAATATGTTTAAAATGAATACATGCAGGGTCACTTAATAAGAGTAAAGGGATATATTCATGTTTCATATACCACACACATTCATGTTTTGTGCTCAGACCTACACATAAATATTTGGTTAGTTTAATTCAGGATAGATTCCAATTAAACGGAAATAATGGCTTCTACAAAAACTATCCGGCCTTTGGTGTATGTTCGTAGCAAATAATAAGTGCTATATATAACGACTAAAATTTCCCCTAACAAGATCGATGACATAGAATTTTGACTACTTTTAGTTTGATGGCACGTTATGAATTTTGGTGATCATAAAATCATAAAAATATAAGAGTAGTCAAACCTCCATGTCATCGTTCTTATCGGGGAAGGGCTTAGTATTGCACTTTAAATTAATTATATCATTCCCAAAAAAATTTAAATATAATACAAACAGCAATCCCCGAATTTAAAAATTAACCGAACGTTTTATCTAATATGCCCAACCGTAAATTCAATTAACGAAAACATGAGAATTGATTTTTTACGAATTTACAAGATCGTTGAGTTGGTAAATAACATAAATTGTTAAATGTAGGGGAACATATGCAAAATAAATGGTTGCTTGGATTTTTACAATTATTCCAACATTGACAAAAACACCCTTTTTACAATTCATTCAAAAAAAAATCACTTACTTTTTTAAAAGTTAACATTAATGTTTAAACTATACAATATTAATGGGTAAAGCTGCAACAAATCTGAGCCATTCAAAAGCACTATTCCTATATCCAATGGCCAACATTCGATTTTGGAAAAAAAATTGTAGTCTCTTACGGTAGGAGACCCATTAAGGTCGCCTACCGTAGCCAACACCAATTGGAATCTATTTATCCCGTGCAACAGCCAAAGCCTTCTCAATCAAGATAACATCTCTTTGCATTGCGGAAGATGGATGGGGAGGTCAGTCTCTAACATGTACGATGATTGAATTGTATTTTTCTTCCTCTTATGTTAATATCTACATAGTACCCTCCCTCTTTTGTTTTATTTTCGAAGGACTCCTCTCTTTTGTTAAACACTGAGTTGCATTCTAAAACTTATATTATATTTCTCTATTTTTTACTGAAAATATCATTAACATGTATTTTTAAAACCTAATATAAACTGTGAAGCAATACAAGAAAAAAAAATCTTAGAAAATTTCCTAAAGCCTATAAAAATCATATTTATTATTTAGAATTCAACTTTATCTTCTAAAAACATAAAATTATTTGTAAAATAGTCAAAATTAATTATCAAAAACATTGAAAATTATAAAGAAAGGAAAACTAAATTTTTAAATGAAGGCCTAATTATTATTTTATTGGACAAAAATAAAGTAAGGCAAATTTTGTAGCCGATTATTCAGAATAAAACGAATACACAAAAACCAGTTTTATGTAGACGATGCATGTCCTAATTTCTCTATATGATCTCGATATATATTTTTTTGGTAAATAGCCCAGTGGTTAGAACTTCACATCTTAAAGTGACTAAGTGGATGTCTAAGTTTCAAACCAACTGAGCCAAGCCCACAGCGACACATGATCACGATATTTAACATCACGAAGGTACAACACCATGATGGTAAATTTTTCCAACGTCAAATATAACACGACAAATGTCCCTACCTCTGCCCCTACATATATTATGTAATGTCTCTACCAACCGAGCTAAATTTACATGAACATATGATCTCAATATTTAACATCACGAAGGTAACTACTATTCCAGTGTGAGAATGGCCTCATGCGAGTCGAAGCGTGATCGGAAGTGCAAGACCCCGCTACGAGGAAGGAATTAAGAATAAGTTCGACAAGATGTCGTCGGAGAGAGAGAGTTATGAGGATAATGAAGGAGACTTAATGTTTAGTGAGGATGACCAAATATGTGTATCCCTAAGTTTGATCCACAAGAGATGTACAAACAAAGAAATTAGCAGAATGTGTCAGATGAGTTGGTTCGATCAGCCACACCCTCTACTATGTAAAATCGTGTAATGTATTTGACGCCTCTCAGTTAAGGAAGTTATTATCAGACCCTTTTGACCTATGGAGTTGGAAACCATGGCTATGGAATCCGTTTTAACCTATCAGCTTTAACCAATATGTATGAATGGTCCATATGTTAGACCCTTGAATTAGAATTGGGAGGTAAAGAGTTATCTTTCAGATGAAGTTCTAAATTTCGAGGACGAAATTTTCTTAAGGGGGTAGAGTGTAATATCCCGCTTAAAACCCTGTCAGTATGCATATCAGTTAATGTCCCTGAGATAATTGTTAACAAAAGGGAAGAATGGTAATTGGAACTTGAAGCTATAAAAGGACCAAAACCCTCACTTGTCCTCATTCCTCTACTCACTTCCCTCTCTCTAAAAAACAGATTTTCCCCTCCAATCCTCTAAGCTCACATGGTGGTTGCATGTGTGATTAAAGCTTTGGTTATGAATTGTTATGGTGTGTAAAAGCAAGCAATTGAAGAAAGAACTAGAATTGAAATTGGGCACATGATTAGTGGGAAGCTTTAGCTAGAATTGTGGGAATATAGATGGAATGATCATAGAGACTTCAAGCTAGTGTATGTGTGCTAGGGCTAAATCAGAGGATTGGAGAGTAGTAGAAGTATGGATGCTTAAGCTGTTGCAGAATTCAAGGTGAGTTCCTTTTTAGTTAGATTTACACTTGGGTGAAGTTTGAGTGAGAAAACTCTGTATAAGTGATTATGAAAAATAGCTTTTTCCCCTATGTGTTATTGCATGCTTCTAAATCATGTTAAAACTTGATTCTTTGACCTATTACATGATTTCTGTGTGATGTTACATATGATTATGGACAGCTGGGTATACAAATTTGGATTAAAAACACGTTTTATGCAGTTTTGGCTATTCTGTCAAGCTCGCTGAGCAAGTAGGAGCTCGCTGAGCGAGCTGGCAGAGCATTGCTACTACCTGACTTTGCTAAGCAAAGTAGGAGCTCGCTGAGCGAACCTCTCAGCCCAGTTTTGGGTTGTTGATTCGCCGAGCGAGACTCCTGTGGCAAAGCGAGCGTGTCCATAATTCATTCTTTTAAAATTCATGTATACTGTACCAATATGCATTTAATGGTTTGAAGTAAGCTTTGAATAAGCGGAATCAAGGATTAACATAATTGGTTACATGCGTTAACCTTGAGAGATGGATTATGTTAAGAATATTATGATATGGGAATGTTTATTAACCTCTAAGTAAGTGGATATGAGAACGATATGCATAGAACCTAAGTATATAGGTTATGATTAGTTGATTATCCATCCTGAAGAATGCATTAGATATGCATGATATTAGAATAATGTATCAGATTTAAATTACAAATAATCATAATAAGATTAAGTTGTGTCCTCAAGCTCCAGATTATGCTGGATGGGATTATCCCGCAAGGGAAATCTACAAAACAGTAGTTAAGTCGTGACTCTCTAATTTCCCGTTAGTAGTGGAGCTGAGGTTCCCCGTCAGTAGTGGACAGACGTTTTTCCCATGTAAGTCCTGCACGATGACAAGAGGAGTCCGGAGTTAGCCTCAAATAGGAATTTTCACTGGTATGTTATGGGAATGTATCCGGGGTTACTCCACTCGGATCCATTCCGTAAAATGAACCCAGATGATAATTGTTTGTTCAATGCTAACCTTCTAACTTAAGAATGAAAATAAGATGAATATGATTATGACAGAGAATTATGATAGTATACAGTTAGCGATCATAGATTTCCCCGATCGCTAAGTCATGCAGATTCGATTAGTAAATCCTATTTTTGGTATATGTACAGACAGATGGCGATCATAGGTTCCCTAAGATTGAATAAGCGGAATCAAGGATTAACATAATTGGTTACATGCGTTAACCTTGAGAGATGGATTATGTTAAGAATATTATGATATGGGAATGTTTATTAACTTCTAAGTAAGTGGCATATGAGAACGATATGCATAGAACCTAAGTATATAGGTTATGATTAGTTGATTATCCATCCTGAAGAATGCATTAGATATGCATGATATTAGAATAATGTATCAGATTTAAATTACAGATAATCATAATAAGATTAAGTTGTGTCCATCTAGCTCCAGATTATGCTGGATGGTATTATCCCGCAAGGGAAATCTACAAAACAACAGTTAAGTCGTGACTCTCTAATTCCCCGTTAGTAGTGGAGTTGAGGTTCCTCATCAGTAGTGGACAGACGTTTTTCCCATGTAAGTCCTGCAAGACGACAAGAGGAGTCCGGTGTTAGCCTCAGATAGGAATTTTCACCGGTATGTTATGGGAATGTATCCGGGGTTACTCCACTCGGATCCATTCCGTAAAATGAACCCAGATGATAATTGTTTGTTCAATGCTAACCTTCTAACTTAAGAATGAAAATAAGATGAATATGATTATGACAGAGAATTATGATAGTATACAGTTAGCGATCATAGATTTCCCCGATCGCTAAGTCATGCAGATTCAATTAGTAAATCCTATTTTTGGTATATGTACAGACAGATGGCGATCATAGGTTCCCTAAGATTGCCTACAATCTAGGATAGGTGGAACTCACTGAGACATCCTGTCTCACCCCAATCCCTTTATTTATTTTCAGATAAGCAGGTTGATCGCAAACAGAAGGGTTCGAGTCGGAAAACAGCTGGAGGAAGCCGGATGATTTATCTGGATATACATGATTCGTACCAGCTGTAGATAATTCCTTATGTATTCAAATATGTATTAGATATACATATATATATATGTGTGTGTGTGTGTGTGTGTGTGTGTGTGTGTGTGTGTCAAATGTTATATTTATTGGATGTACGAATTTGTATCAGAGATGTATTTATTCGAAAGAAATCCTGCTGTAATTTTAATGTATCCAGTATCAAGTTTAATACACATGCTAAATATTCTAGACAGTTTAGTGTGGGTGTTACAATTTGGTATCAGAGCCGGTCGATTCAGATCGTGCCTTGGGTCATTAGAATTCAATAAACATAGTGGGACCATTGGGTTCTAGATATTTATTCTAAGTGTCACATCTAGTTGAGCCTGATCAACTCGATCTAGTATATGGTAGTTAGAACAAATGTCTGTGAATCAAATAAGACCTTGGAGGAATGAAGCACATGAAAGAAGAAAAGTTAGGATGTCAGAATTTATGATGAAAGTCGAAGAGGAAGTACTCAAAGCCAAATGGTGGCCATTAATTTGTGAGGTAAATAAGTTTGTTGATAATGAAGTTTCCAAGAGTATATTGGGATTATTTCAAGGTCAAGATAGAGTACCCTGATATCATTGGACACGTAACAGAACAATACTTTGTCGGTGGAAGCGAGAGACGTGAGACATCCGGGATTATATTAAGAAATGATTTGGAACCTTATTAGGATCCGTAGTTTAAGCAGCAGAAATAAGATGTAGAAGAAAAGAATGATTATGAGGGTGGATTTAAGACTGCAGGGCAAGAGCGAGAAACTCGAAATGAGGGAACTCCTAGATGGTTGTTAGACCTCCTAATCTCTCGGTGAAGGAGAGGATGTAAGAATCGAAGGATTAGTACGCTTGACCTGGGTAAGATATGATGTCGGATCAGTTAAGAGAATTAATGATGGAATAAGTAAATTATTTTGGAGCATATGAAGTTAACCTATCGAAGTGGTTATCAAGCAGACATGTAAGTCAGTCAAGCTGTATCTGATCAACCACACACTTCCCGAGCCGTAAGTGTCAGACTTGGGAATTAGAAGAGTAGATGTTATGCTATTGTGGAAACCGAAGGATGAGTATATAATAGGGATAAGATTAGAAGTTTGTCATTATTTGACTCGAGGATACGCTTGACGGTGAAGAAGCTAATGAGAAACAAACTTCAAGTTAGAATTGTACACGGTGGAGTGGGTTATACTGCAGCCTCTCAGCACGAAGTATTAAGATGTGTTTGGACTAGGAAGTATAAGCTTATCAATCAGTGAATGAGAACTCGATAAATGGAGTAAGATGATACGTAACCTTTCGACGGAGTCGGAAAGTAAGAAGTGGATAGTGAATTGGCAGGTTTTAAAGAATCGATGCACATGTAATGTGGAACTCCTTTAATGGGAGGTAAGGAAATGATTAAGTTAACCCAAACGTATATTGGATCAGTACCTTGAGGAATAATCAGAGTTTTTGGGATTAAGTTTTGCCTATAGGTTCTGCCATGAGGAAGACCATAACCACTATGAAGAAGTTAATAATGTAATTTGAATATCCAAGAACTGTAAGTCCTTCTTTCAAAAGTTATCCTACAGATATAATCTAGAAAACTCAAAGAGTAACTTGTTATCGATTGGATCAAAACGTGGAATTGAAGCCGTCCCTGATGAGGCTTAAGAATGGTTTGTTTTGCGGATAAGAATCAAACGAATCGAGGCGAAACTTGAACCATCAGTGGGTTAGTGGATGAATAAGAAGACTGTGGAAGGTAATCAGGAAATTGCTTGATGAGAACAAGTATGTCGTATGTGTCTAAGGAGGACGCAGTGTCTGGGAACGACCAGTCAGTGGTATAAGTTTGTGTATTAAGGCAATATGTAGAGTGAAGTTAACATTTCTGTCATTAGCTTGCAAGTCGGAGAGACCGAATCCTTTTGAAACCTTAAGAAATGAGAGTTGGATAAGTAGCAGGCTATAAAGTGGTTTTCGTCCTAATGTCTGCGAAGTCGTAGTGAAGTTAAGTGTTTGCGAGATCTTTATAGAATTGTTGGATTAATATTATGGATCGAAGTAAGATGTTAAATCAGAGTTGCCCAACGGAGAAATAATCAAGAATGAAGTAACGAAATACACAGAAGTCCGAGACCTGGGAATACATATATTTATAAGTTTTCTGTCAAATGGATCGCAAGGAAAGTGTGAACATGTCAACCCTTAGGACATGAAGTGGTAGTAAGTAATGATAATTCAAGTATGCAAAGAATCCTAATGGAAAATTGAAGTAGTTTAGGAGAATGTGGTATGAATATGAAAGATGTGTTCATACCACGCTAAGTCTAAAGTGATTGGAGTCACCGCTAGCATGGTAACCTAGTTATTCGGTTCAATAATTTCAAGAGATTTGAAGTGTAAAATTAGTCAGAAGAGAGTTGTGTATGAGGAAACAGTGGTGAATGTTGCACCTGAAATATTTTATTTTTGGACTTGAAGTATCGATCAGGAACATCAAGTTTAGTAGTCGATGTTGAGTGAGAAGATACTACTCAGAACAGAATTGATGACATCAAACACATTTTAGTTGAGAAGTTCAGAGATCTTGACTCGATGATCAGAAGTGAGAAATAAGTTTTGCCATGCCAATTAGATCACCTGTAGCTTGTGGTCAGGGACCATATATGCTGAAGTGAATATGAATTTGGGGAAAAGTAAGATTATCTGAGTTACCTTAGTAGCAGTCAGAACAGAGTTGTTTAAGGACAAGGTATGTGTCCTGAAGGGTATGGAATTAAAGGGATCATTTTAGAGAAGGCCCTTGAGGTTAATTTCCTTGTCAGTCCGGTACAACAAGGCGTGCCGCGAATGGTAAGAAGATTGTTGGAAGCGTAGTAAGAAAGAAGGAATTCCTAAGTTATTAAGAACCGTATTATCGTCAATAAGCTAAGACGAAAAAAAAACCAGGAACCTGTAGGATTTTCCGGACCCTTAAGAATTCTGCAATGGAAGTGGGAACAATTAATTATGGTTATGGAAAATAATATACCACACAATTAGAGAAAACGAAACGGAAAGTAGAAGTGGGGCTTCATGATTGTATTTTGGTTAACGAAAAGGATGAAGCAGCCTTTGTCTCTGTGAGTTGCATGTAATAGTAACTACTATTCCAATGTGAGAATGGCCTCATGCGAGTCGAAGCGCGATCAGAAGTGTAAGACCCCGCTACGAGGAAGGAATTAAGAATAAGTTCGACAAGATGTCGTCGGAGAGAGAGAGAGTTATGAGGATAATGAAGGAGACTTAATGTTCAGTGAGGATGACCAAATATGTATAACCCTAAGTTTGATCCGCAAGAGATGTACATACAAAGAAATTAGCAGAATGTGTCAGATGAGTTGGTTCGATCAGCCTTACCCTCTACTATGTAAAATCATGTAATGTATTCGACACCTCTCAATTAAGGAAGTTATTATCGGACCCTTTTAACCTATGGAGTTGGAAACCATGGCTATGGAATCTGTTTTAACTTATCAGCTTTAACCAATATGTATGAATGATCCATATGTCAGACCCTTGAGTAGCCATAGAATCCCGATAATCAAGTTGGAATTGGAAGAATCTCTTAATAAGAAAGGCTACTGGGAAGCTAGAATTGGGAGTTAAAAAGTTATCTTTCATATGAATTTCTAAATTTCGAGGACGAAATTTTCTTAAGGGGGATAGAGTGTAATATCCCTGCTTAAAACCCTGTCAGTATGCATATCAGTTAATGTCCTGAGATAATTGTTAAGAAAAAGGCAGAATGGTAATTGGAACTTGAAGCTATAAAAGGACCAAAACCCTCATTTTCCCTCATTCCTCTACTCACTTCCCACTCTCTAAAAAACATATTTTCCCCTCCTTCTCTCTTCTTCCCACTCGTCCCTCTCCCCCTCCTACACCCAAATCATCATCTCATCCTTAAACCTCTAGAAATCAACATGCAAGCTTGAATACTTGATCCTTGTGTGTTTAAAGCTTTGGTTATGAATTGTTGTGTAGAAGCAAGCAATTGAAGAAAGAACTAGAAATGAAATTGGGCACATGATTAGTTGGAAGCTTTAACTAGAATTGTGGGAATAGAGATGGAATGATCAAAGAGACTTCAAGCTAGTGTATGTGTGCTAGGGCTGAATCAGAGGATTGAAGAGTAGTAGAAGTATGGATGCTTTAAGTTGTTGCAGAATTCAAGGTGAGTTACTTTTTAGTTAGATTTACCCTTGGGTCAAGTTTGAGTGAGAAAACTCTGTATAAGTGATTATGAAAAATAGCTTTTTCCCCCAATGTTTTATTGCATGCTTCTAAATCATGTTAAAACTTGATTCTTTGACCTATTGCATGATTTTTGTGTGATTGGTACGTTACATATGATTCTGGACAACTGGGTGTACAAATTTGGATTAAAAATACGTTTTCTGCAGGTTTGGCTGTTCTGTCAAGCTCGCTGAGCGAGCTGGCAGAACATTCCTACTGCCTGACTTCGCTAAGCGAAGTAGGAGCTCGCTGAGTGAACCTCTCAGCCCAGTTTTGGGTTGTTGATTCGCTGAGCGAGACTCCTGTGGCTAAGCGAGCGTGTCCAGAATTCAATCTTTTAAAATTCATGTGTACTGTACCAATGGACATTTAATGGTGTGAAATAAGCTTTAAATAAGTGGAATCAAGGATTAACATAATTGGATACATGCATTAACCTTGAGAGATGGATTATGTTAAGAATATGATGATATGGGAATGACTATTAACTTATAAGTAAATGGCACATGAGAACGATATGCATAGAACCAAAGTATATAGATTATGATCAGTTGATTATCCACCCTGAAGAATGCATTAGATATGCATGAGATTAGAATAATGTATCAGATTTAAACTATAGATAATCATAATAAGATTAAGTTGTGTCCATCAGGCTCCAGATTATGCTGGATGAGATTATCCCTCAAGGGAAATCTACACAACAACAGTTAAGTCGTGACTCTCTAATTCCCCATCAGTAATAGAGTTGAGGTTACCCATCAGTAGTGGACAAGCGTTTTTCCCATGTAAGTCCTGCACGACGACAGGAGGAGTCCTGTGTTAGCCTCAGACAGGACTTTTCACCGGTATGTTATGGGAATGTATCCGGGGTTACTCCACTCGGATCCATTCCGTAAAATGAACCCAGATAATAATTGTTTGTTCAACGCTAACCTTCTAACTTAAGAATGAAAATAAGATGAATATGATTATGACATAGAATTATGATAGTATACAGTTAGCGATCTTAGATTTTCCCGATCGCTAAGTCATGCAGACCAGAACCGTAAATCCTATTTTTGGTATATGTACAGACAGATGGCGATCATAGGTTCCTCGAGATTGCCTACAACCTAGGATAGGTGGAACTCACTGAGACATCATGTCTCACCCCAATCCCTTTATCTATTTTCAGATAAGCAGGTTGATCGCAAGCAGAAGGGTTCGTGTCGGAAAATAGCAGGAGGAAGCCGGATGATTTATCTGGATATACATGATTCGTACCAGTTGTAGATAGTTCCTTACGTATTCAAATATGTATTAGACACACACACACACACACACACATATATATATATATATATATGTCAAATGTTATTTATTGAATGTACGAATTTGTATCAGACATGTATTCATTCGAAAGAAATCCTGCTGTAATTTTAATGTATCCAGTCCAGTATCAAGTTTAATACACATGCTAAATATTCTAGACAGTTTAGTATGGATGTTATAGACTGGATGCATTTAACACATTAAAAGTTTAAAAAGTAACTTTTTCTACATAATTTTTTTAAATCATTTCCATTTTTGAATCCTTAACAAGTGCCCTAAAGACAGTTGTTAATCACCCTATAAAACAATGATATTTTGCTTGATCACCCTGCTCTTTGTTCTAATGTTTCCCCTTGAACCTATCAAAGGAGATATATTTCCCATCTTGATCATAGACTTAGCAAATTGCTCAAAGAAAAGATAATTGCTCTCAGCATACATCTTCACCAACTCTGCTGATTCTTGATTCATTGTCAACAAAATTTCATCAGAGCTCAATAGTACCTTGTAAGCCAATAGCTTCTTGAAGTAATTGTTATTATCAAATTTTGTTGGTGTGACATAGTCTAGGAAGAACAGATTTTGGTCACCACCGGATTTTGGACATTGAGTGCGCAATTAAACAGCATAGTATTGATCAAGAGTGAAATATTGCTTGCCATTTCCAGTCGATTGTAGAGTCTTTGCCTAAAGCTTGTGCACCTTGACTTTCTATATATTATGACTTCCTACCAATTGCACGAAATTTGTTTTAGTGTGTTGATATGTATGTATAATCTGACTGTGTTTTAGTATTTTGTTTTTTTAACAAGGCAAAATGGAAGTTATATTATCAAAACATACTTCTTAACTAGCACAAAGAGTGCTAGAACAAAAAGCAAAAAGAGTTTACACCGTAAGACAAAGAAATGCTTAAGCCTGAAACAACAAAAATTACATGCTGATGCCTAAACAAACCAAAGGCCTAAGCCACCAACAATGATAACTATAAGCAAAATTTACACATTTTGCCTTCAACCACATAAAGGAGGGTAGCTTAACTTTGTCCACAATTTCAGAGATAGATGCTACCTTAATATTAAAAATCTTCCAAATGCACGCCATCCATATTAAAATAAGAGTCGACCGCAAACATCTGGAACTACCTCCTAACTGGCCAAACTGCAAAAAGTGAGCAGTCAAGTACAATGGATCAACCGCCGAGATGCCAAGCCAATGGCACAAATGATGCCAAATAGAACTAAAAAGAGGGCAAGATATAAATGGGTGTTCTGCTGTTTCGTCCTGCCCACAACCCTCAACAAACAACATATTATCATGTAGAATAATGCCACGTCTATGAAGATTATCCTTTGTAGGAAGTCGATCACAAAGAAGTCGCCATACAAAAATAGAAACTTTCAAAGGTACCTCCTTATGCCAAATTGGATTCAATGATGCTAAGAAAATAGGAGGCTCCGCAATAGTCAACAACCTGTATACACCGCCAACTGAGTAACGTTTATCAGACTCTAGATTCCATCACAAAGCTCCACCACCAACTCTTCCTCCCACGCAAACAATCTACGCCACCAGTTCTGTAATATCCCGCTTAGACATAACTTTAATCAGTATCAGATAAGTTTTGAGTAAGTAAGGGCAAAATCATAATTTTGAGTTGGAAGGGTTTTATATAGGGGGGCCAAGACTTTTTCTTCATTTTCTCTTCTCCCTTCTCTCTCTAAAATTCAGAACCCTCTCCTCCTCTCTCTACAATTTCGGCCCTCACCCTCACTATGCCATAATCCATCAACTTTCTTCCCAAATCTCTTGAATCACAAGCAAGCTAAACTTTGGGAAACTTGGAGCAAGAGAAAGCTAAGGAAAATCAAGTAAAGAGGAAGAATTCCAAGCTAGGGTTTTGCTTGTAAAACTTGGCAAGGATCAAAAGCAATTGCTAGGTGAGTTCCTTTAGATTAGAACCTACCTTGGATAAGTTTGGGTGAAAATCCCTTGTTTTAGAAAGTTTGATAATTTGTGCCCTAGACCTTTGGTGCATGCCAATCCTTGTTTATCCATGTTTTAAGTCATCAATTTGTAGTTAAAATTCATTCCTAATGCTGTTGGGAAGCTTGGGTAAGCTTGGATAAGTTAAAATGGTGGAAAAATCACATTTTGAACCTTTTCTGTTCTGTCATGGTCGCTCTGCGAAGTTGGACTTTGCTATGCGAAGTTGAGTCTGAACCACTTCGCCTAGACTTTGCTCTGCGAAGTTAGACTTTGCTCTGCTAAGTTGACAACATTCATTTTTTTGACTCTTTTATAAATGTACCAACTGTCCAAGTGCCATGTACAGTATCTAAAACCCTTTTTTTTTTTATCAAGGAACACTATTTTAACATATCCTAAAGGCTCCCAACAAATGAGAGTATAAGTAAACAAGGACTAGGCAAAGCATTATGGGTACAAAGGGTAAAGGTAAGAGGAACATGAAATTAAGTAAGTGGGATAGTCAGTCCCTAAGTACGACATATGATAACGATATGTCTAAATCCTTTGATAGGAAAGCAAGATTTAAGTGTACACAATTAAGTGTACGAAATGTACAAGGAATGTTTCAACATTCAAAGCTTCAGATAAGCTTAAGGGTTGGTTTTCCAACAACCAAGTAAGTGGCTTATGAGAACGATAAGCTTAAACCTTATATTATAGGTTAAGTATCACACGTTTGATTAGTGATGAATGCATTAGATATGCATATGGATATGTAATGTATCAGATATACATATGAGTAACAAGTTAAGAATTTAATTATAAAGATTATACGTGTTTAGCAGACTCCGGATTATGTCGGATGAGATTTCTCCGAAAGGGCTATCCACACGTAAGTTTATAAGACTATGCTAAACGTGTCCATTAGGCTCCAGATTATGTCGGATGGTACTTCTCCGAGAGGGTTGTCCATACGTATGTTAAAGATTAAACATGTCCAGCAGGCTCCGGATTATGATGGATGGGACTTCTCCGAGAGGGTTGTCCACATGTAAGATTAAGCATGTTCAGCAAACTCCGGATTATGCCGGATGGGACTTCTCCGAGAGGGTTGTCCACATGCAAGTTAAGTTGTGTTCAGCAGACTCTGGATTATGCCGGATGGGACTTCTTCGAGAGAGTCGTCCACACAACGATAAGAGGAGTCTGATGATTAGCCTCAGATAGGAATTTTCACCAGTTATCAGGGGAATGTGCTCCGGGGTTACTCCACACGGGGGCATTCCGTAAAATGAACCAAGATAATTAATTGTATGTTCAACGCTAACTTTCTAACTTTATGTTAAAGTAAGATGTATATGTATTCATTACATGAGAATATGACCAAGTAGTCATCAGATATCAGAAAGTGATCATAGGATGTCCCAGATCACTAAGGTTGAGATTATGAATATGTTCAGCATAAGATAAAGACATATAGCGATCCCAATTTTTCCCTTGATCGCGAAATATGTAGAGAATGACGGCGATCATAGGTATCCCCAAGATTGCCAAGAGTTAGTGCATGGCGACCCTAGGTTTCCCCGAGGTTGCCAACAATAGGTTGGGTGGAGCTCACTAAGACATTATGTCTCACCCAATCCTTCTGGTGCAGGTTTTCAGGTAAGCAAGAGGTTCATGATGAAGTTCTTCAGGGAGACGCTGAATGGAGTGCAGATTCTCGGCTTGTACCAGCTCAGGAGGTTGTTAGACAATTGTATAAGTATATTCTTATGGTACTTGATTGGTTGTATAGCGAGCATGTTTGTATTCATTCAGTTGTATTGTTATTATTGTTGAAAATTTTAATGTATCCAGTATCAGACTAATACACATGCTAAATATTCTAGACAAATTTAGTATGGGTGTTAAAATTGGTATCAGAGCAGGTCGATTCAGACCGTGCCTTGGGTCATTAAAGATTCAATAAATGTAGTGGGACCATTGGGTTCCGGATATTGTTCTAAATGTCACATCTAGTTGAGCCTGATCAACTCAATCTAGTATATGACAGTTAGGACAAATGTCTGAGAGCTGAATGCGACCGTGGAGGAATGAAGTGTATGAAGAGCGAAGTTTAAGGCGTCAGATTTTTAAGACGGAATTGGCGAAGAAGTATTCAATGCCAAATGGTGGCCATCAAACCGTAAAATAACTGAGCCCGTTAATCGCAAAGTTTTCGGAACATAAGGGATGTTTAAGAGTAAGGTGAAGTACCTTAACCCAGTTGGACGCGTCGTGGAGCGATGCCTCATCTGTGGAAGAGTAAGGAATTATGGAATATTCTAAGGAATGATTTGGAACCTTAACGGGGACCGTAGTTTGAAAAGTTAAAGTGAGGTGTAAATTAAAGTAATGATTCCGGGTGCAGAGTTAAAGAAATTCAGTGCCAGACTTAGAAACTCGGCAGGAGGAATGATCAGTCAATTATCGGAACCTCTAAGCTCCCAGCAAGGATAGAGTGTTTAAGAATCAAGAATTTGCACACTTGAACCGGATGAGATTTTAATATCCAAACAGTTAAGGGGATTAATTATGGATTAAGCGAATTATTTGGACAAATAAAGCTAACCCCATCAGATCAGCCGTATCTCCCGAACCTTAAGTGCCAGAATTGAGAATTGTGAAGAGAAGATGGTATGCAACCTAGGAACCAAAATGGATAAGTAAGTAGTAATGATAAGATCTGTTGCAGATCGAAGTGTGTTTCGGACGTGTTCTTATTGACAAGAATATTGGAAAGTAAGCTAAGCTCAACGTGAATTTTTACACAGAGAAAAAAGTGGATCAGACTACCTTCCTTTATTATGAGTCATCGAGATGTTTTGTATGAGAAACGCAAGCTTAGCGACAAGTGAAGAAGACCCTCAGAAAAGGGAAAAGGGATGATATGTAAATTTTCAGCAGAATCGAGGAAAAATGATAGTTTTCCCTTTTTGATACATATGCTTGATCCCTGTTTAATCCTTGATTCCAGTATGTTTTTATAGTTTAAAATGAGTCCCTGGTATGTTTCAAAGGTCACTGGAACGTTGGGTACCAAGATTTTGAAGTTAAAACACGATATCAGGATTCTGAGTTCTGCTACGATCGCAGAGCGACCAGGACTTAGCTCTGTGAAGCTTCAGACTCAGAAAGTGCTTCTAACTTACTTCGCCCAGCCATCACCTAGAGTTAGCTCTACGAAGCTTCAGACTCAGGAGAAGCTTCAGACTCTGGTTTCGCAGACCGAAGCTAAGGATCACAAAACGAAGTGGTCCAGAATGGCTTTTTATTAACAAACAATAGTACCATGCCAATGATCTTTGATATGCTTGGGATAGATATAATCATAAACTTTCAAGGATTAGTCTAGGATAAACATATGTATCATACAGAGTGTTGGGTAATTTGATCCACATGATTTTAGGTATAGATTTTGGATTGTTCAAACTATATGAAGAATCATTCAGAATAAGATCAGGATTGGAATTGTGAATACAGTAACAAGATACTGGAGGATTATTCAGATGTTAAGATCAGTTAGCTGAGTACTCGGAGAGATGTAACCTATGATTGAGTTTACAAAGGGATCAGTAAGAGCTTGAATTTGTTTTAGACGGTTTGATCTTGAAGAAACTTGAAAAGCAACCTAATGGACATGATAAAGTCGTGGAGACCGAAGTTGTCTCGGGAAAGATTATGAGTATGAAATCCTTATGGATAAGAATAAAAGGGAATGTAAACGAGACTTAAACCATCAGTGGGTTCAGTATATAAAGATGTGAATCTGGAAGGGTATTCGAGAAAATCAATTTACGAAACAAGTACATTGTTTACGTCTAAAGGAAAACACAAAGTCAGGAGATGACCAGTCAATAAGGTAAGTAGTTTTCGACGTGATGCACAGTATGAAGTTGACCCTTGTTATTAGTATGAGGACTTCAAAGAAGGATTACCACACCTAGATAAGCAGGTAGTCTAGGTCATAAGTGAAGCAACGAGCTGTAAAATGGTTCTTCTATGGTAACTACAAAGTATAGTGAGCAAGATTGGTCAAGAGAATTTATATGGTAATAGTGGTGTATTACTCCTATTCCAAAGTGAATTGTTTAAAATCAGAGTTGCGCAGCGGAGAAGTAATTTAAGAATGAGTTAATGAACAAGTCTAAGCTGAAGTTTAGAGGACAAGGATGCTTATGAGATCCTTGCCAGATGAATTGTAATAAAGGTATACAATACTCAGTTCTCAGAACACAGAATAACGATAAGCGGTGACGACTCGAACTTATTATAAGTTCTAACAGGAAATCTTAAAGGTTAAGTTGAGGGATACTTCCAACCTCGAAATTCATGAGGAATGGAATCGAAGCAGTTTATGAATATGTGGTAAGAAATAAGAAGGATGTGTTTTATCACGTTAAGTCTTAAGAAATGGAAGTCACCGCTAGTACGATAATCTAGCTATTTTAGCTCAGTAACTTCAAGTGGACTTGAAGAGTAAGTTTAGCCAAAAGAGAATTAAGCATGAGACAACATCAGTAAAGGTTGCACTTGCAAGATGATTTTTTTTGAATTTGAAGCATTGATCAGAAACGACAATGCAGTGTCATGTAAGTTTATTCCACATTGTACCCACGTTATGTTAACATGTCACATGTACCAGGTTATGTTTAGTAATGTATACTTATCGGGCAGTGTTTATGCTACTCAGACAGTAGTGTAGCACATTATTTTTCAGTTATGTGACATGTATAAGTAACTAAGGTACGCAGCTAGTAATGTTTAAAGTGAGAAGATGCTGATCAGAACAGGTTTGTTGATACCGAACGTGCTTTAGTTAAGAATATTCAAGGATCTTGAACTCGATGTATGTTCAGAAATGAGAAATAATTTTATGATGCCGATAGAATGCAACCATAATTTACATTATGGGTTGATTTATACTCAAGAAATAAACATGAGTTAAGAGTAAGAAAAAGATCTCCAGTTGATGTGGTAGTGTCTCAAATATGTTTAGATCAAGAATGATGTCCCGTTAGTCGGACAAGGATGATGTGACGTACTATGTACCCGTTAGTAGTGTACACGTACTCGAACATATATGTAAATTAAGTGCTATGAATTGTACTATATGATAATATGTGAGACGGCTTATACCACTCATCACTTGGACTGAACTCCTATGAGTTTTGGATTTATCGGTGTAGAAAATATTTACGCTACAGCTAGAATTCGGGATAAGATAAGTGACGTCGTAGACTAATTGAAGCGGAACACGAGTAATCTGTAAAATTTCGCAAGCTCTTGAGAATTCCATAGTGGAAGTAATGATTATGATTGTGATAAGTAGCACATCGAGATGTCGAAAAGAAAGGAGCAGGTGCTAGAGGTGAAACCTCCTGCTTATACTTGGAATAACAGATGAAGTTGGAATAGTCCTAGCATTGTATACGTATACACGACATCAGATGCTTTCCAGTGTAGAATAATTTGTTTTTACGGAGTATGAAAAAATTACATATGAAAGATATCGTCATACGAGACGAAAAAATAAGGGTAAGAATTCATGGGAATTAGTTGTGGTGCATTAGACCTCTAAAAGAGTGGAAATGTTGAGGAAGATGAGATCAACCCAATGTCGTCAGAGTAAGATTACACGGACAATGAAGGAAAATTGTGAATTCAGTAAGAATATCTAATGCTTAATAACTTTAAGTTGGACTTGCAAGAAGTATGTCGAACGAGGGAAATAATCAAGAGAGTCGGGTACAATGGTTCAGATAACCACACATCTTATTATGTAAGAATTATGTAATGTACATCAAGTCTTTCAGTTAAGGAAGAGATTGTCGGATAATTTCGATTTACAGAGTTGGAAACCATGGCCAATAGACAATTCTAACCATCCAAGTTTAATTTAGGTTCATGAGTAATCTATATGTCAGACCCTCGAATAAACAGGGAATTTCGATAAGCAAGTTGAGTGGAGAACTGGCTAGTAGAGAAAGAAATGTGAAAGGAATATTCAAATATATGATTTCAAGAGGATTCTAAATTTCGAGGACGAAATTTCTTTAGGGGGGGTAGATTGTAATATCCCGCTTAGATGTAACTTTAATCAGTATCAGATAAGTTTTAAGTAAGTAAGGGCGAAATCGTAATTTTGAGTTGGAAGGGTTTTATATAGGGGGACCAAGACTTTTTCTTCATTTTCTCTTCTCCCTTCTCTCTCTAAAATTCAGAACCCTCTCCTCCTCTCTCTACAATTTCAGCCCTCACCCTCACTATGCCATAATCCATCAACTTTCTTCCCAAATCTCTTGGATCACAAGCAAGCTAAACTTTGGGAAACTTGGAGCAAGAGAAAGCTAAGGAAAATCAAGTAAAGAGGAAGAATTCCAAGCTAGGGTTTTGCTTGTAAAACTTGGCAAGGATCAGAAGCAATTGCTAGGTGAGTTCCTTTAGATTAGAACCCACCTTGGGTAAGTTTGGGTGAAAATCCCTTGTTTTAGAAAGTTTGATAATTTGTGCCCTAGACCTTTGGTGCATGCCAATCCTTGTTTATCCATATTTTAAGTCATCAATTTGTAGTTAAAATTCATTCCTAATGCTGTTGGGAAGCTTGGGTAAGCTTGGATAAGTTAAAATGGTGGAAAAATCATGTTTTGAACCTTTTCTGTCCTATCATGGTCGCTCTGCAAAGTTGGACTTTGCTCTGCGAAGTTGAGTCTGAACCACTTCGCCTAGACTTTTCTCTGCGAAGTTAGACTTTGCTCTACTAAGTTGACAGCATTCGTTTTTTTGACTCTTTTATAAATGTACCAATTGTCCAAGTGTCATGCACAGTATCTAAAACCCTTTTTTTTTCTCAAGGAACACTATTTTAACATATCCTAAAGGCACCCAACAAATGAGAGTATAAGTAAACAAGGACTAGGCAAAGCATTAGGGGTACAGAGGGTAAAGCTAAGAGGAACAGGAAATTAAGTAAGTGGGATAGTCAGTCCCTAAGTACGACATATGATAACAATATGTCTAAATCCTTTGATAGGAAAGCAAGATTTAAGTGTACACAATTAAGTGTACGAAATGTACAAGGAATGTTTCAACATTCAAAGCTTCAGATAAGCTTAAGGGTTGGTTTTCCAACGACCAAGTAAGTGGCTTATGAGAACGATAAGCTTAAACCTTATATTATAGGTTAAGTATCACACGTTTGATTAGTGATGAATGCATTAGATATGGATATGGATATGTAATGTATCAGATATACATATGAGTAACAAGTTAAGAATTTAATTATAAAGATTATACATGTTCAGCAGACTCCGGATTATGCCGGATGGGATTTCTCCGAAAGAGCTAACACACGTAAGTTTATAAGATTATGCTAAACGTGTCCATCAGGCTCCGGATTATGCTGGATGGGACTTCTCCGAGAGGGTTGTCCACACGTATGTTAAAGATTAAACATGTCCAGCAGGCTCCGGATTATGCCGGATGGGACTTCTCCGAGAGGGTTTTCCACATGTAAGATTAAGCATGTTCAGCAGACTCCGGATTATGCCGGATGGGACTTCTCCGAGAGGGTTGTCCACATGCAAGTTAAGTTGTGTTCAGCAGACTCCAGATTATGTCGGATGGGACTTCTTCGAGAGAGTCGTCCACACAACGATAAGAGGAGTCCGGTGATTAGCCTCAGATAGGAATTTTCACCGGTTATCAGGGGAATGTGCTCCGGGTTACTCCACTCGGGGGCATTCCGTAAAATTAACCAAAGATAATTAATTGTATGTTCAACGTTAAGTTTCTAACTTTATGTTAAAGTAAGATGTATATGTATTCATTACATGAGAATATAACCAAGTAGTCATCAGATATCAGAAAGTGATCATAGGATGTCCTCAGATCACTAAGTATGAGATTATGAATATGTTCAGCATAAGATAAAGACATATAGCGATCCCAGTTTTTCCCTTGATCGCGAAATATGTAAAGAATGACGGCGATCATAGGTATCCCCAAGATTGCCAAGAGTTAGTGCATGTCGACCCTAGGTTTCCCCGAGGTTGCCAACTGTAGGTTGGGTGGAGCTCATTGAGACATTATGTCTCACCCCAATCCTTCTGGTGCAGGTTTTCAGGTAAGCAATCCTCAAATTATCTTCAAACCAACTACCCATCTCCATACCAACACCATTACGAATACCCATCAAATCCTTCCACCAAACTGACCCCTCCCTGTCACCCTCAGACAACCATCCCCTCACCTCAGTGTACATAGCCACCAAAACTTTATACAACATACGCCCCTTCTTAACAGACATCCGCCAACACCATTTACCTAGCAATGCGATATTAAACTCACAAATTCTCCTTACCCCCAAACCTTCAACCGGATAGATGTCTACTCTTCCACCCATATTATCGAGACTTAATGCGATTCACCAAAGGAGACCAAAAATTTAACCGTCGGAGGTCACCAGCAATAGGCAAACCAAGGTACATGAAAGGAATACTTCCTATTCTGCATTGCATAACCGAAGCAGCCTCCACCAACCAAGAGTTCGCCACATTAACTCCCATCAACATACTTTTGTGAAAATTAACCTTCAAACCTGAAACTCTTTCAAAAAGAATAAGTGTTGCCCTCATAACACGAACATTACTGAAATTCTGGCAGGACTGGTTCTGAACCATAAAACAGAGCTGAACAGAGTACGTATAACAGCAGTTCAGAAGCAGCAAAATAAAAGACAGAAAGTAAAGAACACAGGTGATTTGTTAACCCAGTTCGGTGACAAACACACCTACGTCTGGAGGCTACCAAGCCAGGAAGGAAATCCACTATAATAGTGTCGCGGTGATTTTCGGAGATCAAGCTATTGATTAGCATTGACTCACTAATTTTATTTCACGACTGAACTTTTAATTTTTTAAATGAAAAGTGGAAAAAAGTTCTAAATTACCACAATTTTAAAAGATTAGGGTTCGGGGGTTAGTTACGTTTAGGGAAGGTGTTAGCACCCTAAACGTTCGTAGTACTCTACGAGAACCTCTTGATTTTATTTATTTATTTTGGCTATAACTTGCTCATTATTTTTTTTAAAAGAAAGAAAAGAATGAATTAAAGTAATGAGGAAAAATAAAAATGTTTTTTTTGTATTTTTTTTATGATTTGGAAGGACAAGGTCCTTTGCCTACGTACCCGTGAGGGATCAAAACCTCGTAGTTCGGGGTAAAAAATGACGTTTGATTTGTTTGGTGTTTTTTATTGGTTTTAAAAAAGTTTTAAAATTAAAAAAGCCAAGTGGCAAAATGAAATTGGTTTGTGTTTTTTATTTTAAAAAAGGATTAAAGTGTAATTAAAGTGGATTAATGATTTTTTAAAGAAAATAAAAGAAAAAAGAACGGACACTTGATTAAAAATCAAGGTTTATTAAGAAAAGATTTTTTTTGAGTTTTGATTATTTGAATGTTTTTGTATTTTTCGAATATGGACTAAGACTAAAAAAAATAAACGCGAGGAAATTCCGTGGTGACGTTGGATCACCACGAAACCCTTTTGAAATTAAACTAACCTAATATTTTTGTATTTTTTTTTTTAAAGCGAAATAAATAAAGATAAATAAAGACATAAAGCAAAATAAAAATAAAGTGAGTGTCAGTGCAAATTCTCATTTATGATTTACATTGCACCTAAATACATTCTAATAAGATGGAATAAAAATAAAATGATAAACAAAAAGAAAGAACAAGAAACAAAATTACAAATAATAAATATGCTAAAAAGAAAAATAAAAATGCATGCAATAAAGGGAAAAATAACAAAATGAAAAAATGCATGAAGTAATATGAGATAAATGCAACGAGATAAGATGCATGAAAATAAATAAAAATATTAACAAGATAAAAATGCAAGAATGATAAGAAAAATAAAAAGATAAATAAAAGGGAAAAGGAGGGTGCAATGAGCAAACAGGGGGGTGCTGGAAGCAATCAGCAGAAGCTGATGAAAAAAACAGTGGTTTGGGCCGCAGGTTTTTGGAATTGGGCCTGGCTTTAAAATCTGTTTTCAGAAAAAAACCATACATTTTACTCTTCTCTTTCTTCCCTTTGTTTCTCTCCTCTTTTCCTCTCAACTCTCTCCTCTTCTCTCTTATGCGATTTTCTTTCTTTTTTACCACAAAATCAGAAATCATAAATCTAAAAAAGCCTTTACCTTTCTTTCTTTGGATTCGGATTTGGTTTTGTTTGGGTTTTCGGATTTGTGTGATTTGTGTGTTCTTGATTGTGGTGTGTTGGGAGGTTGAGTGAGGGGCATGTGTTGTTGTTGTTGGGGAGAGGAGAGGGGCCGAAAATGGGTTGGTTGAGGAGGGGGGCTGCGTGAGTGTTGTTGTTGGGGAGAGGAGTGGCTACGTGAATGTTGTTGTTGGGGAGAGGAGTGGCTACGTGAATGGGTTCTGTGTGAACAGTGGCTGTATGTTTGAGGTGTGGTTGGAATTGGAACTGAGGAAATTGGATTGAAGAAATTGCAGAAGGTGTTGTTGAATTTTGGTCCAAGGTGTTGTTGAATTTTGGAACTGAGGAGTGGCTACGTGAAGAAATTGCAGAATTTGGATTGAAGAAATTGTAGTGGCCGTATGTATGCTTTTGTGTTGGTATGTGTAGTGGATGCTCCCCCCTTTCCTCTGATGGTCGTCCTTCCCTTTTATGTGCGTGTTGCCTCTTATGCTGGATACACTAAACTGTTATTACTGACCATATCATGGTCAATGAATGGCAGTTTAAATGCCAAATTAAAACAGCTGCAAAAGTCTCCTCTTCACTTATCAGTGGTAATGACAAATTAAGGACCCATTAAATCTCAAACAAAGTCAGACTAAGAGAATAAATTATAAAAAGTAACTAAAAAAGAAATAAAAAACCAAATAAAAATAACAATAAAAAAAGAATACTTAAAAGAATAAAAAAAAGATGGAAATAAAACGAAAACAAAAAAAAGACGGACCTGGACAAAATTAAAAAAAATGAGGTATTTTAAAATACTTCTCTGTCGAAATTTCGTCTAAGACGACGAAAAATTCCGAACTAAAAAAGACGAGTAAAAAATAAATATTAGGTCAAAAATTGGGGTATGACAGATGCCCCTATTTAAGTCTCTTCGCCCGGAGAATCGAAGAGAAAATCTTTGATTCGACGGGTCGAAGGGACTTAAATACAGAGTACGCCAATTTTGGACCTAACAAAAAAAATGTATGAAATGCTCGTGATGCAAAGGTGAATGCAAGACGGCGAAGATGACCTGACTGGGGGATAAAACAAAACAAAAGGATACCCGAGTTTGTTAAAGCAAGGGATCCGACTCCACTGGGGAATAACACAGTTTCACTGGGGAAGGGATCAACTATCGTATTGACAGCTGAGAAAGGAAATATGATATTGGAGAAGACACCGACCACAAACTGCCCGTTTGTAGGGCTTGCCATTTGAGGTAAAGACCGGTATAAAAGTAACATGCCACTGACGACAAGAAATAAAGGTAAATGTCAACTGTTCGGGTTGTTGCCGAACTGCCATTGACGACAAAGAAATAAGTGTAAATGTCAACTGTTCGGGTTGTTGCCGAACTGCCATTGACGACAAAGAAATAAAGGTAGATGTCAACTGTTCGGGTTGTTGCCGAACTGCCATTGACGACAATGAACAAAGATAGATGCCAACTGTTCGGGTTGTTGCCGAACTGCCATTGACGACAAGGAATTAAAGGTAGATGCCAACTGTTCGGGTTGTTGCCGAACTGCCATTGACGACAAGGAATAAAGGTAGATGCCAACTGTTCGGGTTGTTGCCGAACTGCCATTGACGACAAAGAAATAAAGGTAGATGTCAACTGTTCGGGTTGTTGCCGAACTGCCATTGACGACAAGGAATTAAAGGTAGGTGCCAACTGTTCGGGTTGTTGCCGAACTGCCATTGACGACAAGGAATAAAGGTAGATGCCAACTGTTCGGGTTGTTGCCGAACTGCCATTGACGACAAGACATAAAGGTAGATGCCAACTGTTCGGGTTGTTGCCGAACTGCCATTGACGACAAGGAAGTAAAGGTAGATGTCAACTGTTCGGGTTGTTGCCGAACTGCCATTGACGACAAGAAATAAATGTAGATGTCAACTGTTCGGGTTGTTGCCGAACTGCCATTGACGACAAGAAATAAAGATAGATGCCAACTGTTCGGGATGTTGCCGAACTGCCATTGACGACAAGGAAGTAAAGGTAGATGTCAACTGTTCGGGTTGTTGCCGAACTGCCATTGACGACAAGAAATAAATGTTGATGTCAACTGTTCGGGTTGTTGCCGAACTGCCATTGACGACAAGAAATAAAGGTACGCACAAGCTGTTCGTTAAAGAACTGCCACTCGGCATAAAGATGCACAAGCTGTTCGTTAAAGAACTGCCACTTGGCGAAAAGACAAGATAAAAGATGCACAAGCTGTTCATTAAAGAACTGCCACTTGGCATAAAGATGCACAAGCTGTTCGTTAAAGAACTGCCACTTGGCGAAAAGACAAGATAAAAGATGCACAAGCTGTTCATTAAAGAACTGCCACTTGGCATAAAGGGGGTGACATCTCTAGACCAGACACACTGGGGATGACACTTGGGGACAAAGAGAGTTAGAAATTGTTCATGACCGATTGATGTGAAAAACAAGACTCAGGGTGGTTAATGCAACCATGCATTGAATGATGCTATGTGCATGTTGTGTATGCGTGAATGTGTATATGCATGAATGTATGAATGTATGTAAGACAATACGACTCGTATGACTGTATGGAGGATTGACTTGTATGATGGTATGACCGATGAACTTGATGAGACAAGACTGGACAGGTAAGATGGAAAGTGGACCGACGACGCAGTACAAACACTCAGCAATCTTCATTGGGGATGATGCCATTGGGGGCATATCAAGACATTGACGGAGTAAAGCCCGATGTATGCAACAACTGGTGGGGAATGTATGCAACAACTGGTGGGGAGTAAACACTTCCTGGGGGAATCGTGCTAATCCAAAGACCTGGCAGAAGAACTGGTGTTTCTGTGGTCATGCTTTTTGTTCTTTTTCTTTTTTTTGAATCCCTAACTTTTGCCTGGACCGCCCTTTCGGGTTTTCAGTCCACCGGGAATATATTCTTTTTGTATGCCCCTAATTTTTGCCTGGACCGCCTTTTCAGGTTTTCGATCCACCGGGACGCTCATTTTTGCCTAAGCCGCCCTTTCGGGTTTTCGACTTACCGAGCTCTTTTTCTTTTTCTTCTTTCTTTTTTCAAGCAATTGACCGTGTTTAACCTGCAAAGTTTATCCGTTCTCAGGACAGATGTCGACGCACACTTCACTTATTCATGAGTTCAAAGAGAATGTGTTTGTTGTTTATGCTTTCCAAAAAAGATTTATGATTTTGAAAAAAGTTTTGCTTCAAGTACTACCATCAAAAATAGAAGAAATTTTATAAACCGAATAAATGAGAATTCCAAATAAAAGGCACAGGCTCAAATTCATTTTAACAGAGTGGTGGCCCGCCAATGGCGTTGCTCCACGGATCTCTCAAAAGTTTGGAAAATGGTAAATATAATGGGGAAGGTACATTGAACACAAATAACCGTTATTCTCCCTAACAACTTTGAATTCCACCGTTTAGATGCTTCAGATTCAGAGTCTCTTTGACCGCTAATGTGCCCCAAGTGAGTCATGGCCAACTTGATACAGTTACTTTGTCTTTTGATCCTTAATTTTTGCATAGACCGCCCTTTCGGGTTTTCGATCTATCAGGATGATTATTTTCTGTTTCATGTCTCTAAATTTTGCATGGACCGCCCTTTCGGGTTTTCAGTCCACCGAGACGCTCATTTTTGCCTAAGCCGCCCTTACGGGTTTTCGACTTACCGAGCTGTTCTTTTATTTTTTAGACAAAGTATTTCTTGACTGCATCAGCGTTCACAGGACGGGGAAGCTCGTCACCATCCATAGTCGTAAGAGTCAAAGCGCCACCGGAGAAAGCTCTCTTGACGACATATGGGCCTTCATAATTAGGCGTCCATTTGCCCCTGGAATCGGGTTGAAAAGATAGGATCTTCTTGAGCACAAGACCTCCTTCTTGGAACACACGGGAACTGCCCGTGACACAAAGCATTCATGCGTTTCTCTTCAATCAAGTTTGAACTGATCATATTTGTTTTGACATCTTTCAGCCTCTGATAACTTGGGTTCCATTAAAACTCTCATTGATGGAATCTCAATCTCCACAGGGAGTACTGCTTCTATGCCATACACTAAAGAAGAGGGGGTTGCCCCTGTTGAGGTACACACTGAAGTACGATATCCATGTAAAGCATACGATGACATCCCATGCAGGTCCTTGTAAGTGGTTACCATCTTCTGCACCATCTTTTTGATGTATTTTCTTTCTCTTTTTTTGCCTTTGTTTGTTGTTTTTTGTTTTTGTTTTTTTCTTTTGCAGCTTCGATGGCACCATTCATCTGGAATTTTATCAGGGATACTGTAGTGGCAGCTCCTCGGAACCCAAGTTAATCATTTCGAGTGCTTCTTCCTGAGGCTTGAATGATGTTCTTTTATATTCTAGTAACAGAGAGATCTTTTCGGGAATCTGTTCATCCTCCTCCTCTTCAGCTTCGTGAACAGGGAACTCAAAGTCGGGAGAGAGCATAGGGTTACAGTGTTCAACGGGCTTATTGATGTTCGGTCTACATATGATTGATGATTGATTTTAGAAAATGAGTGAAAAATGCAGACCTTTTGAAATTGATTTAAAATGAAATAAAATAAAATAAAATATTTTTTTGGGTTTTTTGTGTTACCATTTTCCAAGAAAAAGCAAAGAATAAAAAGACAGAGTCGAGGACAAAACGACTTGTTTATTTTATGATGGAAATACATGAAGCAAAAAGCTCTACAAAAGTTCACTTTCGTATCGGGCGGAAACGAAAGGATTTATATATTATTTTTTTTTTTTAAAACGAAAAGCAAAAACAACAAAATGTTATTTAGAACAATGAATAGCGGAAGGGACGTCAACAGCGACCCAATTGCGGCAAATCCTTCCTTGTGTTTGCACGACCACATCCATTTTCTCTCTTCTGTTTGCACGAGTATTGTAGGTGCATGCGAGTCGGTTTGTAATGAATGCGCCGGACCACTTTCTTTGACTGCGGCTGATCGACCTTTTTATGATGAAACAAAGGATGAGACTCGATTTGGAAACTATGAATGCAGTATGATGCATGATTATGCTTATGCAAAAAGAAGAAAGATTTGTTATCGAAGGATTTTGTTGAAGTAATTGTAAACATCATGGTTTGAACATTTCATTTGAGCATCAAGGCATTACAAAATAGTTCTTTTTTAGAAACCAAGCCAAGGGACCAATTCAAAAGTCCTTTAGTGGAAGCTAGATTTTAACAGGATATTTTTTTTTAAAGACTCCTAGCTTCCTGAAATCCAACAAATCAGGGCTCTTGAAGGTGTACTTCCTAGTGCTCCTCTATGATGTTTAAAAACTTGTTTAAGTCCTTCGGTAATTGGATGAAAAAAGAGTTTATGCATGGATGCATGTATGCATGATTATGTTAAAGAAGCGGAGAAAACATGGTGAGGTTAAGTCCAAAATGTTGGAGTCAAAGGGTAAACACGCCATTTGGTAAGGACTATGGTTTCATATGTACCTGTATCACGGGTTCTACCAAGTTCCCAAAGTCATCGACCACTTCCGAATATCGTCGGATTTCGGGACTGACTCCCGGTCCAACGACATTCGTAGGAAAGTCTCGTTTGAGTGTAGTATCGCGTATCAACCAATTCAAGACTACTCTTGATTAGCCACCGCACTACGCCCTAAAAGGCCAAGATGGGTTAAAGGTAACTAAAGGTTCTCAACTTCATAGGTCACTTGAAAATATCAATGCCGAACACGACTACTCATGCCAACATAGTGATACCTCCAAGATTCCTCCATTGAGTGGGGTTATCACATGTGCCACATCCGAAACTCACTCTCGGAAAGACACTTTGATTATACCACCATCCTATCTTATGTTTCCCTCAAGTCCGGGTGTAGGACTTATCTCACCACACACGTAAAAGGAAAAAAACACATATGCACATATTTACACTTTTATTTTTATGTTAAGCAAGTTATATCACAAAATAATTAAATAAAATCAAGTTAGGCTCAACCCTCTTAGGGAGTCCCCAGTGAAGTCGCCATTTCTGTCGCGGTGATTTTCGGAGATCAAGCTATTGATTAGCATTGACTCACTAATTTTATTTCACGACTGAACTTTTAATTTTTTAAATGAAAAGTGGAAAAAAGTTCTAAATTACCACAATTTTAAAAGATTAGGGTTCGGGGGTTAGTTACGTTTAGGGAAGGTGTTAGCACCCTAAACGTTCGTAGTACTCTACGAGAACCTCTTGATTTTATTTATTTATTTTGGCTATAACTTGCTCATTATTTTTTTTAAAAGAAAGAAAAGAATGAATTAAAGTAATGAGGAAAAATAAAAATGTTTTTTTTGTATTTTTTTTATGATTTGGAAGGACAAGGTCCTTTGCCTACGTACCCGTGAGGGATCAAAACCTCGTAGTTCGGGGTAAAAAATGACGTTTGATTTGTTTGGTGTTTTTTATTGGTTTTAAAAAAGTTTTAAAATTAAAAAAAAAGCCAAGTGGCAAAATGAAATTGGTTTGTGTTTTTTTATTTTAAAAAAGGATTAAAGTGTAATTAAAGTGGATTAATGATTTTTTAAAGAAAATAAAAGAAAAAAGAACGGACACTTGATTAAAAATCAAGGTTTATTAAGAAAAGATTTTTTTTGAGTTTTGATTATTTGAATGTTTTTGTATTTTTCGAATATGGACTAAGACTAAAAAAAATAAACGCGAGGAAATTCCGTGGTGACGTTGGATCACCACGAAACCCTTTTGAAATTAAACTAACCTAATATTTTTGTATTTTTTTTTTAAAGCGAAATAAATAAAGATAAATAAAGACATAAAGCAAAATAAAAATAAAGTGAGTGTCAGTGCAAATTCTCATTTATGATTTACATTGCACCTAAATACATTCTAATAAGATGGAATAAAAATAAAATGATAAACAAAAAGAAAGAACAAGAAACAAAATTACAAATAATAAATATGCTAAAAAGAAAAATAAAAATGCATGCAATAAAGGGAAAAATAACAAAATGAAAAAATGCATGAAGTAATATGAGATAAATGCAACGAGATAAGATGCATGAAAATAAATAAAAATATTAACAAGATAAAAATGCAAGAATGATAAGAAAAATAAAAAGATAAATAAAAGGGAAAAGGAGGGTGCAATGAGCAAACAGGGGGGTGCTGGAAGCAATCAGCAGAAGCTGATGAAAAAACAGTGGTTTGGGCCGCAGGTTTTTGGAATTGGGCCTGGCTTTAAAATCTGTTTTCAGAAAAAAACCATACATTTTACTCTTCTCTTTCTTCCCTTTGTTTCTCTCCTCTTTTCCTCTCAACTCTCTCCTCTTCTCTCTTATGCGATTTTCTTTCTTTTTTACCACAAAATCAGAAATCATAAATCTAAAAAAGCCTTTACCTTTCTTTCTTTGGATTCGGATTTGGTTTTGTTTGGGTTTTCGGATTTGTGTGATTTGTGTGTTCTTGATTGTGGTGTGTTGGGAGGTTGAGTGAGGGGCATGTGTTGTTGTTGTTGGGGAGAGGAGAGGGGCCGAAAATGGGTTGGTTGAGGAGGGGGGCTGCGTGAGTGTTGTTGTTGGGGAGAGGAGTGGCTACGTGAATGTTGTTGTTGGGGAGAGGAGTGGCTACGTGAATGGGTTCTGTGTGAACAGTGGCTGTATGTTTGAGGTGTGGTTGGAATTGGAACTGAGGAAATTGGATTGAAGAAATTGCAGAAGGTGTTGTTGAATTTTGGTCCAAGGTGTTGTTGAATTTTGGAACTGAGGAGTGGCTACGTGAAGAAATTGCAGAATTTGGATTGAAGAAATTGTAGTGGCCGTATGTATGCTTTTGTGTTGGTATGTGTAGTGGATGCTCCCCCCTTTCCTCTGATGGTCGTCCTTCCCTTTTATGTGCGTGTTGCCTCTTATGCTGGATACACTAAACTGTTATTACTGACCATATCATGGTCAATGAATGGCAGTTTAAATGCCAAATTAAAACAGCTGCAAAAGTCTCCTCTTCACTTATCAGTGGTAATGACAAATTAAGGACCCATTAAATCTCAAACAAAGTCAGACTAAGAGAATAAATTATAAAAAGTAACTAAAAAAGAAATAAAAAACCAAATAAAAATAACAATAAAAAAAGAATACTTAAAAGAATAAAAAAAAGATGGAAATAAAACGAAAACAAAAAAAAGACGGACCTGGACAAAATTAAAAAAAATGAGGTATTTTAAAATACTTCTCTGTCGAAATTTCGTCTAAGACGACGAAAAATTCCGAACTAAAAAAGACGAGTAAAAAATAAATATTAGGTCAAAAATTGGGGTATGACAAATAGTATCAATTCAAAGTCCTATGACAACAGCCCCTGTTTCACAGCCTTCTCACTTAATCACTACCCCTCTTACTTCCTACCAATTAATCACTGCCCCAGTGATCTTAAACTCTAAGACAATCAAAGATGAAGACACTCTTCAAAACATAAACAGTCACTTTTGCTTAAAAGCTTCAAGTGATTACAACTCAATAAAACTAAACCAACTCTAACAATTGAGTGGTGTACAAAAACACAGCACAAAGCTTACATACTCAAAACCTAAGACTCTCTCTATAATGACTTCTGTTTTGAATCGTTAATTCTTTAATAGCAGCGTCTTCTATTTATAGCTTCAGCAGCAACATAATTCTGAACCAAATAATCTTCAAAAGATGTTGTTCCAAAATTCTTTAGAAGCACATAGAAGCAATTTATTTTCCAGAAATATATTTTCTAAAGATTTCTTTGAAAATATATTCACAAATAATTGAATCCAATCTTCAGACAATATCTTGCGAAATTCTTCTTTCTTCTAGAAACACAGCTTGGATAATTCTTCAATTAAATCTTCAACAAATCACATGAGAAAATAAACACTCCAAGGCGCAGAAAACAGAACGCAGAAAACCAGCTTCTGAAGGTACTTCTGAAGTCTGCGTTTGAAGTCCTGCGTCTGAACATTTCAGCTTCTGAAGGCAGCTTTTGAAGTACTGTTCAGCTTCTGAAGCCCAGCTTCTGAAGACGCACATATTGAGATTTCAGCTTCTGAACGCACAACTGCTTGTATATTTGATTTTAGCAAACATGAAGCCAACAACCAAATATCCAACAATTACCCCAACTTTTATCACCTAAAATTAGAGTATCATCGGCAAATTAAAGATGAGAAACTTGCAAAGCATTATTTCTCCCAACCTTATATCCTGAAAACAAGTCAGCTTCCACCATAGAAGACATAATAACATCCAGCCCCTCTGCCGCCATCAAACACAAAAAAGGTGAAAGAGAATCACCTTGACGGAGCCCCCTCTCCATAGGAAATTCATCTGTTGGACTTCCGCTAACCAGTACTGATGTCGTGGTTGTTCCTATACATTCCATAATCCACTTGTGCCATAATTTCGGAAAATTCATTTTTCCCATAACTATGTCTACATATCACCAATCAACATAGTCATATGCTTTTCCAAAGTCCACCTTAAAGAGTAACAATTCCTTCTTCAACTAACGAGCCTCATCAACCACCTCATTAACAATAAGAATTCCATCCAAAATCTGCCTCCCATGAACAAAGGCCGACTGAGAATCAGAAATCACCGACCCTATTACCATGCGCAATCTATTTGCCAAAACCTTGGCCAAAACTTTATACAAACAACCCACCAGAGATATAGGCCAAAAATCATTCACAATCTGAGGGCTCTCCACCTTGGGAATAAGTGCAATAAAAGTAGAATTTATACCTTTAGCCAGCCGCCCATTCCGATGAAACTCTGACATAAACCGCATCATATCAACTTTAATTTATGGCCCCGCTCTTTAATAAACCCGAAACTAATGTCATCTGGTCGCAGACTCTTATAACTATCACAGTCCCAAACTGCTTGTCTCACCTCTTCCAAGCTGAAAGGTCTAACAAGGTTACCAGATTCCAATACACTTAATGATTTGAAATGAAGATTATCCACAGAGGGCCGATCTACATTCAGCGCCTTAAAGTGACCACCAAAATGTTGATAAATGTGAGACCGAACATTCTCCAACCCCTCAACTAAGTTCCCATTAACAGAAAAAGTAATAATAGCATTCCCCCTTCTACGAGTCGACATAACTCCATGAAAGAATTTGAAATTCGCGTCACCTTCGGTCAACCAAGTCATCCAGGATTTCTGCCAATTCATGCTAGAGTTTATTCTCAACAAAGAATGCAAGTTAGCAGTCAACTCATGCATTTCTTCTACTTCCTGCTCCGACAACACCTCATCCTCCCCTTTAGAATTAAGAGAGGAAACTCTATCCTTCACATGTTTCATTCTACCTTCCAGATTCTGAACATGATTATGATGCCACCACTTTAGACTTTCTTTGATTCTCTTAAACTATTCCTTTAACATATAACCACCCCAACCCTTCACTTGGATGGCATTCCACTGACTCCGAACATATTCTTTGTACCCAGGAAGACTTTCCCAACATTTGAGCATCTGTAAAGGTCTAGGGCCCCAATTCTCTTCATCAACTGTTAACATAACTGGACAGTGGTCAGAGAGACCTCTTGGATGAGCTACCTGGATGCACTGTGGCCATGACATAAACCACTCTTCTGACAACAAGAATCTATCAAGCCGACTTATAGCATTTTCATCTCCTCGATAACAAGTGAACTTGCAACCATAGAGAGGCAAATCAACCAGAAAATTCCTCTCAATAAAATTATTAAAGTGAGCAAAATCCGATTGACAAGGCACCACTCCGTGACTTTTCCGTTCTTTCTCAAACCAAATAGCATTAAAGTCGCCGCAGATACAAAGTCTAGCCCCCTCATTACAAGCCACCAAATCAGACAACCGATCCCATAATAAAATCTTCGCCGGCAAATCACATGGAGCATGCACATTGATTAAAGTGAACTCCTCTAAACTGCGAATAAACCACCCTTTAATAACCAAGTAATGTGCGTGAGTCGAAGAAATTTCTATCTCAAAAGAATCACAAATAGTCAACAAACCACCGAAAGCACCCTCAAAAGGCTGATATGAAAAACCAAAGGAGTGTTAGCCCCATAAAGATGAACAGAGAAAATCATCAATGACTGAAAGCTTTGTCTCCTGAAAACACATCACCGACAATTTTTCATCTCCAACCATACACAACACCTCCCTTCTCTTGTCATAATCTCCCAAACCTCTAACATTATAAGAGTAAATCTTCATCACGCACCCTCACCACCCCACAACAGTAAAGCAAACAAAACAAAACTAAACCTCCCCATCACCACTCCTACTCCCCACTACACCTTCAACCGCCCCTTGCCTTCCCCCCTTGTTCATCACCACATTATCTTTAGCTCTTTTACCCCCTCTAGATAACGCATTAAACATATTTTCAGCATCTCCTTGGAACTTTAACCTAATAGTCTTTCCTAACTCACAAACATCCTCCGCCACCTTCTCAGTTTGAGCATGTAGCTTCACCCAATTTTTCCACTCGTTATTGTTAGAAGAAGAAGAACCATTTGAAGACACAGTCACCCCATCTCCACTCTCTTGAGACCCCTTCGACATTTTCTATCTTCTGTTTAAGGCTATTCTTCGACATGATTTTTAAAACTGTTAATCTATCTTTGCTCGGAAGACGGGTCACCCTTTTCAAGCTTAGAACATAATGCTTAAGAAAGCACCCAGATTTTTCTTCGAAATACGCATCTCCGTACGAGACTTAACAGCTTGCTTTTGCCTCGTAGCAAGTAAAAACACCACTCCAACATCAACTAAATTTAGATCTTTTAACATGTCATAACTCCAAGGTCACAAAAATGTGTAACCATGTCCAACTTGAGGACATGAACTCGCACGACAATCAACATGAGTACCCAATTCTTTCAAAGGAGCTGCCTGTACCGAATTGGAATTAACTGGCACATCATCACCTTAAATAGAGTCTGAACCTGTCTTCTTTTCGTGATTCACATAGGCATCACTAGCCACCATATGCTTACTCAAGTCTGCACTCCCTGTAGGAACCAAATCAGTAACCACATGTATCTCATTTACATTCTTTGCCACACTAGCATCCTCATTTGCAATAGTATCCAAACTAGCCACCTTAGACCTCTCTTGAGTGGCCAACCACTCATCATTCAATTTGTCTATAAGAACTTCAACATCACGTTGCTCAGCATGACACTCTTGAAGCTTCTGCTTTTCAAAAACGTCTATGTCCCCTGTTGGTTCCGAACTGTTCGAGTTAGTCTCGACATTATCCTCCGACAAACATGCATCCTCACCAAGGCCCGACCCCCATTCTTCGACAAAATGTAGGGGGAAAACCTTGCCATCCACCATGATATTTTCAACAGTCTTTATAACTTCTAATGATTTTGTAACAACCAAGATCCGAGCATAATCAAGTCTTTCTTTATTCCTCGTCCAAGAATCCACCTTCATAAAATGTCCATAAACTGAAGCACATACTTTAAAAAAAAGTATCATTCCACGCATGAACCGGTACACCATAAATACAAATCCACGCCCCTCTCTCATAGCTAAGTGGATTCAGTTCCCACTTTCTCATGCTTCGGAAAAATGAGCTTGAAATTCTGGCAATTCTGGTTCTGAACCAGTAAAACAGAGTATGAAAACTAAAGTTCAGAAGCAGAAAATTAAAGTGCAGAAAGTAAAGGAACACAAGATATTTGTTAGCCCAGTTCGGTGCAAACTTCACCTACTCTGGGGGATACCAATCCAGGAAGGAAATCCACTAAGTAGAATTAATTCTAAGACTCAGACACAACCCCTGTTCCAGTCTTGTCACTTAATCTCTACCAGTCTAGACTTCTACCCAGGAACACCACCTAGGTATAAGAACCCTACTTACTTCCCAATTACGTAATCACAACCCAGTGATTAGCAACTTCTGAATAAAACAAGTATGATGAAGACACTCTTCAAACAACTAAAATATCACTCGTACTTAAAAGCTTAGAGTGAATTACAACTCAAAACAAACTAAACCAACTCAAACAGATGAGTGGTGTACAAACAAAGCAACAACTTACAAATTCAAAAACTCTAAAACTCTAAGACTCTAATTTCTGGTTTTTGATTCAATCAAATTCTTCAAAGCAGCACGTCCTCCTTATATAGTCTTCAGCAGCTCACATAATTCTGAACACAATAATCCTTAAAGATATGATTCTGAAATTGTTTAGAAGCTCAAAGAAGAAACATATTTCTGAATAATATTTTGCAAAGATCCTTTGAAAATATATTCATAAATAAACACGAAGCCAATCTTCAAAAGATCTTCAGGTAAAATAATCAGCCTTCTAGAAAACACAGCCTGAATAAATCTTCAACAAATCTTCAAAAAATATGCAAGGAATTAATCAGAAAGAATGCAGAAAATCAGCTTCTGAAGGTCAACAGAAGTCAACGTCTGAACAGTGCGTCTGAAGACCTGTTCAGCGTCTGATGAACAGTTCTGCGTCTGAAGGCCAGTTCTGCGTCTGAAGGCCAATATTGCTTCTGATGAACAGTAAATCCAGCTTTCAGCTTCTGAAGACATAAATAACTTCTGGAGACGCATTGCTTGTACATTTTGATTTTACCAAACATGTAGCCAACCTTTAAATATCCAACAGAGCTAAAAAAATCTTTCGCCTCATTAAAAATAGACATCACATGTTGTGGCCTTAAACACCGTAAAAACACCTTATCACCTCCCATTGGGATTACATCAAAATCATCGAAACCAGTGTCATCTATACATTGTTGAATGTAAGGAATTGATTCCCTGTTAATGACAGTGGCAATCATACCATTACGAGCCCACTCACCATCCTCCTTCACCGACCTGTACTTGAGCATGAACAAACCTTTCAGTATAACAATATCATTTCTTGCCTTCGACGACATGCCAACTCCATTCTCAGACACCATCGCTTCTGCATAAGAACCCTCCACCTTCAAAACCGGGAACTCCCTCTCCCACACCTTCGCACCCTCACCCTCCTCCCTCACCATAACCTCTTTTTTCCCCATGACATCCTTTTCCTTCCCCCTCTCATCCACAACACCAGAAACCCCCTCTTCCCCCCTCACTTTTTTTCCTCCCTCGTTACATCGACCCACCACTCCTTCCCCAACCTCCGAAACAACTAGTTTTCCCTCCTTTCCCCCTTCCTCAAAACAACCTCCCTCCCCCATCTATCCCCTCCTTCGCCCCACCATCCACACCTAACATCCGTTTGAAACGAGCCACCCTCGCCCATACTCAATTATGGCCGAACCATACATTATTCAATGCTTGCATTAGCTGCCCCACATCACGAATGTTATCATAACGAACAAATCCATAAACCTGCCTAAAAATATTTCTCTTTCTAGCCACAAAGACGCTTGACAGCATCCATCGTACCTCGAATTCTTTGCGAGGGAAAAATCGAGGAAGTTGTTCTGGTATATTAGTAAAATAGAAAGACATTGTTTGGCCTAAACCTGCTTTCTACTCATTGTGCATCGTAGAATGTGTATCACTCTTGTTTGGACGTGAAACTTGTTGACCATCCCGTACACCATTACGTACAGCCTTGCCATAATGACGTGAAACACGATCCTGCTGAAGCAAAACTAGATTGCCGCGTGAAACCTGCTCCTTCTGAAACCGAACTGTAGTCGCAGAAACCCTAACCCTGTTGTCAAACTCGCCAATGTAGACCTTACCACCACTAGAACCTCTGTGTTGATTGTTCCCTCTTGCTCTGTCCTGTCTGTTGTCCTTCGGTTGTGTCGCTTTCCTCCTCCTTGAACCCGCTACAGACCCATCTCCCCTAACCCTAACCCCCCCTCCCCCAATTTGTGTCTCCCCGACAGGGCCCCCTCCCCCCTGAAACTTCACTACCGGTGAATTGGAGCGTCGGCGGGGTTGCCCTAGGCGATCCCTAGAGCGGCCACCTCTCTCTCTCTCTCAAACTCTCTCTCATGTTTTTTTTACGCTTTTGCTAGTAATTTGTTTTAAGAACTAGAGTGACAATGTTACTCAAACTTTAGGAACATTGCGAGTCTAAACTGACTATACACTCGGCTAGGAACATTGTGAGGATGAGTAAAATGTAAGTGATGCTCAAACTTTAAGAAAATAAAAATTGGGATAACTTTGACTCAGATTGGTGAGTGTCAGTATGGGGAGAATAATATAACAATGGAAAATTAGCTAGCTACATGTGCATTAGGTGAAAAGTATATATTAGATGGTGTTTTAAAATTCGAAAAGAAAAACAAATTAAAAAAATAAATATTTAAATTTGAATTTGTTTTTGTAGTTTAAACTAGTGTGTGTGTGTGTTACTAAATGACAGTAGTTTAAACAACAATTTGAATTATAAATATGAATAATATTGAAAATAAAATAATTTTAATTTAAAAATAAAAATTAGAATTTGTGAGTGCTGCCTAGGATTCTCAATTTTATATGCACAGGGTAGATAGGATTAACATGGCAATCAGAATTATTTGTCCATAGATTAATCATGTTTCTGAAAAACTACTAAATCAAGAATTATGGCAGTGATGATGATGTTATATGCTCGTTGTTAATCATGTTTCTTTTTAGATAGCTTATGAAAATAGTTTGGATTTATATGTTACTTTTCGTTATCGAAATAGCTTATAAATAAGCATTTAATTATATGATAAACACTTAGGATATTAAAAAGAAAGACTTATATAGGTACATTACTATTCCCTTTTATGTGTAGGCTGGTGGACCAAACTGGGGAAGTGCCTTTAGGAAGAAGGGACACACTAGGTGCAAGCTTAAGTGGCTCCAACAACAACATTCCAGCCCTAAACAACACATTCCAGACCATCCTGACTAAATTCAAACTTCAAGGACTTCATATTGTTGATCTTGTTGCTCTTTCTGGTACAATCCTTTAGCTTGTCTTTGTTAGTGTTTATATTTACTAGATCTCTATTAAATTTATGAATATTGATCATGTGTTTCAAATTTTACTCTGGAAAAATGTTTTCACATGACCTTATTTATAGCCATAAATTAGTCGATGGTGTTTATTATTAGAAATATTTTAATGATAATTAACATATATAATTCAGGCTCTTTATGAGGAAAAAAAGGAGGTCAAGGATCCTCTTAATATTTTTTCTCATGATACAAAAGTCAATTTTTGACTCAATAAATGTGTATACTTTGATTTGATTCGATAATGGATTAAATGTATTATAAACATTTAAAAAACGGTTCAAAGGTATACTCTTATCGTTTTTTAATTTTTTTTTACAACCGCTTTTTTAAAATTAAGTTTATAATAATAAAAAATAGGAAATATATAATATTTTATTAAAATTTTACAAAAAAAAATAAGGTCCGCCTTTGTACCATGTCCATATTAGACACCTCAATAAACATGTTAAAAACAACGTAGTTTTGAATATCTTGTTACAGTAAAAGAAAAGAAAAAAGATATGGAATTCTGAACAGAATCCTGAATAACAAAATTTTATTTAGCAGAAACCAATTCCCTCAAGTTGTGGATTGTGGACCGTGGAAGAACAATAACTTCTTTATAAAGATATGGAATTAAGTACAATAATTTCATGAGACACATACAAGAATATTATCCAAAGTCAAACTGCCCAAAGTGGACACACTAGCAATGGATTCAAGATAATCAACTCACCAAGGGAAAAAAAAGGAAACATAAAAATATAATTCATATGCAATTTTCATGTATGATTTTTTTAAAGCAATGATATATTGCTTGATCACCAAGTATTAATCACCCTGCAATTTGTTCTAATGTTTCCTCTTGAACCTGTCAAAGGAGATATATTTCCCATCTTGATCATAGACTTAGCAAATTGCTCAAAGAAAAGATCATTTCTCTCAGCATAAAGCTTCACCAACTCTGCTGATTCTTGATTCATTGTCAACAAAATTTCATCAGAGCTCAATAGTCCCTTGTAAGCCAATAGGTTCTTGAAGTAATTGTTGTCAAATTTTGTTGGTGTGACATAGTCTAAGAAAAACAGATTTTGGTCACCACCAGATTTTGGACATTGAGTGCGCAATTCAGCAGCATAGTATTGATCAAGAGTGAAATCTTGCTTGCCATTTCCAGTTTGGTTGTAGAGTCTTTGCCTAAAGCTGGTGCACCTTGACTTTCCTATAGTGTGGCTCCCTATACAATTGTATGAAATTTGTTTTAGTATGTAGCTATGTATAATGTGATATATTTAAAGGCTATAGCGACATTGGCGCACACATTTAGAGTTTAAAATGACTATTTAATTAGCTATGAAACACCGTGAATTTGAGTAAAATGCAAGTGATGCTTATACTTTAGAAAAATCAAATACAAATTGTGATAACTTTGACTCACATTGGTGTATGCGAGTCTCGTCTCTGGAGAATAATATAATATTATAAAATAACTATTAGCTACATCACATGTGCATTAGGTGGTATTTTAAATTCTAAAAATAGAAATTAAAAAATAAAGATATATAAAAATACATATATAAATTTGAATTTGAGGCACATGTATTAGGTGAAAAGTGGTTTGAATTTAAATAGATACAGGGATATTAAGAGATAAACAATTATTTAAAGTATAAATATATGAATTATATTGAAAATAAAATAATTTAAATTTATGTGACAAGTTCAAGGAGTGTACCAGAAAGAGCAACAAGATCAACAATGTCAAGTCCTTGAAGTTTGAATTTAGTTAAGATTGTCTGGAATGTGTTGTTTGGGGCTGGAATGTTGTTGTTGGAACCACTTAAGCTTGCACCTAGTGAGTCCCTTCTTCCTAAAGGCACTTCCCAACTTGGTCCACCGGCCTACAAATAAAGGGGAATGGTAATGTAAGAATATAAGTCTTCAGCTAAATTAAATGTTTATAGCATAAGCGCTTATCATATAAGTGCTTATGTATAAGCTACTTCTATAACAAAAGATAAAATAGAGCTTATGAAAATAAACGAAACACTATTTATGGACATGTCATATTTTGTTTCTATAGTGAAGAGATTAATTTTACTAGAAAAAGCAATAGCAAATTAAATACTTACAAGAACTGTTGAATCTCTAGCAGCTATAGCCAAAATGTCAGCACAAGAAACTGTATGAGGACATTCTTTCTCTAGTGCAGATTTAATTTCATCAATGACCTCAAATCCTCTAGCTGAATTACGGTTAGGATTTGACCCCTTCTCACTAATAATGCTTCCACTGTTATCTAACAATATTGAAGCATCACAACCCTGCAACATGATCAACTTCTAGTAATTATGCATTTGAAAAAGTTTATTACTTATTATATGAATCACTGACAAAGAAAAAGACCCAAACACCGGACACAACTCACATATAGACACCGTTGATATAAAAAATAGACACGGTTGAATGTAATCATATATGTTGGTATCTGACACCGACATATGTTGGACACGAATTAATTTGAAGTGTCGAGGCTACATACATACAATGCATTTTTAATCACCACAACATCAAAGTTTTTGGTACTTATCGACATCAACCCGACCAAGATTGAGGCTGCAACAATTGTACTTGACTGTAACACTTTGCAATAGTAAGGACTTTGATGACCTAATATCACATGGTTATGACAATAATGATAATATCACATACCTTGACAAAACAGTCATGGAAATGAAGTCGCAAAAGTGAAGCAGCTATACGAGGTTCTTTTGCAACAGCATTGGCAAGGATGGACTTAACAATATTCTGAGCTTGTGGACATGAATAGTCATAAAATTGTGGATAAAGGTAAGACCCCATTTTCTTGTGACAGAGGCAAAAAGGAGCAAATGCTAATAATGAAAGAAGCATGAGAAAGCTCAAAGAATTTGCCATTGTTCTTTTTTCAATATCACTCAAAGAGCAAGATATATAAAAGAGTAGTTGAAGATGAGAAGTTCTCAAAGTTGATTGTATGAGTGATGTGTTGGAAAATGGTATTTATAGAGAAGAGCTTGGGAGAAAGTTATTGCATGACAGAAAAAGAGAGAAAAAAGTTGGAGTTGGTAACTATCTAATTTTAAAATCCATGTTAAAGTGGAAGAGAAGAATGGAATTAGTAGCATTTTTATTAAAAAAAATCACCTAGTCTGAATGGTTCAGATATAATCAAAATTTATTATATGATATTATGAATGAAATCAAAATGGTATACATTCATGTTCTATGGTTGAAAATAATAGTTTGGGAACATTTTGAGTTTGTTTATTTAGTTTTATTGATAAATGTTAGTGGTTAGTTTGTCGAGAAGATGGAGAAATTGAATGGACTTCCTGCTTAACAAGTCTTCAACGTCTCAATCCATACCGTTGGGTTACACTTTCATAGACACGTCTCTAAGTTATTTATTTTTGAAGTTAAAATAATAAACATGTATGGTGTATATAATTTTAACAATACTAACATTTATCATTGACAAGAAGTTAAATAACCAGATGTCCCGGGTTTGATTTCTAGAGTTGCTAATTTGGGAGGTAGTCCAGACTAGTAAAAAAATATCAGATGTTCCGCTATCGACTCGATGATCACTCATGTAGTGGACTCAAATGGTCTATGTTGTGAGGATACTTTGGAACGTCTATCAGAGGTCAAAAAATCTAAGTACAAAAAGTTGGAAAAAAAAATACTGTAATAGTAAATTAACATGTAAGATTGTAAGGTGTTTGGAAACTTCGGAGTAGGGAAGAGGTTGCGGAGGCAAATATTTTGAAGCTGAAGTCCAAGCCAAGTAATTTTAACAGTAGCTTAAAGCAAACTTGCATTGGTGACTCACTCAGCAGGTTGGGATATCCTGGTCTCTGTGTTTTCTTATGCTCAATTATTTTGCTTTTCTATTTGATTTATAACTAGAGATTTAGATTAGAAGATGAAGTGTAATAACTAAAGATTTAGATTAAAAGAGACACACTTCATGTAAAGTTAGTAAAAACCACAAATTTCAACGTCTACGATAAAATTTGCATATAATCTACCAACGGAGATTCAAACTCAAGTCACAATTAATGCGAGCATGAGGTCCAATCGTTTGTGCCAAAAATTGGTTGCCTTTTTTTTTCATTTCAAGAGTCGAAAATATCAAACCTAATGTACATTTTCTACATACACTTTCTTTTATTACACCCCAAGTATTGATCGATTAGTACATACAACCTTAAGACTCAAGGCTAATTGCCTGTTGATTAATTAGGTGAGTCTTGCATTAAAAGTGCTTCCAGATAATTATGACAATATCATATGGCAACTCAGTCCATCTCCAGGTTAATTATGCTCTATGTCTTATTAGAGGGGTTGCTCACAAAAGTTAGTGTGGACTCACCTGCTCAGTTGACTTCTTATAATATTTTTTTTACTAAAATAGATTCTAAAATGTAACAATGGTACATAAGCCAGATAAAGTTTATTCCTTGGAATTATGTTGTATTTTATTTGTCAAAAGCAATTCTTCCATATTTTCCCTTTGCTTGATATTCACTTGTTTATATAAAAAGACATAATCACTTTTTGACTTCAAAGTCTTTTAACTTAAATGAGTGTGTCTAATTTTTTATATGCTCTAATGTGTTAGAGTATGTGAACAGTTCAACAAAATAGTAAAGGAAATTGAATAATAGAAAATTGTGATGAAATATGGTGAAGGATTAGGTATGTTCAGTGACCTACTTGTTTTAAGGATAATAGTAGACTCTTCAACAAAAGTTGTCTCCTTTTGGTTTAGCATTTTATATTTCTGGTTGTCTTTGACTATTGTACATAATAATGCCTTGATTGAATTATAATAAAAGCCTCAAAAGAATGCTTAAACTGTGTCCAAGTTAACTTAACTTTTGTATCACCCGCATTGACAATCACATAATCTTAATAGTCCGATATTAATTTGATTCGCAAAACAAATCAAAAGGACAGTTAAAATATGAATCTTTCGATAAAAAAAAATGGACAGTCCAGATTCACAATATACTCTTCTTTTTTGAGTAAAAATTCACAATACACTCTGCAACCTCCCAAAGGTTCTCTAATTCTGCAAAATGTAAAGCTTCCGTCACACTCTTATTTATAGGGAACGTGTCTTATTTCGCTAATTACCCACTAATTAATTAGCTCAGCAAACTAACTCTGATTCCTCAACCAACATGGAAGTAAAACAAACAGAAAGTGAGATTTTACAGCCGCAGCAAAGAGAAGGCAGGCAAACCAACATTGCTGAACAAGTGTATAATGTAGCAAAAACAAATTGGTGAAATTATGCAAGACTTAATCTTTCCTTTTTTTTGCCATTGTAGTTTTGAAAAATGTTTATATCACTCCCTCCTAAAAAAAGAAAACAAGACGAGTATGTATATTTGTAGGCTTCCATTCAACTCTCAAGTTTGTAAACTGATGTTCTATTATACCCTCTCTATACTTGTCTCAATACTTCACATTTCTTGTAAAGAATTGAGAGATGTTGTATTATGCCCTCTCTGTAAGTCAGAAAATTCCTTTCAGAAGCCAAAATTCAAAATAATTGAAACTAGTATTTAATAACCATCATAACATTGTGTCCCAAGAAAAAACATAATAACAAAAATCTTATCCAATCACAGTACATAACTTCAAAAGCAAACCAAAATTGATCAGAACTTCACCATACAGAAATCAGAATTACTTTCAACATAGATGGTAAGTACTCTATGCTACGGAAGTCATTCAAATCTCACATTCCAGTAAAAGCCTTCTTTCCTGCACCACTAGATGATCCAGCAGGGATCACTTTCAACACATTGAACCTCACTGTCTTGGAGAGTGGCCTAAAGAAGTGGCACAAATAAAGGCAATTTAGACAGACATAGACATCAATATCTATATAATAATATACTAAAATAACAGTATCTTCTACAGAAAGAAAAAGTAAGGATTCTCCTATAAAGTCTCACCTGCATTGTCCGATAATAACATGATCTCCTTCCTTAACACGGAAGCAAGGTGATACATGAGCGGGAATGTTTGAATGCCTCTTCTCATACCTAAACAGAGGAGTAACAAAAAAAGGGAAATATAAATTATGTTTCTAAGTGTGCAAATAAAAAATGGGGACCATAGTATGAAAGGAATTCAATACCTCTGATACTTCTTAATAAAGTGAAGATAATTCCTCCTGACAATAATAGTCCTATTCATTTTAGCACTGTGGCAAGTTCCGGCTAAGATACGACCCCTGATGGAAACATTGCCAGTGAATGGACACTTCTTGTCAATGTAGGTTCCTGTATTTGTTTTTTTCAAAAAAAAAAAAGGTCATTTCTGTATTAGAAGCAGAAATAAAATAACCATAACCATACACAGCCAATAAAATTTTCAATTTCAAAGTAACTGGACTTGAGAACATTATACTGTATGCAATTTACAAGTATTTCCTTTCCAACAACACTTGCAAGACACAATATAGGAGCATTTACATTTGTACATTATATAGACCAACTCTTTCAAGTGGATACCATAACTAACAATTACATGTCTCAAAATACTGATATGAATTAGAAAAGCTTATCTATTAACACAATAGGCACTTCAATTAATCATATAACAGCCAATAACTAGAATAAGTATTGCGAATTTCTAAACACATCATAACCACTATTATTTACAAACATAATAGGCACTTCAATTTATCATATAAACAGCCACACTAAGTAGAATAAGTACTGTGAAACTTTAAACACATCATAACCACCTGATACTGACAAGAGGAATATCATGCAAACACAAACATAGATAAATATACAAGAGGAGTGCTATGGACACTCTTTCTAACACCGTCTCTAACACCCACTCTCTTATTGGGTGAAACCCATATGGGTCTCTCATTTTGGAAATGGATCACACATAAATGGTGAGACTCACATGAGTTTCACCCATTAAAAGAGGGAGTATTAGAAAGAGTGTTCCTAACATTTCTCAATATAAAATTGTAATTAAATATCCACTATACAGAAAAGAAAAAAAATAGTGTGGCATAATATTTTTCTCCAATGTTTCCATCCTTCTCTAATTGTGCTTTGCATAGTGCCATTAAACTCAATTTAGCTTTTTTACATTTTTGGGTAAACAACCATTTTGCTCCCCTAATGTGAGGCTCTATCGCTATAGTCCATGGTTATATCAAAATTACAAGCATATCCCCAAGTGTCTCTTTTGTTCATAAGTTTATGGACTAAAACGACTAACTAACGACACATTCAAGAACCAAAATGCTTCTTACCCCCTACATTCTTGGGGATACTCCATATGCAAGTTTAGAACTTAATTTACAAAACACCCTAAAATTAAACAATAATTATTATTATGAGATTATGATTGAGAAAAGCCATATGACAGTACCTTCAGTGGCTTCTCTGGGAGTCTTGAATCCAAGACCAACTGATTTCCAGAAGCGATTTCCACCTTTTCCAGGCCTCTTTCCCTTTCCAGATTTCTTCGAACTGCAACAACAACAACATCAACAAAATATGCATCAAGAATCATTCATCAAAATCACAATAAAAAAAACAAGAAAACACATTGAGAGCATTGAATATACCATAGAAACACTTTTTGTTGCTTGAGAAAAGCCTTCTCAGTCTGTAACAAAGAAATAGAAAAATAAATCAATGGAAGATCCAAAAAAAAAAAACAGAGATAGAACGAAGGAGTGTGAAGAAGTAAGTTACTTGTTCAGCCATGGTGGTGGAGTTGCAGAGGAGAGTGTAGCCGCACGCACTCTAAACCTACCTTCTTCTCTCGCTCACTCAGATAATGAAGAAGAAACCCTGCGAGCCTGCTTCTTATTTCATACCCGATTCGATGGGCTTTTGTAGCTGGGCTTATTAGGTTTAGCCCAAACCAAAACAAAACAAAACAAAACCAACAAAAAATTATTGGATTTTACTTTTTCTACCCTATGACATTCTCGCGCGCCCTATTTTTTTTCTCTTCCAAAATACGCTTTGTTTGGATTTTACAATCCGAAACATTCTTAAGTTGTTGGAACATAGAGCATTTTGGAGATGTTTGTGTAATCTCTGTGAAACTACATTTCGAATTTTATAATACGAAACCCTTTTAATGAGTTCGGATTATATACTCTGGAATGTCAAACACCCCATAAAAACATAACTTTGGCGTAAAAAAAGATGAAAAAAATGAGTTCGGATTATATACTTTGGAATGTCGTAAAATATTTCGGATTATATAATCTGAAATGTATCAGTACAGAAACAAAGACATTGTTTTTTCTCTGATATATACAGATTATATAATCGTGTGAAATAAACATGCATTCTTGAATAAATAACAAAAATGTTACAACACCATAAAATTAAAACTGATCCCCAGTCAAGTCGCGTGGCCCACCAGGATAGTCATCAAGCTCCTCTGACTCTGGCTCCAGCTACACACGTTCCTGCTGCTCATCATCTTCCACCTCCTGACACTCAGGATCACCCTCCACCTGCTTCTCCGTCTCTATCTGGGGCTCCGAATAGTTCCCATGAGATGTTCCCTCGCCATCAGCACCAGCACGACGTGCCCTTCCCCTGCCTCTGCAACGCCTGGGCTCTCCCCCCTCCGCTTGCAACCACTCCATACGCTCTCTCCTAACAGAAGCATGCATTGATGTTCTTTCATCCTTGGTGCGCTCAACATGATCCATATATGTAACATGCATAATCAGGTAACACACAACCAACATAAATCCAAGAAACTGCCAAAAAATCTGCCTACTGGTACACTTCGGATTATAAAATTTGAACTTCTACAATACTGTTTCAATTCTATACTCCGAACAGGTTCAGTGCTCAGAAAAAAATTGAACTCAAGGGCTTGCTTGCAGAGGGAATGAGACCCATCCTTCACTTTGGTGTTTGATAAAGCTTCAAATGTGATGATTTTGAGCAAAAAAAAAACTCCAAGATTGGACCAATTTGTGGGTTTCGGATTTTGGGATAAGGAAGAGAGAAAGTGAAACTGTAAAATGGGGGAAGTTGTTGTTTTTGTCTATATATATCGAAATCTTTCGGAATATATATTCTGAACTGGTTTTCGGATTCTAAAATCCGAGGGACATTTTGGGAAGAAAAAAATAGGGCGCGAGAGAACCTCATAGGGTGGGAAAAGTAATAACCAAAATTATTTTGATATATATGTAATAATTAGAAGAAAATAAATTATTTAAAAATAGAGGTATTTCTCAAAAAAAAAAATAGAGGTATTGTTTTTTTTTTAGAGAAAAAATAGAGGTATTTTAAAAAGGTGTACGTAATGTTTCAAAAAAAAAAAGGTGTACATAATGGTATTCTTACAACTCTCAAAAACAATGATACTCTTAAAATTTGGTTAGGTATGTACTCTCTCCTTTCAAGTTTTGTTTGAATCGAGTATTGAGAGGTGAAATGCATGCATTAGACCATCTAACCACTCAGTAAACTTGGAATAATAATTGAAAATTAATTTATAAGGTTGAAAAGGTGTTAAGACAAGAGAACTCAAAAAAAAAAAAAAATTATGTAGCTACAAACCCAAACAATTGAGAAACACTAGAGCAGCTAAAAGAGCCAACTATGTATAAGTAATTAACACATTTTACGGTAGATTTTTTTTCGATAACACATTTTATGGTATATAATAGTACATAAACCCCCTTTTCTATATTTTTAGATAAAAAGAATCAATTAATATTTATTTTATTTGAAGCAACTAAGTACCTCATACCTTCATAATTGGATAGATAAATATTTTTACGTGGGTATTTAATCATTGAGTAATTATATATTTTTTTAGGGAGTAATTATTATTTGAGAAATGCTAACAAGTGCCCTTAAGACACTTGTTAAAAAGTTTTAAATGAATTTTTTTTTTAGAAATTGTACATTCATCACATTGAAACAACAAAAAATAAATTTTTCTACCTAAATTTCATCAATCATTTCTAATTTTGAATCTTTAACAAGTGTCCTTAAGGCTTTTTTTTAAGGATGTCCTTAGAGCATTTGTTAGCATTTCCCTTATTATTTTTATTTACTCGTAAGTGGTATGGTACTTTGCATTTCATTTTAAAACAAAATTCACAAATAAAATATGATTAGCAGTGATAGAAGTTAGCCGAAATTCTACGAGGTAGCCAAATATAAAGAAAAATAAAATATATTTTTATGAATCTATTCATTAAATGCAATTCAGCTGCTAGATTCACGCTATAACTAACTATCTCTTCTTAACTTTTTACCCGTGAATTTTGTTTACAAAGAAATACATCAGACTGAGGTTTCAAAATCCCCATTGTATGAGTCAATCCAAATAACATTTCGCAGAACAAATTCCCACAACATTGGATAAAATGATGGTACAAAGCAGAAACAAATGAGTGGCATGACACGTTCAAAATTCAAATGGCACCATATTTTCTCTCGGCTGGTCTCCATGAAGCTTGAGATTGTGAAGGACCGGGAGGGCGCTCCCAAGAGGTAGAGGTTTCGCCGGTGTACGGGTCTTCTGGCCGTGAGTAACCTTGCCCAGGGCCACTAACCTATTTTCATGGTACATACAACATATGTTGTTAGTTTAGTAAGCAAAATGAGGTAACGGCCGGTCCTACGACACTTTCAAATTGCAACTTTTGAAAGGAAAAGAAAATGAACTACATTTTTTTGAAATAACCCATGATGCATCTGAGGTTATATCAGTACAGTTCAAGCTATGTACATAAAATGCCATAGGTAATAATATATGCGACACTGCATATTTGTTTAATGCAAACAATTTCACTTCTATTTTTTTTTCTTCATAAAAAACAAACAATTTCACTTCTAATTAGAACTAGAACCTAACTAAATATATATGATGATAATGTAAATGTAAAAATAAAACATTCAAATATCAAAATCAATTTTCTCTCACAACTTGCTTTTCTTATTTCTCTAGACTAGTTTTGTGTCACCCAATTTCTCTCTACCATTTTGGATTAAGTGTAAAAACTACAATTTTAACACATTTTCTCATACTTCGCATGTGCGTACGATTTCTCAAATATCTCAATAAGTTTAGCACGGTCATGCCCAGTGTTTAGTTTGACCAAAGCTCCGACCAAATAAGACTAATATTTTGATAATTAACATTGACAACATTCGTCAAAAAGTTTAAAAATTAACCCATTATTGAGTAATTTATTTCTATGTCATCAGTTCCAATAAAACAATAAATATTAATAGGAGCTCTAAACTCACCGTCTCTAAGCACGCAGATAGGTATGTCATGCCAGGCAATGCATCAATTCCACGCTGCAAAAGGTTAACAGATACTTAAGATGTGTTTTCAAGATATAATAAAACTGATACTTAGCAACTATCTTATTATTATCTTAACATGGATGTGAAAGAGACAACCCTAACCTGGCGCTCCACTTTCGTCTTGTAAATAAACCCTCCGCAACAAAAAAGTGTCGATGAGACAAAGAATCTGCCCAATAACAATGACATAAAATTAACTATTTATGACAAGATAATGAGAAGTCACAGTTTTATGAACACAAAGTATTGAGCCTGTAGTTCTAGGTTTTAGTTCTTTTACTAAGCATAACTAAAACACAAACAAAATATAAGATAAAGTTTCTATACATGCAAGAGACTACTCCAAATATTGCCCATCCTCTTGTGGCACCACCTCCTTGACCTTGTTTATAGTCTGCAACAATGAATAAACAGAGCGACTCATTCATTCAACTAAAATATAAAGAAATTTTTTTAGAAAATATAATAATAATATCATTGACATAACTTCAAAAGCCCTATAATTGCTTTGTCTTCCGATTAATTTATTGCAGAGAAAGGACGAGGAATGAGTTTACAGTTTTCAGATTAAGATAGTAGCACTCACCGCACATTTTTGTAAGCACAAAATGAATTGGCTCGTATCCTTCAACTGGGATTGTGATGTTAACTACATATGGGGTGTCACGGGCTACCTCACCTGGAAAAGAGTTCAAAAAATGAAAGTTCTACAAAGACAACTCTGCAATGCATGACATTAACGCTTCTTAAATAAGTGGTACCCTACATCTCCAATCAACAATCAACATTGCGGGTGACAAAGTTGTCGGAGGCATCCCACTAGCAGCGGATCCAGACAATTTAACTCCCAAGCCTTTATTTGGATGAACCTAATTAGCAGCAATCAACAATGATCACGTTCGAACTACCTAGAATTTGAGAAATGCCAATAACAATAACCCCAAGGGTTTGTTTGGGAGGGGTTTTAGGACAGAAGGGGAAGAGTTATGATCAACTCTTCCATTGTTTGGGATGATTTTCAAACAATGGGAAGGGTTTGGGAAATTTTGTTAAGCCCTTCCTTCCCTTTCCTTCCCAATCAAAGCTTGAGAGTAAACCAATTATAAAAGTACCTTCAAAATAGGTTTTTGAACCAAGGATGAGAGTGAAGCAACTGCACTAGTAAACAGGACTACTTGAGTTTGTGCTGTCTGAAAGCTGTAAAAGAAAACACAAGCACACATTATTTGTAAAAACTATATTTGAAGCACACATACATACTACAACAAATAAAATAAAAATGTCAGTGATTAACTATAACATGCAGCTGTGACAGCAGCAACCCTAACCTAAAATCACGATGAGGTTTATCAAAACCGAATTGTGTCATGCCATTGTAAACCTGCAATTTCATAAAAAAATAAACAAATAAATAAATTAGTATGATAATATTATTGAAAAAGAACTCAATTTTGGTCCTTGAAAGAAATCAAAAAATAATTTGGTCCACAAAAGAATATATACATCAAATTGGATCATGAACATCAGAATAGTCAAGAAGTTCTTGCAAAAAAAAATAGTCTAGAAGTTTATTTCCTGGGGCTAAATTGAAAATATCCAATAACCAAAGAAGTATCATTTTACAACCGATTAGACCGACGTCAATATGTCAGGAGCAGGTCCCCAATTAAGAAAGCTTACATCAGACAACTCTAAGGAATAAAGTGGGCCACCCCCTCTTAGTTAGGCATTGTCAGTTAAGAGCATGCCTCGAATTATCTATGCTCTAATCAAGTAAAAAAATAAATGAAAAAGGTGAGAATGCTAGAGCTGCTCACAAGTTCCCATGATCGCGGATGAAAACCAACAGTGAAGCCTGTGAAGATTTGTGGGCCCGGTTCATCACATGAAATGGCAAGTTCAATTAAGACCCTGAAAGACAGCAAGATTGACATGACTTTTACATATTCAAAGGTCACACACTCGCACTTCAACTGCTAACATGGTAAATCAAGAACAGCAAAAAGCACCAGACATATCTGAAGGTAGTAGCAGAATAAACATACAAGCACCAGAAAACCACCATGATATCGACTATAATCTCTTCAGAAACAATTTATATGTTCTTTCCCTTGTTCATATTAAAAACTGAAGGAGTGTCTATTACACACTTGTAATCTGGTATTTAATATTATATACAGTAACACCACATATTGAGTAGTTAAAAAACATGGTTATCTATGCTAGTTCATAACAATGGGCTACGAGTCAATTAGATTACAGCTGTGTGGTCACTAAGGTTGCACATCAACATCTGACTAGTTCATAACATTTGTCATAAGCACCAAGATTGCAACAAATAAAATTAACCCAAGGCCCTATAGACTTGATAAATATATCGGCTGAAATGGTTGTAGGATTAGACAAAACTAGTTGAAATTTCGATTGAAAGCTTTTCTTGGACAAAACGGCCATCAATATCAATGTGTTTGATCCTTTCATGAAACCTTGGAATAGAGCATGCAATATATAAAGCAACTTGGTTCTAAAACTATTTGTTTAACTGCATAGCAAGATGTTTCGTCAATATGAGTAGTTTAAGACAGAGTAGCAGAAAAATATTAAAACTATACCCTTGTTCTTTTTATATTTCGCAATAAAAACATGTTTAAATATTAATAGTGTTTGGGACCCTAATTCCCAATGGTTCATATTAGTGGTGTCTTTTTCTTCACAACGACAATCAATCCGTTGGTGACTTTCCCACATATGGATCATATTAGTGGTGCATTTTCTTCACATCGACGATCAATCCGGTGGTGACTCAGTGACTATATTCCCCACATATGATTATTAATGGTGCCTTCTCTTCCCGTTGATGATCACTTGATGGTGACTTGTGTTTTGTTGTAACAAGCTTGGTGCATATGTCATGTATGTTCCAGCTTGAGGAGGTGTTAAAATTAAGAATCTTTACATACTCCTTTAATTGTACAACTTCCTAGATTGATTGTTACTACTCCTAGAGTAGACAACTTCCTAGGCTAGTGCTTACTAATTAAGCATTCAATGTATTTGTTATAAAATCATTATAAATGCAAGGTGTGTGATCTCATCGTAGACACAGAATTTACACATAGTTTTACAGGCCCTATATGTCTCTCTGCGTGTACTATTTTGTTTTAAGTCATTTGGATTTTAGTCTAACAAAGGAGTAATATCTTAATAACTGAACTATATGTACCAGTCCTTCATAAGGGAGGGTGGGAGCCTTCAAATCGAGAGCAGAGTAAAGTATTATTGCCCCCAAAATTTAAACTTGAAGTAAAGAGCAATCTTGGGTTTGACTCACAAACTAACATTCCAAAATGTTAAAGTAATAACGACCAAATGAGTTTATACATTTGCATTTTACAATTAAAAAAGACAGCTGAGAGCAGAGTAAAGTATAAAAGACCTGCAGTTCGACTCATATGTGACATGACATATGCATCCAGGACGACCTGCAAGTCGAAAAAAATCAAAAGCATGTGATATGCTACTTTGAAACAGTATTAAAGTAGCAAAAGCCATTTCAATGTGGCATTAAGACAACTAATGAGAAACACCATAGAGAAATTTTGCTTTACATACATCATTCAGTGATTTATTATAAGCCCCACAAAAGTTTTTCCCTCTATTTTCAGCATCTTTTTTTATTCAATACATTCCAATAAACTGTGCTTCTAAACAACCGAATGTCTCAAAGATAGATCGTCATACCTTTACATTGTCCATTAGGACAACTCCCACATATGATATTTACCTGAAAGACATGAATGTAACATGAGAAAGGTACATCACTATCACTAATTATTATATATAAAACTGCACTTCATGCAGCTAAACCTAGTAATACCTCTTCATCAGATTTACCCTATTCCCATTCCTCCCATCCATCTGTGTTCGGGACTCTCGAGAACAATTAATAAAATAATGGATGTTTCAGAGTAGCACCAACCTGGGCTGTTCGTCCCATTTTGTCATAGCTTTGTTCACAGCCCATTAGATCACCATTATAAAACTCCTACACATTGAGAAAATGGCATGGAAAATAGGAGAAAAGGTGTTAAGAGAGATAACGAGAACCGAAATAAAAATGTAATCAAGTTTGAAACATAATGTTTCTTTTTTTAGTCCAAGTGTCACGAGACTCTACATGCACTTACGCAATACCTGCTACTCTCTCCAGAGGCCAATGCAGTCTCACATTGACAAAGGAGATTGCAACATCTTTGAAGCACGGAATTTTTTTCTTAAAATTAATATACTGCTTATGTGACTGTAAAAATGAGAAAGCTGCTTGCACAGTTTCTGCGTTCAATCTTTGGTTACAAATTTCGCATATTTAACATTTTTTTTGTGTTTGACACGGCTAGGTTTTCTCACTAGCAACATCTCAGATAAGAAGTTTTAATAAAATGAACAAAACAAATTATAATAACTTCCTTCCGAAATTTTTTATACCTAAGCACTATCCTTACTCATGGTTTTTACTTCTAAAAATATAGAAGAGAGAACTTACTTGTACAAAATCAGATTTGCCAGAACCAGCAACAAAGTAGTTGAACTTATCAAATCGACCAAAATCAACATATCCCTATATAGGTTTGGGCATCAGCTGATGAAGTGAAGAATGTATTACATCAAATGAATATGGACACAACCAAGTACAAAAAACTAGAAACTAAAAGACACAACCAAGTACCCAACAATGATGACCCACCACATACACTTGACCTATATGTCCTGATTGGATTTCAAATATAAGTAAATTTCTGCCACATACACTTGACATATATGTCCAACTTAACCTAATTTAAGTTTCTAAAAGTTGCTATATACTCAAATAGTTGCAAAACAACTCAGGAGAGTACTTTGGAGCATTAACCTTGTAGCAAACATTGAAAGACAAATAAATAAACAATAATCTTCTTAAAACCTTCTTTTTAAATAGGGGGTAGAAGCGAGGCACAAAAAACAAAAAGAAATAAGCTCAAAAGTATTCTTATCCCTTTGCAAATCTACTAAAACATCTCCCTCAAATAACCAGAAGCAGAAACCCAAATAGAAGTAACAAGAACTAAGCTATTCAGTAGTACAAATTTGCAACTTGTGAGTTATCCATTTAGCATATGAATTAATTGTTCAACAAATATATGTAGCAATCATTTCAATATTTACACTGTTGCTCCCCAGGGCAAGTGATTTATGGATTGTATAGTGCGTAGGAGCTTGAAGTGGAATATACTCATAGGGTCAAAAAATGCAAAACTGAGAAAGTTCTTCATCAGATTACACAAAGACTACTAACTCACAAGCCTAAACGGATGATGAATGGAACCATAGCATGTTATAAATAAGTGCTTAGAAGAATGGTAACATAAATTACCGTTTGCGATCTACTCTCCACGTCTTTGCAGAATCGTACCACTAAATCAGAACCTTGCTGCATGAATACAAAGTGAACAACTTAGCAGTATTCCTAGTAGCTCGGACCAAAATTGAACACATAAACAAAATCATTCATATATCACAACAACAAACGAAGATATAAATAAATTAGTCCCCGTGAACATAGCTCAGTTGGTAGGGACATTGCAATGCAATATGCAGAGGTCGGGGTTCAAACCCGGGATTCCCCACTTGATCAAAAATAAATAAATAAGTTAATAAACATAACAATGATGAATGATGTGAATGAGAGCATTACCTTCTCATCATACTCAAAAGGGTAACCACTCCAGCCACTCTATTTAATTGGTCAAGTAAAAACAAGCTTAAGAAAGGAAATAAAAAAAAGAATAACTAATAAAAGCAATATATTAACCATATCAATGATATCACCAACTAGTTACCAGTGTTGTCACATCGCAGAAAATAGTGGTTTGTTCCAATTCCGCTATGCAACGGTGTTATAGCGCCACTATAGTCACTATTTCACAATATTTTGTACTAAATAATGCATAGTTACATGTGTTGTCAATTGCACATCGCAGAAAATAGTGGTTTGTTCAAATTCCTCTATGCAACAGTGTTATAGCGCCATTGTAGTCATTATTTCACAATATTTTGTACTAAATAATGTATAATGTATAGTTACCAGTGTTGTCAATTGCAGGTTGCAGAAAATAGTAATTTGTTCAAATTCTGCTACGCAGCAGTGCTATAGCGCTACTATAGTCACCATTTCACAATATTTTGTACTAAATAATGTATCACGGAACAATAGCAATTTGATCAAATGTCGCGCCACTATAACGGCTGTTTAACAACACTACTAGTTACCATTAAAAAACATCCATAATATACTAAAATTAAAATGACCAATTTGCAATTAGCAACATTCAAATGCAATGCCTAATAAAAGTTCAAAACTTGAAGCATGTGGGAATGAAGGATACGAAATCAACAATGCGACTTGAATTATTGAAAGCGTAGCAATTTGAACTCGGCATCGAAATTGAAGTAACCCATGATGTCTGCAAGATAAAACCTGAAGAAAAATCGTAAATTAATGTGATTTTAGATCAAGCTTTTTGGTAACTAAAACGAAAGAGAAGAACATGACAAAACGACAACATACCTAGGAGTAAAACGGTTAACGTTGCGGAGTGACACATTTTGTAGGGAGAGAGGTTAGATTCAGAAAACGATTACAGTGAAATTCATTGCATTCCAGAGGGACGAACAAAACGGCACTTCCAGCTTCGTTGTAGTATTGTCGTTTATTTTGGCTAGTCCCCTTTACTTGTCGTCGTTTTAGCTTTTTTAGGGATTAAGGGAATGTTTGGCTTAATAAAATCCCTTTTTTTTTTTGCCCTGCATACGTGAAATATTTAGCATGATCAAGCAAGTAGGCATGGCAATAAAACTCATACCCGCGGGTACCCGCCCGAATCAAACTCAATTTGATGGGTTTTTTTGGTTTTGACCGAGTTTGGGTATGAGTTTGGGTTTTTTTTATTTTAAGAGCCGGGTAACGGGGATATAGGTACCCACCCCGAACCCATACTCAAACTCGTCCCGAACGTAGAAAATCAATTGATTACCTCTTTTATATAAGAAAATTGCTTTTCCCACATTAAACAAAGCTAAAATACACCAGTAAATGACGGTTTTACCCCGGCGGCAGTTAATTGCCGCTGGGATGGTGCATCGGCAGTTAACTGTCGCCGGACCCATCGGCAGTTAGTTGCCGCCGTCCCCATCGGCAGCTAACTGCCGCTGCGATCTGTACATAACCAGAACAGCAAAACAGAACCTGCATCAGTTGCATAATCCCTTTCAAATTTCCAAATTTGCTTCAATCCTCTCCAATTCCCTTCTCACGAAATTGAAGCAAATCATCTCCACAAAACAACAAGTAATGTTAATGTTAGTTTGTGTAGGTTTGTTTTTGTTAATTTTGGTAGATTTATGTGGTTAGGATTTATGTAAAAATTGAATTTTTTGTTAGTTTATGATGTTATAGATGAATGTAGTTGTTGTGAATGTTGTTTAGATTATGTTTAAGTATAATGTGGTTGTGAATGTTGTCCAATTAACACAATGTGAATGTTGCACTCAAAGTGTTTGTTGATGAATGTTGTTTAGATTGTGATAGAATTGTGAGAATGTTGAAATTGTGATAGAATGATGTTTTTATTATGCCTAATTTTTTTTAGTTTTGTTTTTGTGTAGATATGTCTGATCAGAACCAAGATAGGACGACTAGAGCTGGTAAGCAGCCCATGACGGGAGAGGCAGGCTGCAAACCCTCATGTGCCTAAGAGGGGAAGAGGCCGGAGGCCTGTTGCGGGCGAGGGTAGTTCTCAGCCGACACAGCAGGTGTCGCAGGTGGAGGACCCCATGCAGTACCTGCATTATCAGAAACAGCTACATGATGCCACATATGGTGGCTATGACGTCCAACATGTTGCTGATGAGGGTGGGGACGACGATGCGGCTGCGCTAGATGAGGATGAGATTGCGGCTGCGACAGCCCCGAGCAGTTACCTGATGTGGCTCCATTTCCTGGAGGGCCTTATAATGACTCATTGTTGTCATCATATGCTTCACACGTTGCATTACAGTTGTGGTATAATGCAAATAATGTAAGTTTTCTTTTTTCTTTTTTAACTTTTATATATGAAGTCGATATATTTTTTTTCTGCATGATAACTTTTAAAAAAAATGACATGAACACATGTCGTTGTCTGATTATTTTTTTTTTGCCTTCAATTATTGTTCGCCCGTAATTTTTTATATATGAAGTATATGCTTTTTTTTGTACGATAACGTTTAAAAAAAATGACATGAACACATGTTGTCCTATTTATTTTTTTGTCTTCGATTATTGTTCGTGCGTAATTTTTTATATATGAAGTATATGTTTTTTTTGTATGATAACGTTTAAAAAAATGACATGAACGCATGTCGTTGTCTGATTATTTTTTTGCCTTCCATTATTGTTCGCGTGTAATTTTTTATATATGAAGTATATGCTTTTTTGTATGATAACGTTTAAAAAAAATGACATGAACACATGCTATTGTCTTATTATTTTTTGGTCTTCGATTATTGTTCGCACGTAATTTTTTATATATGAAGTATATGTTTTTTTTTGTATGTTTTTTATTTATGTGGTGTTTTTTTTATTAAGATTCGCATCACCTGTAGGATGAGATAAATAAATCACGGGCCGAAGGTGGCAGAGATCCAGCGTCCACATATGAATCAACTCTGGTTTTGGGATCCTATAAGAGCGAGTGAGTTGCATGATAACGTTTAAAAAAAATGACATGAACACATGCCGTTGTCTGATTATTTTTTTGTCTTCGATTATTGTTCGCGCGTAATTTTTTATATATGAAGTATGTGTTTTTTTGTATGATAACGTTTAAAAAAAATGACATGAACACATGTTGTTTTCTGATTATTTTTTTGTCTTCGAATATTGTTCGCACGTAATTTTTTATATATGAAGTATATGTTTTTTTTTGTATGTTTTTTATTTTTGTGGTGTTTTTTTTAATAAGATTCGCAACACCTGTAGGATGAGATAAATAAATCACGGGCCGAAGGTGGCAGAGATCCAGCGTCCACATATGAATCAACTCTGGTTTTGGGATCCTATAAGAGCGAGTGAGTTGCATGATAACGTTTAAAAAAAATTACATGAACACATGTCGTTGTCTGATTATTTTTTTGTCTTCGATTATTGTTCGCGCGTAATTTTTTATATATGAAGTATGTGTTTTTTTTTGTATGATAATGTTTAAAAAAAATGACATGAACACATGTCGTTATCTGATTATTTTTTTGTCTTCGATTATTGTTCGCACGTAATTTTTTATATATGAAGTATATGTTTTTTTTTGTATGTTTTTGATTTATGTGGTGTTTTTTTATTATTTTAGATTCGCAACACATGTAGGATGAGATGCATAAATCACGGGCCGAAGGTGGCAGAGATTCAGCGTCCACATATGAATCAACTCTGGTTTTGGGATCCTATAAGGGCGAGTGGGTTGCATGATTTGTTGTACACGGGGTATTCTACTGTTAATCATGCTCTGCTCCAGGCACTAAGCAAGAGGTGGCATTCCGAGACCTGCAGCTTTCACATGCCTACTTGAAAAATGACCATCACTTTAGATGATGTGGCATGTCTGCTGCATGTTCCTGTTGAAGGGCGGATGTTGACCCATAGAAAGAAGGTGTCTCAGATAGATGAGGTGGAATTGATGGTGAGGTACTTAGGTGTCACCCAGGAGTATGCGGTGAAAAACTGCAAGACTGAGTATGTTGGCTACATTAGTTATAAGGCTCTGAAGGAGCTTTATGAGGATCACCTAAGTGTGGAGCGCTTGCTGAGACGCAGGAGCAGCTCCAGGAGCTAGCTAGGCGTAGGCTTGCCTGTGTGAGGTGTTTCCTCATATACTTGCTTGGATGTACGTTGTTCGGTGACTTGAGCAACAAACACATCGACCTGACATACCTGCAGACGATGGAGACATTTGCTGGGATGAGGGACTACTCGTGGGGAGGAATGACATTGGCATACCTTTACCACACTCTATCTGAGGCCTCTTCGTTTGCAGAAAAGAGGATCGGGGGAAGCACGACACTTTTGATGGTAATAATTTTAATTTACTATGTCTTTTAATAATTTACTATGCTTTTTAATTTACTATGCCTTTTAATTTACTATATTTGCTAATAACTTATAAATGTGTTTGGTTTGTGCAGTGATGGTTCTTAGCACATTTTCCAGAAGTCTGCCCACATGACCATAATGATAAATACAGGCAAAACTCTCCTTGCGCGGCCAGATGGATTCCACATAGGGGTCATGCGAATCTGAAGCCCTACCGTCTAGCACTGGATCGTTTGGAGATGGATGATGTTACCTGGATGTCATACGAGGATCATAGGGAGATCTAGGAGTTTGTGGAGATATTCTGGTATTCGGGCTGGATCATGTGTGGTCGTGACATCACCTACCGTCACTTGCCTGAGCGGGTTAAAAGGCAATACGGGTACGTGCAGGACATCCCCCGAGCTCCGACGTCTGTGCTTCCTCTCCCTTTTCAGGCCGTTGCACAAGCTTTCCTAGACTTCCGTGTGCACATCATTCCTCAGGCTGCGTGGGGTAGGGAGGTTGATCGACCATGGCAGTACGAGGAGGGATACATGAGGTGGTACATACATGTGTCTCACCCAAAGATCCTGCCACCTATTGATGGATCTCCTCCGAGGCCAGCAAATGAGGAGCAGATCATTGCACACCATCAGCAGCGGCACCAGGAGAGAGGCTCGCCTGATACCATTAACATGGTTGGTTGCGTTGTGAGCCAGGTTGATGACTACTTGGGTCAGGAGGCGATGAGCAGTGAGCAGCTATATCAGGCGATGCGCCATATCAGGGACATGATGGCACCGATACTGTCCAGGAGGTCGAGGAGGCGGCAGCAGCAGCATGATGACCAAGATCAGGATTAGGACATTTTGTTAGTTTTTTTTTGTTGACATTTGTTAGATTTTTTTTGTAAGTTTATGGCACATTCACATTATCGTAGTTTTTTTGGTACAATTTTAACATGATTTCAGGTTTATTTTGCTTTATTTTGATTATTTTGATTACTTCGAAACAACAATAACAACAATTCATTCATGATCTGAACTAAATCATAACTAAAAATTCACAAAATAAGTGTTACATTACATTACATTATCCCTAAATATGTTGTATCATCATGAATGATGTTGGATTTAAATTTAATTCTTGAAAGTTTGCGGAAAACATATATATGATCTCGTGTCTTATACTTAGTGTAAAAATTTGCAAGTCTTTTTGAAAACACAAAAGAATGAAGAAAACACAACACATGTATTCTACGAAATCAACTATATATGTTTTCACATCGAATTCCCTCATATAAGATGAGTCATGACAAAAAGGAATGCATTCCAATATATTCTTTTGAACTTAGTCCTACTGCCCTGCCAACTGACAAAGTTTCAATTGACAGAGGAGCATGATCAAGTACAAAACAACATCTTAGAACTGCATTCCCTTTGTCACACTCATCCTATACGAAGGAATTCGATGTGAGAACCTATATAGCTGATTCCGCAAAATACATGATGTGTTCTCTTCATTCTTTTGAGTTTCCAAAAAGACTTGCAAACATTTACATTAAGTATAAGACACTAAGGAAAATCGACATACAAAAGGCAGCGGAAGTTTAAAATTTTCGATTTCCTTTCCTTGGATCATTACGAACATTACATGAATCAGTGATAAAATTGTTACCTTTTGTAGTGCAGAAACAATTTCGTTGATCACAACTAAGAAAACAAGCGAAGCCTCTACTCGTCCACACGAACGGTTTCCTCTGGTTCCCGGTGCTAGCTAAGCGATCAGAGGTTAGGGAGAGAAGTGGGGTTTCGGTTTTGCCTTTAGGGTTACACGAAAAATTACCTTGCTGATTTCAGCACTAAAGCTCTATTTATAGAGCTCCTTGCTGCACAAAATCAGCCATCATTGTTGAGCTTCCATAAGCCCATTAACCCATCAGCTTCCGCTAACTAATTAGCGTCAATTGCTAAATGTACCCCATCATATAAGTATTACTTAGATTTCTCCTTTTTACCATTCTATTGTGTGTGACCCTATAGGTTCTTGCAACGTTGGCAATAATATTAAATCCTATATTTAATATTATAAACAGTGAGCGGTATCTAGCAACACATCACTGCTACCCAAGTGACAAGAGTGTCAAGTGATCTGACGAAACCTTTCCATGATAATATCTATGTGTACGATTACCCCTTTGTCCTGATATCTTTATTGAACACAAGGCATAGTTTGCGTCACCCTTGTTTAGCTCAATATTTATATTTCTTGATCCCGAAATATACTGAATAACGAATAAGTCCAATATCTCATATTGACTTAATTCGGCATGACCATGCATTTTTCCAGTCATATTTCATCAAGAGGCCTAAAGATATATCTCCTGTTATGAAGGAGGGACAAATCCCATCTAGGACACTCATGTCCCTCAGCATGATTCGTCGAGTGCCCATTAACCAACGTTATAGTTATCTTGTTATAGATAACGTTTGAATGACAATAAAACACTTGAGTCCACATCTAGGGATCACAGTGGTTTCAGGTCTAAGAGTGATAGACACTATTATCATTGTGAGAATAACTTATGACGATTTCATAACATACTATGTAGTATTCTCACGATGGGTCAATCCAGTATAAATATTACTCCTAATACTTATACCTATGTATAGACTTAATATCTCATATTCATGACCCATGAGATATGGTCATCAGTCTACATACATAATAGTCTCCATGCTTTATTATTATCTCAATTCATATTAAAACTTGACTACGGATACCTTTAAGAATAGTGTTCTTTCTGTTGATGTAATCTCATGATTAAGTCACACTTAATATTCCATCACATTAACCAACTATTCTAGGGACTTTATTTATCTCATAACAAGTGTAATAAAGAACGCCATATTTTATTTAATAATAAAAGTCATGATACATATGAAAAGTTTAACATAAACTATTGGTCTCTAGGGCTTACACCAACAGACACTTCAATGCCAAGATTTCCCGCAAACTTTCAAAAATAAAAAAAATTCAACAAAACAACGACACAACATAATAATACTACCTAAACATCTTCATCCGGCCGAATCAGACTCTTGAGAATATCTTCAGGCGACCTCAGCAACGTAACATCCATCTCGATGGGGATCATGTTCGGCTCAGCAAATATCGAGAACATGCTCCTCACGTCGTCGTCGTTCGTTAACTCCAACCGAGTGAACGACAAATTCCCGTCTGAGTCGAACGATGGACGATGATACCAAACATATTTCACCCTCCTCGCGTCTCCGTGGTTGATTCGTTGGTTGATTTCATGAAGTAGATTCTTCAATTCTCACATCGTCGCGAACCTTGAAAAAATGTTGGTTACCACCGTTGAAGGATACATGAAAGTATACTTGAGCCATTTTTTCATATCTACACCATAAGAAATTAAAAACAATCCAATTAAAAACTCATTCAAACATTTCATCAAACACTTGTAGTGCAAATTATACATAAACCCTAAAGCTAAAAATTACAACATAAACATGCAAAGATCTAAACATTTAAGCAACATAAGTCATTTCCATGTAAACATTCTATCATTTCTTGCCAAAAAAATAAAAAATTAAACAAAGTCTAAAACTAAAAAAAAAAAATTAAATTAAGATAATAAATTTAACATATAAGCATAAAATGACAATGAACTTGATTATGGAAACTTACTTGTTATTGGAGTGTTGGTTGATTTGAAGTTGAAAAATTTGAGATTTTTGGAAGATTTGAGAGAGTTTTTAGAAATTGAAGAGATGAAGATGCAGGTTCTGGTTGCTGAGCTTCATAAGTACTGATCGCAGCGACAGTTAGCTGCCGATGGGGACGTCGACAACTAATTGCCAATGAGATGGAAACCATCGGCAGTTAATTGCCGCCGAATATTATCCATCGGAAACTAACTGCTGCCGGGATAACAATGTAAATTACTGGTGTGTTTTAGCTTTCTTTGAAGTGGGAAAAGCAATTTTCTTTATATAAATAGAAACTCAAACTCGAAATCATTTCACTCACACAGTCAGAGTCTCAGTCATTCAGACGACACTCACTTATCATAGTTCTCTATTTTCTCCTTCCATATCTCACACTCTCGACCCCACTCTTCTCCTTCAATATAGTCATTGATCGTCATCATCTCTTTGTTGGATAATGCATTACAATATTGCACTCAGGGCTGAAACATTTTTATTATTATTAAAAAAAATTATCCACTGCGGGGATGGGGATGGGTCGGGGATACCCGAACCCGTCGGGGACGGGGATGAGATTCGATTTCTCATCCCCGCTGGATATGGGTAGAGTAACGGGTAAGTATATGGGATTAGGGTATGGGGATGGGGAAGGTGAAACCCGTCCCCACCCCTCCCCATTGTCATGCCTACAAATGTAGCAATGTCGCGTCATAAATGAGTATGTTACTAAAAAAATGATCCAAATATTGAGGAATCAAAATTCTGAAAAAGTGAAATAAGGAACAAAAAATTGGATTTTGGAATATGGGGACTGATTTTTTTTTTTCTGGAGCAAAAATTTATTTAAACTTTTATTTATTTATTTTCCTATCAAGTTGGTCATTTGTTGTGCTAAGTTGGTTTTTTATGTTTGCGTATGTTTGGATCAAGGGAATGATATGTCGTAACAACCCATATTTCTAAACCTTCTCAAACCAATCCATTGGAGTGTGTTGGGATGAGGTAACTGATAAATTTTGAAGAATTTAGAATTCTAGGCAATTTAAATGATTCAATTAAATTGACTTCATTTCTAAATATTCTTGTTTGGATGGAGTAATCAAAAATTTCATTGTCATCAATTTTGGGCAACTATTATAAAATTTATTTATTTTTTGCCAAATTTGAAAATTAAAATTAGGGGTCAATTTGTACATTTCAAAAAATTTGAGGGGTCAATTTATAATTTTGAATAAGTTGAGGGGTAAATTTGTAATTTCCCAAAAAATTAGGGGTCAAATTGCAATTTTTTGTAAATATATTGGGGTCAATTTGAAAAATTTGAGGACCAAAATGCAAAAATTGAAAATTATAAGAATGAAGAAATTTGAAATTCTTAGCTTTTAGGTGTCATTTGAAATTTTCTAAATTTAACTTGAACAAAACACTTCATAAATTTCCTTCATTTGAAATTCTCCCTATTATTATCCAAACAATGGAATTCATCTAAAAGTATTTGAATTCCTTTAAAACATTACATTACCTCAACATTTCCCCATCCAAACACACTCTTAGGTAATCTTTCTACATTATGAAAGAACATTTTTTTACACGAAGTTTCACACTCCAAAATTCATAGTACTTTTTTGTGCATGATTTTTTATGTTTATTATGTATATCATGGTTTTGTGTTAAATGATACACTATAGGTGTTTTCGACGAGCTTGGGAATCAATTTAGAATAAGAAAAACCCATTTTCACAAATTTTGGCTATCTCGCTTTGCGAGCTAGTTAATTTGAAATCAAACATTTAGTTTTAATTTCATAATAATGTGAGGGAACCTTCTCTCATTGTGACATCTACTCGCAAAATCACGTTCGAAGGCTCCCATAACATCTCAATATGAGTAGCTTACAATGCGAGGATGTTGAAATTTGTGCCAGTATTGAAGGCTCTAATCAGAATTTTGAGCATCGTATTTCTAACCCTTACATGAGTTTAGCAAGAAAAACCTAGACATCTTTTCCTAAATCATTGAAACTCTTGATATTTCCTTCCATTGCTTAGCAATTTTATCCCCCAAGCTTAAATAGGCCATTTCAATAGAAAAAAAAAATCTCTTTTTGTGAAATTTCCACCAATTGATTAGTCCCCTTCATCCTACATTTCATATTCACTCTTTAAGATGCTGTTCATATCTTAAGTTTTTTACTGTGTTCATTGATTCTTATGATTTCATCAATTACAATGAGGTAAATAAAAGTTAGAAGACAATCTAAATAATACTATTTGTTGTCATATTTCGTTTCATTGCCATCATCTTAGAGTACAAAATTTATAACTACAATGTCCATGAAAATACATAAAGAAATTCAAATTATCCAACACAATACAATAGGTCGTGGAATTTCCTAGCAGAAACTTATGGGCACATTGCTCAAATACATCCACATTGGTGACGGTTGAAACGACCTTTCAGAAATTGTTTAAGAATACACTTCGGTTTAAGAGGAAACTCACACTCATATGTTTGACACTCAGAATCACATAAACAGCAAATATAGTCTTCTGTAATAAATAAAAAGAATAAAAAGATGTAAACAAAATATTGAAAAAACAAGTACATGCATTTAGGATACCAATCTTAATATTATTTTTTAAAATCTTATTAACGATGTAATTTTTTTAATCATACTAGGATCGACAACTACTAAAAAGAGTGATGTGATGCTCGAAGAAGAAAAATTAAGACCAGTCGCTCTATCCAATCTTCAATATCAAATTCATTTTGGCTCCTATTCTGTCAAGTTAACCTATCTAACTTTTTTCTTTTAAAAATACAGAAAATTAATCATTTGTTCTCTGCTAAGCTTGATTAGTCGGTCACTTTTGGTTTTGGTTACCAAATGAGTTGTTGAGTCGTATCTTACTAACGTTGCAACGATGACAAAATTAAACCATGAAGGGAGGCACATGAAGGTGGATATCTATCTTTTGTTGACATCAATGAATCCACCAGGTCTTGTATTTGATAAGTTAGCATGAAAATGTCTTCAGCCGAATTCTTTGCTGCCCATTCCTCTATCATCCTGCACAAATGGTTTCAATTTTTATGGCAGAAAAGAATAAGATGCGAACCTATTGATTATTCATGGTGTATTAATCATCATGTCATAGTCCCTACCATTTCCTATTCAAAAAAGGAAACACAATTGTTCATTTTTCTCCGATTTTTTAAGAGGTTATATTAAAATTCCCAAGGTAGGAGACAAACTCCATTCAAGTAGGGGTGACAACTTGGTCCACCAAATCCATATCCATCCACCATAAAATCCATCCAATCCATCCATCAAACAAATTTTTTGTTAATGGATTGGTTTTGGATCCAACCATTTAGAACAATGGATGGATTTGATCCATCCACCTTATTGTAAAAGTCCATTAGATTAATTTTTTTAAAAACAAATCCATTGGATCATTTTAAATAATAAAATTATAAAAAAACTGAAACAATTGAAAAAAAAACTGAAAGAAAAAAAAATTAATTTTTTTAATATTAAAATATTGTTTATTTAATATATTATTAATATTTAATATTATTTTAACATTGACGGTGGTGAACGCCGGAGAACCACCGGTCAACGCCGAAGGTCCGTCGTGAACCATCGTCCGCCGCAATCTTGCCGGAGCTCCGGTCAACCGCGGGGGTTCGCCGGAGCACCACCGTGGCCAACGCCGGTCAACCACCACCTATTATTATATATTTAATTTTGTTTGGGCTGAGACAAAAATCAACTTTGGGCTTGATAATAAAATATATTTTGGCCTTAGACATGAATAAATAAGTTGGATATTTTTACTTTTGACACCAATTAATTAACTAAATATTTATGAAATACAACTTAAATAAATAACACATTTTATTTGATGGATCGGATGGACAATCCATCCGTTAAAATCTAGTAATGGATGGATTGGATGGTCAATATACTTAATGGATGGATCGGATGATTTTTTTTCAACAAAAAAATTAGTGGATTGTAATGGATTAATGGATTTCTTTTGATCCATCCATTAGGATCCAAATCCATATCCATCCAATCCATCCATTTTGCCACCCCTACATTCAAGTTTCAAGAGGGTAATAAAGGAAATAAAGGAGTTAGGCATTTGGTGAGTTTTTTGATCTGACATGAAAGAGAATAGATCATCCAAAGTCTAAAGCTCAGACAAAAAACGAAAAGTAAAGAAACTTTACCTATTGTATAGACTTTTCCAATTAATAGAGTAGGTATAATAAATAGATAACTTGATAACTCACCTTAATTGAGATTCCGTTGCAGCTTCGGAGTCAGAAAAAAGGACCTTGATGACCGGCCGTAGCTGTAAATTAGGATCTTCTGGGGCTTTGTCCTCTGGTCTAGAGCAATTACCAGAACAGGACCAAGTATCTGGATTCAAAAGAATGATTTGCAGGACAGGAGATTTGGTTGTCAGATCTCTAACAACAAACCGAAATGTTGACTCATCGTTTGCACACTCCAACAACCGATTTGCAAACATTTTCTCCACTGTGTACTTGCTGGTGACAAACATAATGCATTAAATTTATTCAGTGTATCGGTGAATCCGTATTTAGCAATCAAACATAAAATATTTTATAAAAAATCACTATGTAAATGACTTAATCAGGATGCTGCCATGCATGTACTGAGAACATACTTAGGGTAAAGAACAAACAGTGTGCCGCATATAAATTACTTAATCATTAGTATTTTCCTATATACATTTGATAATTAACCAACCACAAAATCTAAGGAATGTTAGAACCATGTCTTCAACTATTTACTCTTCCGTATAAAAATGCATTGAATTGGTTGGTAAAACCTTTGCAATTTGCACACACTATAAGTATAGAAGAACAAAAGATATTGTTACTGGGAGTAGAGACATAACTGGCCCATCTTTATTTAAGCCATATTTATTTTGCTTCCCTAAAAGCATTCAGAGCGCACACACATAAACAGACCTTAAGGGTCTGTTTGCGAGTTGAGTTTTGGAGGTGAGGGCTTTGGAGGGCTATGTCTATATTTTGATATATATTTGATAAAAAGAACAACGTTATAATATATGCTCATGTATGATGTTGTTCTCTTAATTTTTTTAAAATATCAAATATATATCAAAATATAGACATAGCCCTCCAAAACCCTTTAAACACAAACTCGCAAACAAACCCAACTATTATTTACCATAAAGTTGACAACTCACAGCCAGTGCCGCTTCTTTCCCATAAAGTTTTGTAAGAAACATAGAATTAATATATTTTTTTCCCCATATGTTACATTTCTACGACCCAATTATTATTTACCATAATCCTTATTATTCCCAAATAAAGCCAACAAGCTGAATCAAATTATCCACTGAGACATTAATTTCACTTATTTGGGTCCTAGAAGCATATGCATATTTTACTGATCTACCTCTTCACAGTCAGCTGCAATCGAGTCATAAGGGTATAAAACAAACTAAGTCACTATTTCTCTTCTTTGATAAAGAATTTTATTCAGGAAATAAAAGTGAATTTAGTCATTCTTTGCTGACCTGAAAATGTCTCCTGATTCAATAACTGGTACACAGGTTGAAATGTAACATTTGAACAATCGTACTCCTCCATCTACAGGCGCACAACCCTCACAACATGGGTAGGCTCCAAGGACAGTCGTGCATTGCGGGCATGTAAATTCATGCCAATAAATATCCTTTGAAAGATTTGATGATCTAGCCATGAAAACATCTTCAAGAAAACCATTAAGGAAAGTCTTCTGATTCCCCACAATTTCCACAGTTTCAATCTTCCTAGCATTTGTAGATAAATGATGTTCACCATCTTTCTCTACTAGAGTGCTTGTCGTATGAGCACAACAACTATGAATGTTGGTCACATCTTTATTGTCATTCAAATCTAGACATATACGAGTGAAGTCACTGCAATCAGGTTCATTATTAGCAACTTCATTGGAATTCACAGAAAGCTGTCCATTCTCATGATGGGCAACCCTTGCATTTTCATCAAAAGCACCATTCGCTTCACCAGCATCACTGCAGGTTGAAGTTCTTTCCTCATTCAGCCCAAAATTTCCAGTGTCTTCACTAACAGCATCGGCTACATAACTACACTCATGCACCTGTCCACACCGTTCAGGAAATTCACTTTCCACAAGATCATTCTTGCAAAAAGTGACAGATGTAGAACTCAATAGGCACATTCCTTGTGCACACGTGTGAGAATTCACATACCTCGTCACCAGCTTCTCACTTATACCTCCAAATGAACAGCAACAAGTCCCAAACCAATTGTCAGCAATCTCCCTCCAATTTGCCGATGGCATTTCAACAAAATTCCTAAAAAATTGGCGTAAACCAAATAATAAAAATGAGAACTTTTATCTGTTTTCTAAGCTCAACCTAATATACTGTATATGCTGTCATACTGTAATGTTGGAAAACAAAAAACTCTGAACAATACTAAGAAGATTTCAGCATGAAAATTTTAAAAAAAACTTTCAATATCTAATTTTAAAAATAACCATTTCCCGTACAAAATTGAAATTAATTCCAGCATCTAAAATTCTTTTTGGGAGCTCTCTCAACTTCTATCAGAACATCTATAAATAAGAAGATTTTTCTAAACTGAAGCAACCTAAACTTATTTCAATTAATAAATTACTAAAAGTTATCATAAATGAGACATGCACTCCCCGATGTACACCTATGAAGCACGGATACAGACACGGACACCGGACACGACGCCAACACCAATAATAATTTGAGAAAATCACATAATTCAATGTAGTTATATGTGTCGGTGTCATGTCGCGTCGGTGTCTAATTCGATGAGCGTTTGTGCTTCATAGATGTACACTAATTTTACACCGACATCCAATGAGAATTTAGTATTTTGCAGTCATTTTTAAAATACAGCTACAAGATGGTCTTATGTGAAAATAAAATTACAATATAATGAATTCTCATTAGATATCTATGTCTGTGCGAAAGTAATTTTTACTAAAGCACCTCTCCATTAAACTCAAGTTATTATTAATCTATAACCTATGTAGCATCTACACTTCTGATCGATTGTGTGTCTTGTGTCTGACATATCTGTCATACACGTGTAATTACATTCAATTATGTCATTTTTTTTCAAATAATTATCGGTGTCCACATGTCGGTGTCTCTAAACGAAAAGCAAACATTGAGATAGTACTACCTGATAGGTTTTTTGGTCAAACCGTATCCGCAACTTCTACAAACAAATTCAACTTCTCCAGCAGAAGTCAATTTATCCACATCTAAACCAAAAAAATACAAAACAATCATAAAAATAAAATCAAAAGCAAGCAACAGGGTGCAAGCAAGCAACTGAAAGCAATATTTACCATAATCCATTAAGAGAGGTTGAGGAAGCGGCGAGGTTTGATGAAGAGCGGAGAGAACAGGGTGGTCGACGGGGAGTAAGAGGAGGAGTTTAACTTCGATGTGATCGATGAATGATCGGACGATGGGAGGGAAATCGGCGTCGAGTAAGACATTGGGAATCGGAACCCTAAGAGAGAGGGCGGTGGAGGTGAGAGTTAGGAATGACGGTGGAGAATGAAGATGAACGGTGAGATTGAGAGAGGGGTTTAGGGTTTTGGAGATTGGGAATGGGAAAAGGAGTAAACGGAGGTTTGGTGTGTGTGATTGTGCTTCCCATGTGTAACGCAATTTTTGGCTTTCAACTTCACCTTCACTTCCCATTCTGCTCACACTCGCTGATGTGATAAAAATGCGTCCGTCAATAGCAAACGCGCGTTCAGGGTTGTCAACCGTGGTTTGGTTTTACTCAGATTTAAGATGTTTGGATCTCAGCTGCAGAATTGATTCTACATACAAAAAATTATGTGTGGCTGCTGGGATTCGAGCCCAGGTCTCCACGGCCACAACGTGGAATTCTTACCACTAAACTACAGCCACATTTGTGAAAGCTTCTGTCTACTAATTAAATTTAAACGTGCTGATCGGGCATAAGACAAAAATTAAGAACTTTTTTTCTTTGGGGTAATAGTTGTTTTGGTCCCTAAATGTGTAATGAGTAGCCACAATAGTCATTCAATGTATCGAAATTTTAAAATTGTCTCTGATTGTGCACTATGTTAGTCAAAATATTCTCTTACGTTAAAATGCTTCGTTAATATTGTCATTTTAATCTTCAATATATTTATTTATCGTCATGTTAATCCTTATAAGTACTTATTTACTTTCATTTCAGTTCCTATATGAAATTTGTTAATGTCGGCATTGATGAACTATTTTAACGCCAAAAACTATATTGAGTAACCAAATGCACAATCAAGGATATTTTGGAATTTTAATACATTGAAGAACTATTGTGTCTACTCTTTACACATTCAGGAACCAAAATTATTGTTACCTTTTTTCCATAGGTTCCCTCGATCGAAATTAATTATATTCAATGTGTTTCAGACACTAAATATGAGTATCTCTCCGGTCGGTATTCGAACATTGATTTAATCACTAGACTTAGCTCCGTTATACAAGAAGTCAAGAACCTTTTTTTTTAAAAAAACTACGTAAATTACTAATAATTGTTGGAATTAATATTTAATCTATACAATTTTTTTTCGAAAAAGTTAAACTAACCACCAAAATTGACATCGGAGGAGAATCAAACTGAGACCTTAAGGAGAAGCACACTCAAAGGTCCCAAGCCAACATCACTCAGTCAACCCAAATAAATTTTAATATACTTTACTAATTATTAAACCTTAAAATAGTTTTGGTAAAAAAAGACTTTTTTTTTGTTACAGTAAAAAAAGACCTTAAATTAGCAAAATAATATAGAATTATGACACAAATATAAATGATTTTTTTTACTTTTATACACTTTGATTACAGTCTTAAATTTAAGGTACAAATAATCAATGAAATAGCTTGCTTTAGGATCGAACCTGCAACATGGACAACCACGACTCTCTATTTAACTACCACTAGCTTGGTGTAAACATGTTTACAAAACTTGACTTAAGAAAATACATTCAAGGCTAAAAAGATTTTGGGCTAAATAGGAGGCATAAAAACATGAAAATTGCTCTTCTCCCAAACAAAATTGTTCACTCTCACGTAAACCGTCTAAAATAAACCCAACGTGACTTAAGTCATGTTCGCCATCATTAACGTGAGCTAAGTCACGTTGAGCCAACGTGGGTTAAGTAATGTTCAGGGGGTCCAACGTGAGTTCAGAACAACAACCATTCATTTCCAAAATCAAACACAATTATCCCAATTCTCCCAAATTCGAAGTCCAACCAATTCAAGCAAATCAAGTTCAACTTCTACTCCAACATCAAGTAAGTGTTTATTATCCTATTGCATCGACTTTTTATGGTTTAAATTTTAGATTTTTTGGAGAAATTTCACAATTTTAGGTTTTTAGGGATTTGATTTACATGTTAGATTTTTGGATTGTTAATGATCAAATATGTTAGAAATTGTAGTTTAGATATTGTTTAGAGTAAGTTTCACTCCAATGTGGAAGTTTAGGGTTTAGAAATTGTTAGATTTTATGTTAAACTCTAGGTGTTTGATAAAACGTCTCAATGAAAATTTGTATGATTTTTGCATTGTTAATGATGAAATTAGTTATAAAATTGGATTGTTAATGTTGATTATAGTGAGTTTCAGTGCAATGTGGTAGTTTAGAGATTGAATTATTGATGTTGATTAGCTAGAAATGACACAATGTCCCTATGAAAAAAATCATTGATTTTTTGCATTGTTTTATGTTGTGTAGATATGTCTGAGAGACCGGACAGGCTGATAGGAGGCAGGGAGACCATGACCAGCAGTGCAAAGGCCGATAGGCAGTCTAGGCGCCCTCATGTTAGAATGAGACATGACAGTAGGAGTTGTGATAGGGAGGGGACGCCATCCCAGGCGGGTCAGTCCCAGGTAGTGGACCCGACACATTATTTTGAGCAGCCTCAGGCTCAGTGTATGTTTATTTTACACGTCAATTAATATGTTTATTTTAATTTTACGATTTAATTGTTATGTTAAAATGTCTAATGTTTATTTTAATTTTTGTGTTTTTACGATTAAATTGTTATGCCTTTTTTAGTTATTCAAATGTTTATATTTTTAACGGTTTGTTGTTCGTTTAATTTTTTGTATTTCAGTTTAGGGAGGATCATTGGATTAACCCTTCCTCGAACGGGAGGAAGATTAGGAGTGACAAGCTAACAGTCCTGGGACGAGAAGCTTTATGGTTCTGGGAGCGGGTGGATGGATCCCGGCTTGCTCCCTCCTTCAGACTGGGTATTTCAGCATCAGTGCTGGCCTCATCACTGCCTTGTCAGAGAGATGACATGAGGAGACCATCAACTTCCATCTTCCTGTTGGGAAGATGATCGTCACACTAGATGATGTGGCGTGTCTTCTACACACCCCATCCATGGGAGGCTCATGGACTACAACAACTGCAGCTACGAGTTGGGTGTTGAGCTGCTGAAGAGTGAGCTGGGTATGACAGAGAAGGAGGCTGAGGATGAGACGAACACACAGTGGGGGTGAGAATATTAGTATTCCTAACCTGAAGAAGGTGTATAATAGACTCTTGCATATGTGTAATAAGTTGGAGGAGCCTGCTGATGAGGAGGAAGCAGAGGAGCTCCAGAGGACTAGGACGCACTGCATTAAGGCGCTTTTTGTTGTTCTTGGTTTGCGTTCTTTTATAGGCCAGGAAGTGCTCATTTCTTCATTTCACATCTAAAATCTCTAAAAACTCTCTCAAATCATCCAAACCCCAATTTCTTCAAGTTCAAATCAACCAACACTCCAATAACAAGTAAGTTTTCATAATCAAATACCATTGAAATTTTATGTTTATACGTTACATTTTTTCTCTTAAATTAGAAATGTTTTAGTTTTAGGGTTTATTTAAATTTTGATTTTTTAGACAAGAAATGATACAATGTTTACATGTAAATGACTTATGTTGATTAAATGTTTAGATGTTTGCATGTTTATGTTGTAGTTTTTAGTTTTAGGGTTTATGCATAATTTGCACTCCAAGTGTTTGATGAAATGTTTGAATGACTTTTTCATTGATTGTTATTAATTTCTTATGGTGTAGATAAGAAGCAATGGCTAATTCTCGGGTAGATCCGAACACAATGTTAGCTGAAATCTGTTTCAATGGTGGAAAGCCCAACAAGTTGTTCAGGGTTCGGGTCGATGTCACGTTAAAAGATCTGAAGGATCAACCGGATGAAATCATCCAACGACTCAACCGCGGAGACACGAGGAGGGTGAAAGACGTTTGGTATGAACGTCCATCGTTCGACTCAGTCGGGAGATTGACGTTCAATCGGATGATGCTCACGAACGACGACGACGTGAGGAGCATCTTCTCGATATTTGATCAGCACAACATGTTCCCGACGATCGAGATGGATGCTTTGTTGCTGAGATCGCCTGAAGATATTCTCAAAAGTTTGATTCGGCTAGATGAAGATGATTAGGTTGTATTATTATGTTCTGTCATTATTTTATTGAATTTTAGTTTAATTCTTGTTAGTTTGCTGAAGATGGTGGCATTGAAATGCCTTATACTTAACGTAAAGGTTTAATAGTCTCTTTGAAAAGTCAAAAGAATAAAGAGAACACATTTTGTATTCTACCGAATCAACTATATAGGTTTTCACATCAAATTCCTTCATATAAGATGAGTGTGACGAACATGAATGCATTTCTAAGATGTTGGTTTGTGCTTGATCATGCTCTTTTGTCAATTGAAACTTGTCAGTTGGCAGGGCAGTAGGATTAAGTTCAAAAGAATATATTGGAATGCATTCATGTACGTCGCTACTCATCTTATATGAGAGAATTCGATGTGATAACCTATATAGTTGATTCGGTAGAATACATGTGATGTGTTCTCTTCATTCTTTTGAGTTTTCAAAGAGACTACCAAATTTTTACACTAAGTATAAGACACTTCAATGCCGACATTTTCGACAAACTTTCAAGAATTTAATTTAAATCAAACATCATGATGATACCACATATTTAGGGAGAAAGTAATTTAATGTAACACAACGTTTCATTTATTGCCCGATTTTAACGGAGATGAAATTAAAACTAAAATTTTTTGTTGTATTCTATGTTTAGATTTAGCGTATTAGTGAATGAAATGTTCTTTCTAAGCTAAGACATACTTTAAAAAAATGAACATAACATATAGTATGTTTAGGGGCTTAAAAAAACATCATCTATGTCAAAAATTGATGGTTTGTTAGTTTGCCTAAAACCAATACAAGTTAACTCACGTTGACTTACAACGCAAGTTAACTTACGTTGGATCAACGTGAATTAAGTCACGTTGATGGTGCCGAACTTGAGTTAACTCACATTGAGGTTATTTTAGGCAGTTTGAGGCGGGAATGAACAAAATTATATGGGAGAAGAGCAACTTTCTAAAAATTTTGGGGGGTCTAAAGATCTTATTTTAGTGGAAGTCTTTTTGGACCGACCCTGACCATTATAATGATGCTGCTGGTGACGCATGTAACCAATGGCAAGGTCTAGACCCTAATTTAAGAGATTCAAACTTTTGAGTTCATAGATTTTTGAGCTAGTGATGCAAAAAATATATTTATAAAGTTCAAAATACAAAATATATAAAGGTGTATTTATATTTTTTAAGTTCAGGGGATTCGGTTGAACCTGTCGAACCCCCTGCCTCCTCCCCTACATATAATACTAGTTTTTATCAATATTAATTTGTGTCCATATTCTCTCTTTCTCTAAAAAAAACCGTGAAATATCTCACATTAAATTAAATAAAAATATGTATAAGTCATTAATAAATCAAATAAAAATATGTATAAGTCATTAATTAAGAGACATCTTTCACCTTTTAACTAATTTTGTAAGGTTCACACACAAGGTATCTAATCTTAAACGTTCGTTTGTGAAGGGTGTGTTGCAGTACCACATTTTAAGAAAAACTCTTCTATATGTCTCTGATTTTGCTCTAGTGCATTCATGATGAGTGTGACATTTAAACACAATGCAACACTATGAGATTCAATTGACATTTAATCTCATGCTTGATATTCATCCATTAATTATTAATATTTGTTTTAATTTGTGGCTACAAGAAAGTTAGATAGGAGAGACCGAGAGAGTATTGTGTTTTTAGAATATTCAAAAGTTATACAAGTCTCAATTAAAATGATTTTGTGAGTGTTAAGTCCTTATATACATAATTTTTAAAATATTTTAAAAGAGTTCAAAATTTACAAATTCCATATTAGGTTAAAAGACTTAAAATTCACAAAACCATAAACCATAACATGTGAGACACGTGACTTTTGAAATGTTTTAAAAACACAACAGAGACCAGCATTAGGCTTGTGCCTCTTTCTTACGCCTCATTATTCATCGTTGTGTTAAGAAATCAAAACCCTTTACATTTTGTTAGTAGCATTGTTGTCAAAATTCCGACTTAAATCTTAAAATTCAGGATTTTGCGACTTTATTCACCTTCGATGACTTAAATCCATAGCGAAATCGCAAAATAGACAAAATCCTAGTAAAATCGCATCAAAATCGCACAAAAATCGTGAAATCCATACAAAATCGCAGGATTTTAAAGGGTTTTGAAGAATTTTGTCCATTTTTTTAGTCATTTATGTATAAATATTTTGTGGACTTTAAACCGAGTCATTTACAATTTATAACATATATTTAACATTATTTTTGTTTTGGTAAAATCCATCGATTTTAATTGCGATTTTACGATTTTTTATATCGATTCTAGAAAAGTAGTTGAGTAAAATCATTCGATTTTGATTGCGATTTTACGATTTTCGATTTTGTTCTTCCCTTTCGACCTGAAGCAAAATCCCGATTTTGACAACCTTGGTTAGTAATATATGCTTTAGCTAACCAGAAATTAAGTCAGATAAGTTGTTTGATCTGTGGATCTTATACTATATACATATGAGTCAAAATGAAAGAATATATATATTTTTTTTTTTACCATTTTTACCAACTATATGTTGAAACATTTCAGCCTATTTCCTTCCCTATATATAAGCAAATACAGTAGTAAAATAATTGTGGCATGAGACCTGAATTAGTTACACTCAACTTCTAGTCACGTTGCATTTTTTGTTAAATAAGAGTAAAATCAATGTTGTCAATCACATTTACTATTGAATCAAACGATTAATAAATAAATAAATAATGCATAATTTTTTTAAAGAATAAACACAGTAGAATAACTTTTAACAATCCATAAAATAAAAAATGCTATCTATCTAATTTGATACTATAGAATATTCATTCGTGTACTGTATGTCCAAAATAGAACTGGCTTTTGCATACAATGTGCATCAAGCTTTTTATATACAAAGATAGCAAGTCCTACCCTAGACTATAGTACTTCACGATGATATTTAATTTCTGGTACATCTATTATTAATGAGTTCGAATATTTCGAACATTATACATAGGAGGGAGGGTATTTTGGGAAGTCTTTGGAAAGGTGAAAGTATAATTTAATCCCCAATGTTATTCATAGCTCATGCCCATTGAAACTGCATTATAAAAAAAAAACAAAATATATCAAACAAAAACAAATACTAAACAATTACTACTATAGTCTATAAATATAATTAAGCTAAGTCAAAGTTTATTAATTAATATGAGTATGCATGGTATACGTACCAACTTCTTCTTCTTTTTCTTTTTCTCAATGTAAGCTGAAAGCTCCTCTTGCTTGGCAAGTGAATCCTCCAAAGCCTATCAAAGGCCAAACATTATTATATATACTAACAAACAGGCACTTCATATTTGAACATTATTTTTATGATATAGTAAAAAAAATTGTATAATTTAGTGCAATCATAGTTTTAAATTTGGATTTGGCACATTTACTCTCCAAACATATTTTAATATCACTATCTGATCTCAAATTAACGGCTGAGATCGTTTATAGTTGATTTTAATATTCTGTAATTTGATTTGTCTGATTTCAAATTAATGACTGATATCGTTACTACGTGTAAACATGTGCTTTTTTTACAACACTCAATCTAGATCTTTTGAAGTGTGGCATAACAATGGTGGTCTCAACTTAAAGAATTTTGAAGTCTTTGCAACTGCGTTGCAACTACAATTGCGTTGCAACTACAATTGCGATCACATTAATCGCATTTGTCTATATTTTTTTTTTGCAATATCAAAGATTCAATATTAGAGCGACCACACCATCAATTTAAAACCATTGTGCAATAAGAGATAGTGGATCTCAAATATCATATTAGAATTATGCATACATATATAAGTTAATGGTTGGTTAATTACCTTCTTGGTTGCCATAAGTTCTTGCTCAAGAGCATCAGCGCGACTTATAGCAGCATTAAGCATTTCTTCCTTCTCCGGTGGCATGCAAGTAGTTGTGTTCATGTTGCCCATTTTATCTTCCAACTCAGCCATGCGCTTCATAACAGTCATAAACTCTTGAGCAGAAATGGTAGGGTTGGTCAATTGGTCACTAGAGTCTTCACTTTTAAAGTCACCACCAGAGTAAACAGAATTTGAGTAGAAGTTGGCATCAGTGAGCCTCTTCGGCATGTTTCGTGTCATTCTCACCATGGTTATGAGTCCCATCACAAAGGCCATCATGCCGGTGAAAATCTGCGAGTTCACTTTTTCGTGAATCTTGCACGAATCAGGCACCGTCAAAGCTTCTACTTCAGCTGTCAAACGGATCGCAAAAACACATATAGTTCGGTTCATAAAACGAAGTAATGTTCAAAATAACTATATCCATGACTTTTTTAATAGTTATATTGAAAGAGGAACCATAACCCATTCCTCTAAGAATCGGAGGGTTAAAAACCAAAATAAAGGAAACAATAGATAATAAATGTTAGTATAAATAATTTACGTAGAAGGATTATCTCTTTGTGTGTTGTAGGTACTAGTTTGATACAGATTTGCACCTTTTTTATCTAATTCAAAGTATCACAAACTATAGACGAAAAAAAAAATGAATATGACCACCAATTTTTAAGTGTAATATAATGCTTAGCAACAGAATCAGACACAAATTTCATATTTTCCTTTCTATCTTCTGTTGGCTGAATTTTTCTAGTAGATAGGAGTATGATGTAAAATAGAGTTAACTAACAGAAAGACATGCATATCTACATATATGTACCTTTTGATACTGCAAATGACTTATTTTTTTCCACCATCTTCCAAGCAGTTGTATCAGCCATAGGAACCAAATCCTCGTAGTTGCATGCTTTTGAAGAAGGGGCCTGTTATGTTTATTCACAATTTTGTACTTAAGAGTAAGCTAAGAAACACATACAAGGGAAGGGTATATAAAAATGAAAAATCCAAAATGCGTTGTCTTCTTTATGATTCAATGGCCACATTAAACAAAACTATCAAAATAAATTCCACACAATATCATACTTGATGGTGACACAATACCAAAAGAAGGATACTCACATCAATATAACATATTATAGTTTTTATTGGAATAATATTTTATTCATTACAACAAGTACATGTATTTGTCTAAATTTAGACCAAAGACATGTATATACTAATATACCTTGGCATAGACAGAAGACAATTGTGCAGTGAAAACTGCCTCCATTTTGGAAGCCTGGCTTTCCTACACATACAAAAAATAAGAAATTGATTTTGAGAAGTGAAAAGTATTACAAAAGAACAAATAAAAGGCCAAATGTTTGAACAAAGAGCTCAAAATAAGATGTCACACCTCAGAAGTTTTCTCTTCAACGATAGGAGCCTCAATTTTCCTTGAGCATTTGTGTTCGCCATTCTGAACCATCTGCAAGTTCATATATAACACAATTATCAACGGAAATCAATAAAGGGGAAAAATTTCTCCACCACCAACATAATTTCAGATGTACACATCCGGAAATACACTACTTTTGTGTCCTCTAGAGGTAAACATCCCGTTATTTTATTGTATCTGGAAGTACACTTCTAAAAATATGTGAGTTTTTTAGTAGCTGAGCGTGGTGAAAATCATCGCAAAATAAAAAGATGGTTTGCAAGCTCACCCTAATTATTTCTTGATCCTTCCATGGACCCTTATCAGAACGCATGCAGCCTCCTTGATCAGCGCAGGTACAAGTACCTCCTAAAAACTCTGGCAATTCACTGGCAAAGCAAAACAAATGAACATGAAAGTTGTGTTGAATAGGAAAATAATTGAAAATAGTTATGAAATGAAGGAAATCAAGTACTTTGATGTTATAAATTATAATCACCTTGCATCAATTATTTCAAGCAATTTGCTTTGGTACTTGTTGCCAAGAACCTGATGAATTATAAGTTCAATTAGATAAACAAAATTCCACTTCTTGAAATACAAGCAAAACTTATTAAGATATGATCTATGTATCTTCTCACATGGATTTTTGCGGTGGTCTTTGGGTCAAGGAAAGATTTAACAGTATTCCACAACATTCTGAATCCAGAACCTGCATTGATGATGAACATGCGATTCAAGGTCTGCAGTGAATCAACCAATTTTATTATATTACAACTCAGTAGTAATCCACAATATTTATTTGCATAAAAAAAATTTCAACAAAAAAAATTCTCAAAATCTTAATTAACGAATTAGATCAAATACATACTTCAGGATAATTGTCACCATCAATCTTCTGAAGGCGTGTGATAAGCTCTCTGGCTTGTTTGTTGAAGTTCTTAAGCCCCTGTAACATAAGAACAATATTTTAAGCAGTTTGTTCAAATACCACTACATGACATTGCTATAGCACCGCTATAGTAACTATTTGACAATACTTTGTACTAAATAGCATAACACAGAACTATAGCAATTTGTTCAAATCCTGCTATGCTATAGTGCTGCTATAGCCATTATTTAACAACACTGCTGCTTGGCTTATAGAAATAATCAATTTCATATCTGCATACCACTCCTTGCACATCCAAAATGGTGGTGCTTTGATCTATGTGTTTCTTTGCAGCAATGGTACAAGCTGGAAACTTGAGATCAAATGTTCTCTCAAATTCCTTGACATGGTATTTGACATATCGATCCATTGTTGTGACTTGCATCAACTTTGTGGCATCAACTTGTCCCAACCTCTCAATGTAGATTGGTCTTCCTTCTTTATCTACTCCATGATTTCCATGAGGATAATATTGCAACACTTCCTCAAGTTCCTCGAATTCAAAATCCTAGAATAAAAGGCACAAAAATAAGTAAAGATTTATGAAAAAAAAAACAGCTGGTGATTGAATCCCCTAAAGTCTTGTGGAAAACATTATTTATGAATATATATATATATATATACCTCAACAATGGTATCAGTTCCAAACTCTTTCCTCCACTGAAGCATGTCAGACCACATTTGCTTTGATTTCTCAATTTCAAATTTCCTTGCCCTAAGGAATCTGTTCAGAAAAAAAGCATAGACATATCAGAATATTCTTATAGATTTTCTTTTGAACAAGTAGGTTTACTTAGTTATCCTTATTACTCATGCACAAACAGCTTCCCTTTCTTAACATACTCTGTATTATTGAGCAATATCTACATAGGTTTCTTTAAATTATGTGGTCTTACTCCTTGTTAAGGGAGGCTGAAAGAACATATTTAGTCTCATTTCCTTACACAAATATCTATTTTAATTTGTTTTCATGAGAAAATGCTAGCAGTTAGTTTGTTAGGGGGAGGGAGAATCTGTTAACCGCGGCGATCCAACCCTTGGTTCTCCTCAATTCGCCTTCAGCGTCCCATTTCATACGGCTAGACTACATCTTTGAGGATTAAACCAAACATCTATATTAGTGTTTATGTATACTTAATAAAAATAACTCATGATATGCACATGTTTTGAGCTTATTTCAATATCCTTTAGGTTAGCCTATAGACAAGCCCTTACATAAACTCCCTAGGACAACTTGCTAAAAAATGCTTAATTAAGTTGTTTAGCCAAACACATCTTAAATAGTGTCTGACCTTATTTGATGAGACACTCAAACACATGCGGTACAAAAAATGTTAGGGACAATTTTTAGCTAGCATTTCGTACAGATGAATAATCTCTACTATTTTCAAATTATCAACAAGCCAACCTTAAATCTTAAATAAACTATCTGAATTCTATCAAAGTTTAGTAGCACATTGGTATGATTAACAGTTAACCAGTTTCAAGAGAGCAAGAAAAAAAGTGAAATGACCTGAGCAGCATATGATAGTCATCATGCTTCTCAGGGAGCAATTCATCCAACACAAGAGCCTGACGGAATTCGTCAACGGCTTTCAAATCATCAGCGTCGCGGATATCCTCGATTTCAACTGACATAACCTTACTACTGCTACGCCTACTCCTCCTTGTGAGGGAATCCCTCAGCATCTTTTTCAAAGATCCAACACGGTCAATCTTGTCAAGAGCTGCAATATATTCAAACAACGAATACAATATAAAGATTTTGTAAGAGGCATGTTTTTTGAGAAAGAGATATGGATTGAGATGAAACCTTTGGGAGATTGAATATCAGACATAGACATTGTGATTAGTCTTTTTAATTGTCGCTTCTGCTTCGTATTCAGGAGAATTAACGTCTCATCCTACAACTGCAGAGAGAAACAATGCTCTCCCAAATGCCCTGCATGCAATGCAACCCCAACAATTCACATTCAGTTAAACACCATGCAACAACAATAATAACAACAATCAATCCATATTAAAACCATACAAACACATGAGAATTATAAACAAGGCTTTAAATAAAGATTCGCCACCGCAATATTGGTCTTGACATTAGATTTTTGATGTCTATGCAATTACCATGCGACCGCGGTCGAGACTATATCAGCCGCATTTGACTGCAATTCTTGCAATATCAAATATGGCGACTCAATTGCGATATTTGACTGCAATTCTTCACAATATCAATGATCGCAACATTGATTTCAAACCTTCGTTTTATAACAAGGTTTTAAATTACAATTGTGACTATAGGATCCATTTCTTAAATTTTTTGATAGAATTAATTTTAAAATAATTGATATATTGATAACATTAACATTGATTTAAGAATATTAAAGTACAAATAATTAGCTTATCTAAGAGAATGATATATCAAAATAAAAAGATGTTTTGTAATATAAACAAACAACTGTGAAATTAAAATAAGAAATAGGGACATAACATGAATCAAAAGCTGAAAATAAGATGAAACTGGGAATTACAAAGTAAGTGCAAAAAGGAAGGACGAAAGAAGAGAAGATGAAAAAAAAATGGCACCTCTAGAAAAGAGAAGGGGACGGTGGAAAGAGAAAAAGAGACAAGTTATAAGAAGAGAAATGCAATTCTGAAAATAGTGTCATTTGTTTTGAAGACAGTGAGGCTTCCACGACATCAATGACTAAGTCATACATAGATGTTAATTCATTCATTCAGACATTTTTTGCTAATTCTGGAAGATTTAGTCACAATGACAGACATGCATGTAAGCTACGAAGTTTAAGGTTATTCCATTCATATTATGTCTTACCAATTTCCACGCACATTACAAAATATTTGTTTTCTATTCTAGAAGTGTTAACTAAAATGTCTAGACTTACACAACAAGTTTTTTTTCAGCTTAACTAGAGAATCTAGCAATGTTGAATGTTGAGGAGAGCTTTTGCATCCATATGAAGGTCGTAATAGTTTCCACACTAAGACTCAATTATAAACATTGTTATAAAACAATTCTAATGTCACTAGTTTATTAATATTTGAAATTATTATCACAAAAATACTCATAAATTAATTTGAAATTATTTTGTGTGAATGAGATTTTTTTAAGGGTAGGTTAATAAATGTATTTTCTTTTTAACATGATATCAAGAAAAAAAAAATCATATTTCATTCTTAACAAACATGAAATCGGATATTTTTCCTTATAAACGAGTATGGATGGAGTATTTTATACAAAAGAAATCATTTTATCCTTATTGTATTCTTTTAAATAGAAATTTCTTTGTCCAAATCATAGAGAGATTTCTTAAAAAACTATAAAGAGAATACAATCAGGACAAAGAGATTTCTTTTGTTCATTTTTAATTAAAACTATAAAGAGTTTTCTTGAGAATATTGTCCTTATACAAAAGAAATCTCTTTATCATTTTAATAGTCTTGATTTTGTAAAAGAGATAAGTTTTAATTACTAAATTATTTATTTACTAGTTCAATAATCGCCACATTACATTTACGTTGGGACTATATGAATTCATCTTAGAAAATAGGAGAGTTAATGAGGATAATTATGGAATAAGGACATTTAAGAGGCTACTAAATGAGTACTATAGTTCTTTTTTGTTTATAAATTTAAGATCAGAGAGAACAAGGCTCTGTTTTACCGGATTATATTTATTTTTGTTCATAAATAAGACCAAAGAGAACAAGACTTAGATAAAAAATAGTGGATTACTAATAGCAACTTAATTATGAATGAGATTAAAAGCTTTTTTTTTTTTTAACAAAGAGATTAAAAGATATTTAGTTCCTATTATTTTTTCTTTTATAGATACATGGTTTAGTGACCACACACACGTGCAGATGGGGATGGGGAATGGTAAAAATTTGGGGTCGAACTCAAACAAAACCATCCACCAGGCTTCAATGAGGACATTTATTTTTAGTCCTAATATGTTTCCATTGAAAATTGATATAAAAACACTTGATAAGAGATGGAGAGTATAAGAACAATATTCCTACATCCTACAAGAATACATCTCGTATTTTTCTAATTATTCTTCTAATTAACACTACTCATATTTCTCTCAATTCAATACATCTCACTTTGTAGTTATGATAATGGTAAAAACATTAATACTTTATAAAATTAATTTGATAGTATTTTCTTTATAGTTTTTCATTCATGTGCAAAATGAACAATTGTGGAATGAATTGAGTGTGTAAGAATCACTTTGTTTTGAATTTGCATTTGTATTTGATGCATACTTATTCCATACTTATTCAATACTTAACTGAACTGAATTAAAAAGAAATTGAGCTCATTGCATGAACTTACTCATGACTTCTCCAGAGTTTTTTTTAACAGACATGAAAGACTGAATTTTCCACATCTTACCAGATTTGATAAATTTAAAAAATTGAGTTGCTATATTTTGAACTAAAGGAGACACCCTAAAATTTACTTATAGTTGAATAGATCAATTTTTGAAAGGAAGAAAAAAAAGCCTCCTTCGTTACAAATGAAGCTCCAACATTTGACAACCTTAGATGAGAGAAATGTTAGCAACTTTTTTGAGTGGGAGTTGGTGCTTAAAAAGGTTCATACAGAAGTGGTGTTACACTCTACCTAGGAATGTAATACATTTTTTTAGCAAACCTAGGAATGTAATACATTAAAAACCCCTTATAAGTTATAAGCAAACAAAAGAAAATGTAACAGCGATTATACAAGCCAGAAATCCAAAAGGATATGGACAAAACAAACTCCACTCTATTTCTTTCATGATGCCGCCGGATGATTCAATTTAATCAGAATCAGAATCAGCAGCCGCCGAAGATCTAACGGATCTACGTTTACTTTCATCGTATTCTTGATCTTCATCATCCACGTCTTTTTTCTCGGCAATAATACCTGTCAAATGACAGTTCAAAAAACTTTCCAGACGCTGACAATCTAACAAATGAAAAGGAATAGAGGTCACACAGAAACAGTACCTTTCTTTATCAGCAGAACCTCCAATGCTCTTGTGGAAAAATCATCTTTTGCTCCAAGATCTTGAAACCCTACCAATCTATCTACTGCAACTCCTTGTCTGAAAAAAGAAACACTGGCTAATTAAATTGATATAACAAATCAACTATATCCTTATTTAATATGTAGCATTTTATTTTAGCCAGGCTAACCACTACCATGAGGCAACAATTGGCTTCAATGCACATGACAAGTTATCATTTTTATTTAGAAGGGGTGGAGTATGAAGATTAAATATTGTCTTTAGGATTCTAAAATCCACTCACCTGTTTTTTAGACTTAACAGAGAAAGCACTTAATCAACCGAAAAGCTCAAGAAGTAAAAGATTTTAGTCCTCACCTGAACAGTATGACACAAGGCAAAGTCTTGATTGCCAATTTTGCAACAAAGAACGGGGCATTCTGCATTTCATTTTCAATAGTCAACATTTTTACTGAATTACCAAGACAAACATCTGCATTAAAATAATATGGAAAATGATACAGTTGCACTGACTCAACTCTGAGAAAACACTAAATATATCTGTTCATGCTGACCTCTGCATCAAGCCTGATGAACTTCGTATCAATATGCTTTGTTGAAAGGGACTTTAAGTGCTTATCCATTATCCTGAAAGCATTTGTTGATACAGCAAAAAGGTGCACATGAAATTGTTACCTCAGATATCAAGAGATGGAGTCAGATGTTAGATTCAATGAACAATAGTAAAAAGGCATACTTGCATCGGTAGAACTCCTTATGATAGAAATGACAGATCACTTTTTCACTTCCAGTGACTTCACCCAAGAAATCCCCTTCAGTTACCTCCCTAAATTCACCATGACCTTTCTTCTTCCACGCCTCCCGTTTCTCTGCTTCTTTCTATAAAAAAAAATATAATCATGAATAACAAGGTATTCTATAAATAAAAGGGGTAAAAAAGAAAAAAAGTGAATATCATGATGCATCCTTGTATGTATGGAGGTCACTACCTTAAAAGCCGCAATCCTGTCCGCATGCAATTTTTCCAATTCGGGATCCTGACATCACAATTGTACACAAACCTTAATCAGAATAATGGGTATCTATATTCATATTTATACCTATAAATCTATATATGTGTATATCTATATTAAATACAATATATAAGACATTCTTGGGTTAACGTTTACAAGTGTCAAGCTCCCTCTCACTAGCTTTCACAACACACTTCAACTACCAAACCTTTTCCATAAAATAACACACACACAAAACAGGCTTTAGCGCTATCTGGGCCTTTACAAAAGGTGAGTAGCTGGCATTTTAAGACCCGTAATTTTTTTTATCAAAAGAAGGCCCAGCTGAAAATAAAACAAAACAGATATCTATGTTGCTATGTATAAGCTCTTCTCCCCGTGATTACCAGAACGGTGAAATAACATTTTTAAAACCACACACAATGCACAATAATTCAAAGCCACATACACCTCTGTCTACAAGCACACGGGCCACGGCTATCCAGAGTAATCCCTTCTCCCAAATCTTTCCGCAATGGTGAATTCAAAACCTACATCTATGTAGAAATACACGTTGACATATAGATCCTTCCAATTTTCAGCAATTTGCTGCATTTCTTCAGGCCTGTTCTGTCTACAGAAAGGCAATACACAGATCTCTTGCAGAAAGGCCAAGCTTGCTACAAAGTCTCACACAGGACTATAGTCAAATAGACAATAATCCAATCCTTCGCATTTATTTTTGTTTATTCTCACTTCATCTTTTTGGCACTTTGTTATATAAAACCATACCCTTTTGTATGGAGTTGAAGCTCATAGATAATGAGCTTGTTCTCTAATATTTCAGTGCTCCTTTTTTGGGTAGTTTCTGTTCATTAGATTATTATTGAGGTTGAGAAGTGTTTGACAGGGAGGTGGGATCCATGCTTCCATAAAAAAGACACTCATTCACAAGTTTAAAGCACATTTACGTGAAGGGTGTGTTGATACCTTTCAATTTTTGTCTGTTTCTGTTAATGGGGGTAGTTACAGGGTTACCCACCACATTTACAAGTTAAACTTTCTGTTTGCAATTAAGGTGATTTTAATGGATTATGGTTCTGTGCTTGGATCTGTCTACAAATTTGTCCCTCTGTCAAACATTATGGGGTGATTTTGACACTGAATTTTAGTGAGTTTCCTTGGTCTTTTTATACCCTTTACTATGGTTGTTCCTTAATCTGATGTACAATTTTGGGAAAATGTTATGGGAGTCCTAACTAGTGTTGGAGCTGAGAGAGTATGAAAGGGTAATAGGTCACAAAAAGAAACATATGAATCTAGAGAAACTAGTGCATCTCATCTACAAGAGCGGCTGGTGAATGGTTTAATAAATACATGGCAATAATTAAATGAGAAATAGAAACTCATTTCATCACAAATCTTCGTATTTTCATCTATATCAGATTTAACATTTTTTCTACGATTAATCAACTAAACATGGGACCTTATGAAAAAAATGAAGCATTCATCTCTTTCAGTGAGTGACCCATCACCCTTACATGCTGACCCATCTAATATTTGTTTCTATTCATAAGTTAAGATAAGAATAAACAAATAAATAAGAATTTCCCAACAAGAAACAAGGAGGACCAGTGCTATTTAAGTTATCAAATCCATATTATTACTATATGCATCGCCAACTTGAACAAAATGCCACTGCTACTAGCTTACTACTCCCCGAAGGATGAATATACTATCATATAAATTAATACTATCCAATAAATTAAATAGAAGAAAATAATGTCTCAAACTGTAGTAATCACAAATTGGTAAAGGACAGCACAGTAATTACACATTGAAGTAATGGCCAACAAACATCATGGATTATGCAACTAATAGCCTGCACACTAAAGGTCAAATGTGTAAAAGTATCTTACGATCCAGGTCTTTCAAAGTGGTTCAAGACTTCCAAGGAAGTGTACAGGCTGCAAACTACAAATGTAGCAAAACAAAAAAAAAGCAAATGGGCTATCGACAGAATATGACATAATTCCCTTTGTAGTCAACGGCACAAGTAACGTGGAAATAAGTTTACAACCATGACCTATATAAGTTGTAGGTGGAAGCATTAGTTGGTGGCCTAATTGGAATTAAATTTTAAATTCAGCAGTTAATAGGTGGCAGCAAACAAATTCTAAGAAACGTGGTCTACTGAAGAACGACTTATCACAAACCAAAAGTATTTGAATTTCCTTGCAAAGAGAACGTATCAAACTTCATTCACACCAATGATACCTTCTAGTATTTCCAGTCAACCAATTGACACTTGCATATATAAAGTTCCTCAGTACCTCTATCATAGTCTGTATTTATTAGATGCTTCTTTATTTCTTCATGCACATATACATTACACGATAAAAAAAGACATCATAAATGATTAAATCACAAAATTTTCACCTTTTTATTAACAATGATATGTATAACTCATGAAAATACAGAGGTCCTAAATACTAGCACACATAGATATATGATGAGGTTGAGAAGTTTACGAAACATACATCCATCAAATCATCAAGATCAACCTCCTCATTTATAGAACTCGATTGTGCTGCCTTCTCTTCACTAAGCAATTCCTACAGGGATCATATAACAGATGTCAATCATATCATAAACAGTAACAAAATTCATCAATTAGTTAAACATACAGTGCTAATGACTTCCAATCAATGTTGTTAATCACAGATCACTAGTGGTTTGTTCAAATTTCACTATTGCGTTTCGCAGAACAATAGCATTAATAATAAATATAAAATTTAGGATATGAATATGATACAAAGTGAATAACAAATCATGTAAAGATAATATTTTTACTACATAAAATAATAAACAAGGAAAATTTGACCCAATTATGAAAAGGTATGAATTTTTTACCTTTTGATAATTACGAGCAGCTGCTGCAATTACGTTCCCAAATGCGAGATTGGTAAGAGTCGACTTTACAGCGTCTGGATTCATCTTTATCTACACAAAATGAATCAAAATCAAAATCGGGGCTTTGAAATAATTAGGATGAAAAATTAGATTTTGTTCACACCGTTGTATGAGATCTGGATGAAGAAGGTGAAAATGAAATGAAATTTGAATGCGAATGTTAAACTCAGGAGGCAAAAACTTGTTCAAAGATTGAAGCTTTATTGTTGTTGGTGATGGAATTTGAAGTTGCAGCGAGGAACAGAATGGAAATGGGCTGGGCTGTTTAGAGCTCAATTTTCGTGTATATATCCTAGATTGTTGCTCTTTGGACCCCCTATATGCTCTTTATTGTGAAAAGCAATGTTTAGAAGTTATCTTCCGAACCCAAGTCTTTAAAAACATTCAAAAGTTATATTCTGAATGGTTTGTGTATCTGTGGAGAGTAAAAGAGAAACCATCTATATCAGTGTTATTTTTCGATGGTACAAACTGATCAAAACGTATTGTTTTTGTTTTGTTCAAAATTCATTTTTCTAGAGTTGCACAATCTAAGAGTCCATAGAACAATTGCCATATCTCTACAAGTGTTTCTCTTTAAACCCCTCAAATATGTTTAAGTCCCCCTAAATATACATCTGGTAGTTATCTACCTGATGTACGGTTTCGATAAATAACTATTGAATGTGTATTTAGGGGACCTTAAGAGATATTTGAAGGGCCCAAAGAAACGTTCTATCTCTGCATGTTTTTTAGCCCATATTCCATTCTTATATGTTTTAGATCATCAAAACCAATAAATGTCACCTCCAATTCAGCTTCTCCTAATAAAATTCGTATATAGATTTTTGTAGGGTTAATGCATTTTTCGCTAAAGTAGTCAAAATGAGACTGGCACACCAGGTATAGCATAGATTGAACCGTAAAAAATCATGAAAAAAATGATTGTGTTTTCTTGGATCAACTCATTGGGCTTTCATGGGTTGGGTTGATCAACCGGACTTGTGGGTTAAAATTAACTCTCACTTTGTTCTTGCGATGTGCTCTTAATTAATCACTCTCGTCTTCAAACATTTAATTTCAAGACGATTTTTAAATTGTCATAAACTGTATACTAAGACAAAACGTAAGTTAGTTCAAAACCGGCTTAAAAGGGCTTTAAAAACCAACTTAAAATCCAATTTCTGCACTAGTGATAAATAATTTTATCTTACAATCAAGAGCATATGTTACAACTAGTGACTAGTAGCTTCTACATTAATATTCCTAACTAAATACTAGCTAACAAGATAATGCGAACCAACCACACAACTTTAAATATTTTGAACCAAAATATAAACCTCAACCAAAAATGTTCTTGCTCATGATCTTTTAGTCAATAATATGGTGATATTGATGAACTTAGTTCTCTCTTTAGAGTTTCGATTAGTTAAATATTTTTTATAGCGGTTAAAAATCTCTTTAACAACACCTTCACCAAAATGACTAACTAGCAAAGGTTCAGCCAAAGCTCTCATACACTGTGCCACAGTGTATCCATCATCTCCAAGTGATTTAGACAATTCAGATTCAAAATCATCACGAGCATTCCAATTTACTTCAGATATCTCAAGTTGATTCATGACAAATGATCCTTCGGTAATAACTTCCAATTTCACTTCAGATGGAGATGCATAATATATAGGAATGTTGAAAGTATTGAGTTTCTCTTCTTTTATGATTCCCTGCATCATACATTGTATAATTCTTATTAATATTATCAAATTAACACATGAAATATTTACAAACGGGAAAAGATCAAATGGGTGGTTAGTTGGGTCTAGTTGGACATAATGTAGGATAGGTCGTGACCCATTTTAGTGACCTGCCATATATTCACTCCTAGATATATCAGACTTTTATGGTGGTTAGCTTCTTATTGGTGTTGGTGGTAGATCTCAATTAGGTGGTCAATGTATTAGTGTTTTGACGAGTTTTCTTTTGTGTGTTCTGTCTATATACGACGTTCTTTGTTTTGTTGTTTCTGTCTTGCTGGTCTATGTTCATCTTGTGCAATGACTTGATTATTAATGAATTTTGCCGGAAAAAAAGATATATCATGCTTTACCTCCAAGACCATATCATTAAGAGCCATAGCCATAAGTTCCCAAATATAACAACACTCCTTGCTTGTTGGATTGTCGCTTTTTCTTCCTACAAATGTTATAATCATGCGACCCCCTTCAACTATTTCTTCGGCACGACACTTGAGAAAAAGAGAGAAATCTATTTGGAATTGCTTGTAGTAAGCCTTGAGGACATTCGAGGGGCTTGTGCTGGCTATATAAATGTTGCCCTTGTTGTTGTCTACACCCTCAGGAACCTAATTGACCACCAACCAACAAAAATTATCTATATTAATTCCCAGTATATATATATACTCCTATGATTAATTTCACATAATATGCGAAAGAAATATGGAAATAAGTTAATATAAACAAACCTTAGATAACCAATGAAGGCTATAAGAGGAATGAACAAAATGCAAACTTTGATGAGGAAAAATTCTACCATAAAAGGAACCAGGAACTCCTGAGAAGAAGCATGGACCCATTTCAGTCCCCATTTCATCACATAGTTTTTCTTTGAAAGTGTCAAGGGACTTAAATATGGTGTTGAAGTCATTCCCCGGTAGATCGTTCAAAAATATCATATATTCGGGAGATTTATGATTAAGCTTTCGACAAAGCTTTTCCACAATTTTGATAATATCTGAGATCACAAACAAAGTATTTGATCCAGAAGAGCAACCCAAGTCTGCAATTGTCAAGCTTTTGGACAATGTGTTTCTGTACATGTTGGTTATGGCTTCATCTCTTAAAGGTTTTGTCAAATATATTACCTTTCGCTGTAAACATACAATCGACGCATAAAATTAGGAGCAAACAAGTACATTTTTCTAACCACTAGATAAATATAAAGTCTTCTTGAAAATATTTGTTTTTCTCAAATTATTTATCACTTAACAAAAGATTATCAATTATACATGAAGCAAAAGATTATCAATCGACGCATAACAAAAGATTATCAATTATACATGAAGCAAAAGATTTCAGGCCGATAAGTCTATGTAATGTGGTGATGAAGATTGTGACCAAGGTGATAGCTAATAGATTGAAGCACACACTTGGTGATGTTATTGACGTAGAGCAGAGTGCTTTTGTTCAAGGACGATTGATTACAGACAACGCTCTCATAGCCATGGAGTGTTTTCACTGGCTGAAAAAGAAAAAGAAAGGGAAGAAAGGGACCATGGCTCTTAAATTGGATATGTCGAAGGCTTATGATCGGGTGGAGTGGCCATTTGTGCACCAAGTCCTTACATCTATGGGGTACCCAGTTAAGATGGTGGAGCTCATCATGAGATGTATATCAACTGTGTCCTATAAAATTCTCATTAACGGTCAGCCTAGTTCCTCCTTTAAGCCTGAAAGGGGCTTACGGCAGGGTGACCCACTCTCACCCTATCTTTTTATTTTGTGTGCTGATGTTCTTTCAGGTTTACTCCACAAGGCAGCAGCCTCTAGAGATATCCATGGAATTAAAGTGGCGAGATCAGCCCCTCAGTTATCCCACTTGTTTTTTGCTGATGACAGTCTTCTTTTTTCAAGGGCCACTATTCATGAGGCGTCCAAGATCCTAAACATCCTTGCTATTTATCAACAAGCTTCAGGCCAAACGGTGAACCTTGACAAGTCTGAAGCCTACTTTAGCCGAAATGTGCAGTTAGAAGAGAAAAATAGGATCTGTAATATGATGGGAGCAAAGGTAGTAGAGGCTCAGTCAAGATATCTTGGTTTTCCTATTCCTTTTGGAAGATCAAAAAAGGTAGTATTTTCCGTTGTCATGGATCGAGTTTGGAAGAAGGTGAAGGGATGGAAGGAGCGGTTTTTATCTAGAGCCAGAAAGGAGACTCTTATCAAAGCAGTAGCTCAAGCCATACCTAACTACATTCTTAGTTGCTACAAAATGCCGGTGGGTTGTTGCAAAGAGATCGATTCTATGTTAGCAAAGTTTTGGTGGGGATCGAACACGGATCAGAAAAGGATACATTGGATGAGCTGGGAGAAACTTGCCAAAGCTAAGGCGGACGGAGGTATGGGTTTTAGAGGTATGGAGGAATTCAACAAGGCGTTACTTGGTAAACATTGTTGGAGACTTGTGACAAAGGAATCTTCCCTCGTGGAAAAGATTTTCAAAAGCAGATACTATCCAAATGGTGACTTCATAAACGCCAAGGAAGGTTTTCAACCCAGTTTTGCGTGGAGAAGTATCCTTAGTGCGCGGGGCTTGATTGGAAAAGGAGGCATTTGGAAGATTGGTAATGGTAGGAAAGTTAGGATTTGGGAAGATAAATGGATGCCGGATATGCAGCTTATTGAACCCAGCAATGCAACCATTCCCTTACAAGTTGATGCGTGCGTATCAGATCTGATTGATGCTGACACCAAGCAATGGAATAGGGCGCTGCTCTCCGCTTGTTTCGAGAGGAATGTAGCAAGGAAAATTCTCAATATTCCCTTATCCTGGAGGCTTCCTTCTGACAAGTTGGTGTGGAATTGGGAGAAAGACGGAGAGTTCTCAGTTCGTTCAGCTTATCACCTTCTATGTGATGAAAAATCAAGATACCAACCGGGACCGTCAAGGTTGCAAAGGAACAAACTCTGGAAGGAAATATGGTGTGCACCCATTCCCAATAAGATTAAAAATTTCATGTGGAGGCTTGCCAAGAATATTCTGCCCACTAGAGCTAATTTACAAAAGAAAGGTATCATCCTTGACCCTCTCTGTCCTCTCTGCCATGGTGAACCAGAATCCTCACACCATTTATTTTTAAAGTGTGATCTGCTGAAATTATCTTTGTTTGCCTCCCACCTTGGCTCCCATATCCCATCTAAAATGATTTACATGATTGGATCCTAAAGTGGTTAACTTGTCAAGACCCCTTAGGCGTTCAATTTTTTTGTACTCTTTTGTGGAAATTCTGGTCAGGCAGAAATGCGGCTGTGTTCAAGGGTATTCCTCTAAACCCATCCACCTTAGCTGCTGAAGCCATGAATTTTGTCCATGAATTTAATGAAGCAAATCCTAGAAGGAGCAGACAGGCGGTAAGGGAAGTTCCACCAACTCAGCCTATTTCCACCTTGTTTTCTATGCATGTTGACGCTGGTTGTTGCGCTGAGGGGCGAACAGTGTGGGGGCTGCACCTGCGTAGCCAAAGAGGGGAAACGGTCCTTAGCATGTGCAAAAGAGAGGACATCGTTGTTGAACCCATTATGGCTGAGGCTTTGGGCGTGAGATGGGCTCTACAAGTGGCAAATGATCAAAGAATCACAACTGTTACCATCCTCTCTGATGCAGCCAATGTTGTCAACTGTATAAATGGGCGAACAGATTTTGCAACAATTAACATGATAGCTCAGGACTGCAGAGAGTTAATGCCTAGTATGTTTAATGTTAGTGTTCTGTTTGTAAGTAGAAATCAAAATTCTGCTGCCCATAATTTGGCCTCTTTGGCAAAAAAAAGTGGGCAATAGAACTTGGTTAGGGGTTGTTCCCACTAGTTTATGGCTTCCTGCTAATGTTGTTTCTTTTCCTGCCAATTGTAATCCTGATAGCTGTGTTCCAGCTTGTTTCTAATGAAAGTTGTCTCATTTCAAAAAAAAAAATCAATTATACATGAAAATGTTTATGAGACAAACCAATACCTTATGTATATACAATTTCAATTTTTATATTATTTTTTCTCTTTCCTCATTTCCTGCACTGCACACACATCCAAATTGTATTTTTGCGGTAACCTCTTACAAAAATTATAGTAGATATTAAGAAATGTTCTTAGAGCAATAAATTAGTCTCAAATGTATCTGACTATTATTAAATTATCATTTGTGACTATTATTAAATTATCATTTGTGTATAAATACATTTAATGTTAACTTTTTATATTTTGAAACAAATTAATAGTAGTATTAATAACTAATAAGAGATGTATTTGAAAAAAGAGAATAAATACATTTAAAAATTTATATATGATCTTATATTTAGAGACAAACAAGTTTTTGTAAATGATTTCGTAATTAAGGTGGAGAAAGTATATATGGTACCGTTTGACCCGGTTTTTTTTCTATTTCTCTACAATTTTAAGGAGAAAGTAGGTCAAACACAATATCTATTAAGTACTTACTAAAAAAATATTTTAAACATTTTTTCCCTTCTAAAAATATTTTAACATTTATTTATTTATTATATATTTGTACAATATATTGCCAAACAACTTTTAACTTAAAAATAGTTTTAAAACTAAAGAAAATAATAAAGTGACAAAATAACTTTAACTTCTTTCTTAAAGCCCTTAATTTTAACTTTGTTTTAAAGTAGTTTTTAGACTATAAAAAAGTCAGGTCAAACGATGTCTATGTATATATGCACACCCTTTGGGAATTAAAGAGTTGTTTGCAAAGATGAGAAATGTTATTATGTTAGGGTTACACATTCTTACACACTTATATATATATATATATATATATATGTATGTATATATATATATACTCTAAACTTTGTTAGACCATCTCCAATGAAAGAATTTTCATTTCGCAAGATATGCTACCTAATAGGTATACCCTTAGTGGGAAGAAAAAAAGTACTTACTGAGATGAGATGTTACAATAAGACTTTTCTCTTTGTAAAATCCACACTTTTTTAATATTAAAGTATTAAAACGTAATGATGTACAATTATTAATATAAATGATATAAAGTTATTAGTAAGACCTATTTAAAAAAATTGGGGTGCTAGGTTTGATGCATTGCGTGTTTATTAAATATTATTATTAATAAAATACAAATAAATGGCGTGTACACATATAACTCACTTAAATACTAAAAAATAAGTTTCTTCTAATACACTGATAATAGCCATTTTTGTTTCACTTCATAACTGTGGAGCTAATACTGTTTTATCGAACTACTTCACTAAAGCTCACTTTCATTTTTCATACATTTTTAGATGGTTACCAGGTGTTACCCTTGCTCATAGAGGAGAGGTATTGGAATCCATTATATGGCCTGATCAGGTCAAAAAATCCTCCATAACATGCTTATTGAAATTTTTAATTTAACTTTGACCAATCATTAACGGTGTTTTTATAATTATATTATACGGAAGAATACGCATCCATAGCAAATGGATCCGTAAACACCGTGATCAACTTGATGTCAATAGGTCTGGTTTGCTCTGTGATGCCGAAGGGAGAACTATTATAACTCACTTCGGAAGAGACGAGACCGGAGTCTATATGACAAGTGGTATAAGAGTGGCCAGGGAGTTTAACCTGCAGAATCCAACAAGAGTGAGGCTGGATTATATGGGTTCTGTCAATTACTTCACCATGACACAGCTAGAAATTGTGCACGTTCCAATTTTGCACACGATAACCGTTAAGGAAGAGCCCATCGAGATTTTGTCCGATGAGGAATTTGCTGGCCCACAAGCGGAGGACGAGAATGACAGTGAGGTTGAAGAAGTTCCGGACGTGGAGGAAGGTGCTGCTGAAGGTGTAGAAGAGGTGGAACTGGTTGGAGACTACCATTTTGTGAAACCGGTAACAGAGGCCATGGCATCACCTACTAAAGGACAAGTGATGGTATGCAAACTTCATTTTTACTTTCTTCAATTACTTAAATATCACACTTCATTATAAAATACATTTGTTAGTAGGCTTGAAAGTAACTTACATGTCTATCTCATAATAACACATGTTTGACAACTTTAAACATGACTTAGGCGAACAAATCTAAAGAGAGAAATTAAGAAAAGACAATAATAAGTTTCATCTATACATATTATACATCTCTAAATATTGGTTAAATATCATTCCTTTTGTTTACCATTATTTTTTCCTCATGTTACAACTCATACATGCTTTTTACACTAAATTAGGATAACAAAATTTTATATTTAAGAGACAAAATTGGATTAGGAATTTGCATACTACTTATAAAATACCAAAGTGTGGGTGGTACATCACATTTCTCTATGATTGTAATGACAATTTTATCTCTTTTATTGACGTCAATTTGTTTACCCTATGCAATTGTAAAGATCTTGACTACTTTATTCTTACTTTGAGTATAGGTTAACAATTTGTTTCTAACCTGACTTTGAACTATATTTTTGCTTATGCTTATCCATTATACACTATGTTATGCATATAATTTGTGTAATATCCAAATTTGCAAAGCATTGATATTATCATTTTAATATTGTTAAATTGATGTCTATAGTTTGTTGTCATGTAAACTTGCATCGTAAATAAATTGATTTTGGCATTTTTTGCTAGCATTTTCCCACTGGAGTCGCAAGGAGGGTTTTAAGAAAAAAATCAATGCGGATGACTTTGCAAGATGTTCAAACACGCAAACAATATCAATGTCGTGTTATTACCGGTCGCAGAAATGCGGAAAAATTCTTAGGCGGAGAATGGTTTGAATTTCTTAGAGACCGCGGACTAAAAGAAAATGATAAGCTCATATTTGATTTGGAGGATCCTCCGAATAAAATGTGTGTTCAAGTTGTCCGTGCGGAGGATGAGGATTAAGGATGGGATATAGTTATTGTAGTCTGATATTTAGTTTTTTCCATTAGGGTACTTCATGGTTTATTTAGATGTAATGTGATTTACTTGGTGTTAACTAACCTAAGATTTGGTACAATTTATTCTGTATTAATGACATTGTTGGTCTGCGCTTGCTTATTGTATATTATTAGCATCCTACTATTATTCCTTCTTTAATTTTAATTTATGTTCATGACTTTTTACATTCGTATTTGACCTTATGTCATTGCCTTAGACAATAATGCTCTTGACTCAAATGAGGACTTTTCTTATCCATATCAATGGGTTACTAATGTTTCAGATGGTACTGCTAAGGCTAGGGCTGTTATGGTGAGTACCACAAAAATCTCATTTGTTATTCATTACTTGAACAATATTGGTACATGTTATGTACATCATTCTTAAGTTTTATTTACATTAACGTTATCATATATTATATTTCATTGCATTTATCATTTTGTATATGTTTCATATACTTAAAAGTGAGATTGCTTCAACATATATGTTTGCATTTTCTATTTGAACAACACTTCTTTTTTTTGCCCTTCATATAAAGTTCTGCATATTTGCTATGTTGTCTTTTTTATTTTTATTCATTAACTACTGTTTTTTATGCATGGTTATGTAATACATGTTGACCTCTTTAGCCTTTTCTAGAGTATGTAATGTACTTAGGTTCCCTATCTACTCTTTAATTTTCATACTACTACAATCTATCTTCCACTTCATGTCTTGCCATACATGTCATCAATAGCTTCTTTCTAACTTTTTCTACCTCATTCTTCGTTACATTTTTATCAGAAACACCTTACTTGAACGAATTATGGTTTCACATTCCTATATCTATATATATGTTTACTAATCAATTACAATTTCCATTTCCAATTCATACTCCTATGACCTAAATCAATTCAGACTAAATTAAAACTATACATTTCAACACTTATTAATTATTCATTTACAGTTTTATTTTAATATTTTCCACCTAATACAATCCAAATTCAAATTGACAATTACAATTCCTATTCATTTAATACCATTTCCAATAGAAATTCATGTTCACAAATACGCTTCCTGTAAACCCATTACATAATTCTTTCAAATCACATCCAACATATTACTGATATTAACATTTTTTCTAAACTATGTTTTTTTAAAATATTTACACTAACAACAACGAAATACTTCAATGTTTTATCACCATTTTTATCCATTCACATTGACCGTAACTATCGCTTTTCTAAACATACAATGTAAACCAATACTAACCAAAATATTATTTCTTTGCATTTTTTCCCTGTCAATCTATCCTTCAATTTTTTGTATTTACTTATCATTTTATCAAATAGTGTCTATTTAAATCATCACGCCCAACCGGCACCAATACTAACGTATCTTCCTTTTCTAAATTGAGGCGTTTATACGCATATTTAACTCAGGTTCTGCTTTGTTTATACTCCAAACAATTTTCTAAACTACAGCGTTTATAAACTTAATATAAAATTTTGAATGTAAGGTTCTTACGTTTACCACTGCTGTTTAATATCCAACAATTTATAAACTGTCGCGTTTATACTTTTAATATTAAATTCAAATTAAATTCAAATTGTAAGGTTCTGAAAATGTAAATTTTAAGGTTATGTGAATTCAATATTACAATGTTTTATATTACAATGTTTGTACATGATTCCTTCACCACCTTATATAACTCCAATACTTACTTAAATAAACGCAAACCTTATTACAATAACATTTTCAAAAATATATTCATGTCAAAAATATTCTATAAACAATAAATACGTTTTTATTTAAATTTAACATACCATTTTATAAATATTAAACTCTTACTGTACCCGTGCGTCAGCACGGGTATTTTACTAGTAACTCTTAAAAGGAAAAAACTTTGTCGGTTGGAGAAGCAATTATATTCCACCGTTTGGTTGCATTTACAGTGTATATTTTCCATGGATGAGATTGGGATTCACGAGATAAAAATCCAGATCTCACAACTCTCTCAACCTCATGATTTTCTTTCTTTTTCCATTTTTTTTACTTCGGTTAGCAAGTAACTAACAAAAAAAACAATTTTTTATTAATCCATCAATAAAAAATAAGTAGAGTTACTTATATTAAATTAACATCAATCAAAATCATTCATTTATTTTTTACTCTTTTATAACATAAATAAACAATGTAAGACAAATTAATCATTTTGATTAATATCAACTCAACATGGATAACTCTACTACCTTTTATTGATGGATATGTAGTTGTCATCGCCAAATTCTTATTTACCTCAACCAAGGAGTGATGTGTGTTCAAAGAAGTGTCTTAGATAGTGTGATCCTAACCTTTCTCTTCTGTATAAAATACCTGAACTAAGGAGTTGTTTGCATAGCTTGCTTCTCCGAGGCCTCCATTCATGTGCAGTACCTTCGTTACTTCCATATACCTCTGTGTCTTCTATCTTTCTTTCAGAATACTCTTGCTGTAGAGCTCATACAGACATGTGTGTGTATATATATATATAGAAGCATCGCGCGTACATGTGATGATCATGTGAAAGCTTACTAAAAAAATCAGCCGTTACTTATTTTAAAATATGTTCACACACCTAAGAAAACTTTTCATTGCAAAACTTGCCATAAATGAAGCGGGTCTTTCGAGAAGGTTGGTAGTTGGTATTATTAATAATAAAGATCCGTGTAGATCTAAGCCCCTGTTTGGTTCATGGTATCAAGAGGATGTTTGGCACTCAATTGAAAACGTGCTTTTTCCCTTTAAACTCGATTCTAGATGAAGCTGCTTTATGTAGCTTTTGCGTCTGGTAAAATCGATTTTGCGGAAGACACATATTTGTTTCCAGCTTTACCCTTAATTATTCTGTTGTGTGTTTCACTGTTGCTTGCTACAGTTTCCCTTATCTACAGGTTAGGAAAGACGGGATGATTGTGTTGGTTCAGAAAAAGATGCTCCAAGTTAGGCCAATTGTGCTGGCAATATTTTTTGAGAAATTCTTGTTTACCCATTAATAAAAGGTGGGTAATACAATCAATGTTGAGTTGGCCCAATCAAAACAATGTATTTATATAACATTAAAAATAATAGAAAACAAACAAATAATTTTGATTGGTGTCAACTCAGCATGGGTTGTGTTACCCACCTTTATTGATGGGTACCCAAGTTGTCACCATATTTTTTTAATATATTACTAACATTAAAAAAAATCAAAGAAAAAGATAAAAGATTAAATCGAGACAAAAAAAGATAATGACGAAAGTGTTTCCTAAAATTAAGTTAAGGGACGAATTGTGTAATATTGCCTAGTTTTTTTAATAATCTATTTTTGGTAGAAAGTTTTTTTTATTAAAATTGTATTAAAATTAATAAAGTAACATAAAATTGAATAACTAACTAAAATTGGAAGTGAAATTTGTAGAAAAGTTAAATGAAATATATTTTAAATGCACACATATAAAAAAACTCATTTTGGTCATTTACACAACCAAAATCAATTTTGACACAAAATAGCCAAACAACATTTTTCATGTAAATCACTTCTATCGTAAAGATGTCCAAACATAAATCACTTTTCACTCAACTCACTTTTAATCAAAATCAATTCTAGAGAATCAATTCTATCAAAATCAATTTTGTCCACCGCAGAACCAAACACACGCTAAATCGATCCCAAAATATATTTTTTAAATCAATCTAAAATCATTTGAAAATATTTGATGTACCTATTTGGCATAATTAATACTCCCTCCGTCCCAAAATATAAGCAAAAATTGGTCAACAAAAGTTGATGTATTTGGTACAAAATTTGTACCAAATACATCAATTTTTGTTGACCAATTTTTGCTTATATTTTGGGACTGAGTAGTACAATGAAAGAGGTTCAGCTTGAGGGATGAGCATGATGAATTGATCGATGAACCCATATTTGAGGGGAAGATTGTTGTCTAGTAAGTGTGAGTTAGAATCTCACACTCACATCAGTTAGAAAAGTAGAGATTAAACATTTTGCAAAAGGGGATTAATAAATCTATTGTTGTTTTAGATTAATGTGTGGTGTTCAACTCTCTTGTGTGGTTGCTCTGATCAGTGCATAGATTATATCCCGAACTCCTCTCATGACTAGGGATGTAAATGGATATCCATGGATGCAAATAGTGTGATATCCGTGTCCGCTCCGTTGGATAAATATGAAATTCGTACCTTATCCATATTCGTGCGGATATCTTTTTAGCGGGCAATCCACGGATTTTGAGGTATCCACGGGTTTATACAGATATCCATGGATAACATTTATAAAAAAAATTGTTTTTTTAGCTGAAATTTAAAAACAAAAGGTCATCACATGCATTTTCTTTTTTTTAGCAAAACATAATATCCATACATTACTATAACAACAAAGACATTGACTCAACAAAAACATAAATAAAGTTCCTTACATTTAATAAAAATAAATTTCTTTGATTTAACAAAAGCATAAATAAAGCTCATCATATTCAACAAAAACAAAGCTTCTTGCTACAACAATCCCGACCACTTTCACTTCCTTTAGATTTGAACAGTCGTGTAATAACTAATAACATTCATAGTACCGAGGTTTTTTGCTTAGGAAGTTGAAATGTATTAAGGTTATTTATGTAATTTACTCGGTTTAATAGCGGGTATGGATATCCGCGGGTGCGGATACCATTAAATATGCACATGTATCCATTAATTAGCGGGTAGTTAAAATATCCATTTATTTTATCCATGGATATCTATTAAGGTATCCTCTCTGTGCCCGTGACAGATTTTATTCGCGAATATCCACGGGTGCAGATTTTTTTGCCATCCCTACTCATGACCCAACTATATGTGATATGAAAAGAGAGATAGAGAAATAAAATTGTTGAATGAGTGTTTAAAATTTATGGTATCTAAATATAAGAGTTCAAAATAATAGATGAAAAGATCTATATATATATATATATATATATATATATATATATATATATATATATATATATATATATATAATCTTTGTAATCTAAGTTTGAACTATCCATGAGTTAGAATTGTGATGATGTGGCACATGCACAAAAGCTCCACACCTTCTCATAATTTTTAGCTAAGTTTGAGTTAAAAAAAAAACTTCTTATTCATTATCATTATATTGGTATCTTTTTAGCTACATAACCATTATAATATTAAAATATATCAGTTACATATTTTTTTACAATGTAAAAGCATAAAACTACCACAATATCCGTTACTGAATCTGTCAAATAGAACATTGACCATTACTAAAAATTATTTCACGCTGCAAAAGCAGCAATGCGTGTCACAGAAACTGCCACAATATCCTTTTCATCGATTCCAGTATGTATTCTCTTCAACAAAAGATAAAAAAGAAGTGGATAAAAATCCTACGAAAATTCAAAGTAGAAGATCAAAGCTCAAAACAAAAGAAACAAAGGTATATCCAATCCCTCCAAATCCGAAAGTCAGGTTTTGAGTTAGTACACTTTTCTTAAATTTATCAAAATAGCAATTTAGTCCTTTAGATTGAACAACATCAATCAATCTAGTGTTGTTTGTCACGAAGCAGCAAAAGACTATTCAAGTCGATATGTAAGTCTTATATTAGTTTTGATGCATGTTCACCATAAAAATATTTTGATAGAGTGACTAATTGATGGACGTTTTTTAGTTTAAAGGACTAATTTACTATTTTGTAAATTTGAGAAACTAAATTGCTCCACGATTACAATTCTGAGGACTGAAATGCCGAACATTCTCTCCTTCAAAATCACTGTCATCTACCAGCTGATCCCTATGCTGCTCCTTTTGTTCTCTCTTTTTAGCCTCAAGTTCCTGACTTACTCTCTTCTTTGTAAGAAATTCTGACAGACCTTTAAGAGTAGTTTCAGTTTCACTCCCCTTGAGAAGCTGCTCTGCCACTTCAGCAGGAGTCACCAGTGTTTGCTGAATTGTTTCCTCAATCTCTCCGAACATGGTGTGTTCTTTAATTCCTAGGTAACGGAAAGCTAACTGTCTAAAACCAAAGGGAGTACAATAGGACATGTGGATATGAACATCCATGCGACCAGGGCGCAACAAAGCTGGATCAAGCTTTTCCTTGTGGTTTGTCGTGAACACTATAATCCTCTCATCTCCACAACTTGACCAAAGCCCATCAATAAAATTCAGCAGCCCTGATAGTGTAACCTGTGGATCAATGTGATGGGGCTCAAATGATTGTTAGGGTGAAAATAATGTACTCTAAATAGTAAAACCAATATTATAAATGAACATTAATATGAAATTTATCTGTGTAACCACTCCACACTTCATAATAATTAGTACAACTCCAAGAGTAGTTTTGAGTAGTGTTATTCTCCTCAACTTAACCGTTGATAATGTCATGTTTTATTAATGATCAAATACACAGAATTTCATATAAATTGGACAATTTGTAGCTATGTAATTTTAGAATGTTATAAAAATTAACAAGTTTATCTACTTAACAAGAACTTCTTTCGCTGTTAAGATATAAGGGATAATCATAACTCTGTTTCTTTGTTTGCTGCTATTCACATGAGTATGTGTGATCCTGATTTAAGGTGCCTGTGTGTTTCTTTGAGTCAAGTTCCCTCTAAATTTTAAGTCTTCACAAGATAACAACATAGTAGCAGTCTTGACATCACTCACAAACATTCATCTGTACCCTTCCCATACCAAATTGTGCTCTACTACAAGGACATGTTTAGCTATAATAAGAGTACACTTCACTTTAGAACTCTGTCTCTAATTCCCCTGATCAAGTTTAAATGTGAACAAAATCATCATATCTTTTAGGCTAAAATGCACTTTTGGCCCCCCAAATTTCACGAACTTGCGATTTTGGCCCCCCAAGTTTGAAAATAGCACTTTTGGCCCCCTAAGTTTCACCCCTTTGCAAAACCATGCAAAATTTTGGCCCCCCTTGATTTTGACTCGGTCAAAGGGGGACCATGGTTTTGCATGGTTTTGCAAAGGAGGTGAAACTTAAGGGGCCAAAAGTGCATTTTAGCCTATCTTTTATTATGTGTCACTGTGTCAGTGTCACACTCACAATTAAGTATCAAATATTTCTCCTTTGGTGATTTTAAATTCGATTCATAGGTGAAACAATTCTTGCTCAGACTTTAATTACTTCTCGATCGTACTTCAGAGTATCAGGGTCCCCTTGAACCAAAGGATTAACACCAAAAAAGAAATTCTTATATTTTCAGACCCTATTTCTATTGCACTACTTTTCCTGGTCTTTTGTTTCCCTCCCTATCCCATACCTTTATCTAATATGTATCTTATAAAAAAGGAGCCAGCAGAAATAAACATGCTCAAGATTTTAAATTTTTTACATTAACTTTTGAATAACTATTCATTGCAGTCTCTAACAATGTTCTTGCGGCTTAGTTCAGTCTCTTCCAAAAATTTCTTGCCGTCCAATTCAATCTCTAACAAAATATCCAAATTAGATGTCATTTTCATAGGAGGACAAATTAGTCACTCTAATCATAACAAAGACACTAATTTGTCTACCAGTGAAAATCTCAATGACTAATTTGGTATTATTTTCTGTCAGACATTGAATTGGGCCGCGAACAAAGACAAAATTGGTTCATTAGTTATGAATTGTGAACAAACTTTCAAATCAAATACCAGAGAGATCTATAGACAGGAAATAGAAGCAAACCTGTTTGTCACATCTACCAGATTTAGATTTTGAACTACGATCTTGAAACTCAACAGTACAATCAATATCCTCAACAACAACAATAGACCTATTCGGCATAGCAATCAACAACCTTCTCAACTCTGCATTACTACTCAACTCACCAAGTTCCAAATCATATATATCAAAATGCAAATAATTCGCCATAGCCGCAACCAAACTACTCTTCCCAGTTCCAGGTGGACCATACAACAAGTAACCTCTCTTCCAAGCTTTCCCAACTTGCCTATAATACTCCTTCCTCTCCACAAACCTCTCCAAATCATCCATAACAAACTCCCTTAAATCACGGTCAAGTGCCAGCGTATCAAACGTCGTTGGATGATCCAACGTAGTCCCCAACCACGCGTCGTTAAGATTCCCATATAGATTCTGGATATCAATCGTAAAGATCTTCAATGCTTTCACTTCTTGTTTCTTCGATCTTGCTTTTTCGAGAATAAAAGGAATGTAGCTTTTTAAAACCATGTCTTTGTGTTTTCTGCTGAAAGTTAGTTCCAGTGAACGTACTTCTGATCTTACCGGAACGGTTACGTCACGGTTGTTGCGAAGATTTTCAACGCGACGACAAAAGAGAATCCATTTAAGCTTAACGCCGTTGAAATAATCAGTTACCAGTTGATCACGCTCCATTGTAAGAGTAAAAGTTTGTTGATGATCGGATTTGCTTACACGGAAGCGTTTTGTTGAAGGTGAAACTATGGTGCCGAGATAGGTTTCAGCAGCGGAGTAGATTTGGTTATTATCAAGGCCTTCGAATTCTTCAATCACCATCGTTACGTCGGTGGAGAAACGACAGTAAACGGATTTGATTCCGGTGAAGACGATGTCACGGATGTCCATTGGGAGAAACTCGTTGGCAACGGAACGGATTAACATGGCAGTGCCGGCTATGGAAGCTGCGGTGGTGGCTACAGTGGCGGCGGTTGTGAGGATGGTTTTTGCGGTTGTTAGATTTGTTTCCGATGAGGAGGAGGTGAAGGAAGAAAAAAACGACGACATTTTTATTTTGTTTGTTATTGGTTTGGAATTTGGGGTTTAGGTGAGGTTTTAGGGTGATGTGAATTTTTTATAGTCGGTTCCAGAAAGATCCGAATCACCCAAAAAAAAAATGGACTCGTTATCTAAAAAAACGGACTCTACTAACTTGCCCAACAAGTCAATATCCTCTTTTTTTTTTTTTGACTAAGTCAATATGCATTTTTGTCGAGCAAGTCAATATCACACTCTCTCTACGTAAAACATGTCATTTTGAAGTTTTAATTTGTTATCATAACATTGGTACGAGGTTTTTTTACCACCGTTAACAATGATTAGTTTTTGTCATAAAATTATGAGGCACACGAGATAATTTCTCTTCAAGTCTAGAATCGAGCTCTTACCACATACTTAAGGGAATCAAAGTTCTTTACCACTTGAACCAATCCTTTGTTGGTATTTTGATGTTTTTTTTTGTAGATAGATGAAATGATAATGTCATTATAAACTCGCACACACAAATGGAGGTGTCGGGGTTCGAACCATGTCACGGTGTCCGACCTAACAATTTCGCATTTTGCTAGTTAAGCTAGGACTTGTGGACTTTGATGTTTTTTTATTAGAAGGAAAAATAAAGGACAACAAAAAAACTTAAATACATTTTTGGTCCTCCTATTTTTTATTTTTATTTTTAAAAAGAAATTTTGATGCTCTATTTTAAAAATAAACTTTTTGGTTCCTCGATTTTAGTTTCTCTTGAGTTTTGGACCCTTCCCTTATTTTGAAGTCAATTTTGCTGATGTGGCTTTGACATCGATAAAAATTAAAAATTGTCATTGATAGAAATTAAATTAAAGAAATTAGTAATGACATGTATAATAAATGTGTCCATCGAACCGCTGCCACATCATTAGTAACAAAGGCACATCAACAAAATTGAATGGGGGACTACAATTCAAAAAAATTATAATCAGTGGATCAAAAGGATGGTTTTTAAAATAGGGGACCAATCCATAAAAAGCATAGCAGGCCAAAACATCATTTTTTTTAAATAGGGGACCAAAAGTAGATTTAAGCAAAAAAACAACAACTAAGAATTCCTTTTTCTAAAGACCCCCTAGGTACGGGCGAGCAATATGATATCTAATTGAGGAGGAGGATGAGGAAAATCCACATTTTCAAAAAGTCGACGTTAGTAGCACCAAACTTAACCAACCAATCAACATGTGTTACCTTCTCTCAAGGTATGAGTAAAGGTGACCATCCAAGGAAGATAAGAGAGCTTTCAAATGATCGAAAGGTAAGTTGCGTGGGAATTGAATCTATTCCAGACTAAGAGTCAAATTCCATGATAATAGACATATAACCAAGATCCCAAAAAAACTAAATGTCTCTTCAAATAACTAAAAGTTCAACCAATTAATTTAAAGCTCTGCCACGAGATATAAAAAAGTTGTAAATCTAATTTCCCTACCGTTTCTCAAGTCAAGAGGCCTCCCAAACCTATGTATTCAACAAATCCTCCAAATGAAGGCTTTAAAAATGCTATTGTTTCATTGGAAAAGGTCACGGTTGAAAACATTCCTAGCCAAATACGAGTATTTCAGCATTACCAGTAACCATGATTTCTCCGGTTACAATGTCGCAAACATTACTAACATAAATTTTCGCCGATAAATACATTTACTTTTTTCACGTTACATTACAAGCGGCTAGAACTAGAAATCTTTAGCGGCTTTGAATTTCCCTTTATCGGAGATTTTGGATTCAACAAAATATGTTTTTTTATAATAAAAAATCCATATTGGCGGCTTTGGCAAGTAAAAAAACACGCAATGTAATCCATAATATTTCAAGAGTTTAATTTCTATGTATTGTTAGTGTAAAAAGTTTATACTATCAACTCATCAAAACCAATTATGTGCGTGACTTTAGAGGTGTCTAAGGTAAAGTCAGTCAAACATTTTTATTGATTTGAAGATGATTAACCGACAGTGAAGTCACTGCATATGAGTTAAATCCACGTTTAAAATTATGACATTCAAACTATAATATGTAAGAGAAATCATTGTGTGAAAGCGCACATAACACATCATTTTTAGGGACAACGAATAACATAATGAAACCTCATTAAGTGTAAAAAAAATCTTATATTTACCCCAAACAGTTAGTGACAGAATACCGTTACAACGTTCATCTCACTATTATTGACAGATCAGACAACCACTAAATTTAAATATTTTACGCGCCCAACAACTTAGAGGTGGTCTCAGACACCACTAACCTCATAGCTTTTCATAAATAATATTTTTTATGAGGTTTTTTTTTCTGTCAATAATATACAAAGACTTATGGTAACATGACAAAAAAATATGTACGACTTGGGGTCTCCTGGACGCGGGTAATCTTCTTGTAGTTGACCAATAATGTGCTTTTTTTTTTGTAGTGATTTTTTCATTTAGGTCAAAATTTGCTGGAGGTTTTAATGACTAACCTAAAATATACAGTTTATATTGGGAATTATTCAAATTTCCTTTTAATCCTTTTCTATTGGCTTGAAATTTGATTGCTTGTCCTAATAGAATATGGTATATGGTAGGGGTGGGTACGGTTCGGTTCGAGATGAAAACTGAACCGAACTGTTTGATAAATTTAAAATAATTGAACCGAACCGAACTGTTTGCATTTCGAACTGAACCGAACTGTTTCAAACCAAACGAACTGTTTTGAACCGAACTGTTATTATTGGTACCATTGAAAAAAATATAAAATACCAAACAAAATCGAATTTTAGAAGGTAAAACCAAACCGAACTGTTCCGAACCGAAGCGAAATGTTTCGAACTGAATCGAACTGTTTCAGTTCAGCTCCAAAACTAGTAGTAATGATTCAGTTTATTTTGGTTTGGTTCAGTTCAAAAGTTCAGTTTGGTTTTTTGGTTTTTTTTGCCACCCTTAATATATAGGTCAAGGTGATGCGTAAAAAATACTCATGTGGTAAACCTTTTTATTTTTTTTAAGGAACGCATGTGGTATGGTAACCTAAAATCCCTACCTTTTTTTTTAAAACATAAAATTCATACTTTTTAATACCATGATTCCTCTAGTCTACTGCTTCGAAAGCTATTAACAGCATTTGGAAGGAAGTTTCTAGTAACATAACTTGGTGCTTTGAATGAATTATATAGTTCTATGATGCTTTCCCTATCGTTTCTTAAGTCAAGAGGCCTCCCAAACCTACGTATTCAACAAATCTTATTGAAATTGATAGGTTTTAAACCAAATTGTGGCTCATGATATTTGTTTTTTTTTAAACGGACAAATTTATTAATAATCAATTTTCTGCACAAGACGAACATAGACTGTCAAGATGGCGCCGTATATAGATGGAACATCCAATAAAAATCTATACACCTCGGACATAACATCAATAAAGACACCACCATCTGAGGGCTACCACAAAAACCAATACAAAAAAACTAACAACTAACACCAAAGTCAACACCAATATCAAAGCCTAGCCTCCTCACAATAGCAGAAACCAAACATGAGCCAAAACCTCGCACTCCATCATGAATGTCCACCGAAAAACAAGATCCAAACTCCTATCTCCCGCTACTCGCACCAAAATCCCTAAAAAAGAACAACCAATCGACCAAAATCTTATAACAACACCTCATATTCTCTTTCTCAACTGATCCCAAAAAACACCCAAAAATCGTTTTATTCTAACACTAATTCGGATTCCACCACCAATTGACCCCCGGTCCACCGAAGAATACACAAAACAAGCCCGAAAACTTGAGTCTAGAAACGGACTCTCGATCTCGAAGCCTGACTCCAAAAACAAATCTCTAAGGCATCCCTTGTTGAGAACAAAATCCTTATTTGATGTTTTAAAGATCACAAACATTTTATAATTGTTTTTTAACTTGTTATCTACTAATGTGTTTTGTGAGAAATGTTTCGTGAGAATGTTCTTGTTGAAGAGAAGAACATTCTAAACTTACAAGTGAAGAAAACATCCTCATCAAAGCAAAAGAGCAAAAAGACATGCATTAACTTTTTGCTACAATTCAACATTCACGTCATTAAAGATCAAAGCACAAAATATTCCTTATGTTTCAACAAAAGAAGATATAAAGATACATTTGACAATATGACACAAATAAAAGGAATCTAATGTGTCACAACAAGGCTTTGTTTTTAAAAGAAGAATCAACATTGAAAGGTTGAAGAAATTCGAACCTTAAAAGGAAAAGGAAAAAAGAACAAATTTAGTTTACACAAGAAGAACGTTCTGGTGAAACTACAAAGAAGTACAAATGACATCATCAATATGACATCATCATATCACATCAAAGAAGTCATCAGATCACAGCTGGTCTACACCACGCGTTATTACTTCAAATCTGCCTAGAACTGAAAGAACGTTCTGCCTTTGACAAAATTCACAATTTTGGGCATTCTTGCACTCCAAGCAACAAATATCAGTACATGCCTCTTTGGAAAGCGTTCTTAACAGTTGTTTTATGCAATGGCCTCCAAGCTTCTATGCTGCTATAAATAGAGGAACATTCCAATGGAATTTGTAAGAGTTTTTACAAAGAAATCATCTCTTTCTCAAGTGAAAATTATCACTACACTCAAAAACTCTTCAACAACAAACAAACTCCATCTCTCTCTCACTATATTTGGATCATACTCATTCAAGTTTTTTGGTAAAATCTCAAACATGTGTTGAGAATTTTATTTGATCCAAAACCCATCTCTTCATACAAAGTGTATTTTATTCTCAAGTCTATTTGTTACAATAGTTTGAGAAAGAATTGTTCCAACCTTTCTTGTGCGAAAGCAAAGAATTGTAGAAGCATGCCGAGGTTGATAATACTAGGTGTAACGGACTGATCTGATGTGATCAAGAATTATAGTGCCGCTAAGAATGTTCTTGTGACTTGAAACTATAGTGGAAAATCTCACACGAGGTGTGGGGACTGGAAGTAGCCTGTTTTGGGTGAACCAAGATAAAATCTCTTGTGTCATCTTCTATCTTTCTCTCGTTATTTGTTTAAACACTAAACACACACTATCACTATCATAATATTTATTAATTAATTATCCAGAACATTCTGGTCCTTAACTTAAAATCTAACTACTTTATATCCAAAGTTCTCTGGTCCTAACTAACTATTAATATTGTTTATCTTTCATTTTAAATAACTGCTTTATATTTATCCAGAGTTCTCTGGTCCTTAACTATCTATTAATATTGTTTATCATTCAGTTGTTTATATTTATCCAGAGTTCTATGGTCCTTAATTAATCATTAATATTGTTTAATTATTCAGCTTAAATAATTAATCATATAATTATTATCCATAACATTCTGGTCCTAATATAAACTGCTTAACATCTATATTTCTCCAGAGTTCTCTGGTCTTTGATAATTATTAATATTATCTTATTCTTTCTGTCTTAATATAAACTAAAGGGTTAAGACCGCTTTTGGTCCCTGTAATATTAGGGAATTTCGGTTTTGGTCCTTGTAAAAAAAAAAGTTTAGATTCTGTCTCTGTCATTTCAGATTCTTCCACTTTTGGTCTCTCATTTAAACATGCCAGCAGAATCTGCCTAAGTGGCACGCTGATTGTGTAATTTTTTACTTTTATCATTAAATTTATTTCCACATGGCTTTTCTATGATTTATACTTATTAAAATAAAATAAAATAAAACAGATCTCACAACCAGAAACACTAAAATCTCTAAATCCCAAATCTCTAAATCCAGAAAAACCCAGAAAAACTTAATCATCTTCAACAACTTCATCAACCTTCGTAAAAAAAATCCAAAAAAATCCAAATCCCTAAGAATGTGTTTGGATGAGGTAATTGAGAAATTTTGAAGTATTTAAAATTCTAGGCAATTCAAATGATTCAATTAAATTGACTTCATTCTAAATATTCTTGTTTGGATGAAGTAATCAAAATTTCATTGTCATCATTTTTGGGCAGCTTTTATAAATTTTATTTTTTTGGGCCAAATTTGAAAATTGAAATTAGGGGTCAATTTGTAAATTTCAAAAAATTTGATGGGTCAATTTATAATTTTGAATAAGGTAAGGGGTAAATTTGTAATTTTCAAAAAATATTAGGGTCAAATTGTAATTTTTGTAAATTTATTGGGGTCAATTTGAAAAATTTGGAAAATTTGAGGACCAAAATGCAAAATTTAAAAATTATAAGAATGAAGAAATTTGAAATTCTTAGCTTTTAGGTGTCATTTGAAATTCTCTAAATTTAACTTGAACAAAATACTTCATAAATTTCCATCATTTTGAAAATTCTCCATATTATTATCCAAACAATGAAATTCATCTAAAAATATTTGAATTCCCTCAAAACATTCCCTCATCCAAACACACTCTAAATCTTTCAATTGCCTAAATCTCAAATCTCTCAAGAACAATCTTTCATGTAGCCAGTGCAATCTTTCCTTTGCTTGTCTACGCACCCACAAAATTAATTAACACCAATCCACAATGCACAGCCACCGTCAATCCACAACACACAGCCTCGGAAGTATCAAAACAAGCAAAAGATTCAAATCCGAAACTCATTGTAATAGTCGATGAATTATGGTAACAGACGAGTGCAGAAAGAAATATGGGTTATAGATTTGTGTTCATTTCTAATTCAATAACGCATCGCAAACGAAATTGGAGCGAGGTTTTTGGCTTCTGGATATCTTGAATTAAGTATTTGACAGTAAAGTTTGCTTCTTTAACTTCAAAATCAAATTGGGTGAACGAAATTGTTAATGGGTAGGAACCAAAATTCGATTTTGACAGCAATTGGAACATAACTAAAGTTGTGAACATAACTAAAACCATTATCAAACATTTTTGTTCCTTAAATGTAAAATTGAATGTGTGAAAAACCTATATTTGGTAGAATCAAAGAGATGATGTGGTTTTGATTGGTTTTAGTTACACAGAGCAGTGGAAGAGGCACAATATGAATGGAATATAGAAGAAATGGGAAAGAAGAATTCATTTTAGTTTTTGATTTTAATTTAAGTTTTTTTATTTTAATTCTAAAATTTGTTTCCAATTGTTTGAATATAAATGTAAATAAAAATTAAAGCCAAGTGGAAATAAATTTAATGATAAAAATAAAAAATTACACAGTCAGCGTCACATAGGCAGATTCTGCTGACATGTTTAAATGATGGACCAAAAGTGGAAGAATCTGAAATGACAGAGACAAAATCTAAACTTTTTTTTTACAAGGACCAAAACCGGAATTCGCTAAAATTACAGAGACCAAAAGCGGTATTAACCCTAAACTAAATAATTATTATTCAAAACATTATGGTCCTTGATAAAACAACCGTTTAAATACTAAACTCTTTAAATTATATTTGTCTAACATTTAACAAGTATTTTTCTTGAGTATATTTAACTGTTAAACTTTCAGAATTAAAATTAAAAATGGGTCACAATTCAAACCCCCCTTTCTTGCGACGTTTATTGCTACTTCAATTGGCATCAGAGCCCGGTCTCTAAAAAAGAAGTCAAGCACTTAACACGTGCTAGAGAAAAAGATTCATGAAGAAGCAATGTCAAGAGAAAAATACATACCAGAAGGCTTGTCCCGTACAAGGCCTCCATTTTTCGATGGAAAAAATTACTACTTCTGGAAAGGAAAATGCAACTATTCCTAAAGTCTCAAGATATAGACATGTGGAAAGTTGTCACCGAAAGAAACCACGTACCATTACTAATCTGGAAGTGCAGCGCCACCGCCTTCCTCCGTCGCTAAAACCGTCGAAAAGAACAAATTTGTACTTATAAACCTCTAAAACAACCAAACCCACCGGCTCATTGTGTTAAAATAGTGCTCGTCAAACCTTTTTCAAATGGTAAATAAGATTTCGCGTGTTGGAATCTCATTACATATGAGAACTTATCTTTAAAGTTAGCTTATATGTCCTTCATAGTAAGACTCGTCAGCTTGATATCGCCCCAGATTTTGATACAAATCATTATTTTAAAAAACTCATTTCTTATAAAATGTGACTATTTTTAAAAGAAAAGGTTTGCAACATTTTTTTTTGAAACAAAAAAGGTTTGCAACATAATGACCCAACTCACGCTAAAAAAAAAATTATTAATTTAATGGTTATTTTATTTATAAAGTAAAAGTACCTAAATTACTATTTAAAATATTAGTTTAACACCATTTATTTGCTAATAGTTAGAAAATAAACTAAAACCTCTTTAAGTGAAAATCTTGAAAAATAAAACTAACCAAACTAAGCGGAATAAAATCCACCTCAGCATTTCTAATTAAAATTAACTAAGAAAATAAAAATCTATGCAATGGCTTATTTAATACATAAAGTCTTTTTTTTAAACTCCTTTATGCCCCGTTCACGTATCAAGCAACATCATCAATTATGCATCTTCTCATCAATACCTTAAATATTGGTCTAAGGGGTCAATTTTTTTCATTCATGACAAATAAAACTAAGGGAAATGTTAACTACTCCCTCCGTCCCAAATTGTATGACGTTTTGGGCATTTCACACGTATTAAGAAATATAATTAATTTTGTGTGGGAAAGAGATATTATGAGTTGTTTTACAAAATTGTCCTTAATAAATGGTATGGGAAAGATAAATTAAAGAATTGAAAAAAATAGAGTAATAAATAGTTAAGGATATAATAGGAAAAATAACATTAATGTTTCATTGGTATTGTAAAGCGACATATAATTTGGGACAAATTTTTTTTCTAAAGCGACATACAATTTGGGACGGAGGGAGTAATGCCCTCTAACACTAGTTAAGGACCTTAAATAGCATTTTTTTTATGAAAATTTGTGTAATCGGTGCATTGGAAATTGAAAACTTTGACATTTTTAAAGAATAATTACTTAATTTAGAATGTTTAAAGAGTATCCCGGGACACTTGTTAACAAGACCCTAAAACTAAACGCAAGGAAAACGAACATGAAATAAATAGCATGGAAATCTTTTTGCAACAAATGTGTTTAAAAATTATTAAATTACAAAAGTACACTGAATAAATTTAAATAAAATAATATGAAAGATGCATGCTAGGACTACATGATTCGTATGCAACACTTGTCACAAATGAAACCTCCACAAAGAAAAACACTCATACCAATAGGAATTAAAGAGTAAAGATATTTTTACGACCATTTATTGACAACTTTTGTGACCACCTTTTTTTCGTTGTTCTTATTGACCAAAAACAAGAGAGAGAAAAAAGGAAAAAAAGAAAGTAATATAATAATATGAGTATGAGAAAAAAATTGTCCATGAGTTGTCATAAAATGGTTGAACAAACATCATTTCTCGCAATTAAATTTGCAACGAAATCAATCTCCACAAAGATGCAAATCTCATGACATGATGATGTTCTTTCAAACATATCCCACACAACCCACTAAGACCGTGTTGAAAGTATTTTACATCCATCATGCTCATTTTAGGTCTTGGGACCCTAGTTTTTGGGACTCAGCCTAAAAAAATTACACTATACTCTCTTCATCCTAAAATGTAAGCAAAACAAACTCATTTTCTTTGTCCCAAAAACGTAAGCAAAAAAGACAAACTTTTATCCTATTTAATCTTGTTTTTTTTAAATCATCTTTTCCAACAAAAACTTTTACTTGTTCTCATGAAATTAAATGCAAATTACATTCAATTTTCTCTCTCTTTCATTTTCTTCATAATCAATAGCCAATGAAAATTGTTTTTACATCTTCCCATGAAACTTATTCCAAAGAAAACACAAAAAACTATACTCCAAATTCTTATGTTTTAGTTTTCTTAATAAGTGTGATTTGATTTTTTTTGCTTACAATTTGGGACGGAGGAAGTACTACTCCGTCCCAAAATATAAGCAAAAATGAGTCAACATAAGTTGATGTATTTGGTACAAATTTTGAACCAAATACATTCACTTTTGTTGACCAATTTTTGCTTATTTTGCGACGGAGGGAGTACAAATTAAGAAGTTATTTGTTATAGATTAAAAAAATTATTTTTACTTTATATTTTAAAAAATGATTTTATAAGAACTTAATAAAAATAGTAAACATTATTTCAAACTTGTTTGTTATAAATTAAAATAGCAATTTTGACATTCACTAACTTAGATATTCATATTAGAGGTTTTAACATAATAAAAAAATCACATATTTTGTTTGAAAAAGATATCTCTCAACAATGATTTTGAATAGTTTAGGGATTCTTTAAAATTTTATTATCCATAAAAACCATAACAAAATGATAAAATACATAAAATGACATTTTTTTTATATAAAAAGCTATTTAAATTGATTTCTTATTTGAGTCTTTTTTTAAAAACATTCTCTTTTACAAAATTTATAGCAAAAATATAAAACACCATAAAAGATATTTTTTTTAAAAAAAAAATGAAACAAATTGGCCTTTAATCCTAAGTGATTTTGGTAGTGATGAACAACAACAACAAAAGCCCCTCTTGTAAATTCAGGATCGATGCTAAGATTTTTTTTGCCCTGAACAAATTAGTAAAGTTGTGTTTTTTTAATTATTTGAATGTCTTTCTTTTTGCATGTTTTGTTGCAAAAGATTCATCCATAATTAAGGCTCTCTAAAAATATATTTTTAATAGAATTAATCAAAACGAGTTAAAAAAAAAAATCTATATAATCTAACTATCAAGTAAAAATAATAATTTTAGTGTCTTTAAAAAAAATGGTGTCATAGACGGCCGCTCCTCCCGCCCTTGTTCAAAACCGTCCCTATGTAAATAAATAAAATAAAAATAACAAACAAAAATATAAAAGCTTTTTCGTGGGAAAAAGTTGACCTATAAATAAAGTGATAAATTCCACGCCCAAAAAAATTAAACACTAGTAAAGCGCCCAGGGAAGGAACCATGCAGTGGCGGAAGGGTAGGGGCCAACTTTGCATAGAAGAATATTTCATCACAAATGTTTATCCTACAAAAAAAAATAATCATCACAAATGTTTATTAGAAAAACTCTTAAAACAATACTATACAGAAAATGTTCGAGCAGTAAGAGTGTTATGAAAACTCTTTTTTCTAAGTTCATTATTTTATTAGGTAAAATTTACGTGAGTTGATAAGTGCCAGAAACTAGTTTTAAAGCATATTTATTTTATACACTTTTCTTACTAGTTTTGCAAGTTATTTAGGTAAAAGTTCCAAAATAAAGGATAAATATCATTTCATGCTTTTTAGACCTAATCTCAACCATTTTTTGTAGGTACATGCTTTTTCCTTGGACTTAAAGGTCAAAAATTGAAGAAAATCATATCAGAGTCTGAAGATCAGACACTGAAGATCAGCGTCTGATGAACAGTGTCTGACCTTCAGCGTCTGATGAACAGAGTCTGAGCTTCAGACTCAGGATGTGCTTCTGAGCTTCGCAGAGCAAAGTATAGCGTCGCCGAGTGAAGTAAGAGTCTGAGCTTCGCAGAGCAAAGTAAAGCGTCGCAGAGCGAAGTAAGGCGGCTTGGACTGTTCAAGGCTGAGGTGGCAGAAACCCAGTGGTAAAGAAATGTGACTTCGCAAAGCAAAGTATGACTTCGCAAAGCGAAGTCTAAAATATCATAATTCCTATAAAAGGTTCTGAAGCAGAACAGAAGAAGAGAGTTGGAATACAGAGTTGGAGAACAGAGTTGCAGTACAGAGTAGTAATATTTTAGGTTATATTTTGAGACATAAAATAGGGCTAAAAGAGGTGATCTTCATGGAGCAAGAGTGAATGGAGTGTGGATTAACTAAGATTCTTTGGGAAATCAAGACTTAGCTTTGGATCTTCATCTTTCTTTCCACTTTTGTATTGTTGTCATGACAATGACCAACTAACCTTCCCTTGTTGGGATTGGAGGTACTTAATATAGTTTAGATGTAATCTTTTGATCTTGCAAATATATGATTCTAGTAACTTATGTGATATTGAAGTTATTCTTGCTATTCATTCTTATGCTTGACTTAAATGTTATTGACAAATACTTTTGAATCTAGGTTTAGAGTAATCTTCTATCAAAATAAGAAATTCTAGACATGGAATTGGGTTTTGATAATCACATAAAGTGTCGAAACGTAAAGCTTTCGGATCGTTTAATAGATTGGGAAATCATCGATTAAACGATACGATTGATCTCACGACGTCATTTGGACACGAATGATGTTGTCGAGTGATACGTGATAATTTCGCTAAAAAGCTAGAATCCATATGCATGATCATTAGAATATATTCGAGGCTAGATTGACGAACTCCGATCTCAGCGCTTTTATTCCCTATTACTTGTCGTCTTTATTACCGCTTTTAAATTCCAATAGTTTATATGAAACAAGTTATAAACCCTAACTTAAAATGATAACGATTGTTGAACGGCTTGGAATATCGCACTAATCTCTGTGAATACGATATAAAAATACTTACTTTTGTCTGATCAACATGAGTTTCACCATTTTATATGAAAATTTAAAGTGTGAATTTACATTAATTTCACTCAATAAAAAAATAAGTATTAAAAAAAGTGTTCCTAGCACTTTTCATCACTTGATTCGTCAAATGTGTTATAAAATAGTCATGTATTATGCACAATTGTGTTTTTCACAATTAATTAATAAGGTCCATCATATCTATTTGATTTAATTGTGAGATTTATTGATTCAATAGTGTAAACAAGTTAAAAAAATTATAAATTTTTTTGGGAGATATTGTTATAATATTCTAAAAATCTCTATAAAAAAGTCATTCACAAATGTGAAGGGTACATGTGAGTTGACTTAAAAACTAAAGACCAAAAATTGTGATGAAAAATATTTGAAAGACAAAACTTGATGAATTTTTTTAGAGACACTAAAATCAAAATTTGAAATATTTATAGGCATAAAAAACTTAGTAATCATTTGTATCTATATCTATATTTATTTTTAGAAATTAAAAGGCCAAATGCATCACCGGGTCCTTTAAGTTTAACGTTTGTACCAGATTAATCCTTTTAGTTTTTTTAGTTTCAAATTGGTCCTTTATGTTAGTAAAATTGTGTATCTAGTCCTTTAAGTCATAAAATATATGCATCATTACCCTATTTCCATCAAACTCAGTTAAAAAGTGCTTATGTGAATGTTTATTGCTAAGACGACAGCTCTAAATTCACCTCTCTCAAAACTAGGATTCATAAGTGTATTATTCAGTCCTAGTTTGAAACAAAAATAATTCAATTACTTGATTTATAATATTGTTGATGAAATATTTACCTCTAAAATTAGGATTGAATTAGCAAAACAATAAGAAGAAAATGTATATAAGTAATCACGTTTGGTGTCAAAAACACTTTTTGACCTTCCACCTCAATGTTAAATAGTCATATAATCACTTTTTAATAAAGTTGTATAAAAAAAGGGATCAATTTGTTACAAAAAACAATTAAAGGACTAACTTGTTCACCTTTACTACCATAAAGGACCAATTTGAAACTAAAAAAACTAAAAGGATTTATCCGGTATAAACGGTAAACTTAAAGGACCCTAGGATGTATTTGGCCAAATTAAAATTAAGGAAACTTTTATGTCTTCTCTCTAGGAAACACGCTCCCACTTCTCTCTAACCAAACTAGCTTCTCCAAACAACTGACTTCCTTTTCTCCCTTGTCAATCCAAACCTGCTCATTTGCGATGTACATCCAACGCAGGTGATGGTGTGTCCGGCCTTCACGGCGGCATCACCATCTTGTTTCCAGCTTGGGGTTGCTCGTCGTTGTTTTCGCTGCCTTTTGCAAGCTTCTCTTCTTCGTCGTCGGAATTTGAATCCAACGTCGTCAGTTTCTTCTAGCTGTGGTTGGTTCGACTCTGGTTGTCATCGCCAGTTATTGTTAGCTGATGTGGGTTCGTTATGGCTTTCCTTTTGATGTGGTAGAGAACGCAAAGAAGGTTGTTGCAACGCTGCACAAAGCTAGAATTTGTGTTTTTCTGTTTTGCTCATGGTTTGCTTCTCAGAACTAGTTCGCTAGTTATGGGGTGCTGTCGTGTTTTTGTTCAGTTGCCGGTTGTTAATTTCCTATGTCGTCATTCTTCGCGGCGGGTTGTTCGTTTTGCGGGTCTTCGACTGTTTGGTATATTTTTATGTTTTTTTCTTCATGTTTTAATGTTTTGTTCGTGATCAGAGATTGATTGGGTGGTTTTAGATTCGTGGCCGCGGGTCATGTTGATTCTGTTTCAAAAACCCAAAAGGGTATGGTTCTGTTAACCCGAAAGGGTTTGGTTACTAATAACGTATTGGACTCATATGAGGTCTTATGCGTTTGTTGGAAGGGTTTAGTGGTCTGACCTCTTCGATTCTCTGATGTTCTAGATCTGTTGAGATTTGCAGGTTTCAAGGCGTCACATCCGCCTCCACTTTGGGTTCGCTTGGTTATCCGTTGTCAGTCCTTGACTGTTCTCGAAAGGTTTATGCTCAAAAGAGCTTTGATGCTTGCTGTTTTATTCAGGGAGCTGTTGGCACTTGGATTCTGGTACCGTGATGGCGGTCAATCCATTCGCCATTTTTAAACCCTAATTGTTCTTTGCAGGTGTTCACTCATCATATTTTTTTGTAACATGGTTTTGCACCCGTACGCGGGTTCGCTAGGTTGCGCATGTGATGGATGAATTTTTGTTAGGATAATTTACGGTTGTTTCACTTGGTCATCACGATGTATTCCTGGGTCAGGTCAAATGCCCCCCAGTCTCTGTATCTCTTTCTTTTTTATTTAATATATTTTTCTTTGGCTTTAAAAAAATATATCTATATTTATTTTTGCTTGAATACCACCAGCTTATTTGTGATACTCTTTTTTTGAAGTATTGTGATACTCTTGTCAAGTAGTATTATCGATTCTCATTATTTGTTTTGGTTTATTATTTTAACATTCTTATTCTATAAACTCACTTGGGTTGACCTGATGGTTTTAGCTTACGACTTTAGAATATGCTCCTTCTTAAGGTGTTAGATTCGATTCTTCTCGATGCCAATTTATGGACTAATTTAACTTCTTAAAAAAAATTGTATTCTATAACTGTCTCAATTTGTTTACCCAAAATTATTTTCAATTATTTTATATTGTTGTTTAATTATATGGTGTACAAATAAAATAAGTACTTTCAAAAAAAATTTATTCCCCTCTAAAAAAAATATATAAGTATTTTGTTAAAAAAAAACTGTATTGTGCACAACTTAGTTTTATCTATTGAATCAATAAATTTTATTATTAAATCAAATAGATAAGATGAAATTTATTGGTTTAATTGTGAAAAATACATAATTGCATATTTCAAGACTATTTTTTTTGGTCAAGTAACTTAGTGGCTAAAACTTCATCTTCTAGACGTGAATAAGTGGGTGTCTGGGTTCGAACCCCAACATTGCATATATTACGCAATATCTCTAATAACTGAGTTAAACTCACGTAGACATTTCAAGACTTTTTTTTAAGAACATTTCAAGATTATTCTAATATGGCACATTAGACAAATCCTGTAATTTTATCTCTATAGTATTGTTGTTTTATGAGTTTTTCTAACAAACCATTGTGAAGAAATATTCTTCCATCACTTCTATGTAGGGGTGGCAAAATGAATGAATTGGGTGAATATGAATTTGGATCTTAATGGATAGATAAAAAACAATCCATTATTTTGTTTGTTGAAAAAAAAAACTATCCAATCCATCCATTAAGTATTATGTCAATCCAATCCATCCATTATTAAATTTTAATGGATGGATATCCATCTGATCCATAAATCAAAGTGTATTATTTTTTTTTTTGAAGAAGAGGTGCATTATTTATTAAAGTGTTTTTTTAGTGAATTCAATTCATATAAACTTTATATAATCAGACCCAACACTATTTTTTCTAGCCCAATGATATTTTTTGACATAAGCCCAAATAATTTAATAATTCAAAAATATTAAAAAAAATTTGGTACAAAAAATATTAAAATAATTAAATAAGTAATTTAAAATATTATGGTGGTCAATCACAGCCGCATGCGTTGACCATGGTGGTTCTCCGACGATACCACAGCGGCGCACGACGGAGGTCCGGTCAACATAGAAAGTCTATGTAAAGTTGGCCCCTACACTTCTCAAACTCTTGGGTCCGCCCCTTTAAGCATCCATGTAAGTGAAAGCCATGGAAACATCGTTATCGTTATCATTTTTGGATAAAAAGTGGATGGGACAAGTGGTACAACGTTTGTGGAACTGATCATAACACCTCCATCCTAGAAACTCGGAGGACACTTCAAATAAAGAAATAATTATAGTGGGGGATTAAAGTAAGATGTTAACACTTAACAAACCCTTCTTCCTTCAAAAGAAAAAAAAACTAATGGATGTAAAAAAAATAGTTATTCAATTAAATTTTTCTTATGTAGATATTTGTTGAGATGTTTTAGAAAGTACACATAATATAGTGGGTTTTATTGTGAGATCTAACTATATGATTATGTAGTTTTTTTAGGGGATCATATAGTTTTTTATATGCAATTGGTAAATAGTCATGAAATTTTGATTTTTTTTATAGAAATAAATTATGGCATTTCATTTAAAATAATGTCATTAATAGAGGGTGGCATATAATCAAGAGTTCCTCACAAGGTAATGAGCTACTATTAGTTTTTCGTCCAACAAAACTTACCTCGAAATTATTAAAATTGGACATAAGAACTATGTATCTATGTCCTCGTGAGATTAACTCAGTTGGTAGGAACATTATATAATATATGCAAGAGACGGAGTTCGAACCCTGAACACCCCACTTATTTGCATTAAAAAGTGAATTTTTAAACACTACTAATACTACTTGACAAAAAAAACTATACATCTCTAAAAATCCTACTCACCTCACTTTGAGACTAAGTTTGCCAAGAATTTTATGAATAGATGATATTGTCTGATTAGGATCATCAAGCAGATACCAATTGAATTATCCAAATTAAGCGTGCAAATTGTCACTTAAGGTTCATCACATCTAAGGGAAACACGTCGTTTTTTTTATGTGGGAGCAGATCGCCTAACCTTCTCATGCTTAATGGGGGGTTTTGGAACATAGCAAATGCATAATTATGGGTTATGACCCCTCCATCCTAGTTGTCATTTTCACTCGTCTATAATATCCAACCATTTTATACTGGTATTCTTGAGAATTAAGTGACATTCCAGCATATATCAATTCGATTTATTATCTCTTTAAGGGAAAGAAATCAAACCTCCTTTTTCTTTTAAAATCGCATTATACCATAATTTGAAAAAAAAATTGTGAAACTTGATTAAGTGAGTCACATCATAATATTGTTGCATATGATAGAATCTAAGCGGAAATACTTATTCCACTATGACGGTATGACCAATCGCGTGCCATCTAAATATCACTGAAAAATGTGTGGTTAATCTCTTTTAGCACATGAGCCAATGTCACACAACTTCATATAACCAAGAGAAATGATGTTTTGATGTGAAATACGATCTCCTTTGATTTTTATGTGTATTTTTAAATGCTCGTAAGTTATATAAGATAAAAAGTAAGATGGGTAAAAATAAATACGCATGGACTCAAATTGACATTGAGCAGAATCGAACCTGATACCTTGAGAAGGAACATACTACAAGATTTCAAGCTAACACCATCAAACCAACTCAACTGGGTTTTGTCATGTAGTGTGAAGTTACTTTCAAACAACTGTAGAAATAGTGGAAGGTATTTCAATCAACATCCAAATCTGTTAAATCACAGCCCAATTAGTCCACTATTTTTTTTAGTGTGAAAAATTATTGAATCCAAATATTTAGCAGCTTTTATGATCAATCTTGATGTGAAGTGAACTCACTTAGGTTGGTGAGGCAGTGTTAACTTTGGACCTTAGACTATGTTCATCTCAAGGTCTCAAGTTCGATTTTCATTGGTGTCAGATTCGGTAGATTAATTTAGTTTCTTAAAAAAAATCTTAGACTATGTTCATCTCAAGGTCTCAGGTTTGATTCTCATTAGTGTCAAATTCGGTAGGTTAGTTTAGTTTCTTAAAAAAAATATTGATGTGAGGTTCTTTTGAATAATAAAAAAATCGCTTTCTTACTTGGCAATTTCATTTTCTTACATTAATATAGAGTGTCTTCTAGTAATACGAATCTTTCAGGTTTTATACTAGCAATATTTACAAAGATGCTCCTAGTTCTAATATTTTATGAAACAAAGCATCTCGATTATATAACATTGTCTTCATACCCTTTTATATAGCATTATTATAAGTGGTATATATCTATCAAGGGAAGAACTAGTATTCAAGAACTTGTTATTTGGTTTTTCCTCAACGCCATTGTTAAGAGAAAGGGAAACAATAAAACAAGAGATGTGGAATCTATCAAGGGAAGAACTGGTATTTTTAGTGCAAAACTATCATGATATAATCATAGTCTTATTTCTCTCTATAGGATCAACATATTTAGCTTCAAGAGCTTGGAAACGAGCTACAAACAATAGAGAAGAGATCCCTGGCCGGCTTGGATTACCTCTTATTGGGGAAACTTTTTCTTTACTTTCAGCCACTAATAGTACAAGAGGATGCTATGATTTTGTCAGACTTAGACGATTGTGGTAAGTGACTTCCATCTTAATATGTACAAATTCAAGAATCCTCTCAAGTATATCGTGATTGGTTATTGTTTTATCATCCAAGGCTGAACTTTGTTTTCGTTTGGTTCCATTAACCTCAAGGCTTTAACAAGTAGGAAAAGTAAGAGTGATCTTACCTAGCATAATAGCATACTACATGTGCAAGTTAACTGTACAGCTGAATTTCTATACTAGCATAGAATGAATTCAATTAGAAAATAATCATTGGTAGGTGTGTTCTCGTCTGAAAACACAAGTCTAGATCACATCTCCGTTAAGGGTGAGTGACGCCCTGATTTAAAATATAACCTAGTATTTTGAGAATTGTGTGATGTATGTCTGTCCCTTTTCTCCTCTTATTACCTTGTATACGAGTGACCTCCCCTAGAATCCAGGGCCTCCTCCCATCATTCAGACCAAACCTCTTTGGGGTGTGTGGTTCGCATAAGATATTTTCTCACGATTTGCAATCATTAGGTAAGGCAGAATAGGTGGACATGAATCATACAAATTTTTTTTTCTGACCCTGTTGGCCAAAAAAATGATTTTTTTGACCCCCTTTGAAAAATATTTACCAAAATGACCCACTTTCATTTTTGGTGGTTTTTTTTTTTGTCGTTTAGTGCCATTACCGCCATTTCGATTGGCGGTAATGGCCATTTTTTCAAAGGGGGGGCGCAGGCCTAGCTGCAGGTGTGCAGGCTAGGCTTTTTTTTTATTAATTTTTTCAGCCCATTACCACCAATTGGGTCGGCGGTAATGGCTTTTCCCTTTTTTTTTTTCGTTTTATTATTCCCCCACCCCTATAAATACCCCACACCACCCCTTTCATCCAAATTAACTCAAATTTTTTCATACATTTTTCTTGCTTAAATTCCACATTATGTCTGACTCTGGTTCAGATACAATTTCTCCTCCTCCTTCCCCTTTAAGATTGGTCACTGTTAAATTTGATCAATATATACTGTCGTAGTTTGGTAATAAAATAAAAAACCAAAAAAATAAAAAAAATAAATCTATTGATTTAAAAAAAATAATTACATCATTTAGACGATGCTATTTTTTTCTTCTAAACCAGTTACCCCAATGTAAATTTGACTTCCCGTAGCACAAAATTTATTTTTTTGAGTTCATACGGGTCGTTGGGGTTGCTGTTGGTCTTCCTCTACCTCTTCCACTTCCTCGTCGTTTATTTCAACTTCATTTGTTTCCAAATTCGCCTCATTTTGCACTTGTGGTGGGACAGAGTTTGTCCAAATATCGTTTACAAAATCGTCGTCGTTAAACCCCGCAGCCTGTGTTTCTATGGGATTGGTTTGTGTTTGTGGCCATTGTGGGGTGTAGTTTGTTTCTGGATAATATACAATGGTTGGAGGGGTTGGTAGGTTGAAAGAGGGGTATTCAGGGTAACTGCTGTGGGGTGTGTTTTGGGTTGGAATAAAGTCATCGATGGAATAGTTTGATGTTCGGGAGCTTTCTCCATGATGACTCTGTTGGGAGTAGCTAGGATATGGTATTGGGGAGTGTTGCGGGAACTGGTTTGTGGATTGTGGTGGGGATTGGTAGGTCTGGCTGTAGTTGTAGTCGGTGGATGGGTTGAAGCTTGAGTCAAAGTAAGTGGGTGTAGGTGTAATGAATTGGTTAAAGGGTGGAGGGGTATCTGACCAGATGTTTGCATCTGGCACAAAGGAGGGGTCTGGTGGTGTTTGATAGGTTGCTGGTGCTGCGGGATATTCCGACGACAGTTGTTGTAAAATTCTGGAACATTCTTCCATTGGGTTTCGCAACAGCGCTTCTCTAGAAATCCACAGATGATCTCTAAAAAAGGTCCAATACCATTCAAAATATTGACGGTTTGGATAAACCAAATGGTTATATTTAACTCCATCAAGTGCTAATTGAAGACGATTGTTCCAATTTTGTATTTGAAACTGAAATTGATCTCCCCACGAGCCTTTTATTTTTTTATTCGCCAAAGATATAATGTGGAAATGTGTCATATCTTCTGGCACGGCGGGTGGAAGTTGAGGTAAGCCAAATTGTAGTCTGACTCTATCTGTATGATGCCTTTCGACTATCTCGAAACAGATGAGATACGTGTTTGCAGACCATATCTGGCTTTCCTCTTCGTTGCTGTAATGGAAGTGGAGATAGGGCCTCCAACAAAACTGTTTAAAAAGAGGAATGTTAGTATTTTAATGTTGCTTAAAAAGTAATCCCGACAATAAAAAGTTAAGTTTCATACCTGATCATATGTCATATTGTCGATTTTGAACGTGTTGAAAGGAGATTATGCCGAGGATTTTCCATAAATTTACTCCCACGTTCTAGCCATCTAGTTAATATTATTAAAATTAGATAATTAATATACCTGATAAATGAATTTAAAAATTAATAAGAAATAATATATTTATTTAACTTACATAGTTGCCAAAGGAGGTTGTCTTTCAGCTTGTGGTGGGTCCTTTGGCACGGGAGATATGCATGACATTCTTGACCAAGCCCATGCCTGTAGGAGTATTGTGCACACAGTTGTGTCACTAACGCCATTTATTGCGGCGTCACACATAGCTCTGTAAAGCGTGGCCAAACAAGCAGAACCCCAACTGTACTGTCCAATCTCCTGTGGTGATTTATTCAACAATGGCAACCAGTTTATATGTACAAGGTTGCCAGAAAAATTAGGCATTAAACGAGTGCCTATCAAGTATAAAACATATGCTCTAAACAGGTGCTGAACTGTGGGGGGACCTACTTCCCCATTACCTACAATATAAGATTCTAACCAACTTAATCTTATTTGCAGACCGTCACGCCTTTTTTATTAGGCATTGCTCCTAAAATTTCTTCAACTAATTCCCATTTTACGGTCGTAGGTCCGGTAACCGTTGCACCGTTAACCTTTAAACCAAGGAGCATATGAACGTCTTCTAACGTTATTGTACACTCGCCTGATGGAAAAAGGAATGTGTGTGTCTCTGGCCTCGATCGTTCTAATAAAGCGGTTATTAGACGATTATCGACCCTGTATTTATTAATCTTAGTAACCTCCCATAAACCAGCTACCTTTAACATATCGACAATGGACGACGGCACGACGAATTCCACTATATGACAGCGATTCCGAATATAATGTTTTTCCTCGTCCTACAATAAAAAATTAACGAACGATTAATCATCCACATTTGAGAGTTTTAATTGATTTTGTGAACTATATACTGTGTGAAATAAATAAATTAACGAACTTAACGGAAAAAATTAACAGATAAAATTAATAAAATAAACTTACATTTAGTGTTTCTGAAATATGACGGGATCTATGTTGGTTGCCTAGATGAAGGAATTGTTCCATCTTGAATTGGTTTTAAAACAACGACAACTTAGAAAAAATTATAGTGAACGAAAAATATGAAGGAAGTTTGAATGTTTTGTGTAAAGATAGAACGTAGAATCCTTCAATTTATACTGAAAAAATAAATGAAAGAAGATGCATTCACCTATGTATTGTTCACTCACGGATTAAAGCATGCCTTTCATTTCTGCACCGTCCAAGTCCCATCATGCATCATTGCCATGCACTGTAGCACGTGGAATGAAGATTCATTACCGCCAAATGGACTGGCGGTAATGAATGGGCCAATTAAATGTTGCCATGTGGCATTGGTCTTGCATGCCTTTCAATTTTACACCGTCCGCGTGTACATTTCCATTTGTTTTTTGCCTGCTTTGTTACTGTATCACCTGACCAAAAGTAACTCATTACCGCCAAATTAATTGGCTGCAATGAACTAGCCAATTGTAACACTCCACGTCTCATATTTGCTTGCCTATAAATGTATTGAATCGTAACAATTTATAACATGCAAATTGTGTTAACACACATAGAAAACAACTATGGCACACACACCAGAAAATGTATTTTTCATTGTTCATTACAACGGAAAAGTTTTAAGAAACCAGTTTGGTTCATTTTTTGAAAGTGAACAAAGAAAATGTTTTAACATAAGCACGTTTGATCACTTGAAAAAAAGAATAGAGCAAAAGTTACACCTAAGTGATTCTCAGGTGATATCTAAAATTACTTACCGAGCACCACAAACCTTTGCTGCAGGTCATGTCCAGTACAACGACGTAGAAATTTTTGATAACGATGACGTTGCAGATATGTTTGTCAGTTATAAATCTTTTCAGGTACTCGGTGCAGTTGAGTTATCAGTTACGGTAGAAAATCACGAGATTCCACAACCTCGTCAAACACCACAACCCCGTCAAGTACCACAGCACACTCAAACACCACCGTATGAATATGAACCGGCATAAAATCAATATGATTTTCAACCGTCGTCTTCACAAAATTTACCGTACACCCAACCTTTCTCACACACACAATACGAATATCAACCATTTTCGGCACAACCTTTCTCACAACCACATGACGAATATGAACCATTTTCATCACAACAATTCTCACAAACACAGTGTGAATTTGAACCGTCGTCTTCACAACCACCACTACCAGAAATCTTCCGTCAACAATTCCAAGACATTCCAGATAACATTCAAGAAGAAGTATGTAGTAGTGAAGGTGACGAAGACGAATCACTTCAGCATGAGGATGACGAAGAAGACGATGGGCATGAAGACATCTTCAACAACATTTTTCCTGGAACACAAGCACAACCAGCACAACCACCACAAGAGGCAGTACCGATCAGAGCCGCTTATTGTCCACCGCTACATATGCGTAACGTTGGTGTTGCTGCATATGATGCTATACCCACCGACGATCACTGGAATACGAATGTTGCCTTCGATGGGGCTATTGTGGAAGGAATGACGTTTCACACCAAAGAAGATTGTTTGCATGCCATCAAGTCATACCACATCAGACGTTCACTGGATTACGTTGTTATACACTCCGATCCAGGAAGATATGTTATTCAATGTATACATGAGACATTTCAATTTAAGTTGAGAGCGTCCTACAGGAAAAGGAGTGGCAAATGGAAAATTGGGACCATGATCGGTCCACACAACTGCACATCGTCTTCAATGTCACAAGATCACCGCAAGCTCAACTACAAAATTATAAGTGACAGCATCAAAACCCTTGTGCATGCAGATGCCTCCACAAGGCCGAAGTTGATCATTGCACATATAAGAGAAAAATTTAACTACACAACCACGTATAGAAAGGCGTGGAAGGCGAAGAATGCGGCAATCGAATCGATTTACGGGAATTGGGAGGAATCTTTTAATGTTCTTCCGCAATGGCTGAACGTGATGAAGGAGACAATGCCAGGAACAGTCTTCGATTTGAAGACGTGAATTGTCGCGAACAGAGAGACACAGTTTCATCGTCTATTCTGGGCCTTCTATCCATGCATCAATGGGTTTAAGTATTGTAAACCAGTTGTCCATGTCGACGGAACGTGGTTGTATGGCAATTATAAGGGAACGTTGTTGCTTGCGGTTGCGCAAGATGGTAACAACAAAACAATTCCAATCGCCTTTGCGCTTGTCGAAGGTGAGACAAAGGAGGGATGGAGTTTTTTCCTTAAAAATCTTAAAAGGCATGTCACACGAGAACTAGCCGTCTGCATGATCTCCGACAGACATGAATCGATTAAAAGCGCATTCAACGACCCACGGATTGGTTGGCAAGAAACTGGTTCAACTCATGCGTACTGCATCAGACACATCAAGCAAAACTTCATGAGGACAATCAAGGATGGAGATTTAAAGGATGTAGTGAATAATATAAGTATAAATCTTTTCTTACAAATTTTTTAATTAATGTTTTTATTAAAAAATTTATCTGACTAAATTTTTTCCATCATATACAGGATATGCCCTAAACATACCCATGTTTGATTACTACCGCGGTATAATCCAGGAGGCAAATCAGCGTGCGTTGGATTGGGTGGACAATATCCCAAAAGAAAAATGGACTCAAGCATATGATGGGGGTCGACGATGGGGCCACATGACAAGCAACATCGTTGAGTCATGGAACTCTGTGTTTAAGGGAACTCGCAACCTACCTATTACACCTATAGTCCAATCAACATACTATAGGTTGGCATGTCTTTTTGCCGAAAGGGCTCAAAGTGCGTTTGCAAGGGTAAGTTCTTGAGATGTGTTCAGCGAATATTGCCAGAATGTGATTAAGGATGACATTGGTAAGTCCAACACCCATCAAGTCGAACAGTTTGACCGAGAGAGGTATACCTTCTCTGTCCGTGAGACAGTCAACTACAGGGAGGGAAGGCCAATGGGAACTTTCAAGGTGGACCTCCAAGCAGGGTGGTGTGATTGTGGGAAATATCAAGGTTTGCATTTGCCTTGTTCACATATCATAGCCGCGTGTTCTTCATTTCACTATGACTACACAACCCTTATTCCAGATGTGTTCAAAAACAAGAGTGTTTATGCCATTTACAACACATCATTTAAGGTTGTCCACGACATAATCCAGACATGCGAAGACTAAAGAAAGGTCGACCCAATAGTACTCGCATTAGGACTGAAATGGACGAGGAGGTGGAAGAAAGAAGACCGACACCGAGACTGTGTGGGTTGTGTCGGCATTCCGGACATATTAGGAGAAATTGTCCGACCTTAAATAACCAGTAGTTAATATCATTATCAATTATGTGTTCAACCAAGCTTTTATAAGTATTTGTGACTTTTTTTTAATCTTTAATCAAATTTCGTCGTTTAAAAAATATCCACGTATTATGATTTTGATGTTTATTTTAATTATGTTAATTAAATAATATAATAGACGAGAAAAGACAAACACGAAAATATAATAATTAATCAAAACACTACTCAAACCAAATTACATTAACTTAAAAAAGCAAATAAACAACATTAAAACAATTGATTTTCCACGTATCGACTATTTTGACTTAACGTCAAGATACCATGGACCTTGTGCATTTTCTTCAGACGAAAACATATCTTGAACATCAGCATCATTCTTCAGAAGTTTGTATTCGTAATAATAATCAAAGTCTTTATGCGATCCCAAATCGATAAACCGCTCTCCGTAATAAATCTCACTGACTTTTCGTAAAAGCTCATTAGCTAGACGAAAAATATGATTGAGATAATTTTTCAACTCCACTAAAGTCATACATGGAGTTACTACCATTTCAAAAGGTCGTATATATTGATCAAATTTAACAGTGACCAATCTTAAAGGGGAAGGAGGAGGAGGAGGAGGAGAAGCAGGAGAAATTGTATCTGAACCAGAGTCAGACATAATGTGAAATTTAAGCGAGAAAAATGTATGAAAAAATTTGAGTTAATTTGGATGAAAGGGGTGGTGTGGGGTATTTATAGGGGTGGGGGAATAATAAAAAGAAAAAAAAGGGAAAAGCCATTACCGCCGGCCCAATTGGCGGTAATGGGCTGAAAAAATTAATAAAAAAAAGCCTAGCCTGCACACCTGCAGCTAGGCCTGCGCCCCCTCTTTGAAAAAATGGTCATTACCGCCAATTGAAATGGCGGTAATGGCACTAAACGACAAAAAAAAATCCACCAAAAATGAAAGTGGGTCATTTTAGTAGATATTTTTCAAAGGGGGTCAAAAAAATTATTTTTTTGGCCAACAGGGTCAGAAAAAAAAAATTTCTATCATACAATGTTCAAAAGGAATCTTTGGTCGTTGAAGCCATGTCTACCCTCACTGAGTGATATAGTTAACAAAATATTTGAAAGTGTGGGGGTTCCTTGTTCGCTTTTGGTCGTTGAAGTCATGTCTACCCTCACTGAGTGATATAGTTAAGAAAATATTTGAAAGTGTGGGGGTTCCTTGTTCGCTCTGTCATATTTCTAACTAATCTTATTTGAGCCACATGTATGTAAGCTAAGGCAGTCCTGGTTGTATATGCTTGCTCGAATCTTCCTCTGGAAGAGCTTCTGTCAATGTTTCAACTAGTCTTCAATATGTTGTGGATTCGATCATTTGGACCCTCTAATTTGACCGAGTGTCCCAACCGTTTGGTGCCCAGCATAGCCCCTAAGTGTTATGCCCCAAAGGGAAAGACACACACCTTAGTTGATCGAATGGCCAAACCACTTCGTATCGAGTATTGCTCCCGAGTTTTCAGTCCGAAAGGGTGAAGACACTTTAGTTGACTGAGTGGCCAAACCCCTTTGGTGCCAAAGAGGGTGAATTTTTTATTTTGATGTTTTTTTTTGTCAGGTAACCGAATTTATATTTTGATTTTAAATATGCAACCATACAATAACCTTTTAAACCTGAATAATCCCACGTATCTTTTAGACCACAATCATATTTATTATAAACTTTAGTCAGAATACTAATAATAAATTGAAAACATGAGCCAGTGGAACACGAGTGATTTGTTGATTTGATGTGAGTAGGCATGGAAGATGGTTCAAAACACGACTATTTGGCAAGGTCCACATATATATTCCTACTCCTGAAGGTGCAAGGACAATATTTGCTAATGACTTTGATCTATTCAACAAGGGTTATGTAAAATCAATGGCAGATGCCGTGGGTAAGAAAAGCTTATTATGTGTACCAGTTGAGAGCCACAAAAGAATAAGGCGTCTTCTATCTGAACCATTCTCCATGACCTCTCTCTATACATTTATCACAAAATTTGACAAATTGTTGTGTGGAAGGCTGAAAAAGCTAGAAGACAGCGGGAAAAGTTTCAAAACGTTGGACTTCTGCATGGAGGTAAAAACAGTTTTTCCCCCCACTTTGATTATGTTGCCCTCTTAGTCAAGTATGATAAGTGGTACATAAAAGGTATATTTAGATTATATTATGTTTTTCTTCTGAAAGCACTCAAATGTAACAGCATTTAGATGGCAACTCCATTAATCTACAACTGTAGCAACATTTAAATGGTAACTCAATCTACAAACAACATACTATGACAACTGTAGCAGTTATTTTCATGTTTGCATTGCAACCCCAATTGCAGCTGCATGTGTCATACTCAACTGCAATTTTTTTGCAACATCCAAGGATCATGACACAACTACGACTGTTATTTAAAACCTTAAAAATACCAATTTCAAGTTAAGCATAATGATATTGTGGTGTGACCCCCTAACTCCTATGAAATGTTTGGCTTATAGATGACATTTGATGCAATGTGTGGTATGCTAATGAGCATCACAGAGGATTCATTACTGCGACAGATCGAAAAAGACTGCACTGCAGTCTCTAATGCCATGTTGTCCTTTCCAGTCATGATTCCAGGCACCAGATACTACAAAGGCATCACGGTTAGTGATATTTACACAAATATGTGATTTATTAGTTCTTCAATGAGAAAGGCCTACTAGTACCAGAATTAAATTTAAGTGATTGACTCAGTTATACGCTTCCTATAAAGTACTGATTAATTTAAGGAAAAAATGAGACATAGTTTTTCTCCTTTTCTAAACGCTGAACTTTCATAAGGTTGAACTAAATAAGATACATGAAGCAGGCTCGTAACAGACTCATGGAAACCTTCAGAGAGATAATTGCCAGACGTAGGAGGGGAGAAGAGTCTCCAGGGGACTTCCTACAGTCCATGTTGCAGAGAGACTCATTTCCAGTCAGCGAAAAGCTTGATGACTCGGAGATTATGGATAATCTTTTGACATTGATAATTGCTGGACAGACTACTACAGCAGCAGCAATGATGTGGAGTGTAAAATTTCTACATGACAACAGGGACGCACAGGATATACTCAGGGTGAGATGCTGCATAGTTGCAGTTGTTATTGTAAAATATTGGACCAGACAGATCTAGAATTATTACCAGTCATATGTTCAACATTATACTAAACAACATAATGTAATTTAGTAAAACTTTCCTTCTTTATCTTCTCCCTTGCACGTTAGGATAATGTTTATCTTGACTTACAGGAAGAACAACTGTCTTTAACCAAAATGAAGCCAGAAGGAGCTTCACTTAATCATGAAGATATCAACAACATGCGTTATGGTTTGAAGGTTGGAATTTAGACCTATAAAATGATTACCTGTCTTGTCTCCAAACTGGAAGCACTTATTACAGAATGACTTAAATGTCAAGAATCTCTGTGTTCTCTCTCCAGGTAGTTAAGGAAACGCTGAGAATGTCCAATGTCCTATTATGGTTTCCTCGTGTTGCACTTAAAGACTGTACAATTGAAGGTAAAATACTCAAAACTCTTTGAAGATGATAAAATCAAGTTTTCATTAAATCTAGCCTTAACCACCATTGGAGGGCTTTTATCATCAGTCTCTCTTGGTGTTCATGATTATGTTATTAAATATACAAGTGGAAACAACAGGGTATGAAATAAAGAAAGGTTGGCACGTTAACGTCGATGCAACTTGTATACATTATGACTCAGATCTTTTCATGGATCCATTGAAATTTAACCCACAAAGATTTGATGTAACAAGCTCTCTCCCTCTCTTATTTTGCCTTCTATTTTTCTTGACTGTTTTCTGCCACGTCCTCATGTCAGAAAATTATTTTACGTATTTATATCTGCAGGAAATGCAAAAGCCCTACAGTTTCATACCTTTTGGATCAGGACCTAGGACTTGCCTTGGGATGAATATGGCAAAAGTGACAATGTTGGTCTTTCTACACAGACTAACTAGTGATTACACGTGAGTTTTTTCTGCCATGCCAAAACATATATCTTTTTTCTTGAACAAATGGATGGAAATCAAAATATACTGCTGCGTAGGTGGACCCTTGATGATTTAGATACTAGCTTGGAAAAGAAGGCACACATACCTAGACTAAGGAGTGGCTGTCCAATTACGTTGAAGTCCATAAGCAAGAGCATGCCAGAGACATAAACGGCCTAAGAATGATGCAGCAGACAGCTGTGTGTATGAATATCTGCAGGTCTGAGATTTGAAGCAAATAGCATAACAGGAAATAAATCTGCCCAAGAATGATTAACGTATTAATCAAATTTCTCCATTACTTACCAGAATTGATATTCCAAATCTATATAGTTTGTATCCTATATAGTAAATATACTTTATAATTATACGTTGAAATATTTCGTATTTACTATTATTTATTTCTTAGTTATGAGTCATTATATTACTCCTGAAATAAAGGAGTTGACTTTGTATTCTCCTATAAAAGGAGCCTCTTTTCTTCATAATAAATCAGAACATTATCACCCATATATTTTTCAACATGGTATCATGAGCTCTGGTTGGGCTAGAGTGATACTGGAAAGCTTTCCCTAACTAGTGGGGTTCCCTAAAGCTTTCCCTTTCTAGTGACCCGTTTTTTTTACCCAACCCATTTTACCTGATCGATCCAAACTATGGCCGACCCATTTTACCTGATGTTGTTCAAACAAAATTAAGTATTTTTATATCATATCCACAGAGACTAGTGCGATATCGTAAGCCGTTCAACAATTGTTATCATTTTAAGTTAAGGTTTATAAATTGTTTCATATAAACTATTGGACTTTAAAGCGATAATAAAACGACGAGTAATAAGGCGTAAAAGCGTTGAAATTAGAGTTCGTCAATCTAGCATCGAATATATTCTAATGATCATGCATATGGATTCTAGCTTTTTAGCGAAATTATCACGTATCACTCGACAACATCATTCGTGTCCAAATGACGTCGTGAGATCGATCGTATCGTTTAATCGATGATTTCTCAATCTATTAAACGATCCGAAAGCATTACGTTCCTATACTTTGTGTGATTATCAAAACCAAATTCCATGTCTAGAATTTCTTATTTTGATAGAAGATTATTCTAAACCTAGATTCAAAAGTATTTGTCAATAACATTTAAATCAAACATAAGAATGGATAGCAAGAATAAAATCAATATCACAAAGGTGCTAGAATCATATAATTGAAAGATCAAAAGATTACATCTAAGCTTGATAAAGTACCTCCAATCCCAACAAAGGGGAGTTATAGTTGATCACTGTCATGACAACTATACAAAAGTGTAAAGAAAGATGAAGATCCAAAGCTAAGTCTTGATTTCCCAAAGAATCTTAGTTAATCCACACTTCAATCACTCTTGCTCTATGAAGAACAGAACTTTTATCCTTATTTTCTATCTAAAAATATAACTAATTATTAATACCACTTCTCTAAACATTCAGCTTTTGAACCTATTTATAAGTGTTCTGATATTAAGGACTTTGCTCTGCGAAGTCATACTTCGCTTTGCGAAGTCCTTTCTTCACCACTGGGTTTCTGCCACCTCAGCCTTGAATAGTTCAAACCGCCCTACTTTGCTCTGCGAAGTAATACTTTGCTCTGCGAAGGTTTCTGCCACCTCAGCTTCTGAACTTTTGAGTCTGGAGCTTCAGAACCTACTGCCTGACTTCGCTTTGGGACGATACTTTGCTCTGAGAAATTTTTCAGACTCTGAAGCTCAGACACTGTTCATCAGACGCTGATCTTCAGACACTGTTCATCAGACGCTGACCTTCAGACTCTGACCTTCAGACGCTGATCTGATTTTCTTCAATTTTTGACCTTTAAGTCCAAGGAAATGGCATGCCTACAAAAATGGCCTACAAAAATGGTTGGGATTAGGTCTAAAAAGCATGAAATGATATTTATCTTTTCTTTTAGAGCTTTTACCAAGATAACTTGTAAAACAAGTAAGAAAAGTGCCTAAAATAAATATGTTTTATAACTAGTTTCTGGCACTTATCACACTCCCCAACTTAAATCTTTGTTTGTCCTCAAACAAAGGAATTTACAAATAAAGATACAAGCTTTAAACAACAGGTAAGACGCAAAACAACAAAGGCAGAGATTTAAACAATATTTCAGATTGCATGATTCATTTGAGATTTGTTCGGGCAATTCTGATGCTCCCATTAATCTAAGATTACACTATGAATGTGAAATAATCCTAAACACAAAATTTATATCACACAGTTTAAGTCATGAACACAGTTATAAGTGGACCGCACCTAACACACTTCTTTGAAAGTAAATGAAACAAATTGAAATCATGTCGTGAGGGTTTTGAACACACATCCGGTAAATCTGCTAACATCCTGATTTAGTTATGTGTCCATCCAATTATCATCTCAAAAAGCACAAAAGCATAGATCAAAAGGTCTTTGAGGGTTGTAATTTGGTTTGGTTTCAAAAGAAATGTCATATGTGGGAAAAATAAATTCAATTGGCCAAGCATAGAGGAACATTCTTTCTATTTACACAACTTCCTCCAAATTCTCTTTATCAACCCTTGGTGATATACAAGTAGTACTTTGATCTTGACAACTTTTTCTATTTACTGTATTTTTCTCTTTTTCTTTTCTTTTTCTTGGTTCCTTTTCTTTTTCTTTTCTTTCTCTTTTTCTTGTTGTCAAGATCAATTTTCAAATTTCACCATTACTTGACATAAATGTAATACCTCCGTTTTCTCCCCAACTTATACAAAATAATACCCTAATTGAATGTTCCCTTATCATCAGGCAAGGGACTTATATACATGATGGTTAAGGGTTTAAATGAAAGTAAAAATAGTGATTTAACTATGAACTGGATTTTGAAAAACTTGGGCAAATTCATTAAGCATTGTGCTTATGAACATTGACAGTTCATAGTTAAGGATTCTGATTCATTAGGCTCAAATGGGGTTATCAAATACTCACTTTCTCACTGGGTAGGCTTTTTGTGGTCAAGGGTTTCTTCTCAATTTCAAAAAGAATGTCTTGATCATTTCTGTGCTTTCATACAGTTAAAACAATTTTCAGATTTAACATAAAACAACCGAGTTAGACAAAAATACCGATCTCCTGCATATATGCATAGAACTTGAGGATTCCTCACATTTCGGTTTGTTCTAAGCGGTTCACAAAATAAACATATTAACGAAGAAAACTGTATGGTATAACCTTTGTACAAAGTACATATTCACGATTCAAGTTTAATCCTAGAAAAACAGGAAACATGTACCTTGGCTTTGAGCAAATCAATCAATTTTTATCATTACCATACATCTGTTGTTGAATCATTCAGCTTTGGATCAATCAGCATTTGAGAAGCTTTTGTTTTTACTCATGATCCATGGCCAAAGCAGAATATTTGAACATTAAAAGCATATTCATATAAATAACAGTCACCATAATTATGAATCAAAAGCCAAATAATAAAAGAGTACTAATACAAATAACATTAAACAACAATATTGTCTCAAAAGTACAAAGAAAACATAAAAACAAAAATCAGCAAAAGCTTTAAAAGGAAGCGACTCATGGAGTACGGGCATCGTCCTCCTCAGTGTCTTCACTTCCATCACCATCATCATCATCATTATCATGTCCTCCAGCAGCTGCACTACTGCCACCCCCTTCTGAGTAAAAAGGTCTGTCCTCAGGATATAAACATATGACCAAAAAGCCTCTGGAGTCATCAAATGCTGAGCAGGATCTGATGGAAGTCCCCACTGCAGCTGCAATTTATACAAAGACTCCTGCATTCCCAGCCCTGTTCTGTTATTTGCTTCCAGAGCATCCCATGTGTATGTGCATGCAGCTCTGTCTCTCGGGCAACGACGCCATTTTGTTGTTCAGACAAAAGTAAGTATTTTTATATCGTATCCACAGAGACTAGTGCGATATCGTAAGCCATTCAACAATTGTTATCATTTTAAGTTAAGGTTTATAAATAGTTTCATATAAACTATTGGACTTTAGAGTGATAATAAAACGACGAGTAATAAGGCGTAAAAGCGTTGTAATTAGAGTTCGTCAATCTAGCATCGAATATATTCTAATGATCATGCATATGGATTCTAGCTTTTTAGCGAAATTATCACGTATCACTCGACAACATCATTCGTGTCCAAATGACGTCGTGAGATCGATCGTATCGTTTAATCGATGATTTCCCAATCTATTAAACGATCCGAAAGCATTACGTTCCTATACTTTGTGTGATTATCAAAACCAAATTCCATGTCTAGAATTTCTTATTTTGATAGAAGATTATTCTAAACATAGATTCAAAAGTATTTGTCAATAACATTTAAATCAAGCATAAGAATGGATAGCAAGAATAAAATCAATATCACAAAGGTGCTAGAATCATATAATTGAAAGATCAAAAGATTACATCTAAGCTTGATAAAGTACCTCCAATCCCAACAAAGGGGAGTTAGTTGATTACTGTCATGACAACTATACTAAAGTGTAAAGAAAGATGAAGATCCAAAGCTAAGTCTTGATTTCCCAAAGAATCTTAGTTAATCCACACTTCAATCACTCTTGCTCTATGAAGAACAGAACTTTTATCCCAATTTTCTATCTAAAAATATAACTAATTATTAATACCACTTCTCTAAACATTCAGCTTTTGAACCTATTTATAAGTGTTCTGATATTAAGGACTTTGCTTTGCGAAGTCCTTTCTTCACCACTGGGTTTCTGCCACCTCAGAACCGCCCTAATTCGCTCTGCAAAGTAATACTTTGCTCTACGAAGGTTTCTGCCACCTCAGCTTCTGAACTTTTGAGTCTAGAGCTTCAGAACCTACTGCCTGACTTCGCTTTGCGACGATACTTTGCTCTGCGAAATTGTTCAGACTCTGAAGCTCAGACATTGTTCATCAGACGCTGATCTTCAGACACTGTTCATCAGATGCTGACCTTCAGACTCTGACCTTCAGACGCTGATCTGATTTTCTTCAATTTTTGACCTTTAAGTCCAAGGAAATGGCATGCCTACAAAAATGGTTGGGATTAGGTCTAAAAAGCATGAAATGATATTTATCTTTTCTTTCAGAGCTTTTACCAAGATAACTTGTAAAACAAGTAAGAAAAGTGCCTAAAATAAATATGCTTTATAATTAGTTTCTGGCACTTATCACCTGACCAATCCAAACTATGGCTGACCCTAACCATACAACCCCTACCGGAGGACGTGGCGGCGGCGGCGCCAACAACAACAACAATATCAGCGGCGGCCCCAACAACAACAATACCGATAGCGGCACCAATAACAACAACGACAGAGGAAATAGCCGCGGTACCCCGCTTGGTGGAAATGGATTTACCATACCACCACTCAATTTCATGACATACAGCAATTTTAACGGTGGATTCGGTTACGGCAGAGGTGATCCCAACAACATCTTTTTTGGGTCTGGTTATGGCTACCCATTTGATGGTGGTTACGGCAGTGCTGGATCATTTAACTCAGGAGGTGGAGGTCAAAATAACTATCTCCAGGTTAATGTTTAGAAACTGGATGGCTTGAACTACGCTGAATGGTCCTAAACTGTTCGACTTATTCTAGATGGCAAAGGGAAATTAGGTTTTCTTACAGGTGATATTCTGATGCCTGCAGCAACACATCCTAATTACAGGTTCTGGAAATCTGAAAATTCTTCCATTATTGCATGGCTTATTAATACTATGGAGGTAGGTATGAGAAAAACATACATGTATCTGCCTACAGTAAAAGATGTTTGGGATGCTGTAAAACTGTCTTACTCTGATATTAAGAGTTTCTCTCAGATTTATGATCTGAAATCAAAGTTATGGAATTTAAAGCAGAATGACATGGATGTCACTACCTACTATAATGAACTGATGGCCCTTTGGCAAGAGTTGGATCAGTGTTATGATTATAACTGGAAGTGTATTGAAGACAGTGTCCAATTTATTAAGACGCAGGAGAACGACTGTGTCTTTATTTTTCTTGTTGGTTTCAACAAGGAACTCGATGAAGTAAGAGGTAGAATTCTTGGAAATAACCCGCTGCCAACTATCCGAGAAACTTTTTCAGAAATCAGAAGGGAGGAGTCTAGACAGAGAGTGATGATGGGAAAGTCAAAATCAGCAACTGATGGTTCAGCCCTTGTCACAAACAACTTCAATAAAGACAACAAGAAATATGGTAAACTCTGGTGTGATCACTGCGAACGTTATTATCACACACGTGAGACTTGCTGGAAACTTCATGGAAGGCTTCCTAATGTGAAAAAGAAAGGTGAAGGTCGTGCACTTCAAGCAACTTCTGATCAAGAGCCACAATCTTCCTCAAATGCATTTCCATTCACCAAGGAACAAATAGACCAAATGTACAAACTCCTCGAGTCTCAAACACCTTCGTGCACCATAGCCCAGAAAGGTAACTTCCCAAAATCTGCCCATCATAGTGTCATTCCTAATCGTACATGGATCGTTGATTCTGGAGCCACCGATCACATGAGCAGTGAATCTAGTTTATTTTCTTCATATAAACCATGTGTAGGAAATTCCAAAATTAAGATCGTCGATGGCTCTCTTTCAGCCGTGGCAGGAAAAGGTTCTATTGTTTTGTCTCCTTTACTAACCATCCAAGATGTGTTACATGTCCCAAATTTGTCTTGCAATCTATTATCGTCAGTAAGTTAACCACAAACAAAAATTGTCAAGCTCATTTCTTTGATACTCATTGTGTATTTCAGGATTTGATCTCGGGGAGGATGATTGGCAGTGCTGATTTTTTGTTTCAAATAATAAGGATGACATTATGTTGTGGCATTTAAGGTTAGGCCACCCTAGTTTTAAATATTTAAGTTCATTGTTTCCTAAACTTTTTGTTGAACAAGACATTTCTTCACTTCAATGTGAAGTGTGTGAATTTGCTAAACATCATCGAATTTCTTTTCCAATTCAATCTTATAAACCTTCAAAACCTTTTTCAATGATTCATAGTGATGTATGGGGGCCTAATCGGACAAGTACTTTATCCAACAAAAAATGGTTTATCACCTTCACGGATGATCATACTAGACTTTGTTGGGTATACTTGTTAAAAGAAAAATCGGAGGTAGGTCAAATAATTAAAAAAATTTGTAAATTGGTGCAGACCCAGTTTAACACCCAAATACAAGAGTTTAGAACTGACAATGGTACTGAATTTTTTAATAAGATTGTGGGAAATTTTTTTCTTGAAAATGGAATTGTGCATCAAAGTTCATGTATTAACTCACCCCAACAAAATGGGATTGCAGAGAGAAAAAATCGGCACCTTCTTGAGGTGGCACGAGCACTACTCTTCTCTACCAATGTCCTTAAATATTTATGGGGTGAGGCTGTCTTGACAGCTGCACATTTAATAAATCGCCATCCCGTGTTTTGAAATTTCAAACTCCTTTGCAAAGTTTCTTGAAATATTTTCCAATTGCTTCAGTTATAACTGATTTACCACTTAAAATATTTGGATGCACGACTTTTGTCCACGAACAGAAGCATCTTGGTAAACTTGAACCCCGTGCAATCAAATGTGTTTTTATTGGGAATTCACCTTCTCAAAAAGGTTATAAATGTTTTGATCCTAATACAAAGAAAATGTTTGTAACAATGGATGTTACTTTTTTTGAAAACAAACCTTTTTTTGGTAATGATCATCTTCGGGGGGGGGGGGGGGGGGGGGGGGGGGGGGAACAAATGAAGATTCTCCTGAATTGTTTGAAAACTTAATTATCTCAGAAGATGTGTATACATCACATAATTCTGTTCCATGTACATCTGCACCTAAAGAAAATGCCTTGGAAAAATTAGATGAACCTACTCCTTCCATGAGTAAGGATCAATCAGAATCTGAGGCAACAAATCAAATCAAAGATCAAACAAATGTTTTATCTGAAATTAATCAAAATGCACCACATAAAGATCCTTGTAATGAAACAGAAAAAAGATTTGAGGAAGGAAATCCAACTTGGAAAGGCAAAATTTATGCCAGAAAGAACAATGATCAAGTAGTAGAAGACCTTATTCCTCAGCTCAGCCAAGAATCTGAACCGAGTGAAAGTCAACCGACTCAGACAGGTAAATCTCTCATTGATCCTAATTCTCCATATACCGACCTTGATGTCCCCATAGAACTTAGGAAACAATATACTGATCTTAATGTTCCCATAGCCTTTAGGAAGCTAGGTAGGTCATGTACTAGGCACCCCTTGTCTAACTTTGTATCATATTCAAACTTGTCTCCCTCTTTTGCTGCCTTTACTTCTAATTTATCTGGTGTCAAAATTCCTAAGAATGTACAGGAGGCTCTAGAAATTCCAAAGTGGAAGGAAGCTGTTTTTGAGGAGATGAAAGCTCTTGAAAAGAATAAAACTTGGAGCGCCACAACTCTGCCGGCACGTAAAAGAACTGTGGGGTGTAAGTGGGTGTTCACAATAAAGTACAATTCTGATGGATCAATCGGAAGGTACAAAGCTCGATTGGTGGCAAAAGGATTTACTCAGACTTATGGCATAGATTACTCAGAGACCTTTGCTCCTGTCGCAAAGCTTAACACAATCAGAGTACTCTTATCCCTTGCTGCTAACTTAGACTGGCCTCTCCACCAGCTAGATGTCAAAAATGCCTTCCTCAATGGTGATTTAGAAGAAGAAGTGTACATGGATTGTCCTCCAGGTTTTGAAGAAACTGTTGGGTCACAGGTGTGTAAACTAAAGAAGTCTTTGTATGGGTTGAAACAATCTCTGAGAGCTTGGTTTGAGAAGTTTACTCAGTCTGTGAAGAAACAGGAATATACTCAAGGACAAGCAGATCATACTTTATTCACAAAGTCGGGCCAAAATGGGATGATAACTATTTTGATAGTCTATGTTGATGATATTATTCTTACAGGTAATGATGAGATAGAAATGGAGAGATTTAAAAGAAACTTAGCAGCAGATTTTGAAATCAAAGACTTGGGTCCCCTCAATTATTTCCTTGGCATGGAAGTAGCAAGGTCAAAGAAAGGAATTGTTGTTTCTCAGAGAAAATATGTTCTTGATCTCCTACAAGAGACATGTATGAGTGGTTGTAAGCCTGTTGACACTCATATGGACCAAAGTGCCAAACTTTGGGAGAAAGGGGACACACCAGTTGACACTGGAAGATATCAAAGGTTGGTTGGAAAATTAATATATTTGGCTCATACTCGTCCTGACATTGTTTTCTCTGTTAGTGTTGTTAGTCAATTTATGCATGCTCCATATGAAGAACACCTTGAAGCTGTGCACAGAATCTTGAGATACTTGAAAGCAACTCCTGAAAAAGGTTTATTCTTCAAGAAGACCAATGATAAAAATGTGGCAATATTCACTGATGCGGATTGGGCAGGGTCCATTATAGATAGAAAATCAACTTCAGGTTATTGCACATATGTGTGGGGGAACGTAGTGACTTGGAGAAGCAAAAAACAAGGAGTAGTTGCAAGAAGTAGTGTTGAAGCTGAGTTTAGAGCAATGGCTCAAGGAATTTGTGAAGGTATGTGGATTCTTATAGTCTTGAAGGAACTGAAGATAGAGGTAGAACTCCCATTGAAATTGCATTGTGACAACAAGGCCGCTATAAGCATAGCTCACAATCCTGTTCAACATGATCGTACAAAACATATTGAGATCGATCGTCATTTCATCAAAGAGAAGATAGTCTCTGGTACTCTCTGCTTGCCGTTTGTCCCTTCCAATCAACAGACCGCTGATATATTAACCAAAAGCTTGGGAAGAACAACATTTGAATGCTTGATCAGCAAGTTGGGCATGATTGATATCTATGCACCAACTTGGGGGGGTTGAAATATTTCGTATTTACTATTATTTATTTCTTAGTTATGAGTCATTATATTACTCCTAAAATAAAGGAGTTGACTTTGTATTTTTCTCCTATAAAAGGAGCCTCTTTTCTTCATAATAAATCAGAACATTATCACCCATATATTTTTCAACATTATATATAATATTAATTGAGAATAACTTAAGTTGCAACTTGCAAGTTAATCTGGTGGTGGAGGATCATGAGACCTGTTACCGAGGTGACGACTGACGATGGACCGACCATGGCTAAAAAATTCTTGTAGTTTTCTTACTAAGCATTATTGCTTCTGTGCATTATAGGTTGTACTTATCCAGAGTAAGGGTCTAACAAATAAAATTGTTTCTTCAGTTTTTTCCAATTATATAAACACAGTATCTATCAAACATGATCAATTAACACTCCCACGTAGCTGTATGTACTAGGGATCAGGATGCTTTGAAGTTTAACGTAAACTATCGACATTAAAAAGCAGTGTTGATAACTGGGTTAGGCATATATGACAAACTACAATTTGTTACAAAACCCATCACTTGCACTTTATTCTTTAAACTGCACCTTTACATTTGCTTCATTATTTCCAAAATTTGTATCATTTAATCCTAGATATCAAACAGTGACAACAAGCCATTATTAGCAATGTAGCGTACAAAACACACTGACATGATTAAAGTACATACATACATATTGAACCTCAATGAATAGAAATTGACTTGTATTGTTTGACTGTACTTGTGATAGCCTGTTCCACGGGGAGTCTTTCCATGCTTGAAGCCCCATAAAAACCATGGACTCCTTTGGTTCTCTTCAATATAAATTCTGCCTCTTCTGGACCATAAATCGGGCCTGCATATTCCAATACATTATTCTCAACTGGGATTAAAAGTTCAGAGACACAGACCACTACTCTAGACATTAAGAACAAAGAGCAGAAAGGTTCAATAACTACATTGTGACTCAGCCTTTCTAGTGGCCAAAAGTAATTAAGAAAAATTTCCAAACAAACTGGAAATTAAGCGCACCAAGTAAGAGCAAACAATAACTTAACGAGGTTCAGAAAACTTTATCCTAACCGTGGCAAGAAAATATTTTACCATTAACAATTACAATTACCACTCTCGATGGATCTCTCACCCAAAACACACTTAAGTAATACTTCTCACTGAAAAATCATCCACGACAATTCCATAAAAATTCCCCGCTGGGTTTAGCATTTTTCACCGAAATCTTCCTGTGTACTATCCTCACACTCCGAACACACATTACAGTCTCCTAGCCTAATATCTCCTATCACTTTTTGGCTCAAAGCCTTCTCATTCCTTGTTACTGATTCCCTTCTATTATTGCTCTATTTTAGAGCCAACATTCTGAATGATACATCATGTATTCGTTCTCATTTCCTCAGCTAAGGCCAACTTCAAGTCCTATAATTGAGCCTTCCTTTTCTTTTCCCCCCCCCCTTTTTCCACACTTTATAATGAGGGGCCATCTACAATTTAAGGCAATAATTTAAGCCAAAAAAGCTCAATAGAAGTATTTCAGCATGGATGGAATTATGATGATTCAGTACACGCACATAGCTCAAACTTAAGGCAAACATTCTAAACTATCGTTAGACCTACAATTTAACAACTGACAGGAGAACGCTAAATTAACCTATCAAAATGCATTAATATACAAATAAAAAGGTTTCCAGGATATGTGCATACCTCCATGGCACAACACAATAGCATTAGGATTGATCCTATGTGCTGCATCTGCAATAGCTTGTACAAGAACTACACTTTCCTCAAGTGAAACAGCTGTTTTTGCACCTATGGAGCCTGTTGTGGTTAGACCCATATGAGCTACAATAATATCGGCACCAACTTTAGCCATTTCAATAGCTTCATGTTGATTGAATGCATAAGGAGTTGTCAAGAGACCCATTTTATGGGCTTTTTGGATCATCTCCACTTCCAAGCTGTCAATGTAATATGAAAATGAATCATATTATAAGTGGTCTAACGGTGCAACTTATGCGCAGTATTGAGAAATCTTCCCATAACACCTACCTGTATCCCATTCCTGTTTCTTCAAGATTTTGCCTAAAATTACCATCATACAACCCAACAGTTGGAAAATTTTGTACCCCAGAGAACCCAGTAGACTCCACCTGTTTAAGGAAGTGATCCATTCGTCGGAAGGGATCAGTTGCACATACACCAGCAAGAACTGGTACCTTCTTTACCACCTGAAAACCAAAGATCAGTATGTTAAACAGAATGGGAGATAAAGAGATTCATTGCTGCCTTGACAAGGGAATTTACTATCACAAAATTCCAATTTATCACCCAAGATAACTATTGATGGTTGATAATTTATTATATCTAGCTGCGCCTGACCTCAGTAATTAAAATTGAACACTTCCTTAATTGTCATGAACCAACTCTCCCAAAAGCTTAGACTACTGGATGGAGTCACATAAATAGCCTTTTACAGCAGATTTCTTACCATAACTTTCAGGTCAATTAATGAAAATTTTAGCACTAATAATGTTTGAAGTTCATAGGAGAACTAAAGAAATCAAACAAAATCGCCAATTCAGTTACTTATGTGGGTTCTTGTATGTAAGAATGGTTCTTCTTAAGGATCCTACCATTAGAGTGAAAATTTGTTGTTCTTAAATTCTATTTGCCATTGTATGACCCACTAAAAGTATGTTAGAAATCAGTTTAAATGGGTTTCTAAGAACTTACTATTGCCAGTAGTATATTGTTTGTGATGACCTAGACACAAAGTGCTTTCTGCTTTACCAACCTTTATGCCCGACAGCCTACTGTCCCCCCTAACATCTTTCTTCAACACCCTCTCCCAGAGTGATTCCACAATTACAGTTGAATTTGGCAACATTTAATTTTTTAGTTTGTCCCACTTATCACCTATATTTAACAATAATCTGGAAAATGTTCAAAATTCAAATCAAGAAACATCTGAAAAATTAGGCACTTGAAGTGAACAATACTTGAACAGAATTTAGCAGTTGGACAATATTTTCCTCTAAGAACAAAAGTATAGAAAGAAAAAGAAAAAAAAGGCATACCGGCAAAACTTCATTGGCCATGTCAAGCACAACAGCATTAGCATCAGCAAATGGCAACAACCCTGCTAATGAACCTCTCCCAGCCATCCGGAAGCGCCCTGAGTTGTACAAAACTATTAAATCAACTCCTCCAGCTTCTTCAAACTTGGCAGATATCCCGGTCCCAGCACCAGCTCCTATGATAGGAATTCCTTTATCTATATGATCTTTAAATTGCTGCAATATTAGCTGTGTTTTCTCCAAAGTTTCTGCCAATAGAAATGAAAACAGTACTTACAAAGTAAGACATATAGCCAATTATTTATTCCAAATTCAACAGAAGTTTAACACAAAAAGAAGCTATTGGCATTGAGTAAATGTTTTTTTAGGTCAACATCCCAGCACTAACTAAATTTCATGGAAAAATTAACACGGATAATGTGGGAAAAAGCAGAAAAAACAATTCTTCAATGCAAACGGTAGCCATTGTTGTAAAAGAATATGCATATTATTTGAAAGGCCGGACCACTAGAAAGTCCGAATTTATTCACATCTATAACTGTCATTAACAAATTACTTGTGAACAAGAAAAACATAATTCAAATCTAAATGAAATGAGAACCTGGTTTTGCATCTGGGAATTCACTAGGCTCATAGACAATGGTCCCAAAGCTTGATTTTTTCGAAACAGAACCCTCATGAACATGTTGGATAGTTTCAGGAATGGCTGCTGGTGGATGAGTAGAATCTTTAACAGTTTTCGGATTAACCTCTAAAAATGCATCAACTAGTGCGTTCGCAAATTCAAGGTCATTAATATGATGGGGATACACCTTTACCTGCACAATAAACAACTTTAGACCTTAAGAAGTTCTTCCTAGAACCAAGTAAACTAAAATCTTAGAAATTGAAACTTTACAGTTCACAGTTATGTTAAATAACACTGTTGATAAATTATAGTACCTGTCGAATATCATCAGTCTGAATAAGCCTTTGTAATTCATGAAGAAGTGTACCAGTTGCCTCTGGATCATAAAAAGGTTTACCAGGAGCATCTAAAGCAGATATACCCTTTTCTGGAAGGCAAACACAAATCTTAGATGATGACCTGTTCAGTTTATTTGCTATAAAATCAGCAAATTTTCTGTTCTCGTCCACTGTTGTTCGCATGAGCGAAACCTGGAAAGAATCAACTGATTTATTATATTAACATGATGACAAAATCAGCCATTTCAGCACATCAAACATCTTTAATCCCAGTGAATTATAAAATGCATTTTGAGAAGTCCAATATAAGATCACTGGTATATCTTGCTTTGGTCAAAGTCGTGGGATAGTGGGAATATGACCAATATCCTACATGCATAACGAAAGTGAAATAGTAATCATGGTGCATATGAGTAGTTTCAAGCAAAAACGAAATGTAACCAAGTCATATAGAGTAGTCGTCACCTAGTCACCTGCTTATTGTGTTCGTATATATTTCTCTGCTGAAAACTTTGTGATATGGTATCTTTTGCTCCAAAGTTCACCATGTCCAATGCTCCCACACTAAGGACCAGGGGGATTTTCTTCTCTGTTATGACATCAAAGCGGGAACTGTCGCAAGCCATTACACCTCCAACCATGTAGTCTGCTACCTCTGTTGTTGTGATGTCCAAAACACCCTAAGAGACAGGAATGTGTATAAAAAATACAAATAGAGGAAGGAATGCATAAAGAAGAATCTGAAGCGAATGTAAGTTGTTGTGTACCATGCAATTCAATAAAAGTTAAGTGTCTGTTTTTCCAAAACAGCCAATGTAAACACACGAATCTAAAATAAACCGAATAAATGTTGGCAACCATGAGAGTAAAAATGAAATTTGAAATCTATATACATTTAATATCATAATAAGCAAGCATATCAATGTATGTATAATATAATAGGTTTTGACCTCAAATATGTTAAAAGTTTCAAAGGAAATCAAAGTACTACTAAGAAGTGAGTTTATAAATTCAGAAAAAACAAACCAACTTCTTATGCTAATCTTCCAAACCAGATACAAACCTCGAATGCTTTAATTTAAAACAAAATAAAACAAAACAAGTTAACTAAAGAGTAAACCACCATACTAGTCCCTCACATCATAGAGCGCTCTCAAATAGGTCTCAAAGATTATAAATATTACAAAAAGGTCTCTTACTCTATTAAACTGTCAAGTTGGTCCCTATATTTAACCACTTACTATAAACTACGTTCTTATATTTTAACAACTTACTATCAATCTGGTCTCTATGTTTAACCCCTCAATATATATTTAGTTCCTAACATAATCTCAGAAGAACTAATATGCATAAAATTTGACAGAGTCATCGACCTTTGTGAAATATTCATAATCCTAGAGACCTATTTGAGAGCTTCATACAAAGTCAGGGAAAAAGTTGGTGGTTTACTCAGTAACTAAAACTACATTGTTGAATGCATATAAAGTTAGCTATGTATTGATCTATAATACCTGTATAAACCCCTCTCTAATCAAATTCTCCATAGCCCTACCACCAACCCCAGTAGCGTGAAAAACCAAACTCTCATAACCCTCCGTATGCAACCTATCTCTAACAGCATCAACACAAGGAGTAGTAACCCCAAACATAGTTATACCAACAGTAAACTTATCGTCAACTCGCGACGATTCCCTTAAACTCTGAATCCTTCCAACGACCATCCCCGCGAAAGCAGCAGAAGCATTGTTAAAAACAACTCTGCTAACACTATTAACACCGGCAACATCAACAATCGCCGGAAACAACACCAAATCAGAAGTTCCAACGTAAGGTTCCGTTTGACCACTAGCTACGGTTGATACAATGAGCTTCGGTATCCCCAGTGGAAGAGAAGTGAACGGAGATGATAACAGAGATGTACCTCCACTACCGCCAACACCGATAACTCCGGCGATGCTTCGATCGGAGTTGGATTTTTGTAAGAATTGTCGGAGTGCTTGGCTCATTAGGGAAACGGATTTGCCTCTGTCTTGTGGAAGACGCGTGGTGGCGTTGTCGTGGTATGAGAGAACTTCGTTTCTGGAGATGAATGTGAAATCTGGTGAAGGTTTTGGTTCGGTTGGACCGGTGGAAACATCGACGACGATGATGTCGAGTTTGGGGGAAGTGTGATCGGAGAAACGGTGGAGATTGGAGCGGAGTGAATCGGAGAGGAAACGGAGTTCGTTGAGCTTAGTGTCAAGGGTTCCGACGCAGAAAACACGAAGAGGGGTGGTGGTTGTGGCGGTGGTGTGATGTGCCATTTTGAAATCTTGTTGAATAGAGGGTGGGTGAGGGGGTGATGAAAGCTTTACTTGAGATAAGTAAGTAATAATGAAGAGTTATGTAGCGTAGAGGAGTCAAGAAACCTATGAAGGCCAGATACGGATACGAGTACGGGTACGATACGATACGGGTACGCGGATACGTTAAAAATTTCAAATTTAGGATACGATACGGCTTAGATACGTTTACAATTTTTTTAATATATATATTAGACATACACGCACATAAAAAATAAATAACATGAAATCTTAAAACTGATTACACCAAGTCAAACTATAATGGATCACGATTCACCAACTAAGATAGTAATTCTTTAAACCAAAGCATACCATATAAACAACTTGCACTATGAAGATACCAAAATAGTATGAAGATAGTCACCCTTTTCAAGTCATGGCTAGTATAATGATCACAATTTACAAAAAATAATACTTGTGATCAAAATACAAATTAGAGTTTTGTCTAAATCAAAATATATTTTGACCCCTATATTATAATTTATAATTCACATGTATAATAAAAGTATAAAACTAGTACAACAAATGGTTCACAAAAAAAAAATTAAATAAACTCATGTTGTATTTTTAACACACGTATCCCGTTCGTATCCTACCTATTAAGCCGTATCCCGAATTATTCTCCGTATCTCGAACGTATCCGTAACGTATCCCGTATTTTTTTAAATAAAACTTAAATTAAATCATTCGGATACTTCTGGGATACGTATCCGGGCGTATCCGCGGCGTATCGGTATCCGATACGTATCCGACACGGGTACGGCACCATTTTGGAGTATCCGGGCTTCATAGCAAGAAACTCTCCATTTATTAGTCTCTTCATTTCTTTCATTTGGAGAGATAAAGACACAAAAAAGTTTAAAAATAATTAATAGTGGTGGATCCCACTATATGGGGGATCCACTACATACTTTTTTTGTATCTATCTCTCACCAAATGACATTGTCCATTTATTTTAAGCAAATGGAGAGGGTCTTAACTCAGCATAGACACTTCAAAGGAAATTATGCGGTGACGTGGCGAGTCAAGGTTAGACCACGTCGAATTGAATGAAATTACTCACGGAATACATAAGTTTATGTAGGGATGACAATGGGTACCCTATGGGTAGGGTACTACAGTGCCCTCCCCCGTACCCGCGTCTGTAAAAAAATATCTGTACCCGAGCCGTACCCTCGTGGACAACAATTTTAGTGTCCTTTCCCATACCCTATGGGTACCTAAGTGTCCATATCCGCACTCATTACCCGTACTTTAATTATGAAAAGACATTAAAAATTTCACAATTGAAATAAAACTATGGTCCAAAAGTTTTCAAATTAACTCATAAAATAATACGAATCGTAGTATTTAGCCAAATAAAAACATATAAAATATCCCTAAAAAATTTTACACCAATAGGAGGGAGCGGTTACTTAATTAAGTAGTTTTTAGGTTTATGTTTAGGCTTAAATAGCTAAATAAATTAATTAATTATACACCAAAAATAAATAAATTATTTATCATATTATATAAATATGTATATGCAGGTTGCAGGGCTAGGGAGTATAGTACCCTTACCCGTGCCCATACTCATTTGAATTTGCGGGTAATTACCCGGACCCAAACCCAAACTCATGAAAGCGGGGTTTTACCCTACCTATTGTGGGTATTTTTTGTGGGTACCCATCGAGACTGAGTCCAATTGCCATCCCTAAGTTTATGTGTTTTCAACAACTATTAAGAATGAAATTTTATGTGGTCAAGTAACTTCTATTATGAAAATTCTGTTATAGAAAATTCTAACATTTTCCTTCAAAACAAAACAAATATCCTTGCTAAACATGAGAAATTCTTCTATAGAAACACACTTAACATATGTCATTACAAACAACAAATAAAAATGTGACACCTAATTACCGTTTAAACAAAAAAAGTAAAATAAATTTAGTGAAAATCTGTTGTCTCTTTTCTCTTCCTTCAATCATTGTTTTCGGGATTTTGGCTATCAATTTACTGCGTTTAATAAACAGATTACTTGGACATCAAATCATCATCTTCTTCCTAGTTGAAGCTATCCTTAAATCAAATTGAAAAAATAACAGTTCACAATACTAAACCAGTCTCATCTATCTCCACACCTAAACAATAAATATTGTGTCTGAATGTGATTTTTTAATACACAATATTTTCAGCGTGACACACATTTCATTCCACACGCATTATTCTGTTGTTATAATTAACTTTAACATTGCTATAATTACCGTATATTTTGGTTCTAAAATTTAAAAATTTTGGGTGAGATTTATAAGCCCTTTTTGCAACAAAAAAAAGTTTTTCATATTTTAAAACAAGATTGATTTGCCGTGGAAGCAAATGAGAGCTGTGATTCTGTGAAGGATAAATTGGGTATTTGTTAATACACCACCATCTGCAGAAAAAAATGGTTGACTGGAGAGAGAAGAAACAGTTTCCATTTGTTAATTTAATTTTTTTTTATCTTTAATGTGTTGTAGTGTTTTAATTGGTTGTTCCTAAAAATTATCTCTTAGGTGCATTTTCATGTAAGTATTTCTCGCTAAACATATCTCTTTTGAATTATTCATAATAAACCAATCATTGCCAAACATATGCGCACGCCACCAAATTGTTGAGCGTGCTCTGAAGTCTCAAATATCAGTTGGGCTGACAAAAGAAACTCCTAGCTGTCGAAAAACAAGATTCTGGATGAACCCAAAAAAAAATCACAACCTAGAAAAAAATTATTAATAGTTTCCTTCTTCCCACACCTTACCGAGCATAGCAATGAATCAGAAGAAGGCACCACCCCACGAAGAATAAGATTATCCTTTGTTAGGATCTTTTTATGTAAAAAATTTCCAAGCAAATAACGACATTTTTAGAGGCAGTGCTTTATTCCATACTAAGTGTGAATGAATCTCAGTGTTAGGCTGCTCAGTTCGAGTAAGAATCTGATAAGCGTCTTTGACCGAGTAACCATTAACACAGTCGTGTAACCATACCCATTTTCCAGTTGTTTACATAAATTTTTGGTAATGTAAACTTCATTATCCATCAACGCTTTAAGATTGGATAAATGTCCTTCTATAGTGTCCGTTCAAGTCTCACGATTTATGATATCACTTCATGCGTTCTTTAGGAACAAAATTATTGTTCTTATTAATGTTAGAATTGCATCCAACAACTTTTAATATCAAGTTGTCTCATGACAACATAATAGAAAAATACTCAAGTGAGTATATTCAAAAGAAAGAAAAATAAAGAAGATGAAAAGAAATGTAAATTGCAAAAGAAAAAGGAAAATAAAACAAGAAACAAAGCAATATTAAATTGCATGAAATGTCAAGGGTGGTTGGAATCCATCTCTATCCGCCCCTGAACCCGTTTGCCAACACGGCGTAGGTGTTACAAGGCTTTCAGAAAATAGGATTCAACCTCTAATACATTGAAATTGAAACTATTTATAGAGAAAAGAAAATAACTTCTTACATCTAAGATATTGACAAGTGTCTTATTTAATAACTTTCGATAACTTCTATGTAGTTGTTTGTTTGATCGACGAACTATGTCAATATTCGACTTTGAATGATTTCTTCCGATGTCTTATAACATATGTCACTTCTTGTTGAAAATGAAGCCTTCGACAGCAAAATAGTTTAGTTGAATTCCACTTAATATGGCTAACTTCGACAAATCACGTTCCATGGCCAGTCGAAATGAGTTCTCTTCTTCTATTCAAATTCTAACACTAAGACTTTCTCATTACCATGAATTTTATAATTTTGGTATCAACAGAGGCCCTAAAAATGTTGTTTCTCGATGGGAGTGAGAGGAATAACATTTTTAATCATGTCACCAATTTAGAGAAAACACTTGATGACCTCTTTTGAAAACTTAACCAAATTTTAGAGAAGATGATTTTGACTTCATCATCATTATATTTTTTTTTTTTTAAAAAAAAAAACATGGTAAGACCTTACCAACTTTTTTGGTCAAAAATGCAGTCTACATCTTAATAAAATGCTTGGTCGAAAAAACATCATTCTTAGAATGAGATAAACATATGAAAATTCGACCAGTTTTACAGCATCTCTTGAACCATGTTTGACCAATATTTTGATTATCTTTACATACTTGATAAGATCAGCAAAATTTTGATCACTTTACCAATTTTAAAAACAACTTCAATCCTAACATCATGCATGGAAAAGTGTTTCATCAAAATTTAATTTGAATCTTCTAGATATTGGCTTAACGTACCTAGCCAATTTTGATTCATGAAATCAAGTACATATATATTAATTACATCAGTCTTAGCATCACTGACACTATTAGAAAACAATTTTGATCATTGTTTTCTTGATTTTTGTTTTATTAAAAACTTCTCCATACCACTTTGGAGTTAAAGAAATTCAATCTTTCTCAGATTTTTTAAGGTGTAGTACCTTTACATGATTAATGTAAACAATTCAAATTGTTGAGACATTGCCTCTCAAAATTATTGTTTCAAAAATCATTCTCACTACGGTTTCAAAGACTGTTTCTCATAGCCACAAATTGATTCGCAATTTGCTAAAAAATATCAATATTTTCAAAATAATTGTTAGCCATAGGGATTAAATCACCATGCTCAATCATTAGAGGCCTCTCAAAGGCTAAAACTTTTCAGTTTCAATCTTTGTAAAAAATTTCAAAACCATTTTGATAAGATTCTCCAATTCAATTGGAGTCCTCCTTTAATGGCTTCAACAACAATTTTTTTTTAAATATGGCTTAAAAATCATTTCATGTACGGTTTCTGTTTCTCTAAAACCGTTTTTTATGCATGTAAAGTGTTGAATCACACTAAACTTGAAGTTTCACGTCGGGTTCACCAATTTGTTTACACCGATTTTTGATAATGTAAACTTCATTATCCATCAACGCTTTATGACTGAATAAATGTATTTCTATAGTGCCCGTTCAAGTCTCGCGATTTATGATATTACTTCATGCGTTCTTTAGGAACAAAATTATTGTTCTTATTAATGTTAGTCTGTTAGAATTGCATCCAACAACTTTTAATAAAAAGTTGTCACATGACAACATAATAGAAAAATACTCAAGTGAGCATATTCAAGAGAAAGAAAAATAAAGAAGATGAAAAGAAATGTAAATTGCAAAAGAAAAAGGAAAATAAAACAAGAAACAAAGCAATATTGAATTGCAGGGAATGTAAAGGGTGGTTGGAATCCATCTTTATATGCCCCTGAACCCGTTTGCCAACACGGCGTAGGTGTTACAAAGCTTTCAGAAAATAGGATCCAACCTCTAATACATCGAAATTGCAACTATTTATAGAGAAAAGAAAATAATTTCCTACATCTAAGATATTGACAAGTGTCTTATTTAATAACTTCTATGTAGGAGTTGTTTGTTTGATCGACGAGCTATGTCAATATTCGACTCTTATAAATCACATTCTATTTTCATTCGTATATTAGGATATAAAAAAAATCATTAAAAGAACTCCACAAATTTTGTATAATATTGAATGAATGTGCTCTCTCTCCTTCTCTTTCTCCCTCTCTCTCTTATTACCTTATCCAAAAAAAAAATTTAAGTATGGTTCATCGAGAGGCAATCCAACTGATTGACATCTTAAATTAAATCATATACATCTTCACTAAATTTTCATAGTTTTGTCTTATTTATTCTACGCTTCATCTTTTCTAGGATACAATATGTGAAATATCTTATAAGTATTCATGCGTATCTGTGGGCGGAGTATTCAATAAGTATCCGATAAAATATTTTTAAAATTGAAAAAATTAATTATGATATTTCGTGGGTACATATCCTCAAGTATCTGTGGAGTATTAGTATCTGATACGTATCAGATGCAGATATGTCTCAATGTTTGGAGTATTTGAGCATCCTACATCAATCATCACTTTATTGTGTTCGGTCCATCAAAATAAAATACATAATGGCTATTTTTCATTGATTAATAAAAAAAATACAGAAAAAATATTGGCATCGATAGTTATAAAAAAATACGGGACAAATATATATCAACGATACATAAAAAAAAGTACTGTTAAACATTGATAAATATAAAAACACGGACAAATATCTATTAATTAAACATAAAAAAATGTTAGATAAATATTTGCCACTGATTAATATACGAACATTGAACAAATATTTGTTATAAATACAAAAAAAAATCATAGGACACATATTTTTCATCGATAAAAAAAAATAAAAAAACACATGACATGTATTTGTGATTGATACGTAAAATATTTGTGACAAATATTTGTCATTAATTAATATGAAAAAAAAACACGAGACAAAATTGTCATCGATGAATATAAAAAAAGGGGGACAAATATTTGTCTTTGATAGTTATTAAAAAAAATTGGACAGATAGTTGTCGCTAATGCATAAAAAAACCACAATACAAAATTTGATCCATGAAATCAAATCCGCTTCATATTTGCAAAAGTTAATCATGACAATTTGGTGCACGTATTCAAAATCAAACCATAATAATCATAATTAGTCCATTCACTTATGTTGAAAGGGCCCAACCGTTCGATGAAGGACATGTCTTTCGCTGCTTATGGTATTTAATTTCAATTGTATCATTTAAACTTTAAGTTTCATTTCTTCAATTTACCAGACATATTATTCATTATGTATTTTACTAACACATAATATAACAACAATATATATACTTTTTTTTTTAAAGAAACAAATATATATACTATATATAAAGAGAATACATGAGTTTGGGCTGAATTTTTCTTTTCCTATATTATCCTTAATTTAAACAATTTTATTTACTACTTCATCCTTTTATAATATTATTTAAATTATTAATTAAAAACTAAATCCATTAAAATAGAAACTATCTCATTACAATAGAAACAATATTATACATTATATAAAGAGCTCTTTTTTTAGTTAATTTTTTTAAAAGGCTGAGTAAATATATTAAACCAATAAAAGATGTCCCTCTCGCACAAGGCGTACCAGAGAAACAAAGAGTCAAAGTATGTTACATCACAAAACCACTGCATACACAACAACAAAAGAAAAACTTAGAAAACTGCATTTAGACACAACAAAGGATTCAACCTCCAAGTGAGGTAGTTAAAATCAAACAAAACATAACACGATTTTAACCACCAATACGTTTGACTCTTGACCTTTTCGAGTGAAGATGTGACAAGATCAACCTTTTGATTGAAAATCATCCAATTCATGTCCATCCAAATAGTATACAACACTGAAATCTAGATAATATTGAAATTCAATCGAGAGACCCAAACTCCGTGTCAGATTTGTCGTCTTCTATAGTTGTCCACATCAAAGGATCTGAGCACAATTTTGTCTTCTTCTGACCACATGTAGAAACAAACAAAGAACTTAAAGGGCAACAAGAATGAACGGATACTTCCTGTTTTAGCAAAGGATTTTCGAATGAACATCCAGCAGAATTATTCATATCAGGCAATGACTCAACGTCTTTTATATAAAGTTTCTCAACGACTTTTAATGCGCTGACACTCTTCTCCAACATTTCTCAAATCCCTGCCTATATAAGGAACTGAAGACCATGAAGAAGATTAACAAGACTCTGTTATTTTATTGTGTCATTACTCTGTCAAATTAAATAGTGCAAAAACACTTAGAATCTTTCTTACCAAACTTTGTATCTTAGAAATCCTAGAGTTGTAAAGAGTCTGATCATTTGTTCAGTTACACCAACCATTTATATATATTCGGTGTAAGAACAAATTTGTTTATATTTGCTGTAAACAAACACAAGTCTCTTGCTTGTAAAGCTTGAACATATAAGTCTCTTGGTGAAACCCTAAGCAATAGAAGTCTCTTAGGATTTTCCTTTGAGCACTGGAAGTCTCTTGCCTGTGTGCTTGAGCAATAGAAGTCTCTTGGAGTTGTCCTTGAGCATTGGAAGTCTCTTGGTGGTGACCTTGAGCATAGAAGTCTCTTGCAAGTGTGCTTGAGCATTGAGAAGTCTCTTGGAAGAGTCCTTGAGTAATTGTAATCAATAGTGATTATAGTGAAATCCCTTGGAAGTGCAAGGGGACTGGACTACTCTTGTGTTGTGGGAGGAACCAATATAAATTACTTGTATATGCTCTTTCGTTCTCTCTCTCTCTCTCTCTCTCTCTCTCTCTCTCTCTCTATCTATCTTTTATCTTTGTGTTATGTATTCCGCTGCATTCAGACTCTGTATCAGAATTTGTACTTATCAGATTCTGAACAACTTTTAAACACTTAGAAAAACAGAACCAGAAAAAGCCAACATAATTCAACCCCTCTTCTTGTGTTTTTGTCACCTTCAGTTGGTATCAGAGCACAGTCTGTGCTCAGCCACTTAACCGTGCCACGGTCAAAGATCCAGTGAGAAAGACATGTATGCTTCCACTTCTGATCACAACACTTCCACATCCGATAAAAATAATGTCTCAGTTAGGCCTCCATATTTTAATGGAGATGCTGCATAATTTTCATGGTGGAAGAGCAAGATGTATAATCATATCATAGGAGTTGATGATGAACTATGGGATATCATTGAAGATGGCATCAACTTTGAGGTAGATATAGAAGGTATATTGTCAGATAGGAAGGGTCTGACTGCCACCCAAAGAAAGATGTACAAAAAGCATCACATAGTAGGAGGTATACTGGTTGATGCTCTATCTCATGTTGAGTACACAAAGATTATGGACATATATACAACAAAAGCAATCTTTGAATCTATGTGCTCTACCTACGAAGGAAATCAACAAGTCAAGGAGGCAAAAACTAACCAGTTGGTTCATCAGTACGAGCTATTCAGAATGAAGGAAGACAATGACATTGAAACCATGTACTCAAGGTTTCAAACTCTTCAGTCTGGTCTTCAGAATCTGAAGAAGAGCTATATTGTAGCTGATCATGTCAAGAAGAATCTTAGGAGTTTTCTCGCAAGATTCAGACCTAAGGTTATAGCCATACAGGAGGCAAAGGACCTGGACAAGCTGAGCCTGTAAAACTTGATAAGCTCTCTCAAGAGTCATGAGATTGAGCTTGATAATGATGAACCAGCTAAGAAGTCCAAGTCTATTGCTCTGACTTCTCAAGGAAAATCAGCCAAAGCTCTAAAATCTCCTAAGCCAGAGGAAGAGAATCCAGATGAAGGATCTGATAAGGATTCAGATCTTGAGGAAATGGCTTATGTTAGTTGTGTAACAAAAGTAAGTATTTTTATATTATCGTCTCCACAGGGATTAGTGCGCTATCTCAAGCCGTTCAACAATCGTTATCGTTTTGAGTAAGGGTTTGTAAGATTGTTTGCATATAAACTATTGGAATCTAAAAGCGGAAATAAAAGCGACAAGTAATAGGGAATAAAAGCGTTGAGATCGGAGTTCCTCAATCGAGCATCGAAAATAATCTAAAAATCATGCATATGAATTCTAGCGTTTTAGCGAGATTATCACGTATCACTCGACAATATCATTCGTGTCCAAATGACGTCGTGAGATCGATCGTATCGTTTAATAGACGATTTCCCAATCTATCAAACGATCCGAAAGCTTTACGTTCCAATACTTTTTGTGATTATCAAAACCAAATTCCATGTCTAGAATTTATTATTTTGATAGAAGATTATTCTCACCAAAGATTCAAAAGTATTCGTCAATAACATTTAAATCAAAACATGATAATGAATAGCAAGAATAACTCAATATCACATAAATTGCTAAAATCATATATTTGCATAATCAAATATTACATCTAAGCTAGATAAAGTACCTCCAATCCCAACAAAGGGGAGTTAGTTGTTCATTTTCATGACAACTATACAAAAGTGTAAAGAAAGATGAAGATCCAAGCCTAAGTTCTTGATTTCCCAAAGAGCCTTAGTTGATTCCACACTCCAATCACTCTTGCTCCATGAAGATCAAAGCTTCTAGCCCTCTTTTCTATCTAAAAACTATATCCTAATAATATTACACACTGTAATAATAATGTTCTTAGCAAAAAAGTATGAAACAAAGCTTAAATACTAAAAGCTGAAAGTGACATCTCGCTCGGCGAGATTTCACTCGTCCGGCGAGTTGAGATTTCTTCACCAGTGGTTTTCAGCCACGTCTTCAAGTAGCATTAAACCGCCTTGGATCTCGCTGGGCGATGAATATTTCGCTGAGCGAAATCAAGTTCCCCTGCTCCTGAAAATCCCTGCATGAGCTCGCCAAGGACTCGCCATTAGCTCGCTGGGCGAGTTTATCAGATTCTTTTCTTCTTGATTCTTTACTCAAATCATGTCCTGGCTTGCATTTTCCTGCACAAATGGATGGGGAAAGAAGTAAAAACAATATTGGGCATTTGATCAGTGATTATGAGCTTTTCCCATGATAACTTGCAAAACAAGCTACTTAAGTGCTTAAATTAACTATGCTTTTTAACTCATTTTTGGCACTTATCACTCTCCCCAACTTAAATCTTTGTTTGTCCTCAAACAAAGGACTCAAAAGAAATGGAAAAATCAAGGCTTTGGACAAAAGTACAATACATGCAAAGAAATGAAAAGTTTTCAGATGACATAATTAAAATGTAGATTGCGCGGGCAAGTATGAAGTTTCTCATTAATCTAGATATATACTATGAATGCGGCATAAGTCCTAAACACAAAATTCACATCACACAATTCAAGTCAATAACATAATTAACAATGAACCACACCTAACACACTTCTTTGAAAGTAAATAAGCAAATTGAAATCATGAAGTGAGGGTTTTGAACACTCATCCGGCAATTCTGCTAACAACTTGATTAAGTTATGTGTCCATCCAAATATCATCTCAAAAAGCACAAAAGCATAGATCAAAAGGTCTTTGAGGGTTGTAACTTGGCTTGGTTTCCAAAAGAAATGTCATATGTGGGAAAAATTGAATTCAAATGGCCAAGCATAGAGGAACATTCTTTCTATTTACACAACTTCCTCCAAAATTTCATTATCAACCCTTGGTGATATACTAGTAGTACTTTGATCTTGACAACTTTTTCTATTTATTAAATTTTTCTCTTTTTTCTTTTCTTTTTCTTTGTTCCTTTTCTTTCTTTTTTTCTTTTTTCTTTCTTTTCCTTTTTCTTTTCTTTTTCTTTGTTGTCAAGATCAATTTTTCAAAGTTCACCATTACTTGACATACAATACCTCCCTTTTCTCCCCAACTTATTCAAAATAATACCCTAATTGAATGTTCTCTTATCATCAGGCAAGGGACAAATAAACATGATGGTTTAGGGTTCAAAATGAAGGTAAGAATATCATAATCCTATAGTGATTTAACTATGAACTGGATTTTGAAAAACTTGGGCAAATTCACTAAGCATTGTGCTTATGAATATTGACAGTTCATAGTTAAGGATTCTAATTAATTAGGCTCAAATGGGGTTATCAAATACTCACTTCTCACAGGGTAGGCTTTTTGTGGTCAAGTGTTTTTTCTCAATTTCAAAAGAATGCCTTGATCATTTCTGTGCTTTCATACAATTCAAAACAATTATCAGATTTAACATAAAACAACCGAGTAAAACAATGAATGCCGGTCTCCTACATATATGTAAAGCACTTGAGGATTCCTCACATTTAGGCTAGTTCTAAGTGGTTCACATAATAAGCATGTTATCGCGTAAAACTGTAAGAGATAAATTTTTGTGCAAAGTACTCATTTCAAATTCAAGTACACACCTAGAAAAGCAAGAAACAAGTACCTTGGCTTTGCATTTTCAAACAATTTTCTATCATTATCATTATCATGCATCTGATACTTTGCTTAGCGAGCTTATCAGTAAGCGTCGCTCAGCGAAGTAATATCTCGCTCCGCGAGAATGACAGATTTCAGAATTTTAAAAAATGCAGCATTTCAAAAGACTTGTCATTTTTAGCTTCACCTAAAGTTACTAAAAATCATTAATAAAGCATAAAAACTTACAAAATTGGGTTGCCTCCCAACAAGCGCTTGTTTTACGTCGTTAGCTCGACGCCTGATTCGTTAGGGTGGCCAAAATGAGACGGAACGCACATCAGCCTTTGTATTCCTTTGCTTTGGTAGGAATTCCATGACTTGAAGTAGAGCTGATGTGGAGTCCATAACCTCCCTATCCAGAGTTTGATGAACAAGGAACAAATACTATCTTTTACAAACTCAAGTTCTGCCTTGCTCACTTTCATCCCCTTCTTTTCACAAGTTTCTTCCTTATTAAGAAACTGTTCCTTTTTCTCAATATCCATCACTTCTTCACTATCAACAGTTCTGGCCTCTTCAGAATCTGACCTTTCTTGAGGAAGTTCTACTTTGTGTGGTATCTCTATTTCTTCCACTAATTTCCTTATACCACATCCTTCAAACATTAACTCTTCCTCACTTTCATCAACATCTTCTTCAACAATCTCTCCGAATTCAAAAGTGGATTGATTGTTGGTCTGAACATCCATGATTCTTGATGAAAAATTTAATTGAACTTGCAAAAGTTCCAATTGAATTGATAAAGCTCTCAATTTTTGGTTGGTATTTTGCATGTTGATCATGGATTGTTTCATGAACATATTCAAAGTATTTTCCATTCTTGACATTTGTTCATCTTCAGAAGGATATTGTTGATACTGTTGATAGGATTCATACTCAAATGGAGTATAGAAGATGAAATAATCATGATCAGCCATGATTTCGTTTATGTTGAGAATCTGAAACAAGTGTAACTAACAAGAAATTTTTCTTTGTATAACAAAGAGGGTTAATGCAAACACAATTTTATAATGTACAAAAGAAACGAAAAATATTAACACGATATATACAAATGCGCAAAACAATGTAAATTGTTGCGATGCTCAAAATATCTAAAAACCAATCCCCGGCAACGGCGCCATTTTGTTAGTTGTGTAACAAAAGTAAGTATTTTTATATTATCGTCTCCACAGGGACTAGTGCGCTATCTCAAGCCGTTCAACAATCGTTATCGTTTTGAGTAAGGGTTTGTAAGATTGTTTGCATATAAACTATTGGAATCTAAAAGCGGAAATAAAAGCAACAAGTAATAGGGAATAAAAGCGTTGAGATCGGAGTTCCTCAATCGAGCATCGAAAATAATCTAAAAATCATGCATATGAATTCTAGCGTTTTAGCAAGATTATAACGTATCACTCGACAATATCATTCGTGTCCAAATGACGTCGTGAGATCGATCGCATCGTTTAATAGACGATTTCCCAATCTATCAAACGATCTGAAAGCTTTACATTCCAATACTTTTTGTGATTATCAAAACCAAATTCCATGTCTAGAATTTATTATTTTGATAGAAGATTATTCTCACCAAAGATTCAAAAGTATTCGTCAATAACATTTAAATCAAAACATGATAATGAATAGCAAGAATAACTCAATATCACATAAATTGCTAAAATCATATATTTGCATAATCAAATATTACATCTAAGCTAGATAAAGTACCTCCAATCCCAACAAAGGGGAGTTAGTTGTTCATTTTCATGACAACTATACAAAAGTGTAAAGAAAGATGAAGATCCAAGCCTAAGTTCTTGATTTCCCAAAGAGCCTTAGTTGATTCCACACTCCAATCACTCTTGCTCCATGAAGATCAAAGCTTCTAGCCCTCTTTTCTATCTAAAAACTATATCCTAATAATATTACACACTGTAATAATAATGTTCTTAGCAAAAAAGTATGAAACAAAGCTTAAATACTAAAAGCTGAAAGTGACATCTCGCTCGGCGAGATTTCACTCGCCCGACGAGTTGAGATTTCTTCACCAGTGGTTTTCAGCCACGTCTTCAAGTAGCATTAAACCGCCTTGGATCTCGCTGGGCGATGAATATTTCGCTGAGCGAAATCAAGTTCCCCTGCTCCTGAAAATCCCTGCATGAGCTCGCCAAGGACTCGCCATTAGCTCGCTGGGCGAGTTTATCAGATTCTTTTCTTCTTGATTCTTTACTGAAATCATGTCCTGGCTTGCATTTTCCTGCACAAATGGATGGGGAAAGAAGTAAAAGCAATATTGGGCATTTGATCAGTGATTATGAGCTTTTCCCATGATAACTTGCAAAACAAGCTACTTAAGTGCTTAAATTAACTATGCTTTTTAACTCATTTTTGGCACTTATCAGCTTACTTAACCAAGAAGTTCCAGTATCTGACCAGAAAAAGAAGATTTTCAGATAGAGGAAATGGTTCCAAGAGATCAGGTTTCAAGACCAAAGGTGAAGACTAGGATGGCTGCTGCAACTGTAAGAAGACTGGGCATTTCATTGCTGAATGTCCAGAGCTACAGAAGGACATGCCAAGAAAAGGAAGCTTCAAGCCAGGAAGCTCTAAAAATGAGAACTACAAGAGCAAGCTAAAGGAAAGTCTGATGGCTACTTGTGATGAATTTGATAAGGAGGCAGAATTTGACAAAGACAAAGAAGGAGCAAACTTGGGTCTAATGGCCACAACAACTTCTGATGCTGAGTCTGGATCAGATTCAGATGATGTAGATAAGGAACTTCACAACCTTACTAATAAGAAATTAGTAATAACTGTAAAAGAACTCGCCAGAAGATATGTACACAAGTCAAGAGAGCTCTATAAATTGAAGAAGAAGTGCGATCTGTTATAAGCAAGCAACAATTTATTGGATAGGGAGTATGATCGCTTTCAAATCAGAAATGATATCCTGGAGTATGGAAGTTATGCTTATCAGGGTTTTGAAGAAACTGATCTAGAAAGGGAGTACAACATTACAATGGAACATCAACAAGCTATGAGAGATCACGTCAGGGAGCTTGAAGATAAGATCGAAGTACTTGAGGCAGTTTCTGAAGACAGAGTCATCAAAGCCTTGACAAATCATGAACCAATCTTTGAAGATTTCCTAGCCAGATCCATTGGAAAAAGCAAGCTAGCCATGAAGAAATCTATTATGGTGAAAAATGCCACAAGAGAATGCAAACCCCATAAGAGTTAACAAAGTTCTCAAGACCTCTTCAAAGGAAGGAATATCTGCACACTCGCTCTGTGACAAAAGGATCAGAAGCTCATAATTTGAACCACTCAGAATCCAAAGTCTTTGTGTCCCAAGAGTTGACAAGACCAGAATCTGTGACAGTAAAGTCAAGTATCCTGGTTGAGCCAGAGTCTGAGATTGAAAAGTCACAGGTTCTGATCAAGCAAGAATCTTAGTCTGAAAAGACAAAGACCTCAGTAAGATCAAAACCTAAGACACAGAGACCTCAAATTCTAAGCAACACAAAGTCTGAAGCTAAGAATCATACAAGACCGAAAATTGTTAAATCAAAAGTCTTGAGTAGTTCTCAGCACTAAAGCTTCAAGCCTATGGCACATACGAGGGAAAAATCTTTCATAACTAACAAAGAAGGACTCATCAAGTTATGGGTTCCCAGAAAAGAAATTATCTACATTTCAGGCAATCCTTGAAGTAAGTCGTTAGACTCAATTCTAACTCTTGAAGAATGGCTCTTCACAAAACATGATGGAAGAAATGCTTATGTTCCAAGCCCTCACACTGACAGAGGAAGACGTTGTGGTTTCTGGAGGGAACCAGAAGAGGAAGATCTCTACTACAGTATGTATGGTTAATCCTTCTCTTCTCTCTCTCTCTCTCTTGCATTTATTGCTTGGTTACTCTAGATAGATCTGAACATAATATGCTTAGCATAAACTAACTATATACATAGCTAGTATGATATGAGTTGTAAGAATCTGCACAGTTATCAATATGGTGAGTTCATCATGTTCTCAAATATAAAGAAAAGGACAAAGTGTTCGAAATCAACTTTTAAATTTGGCTGATCAGAAAACTTGTTGTTTTCTTTGGACAATTTTATTTTTTTAAATAAAAGGAAAATGCCAGAAAAGAGTTTGTTTTAGAAAATCTTGTCAAAACAGGTAATATTGTCCTATTTCTTCAGACTCCGAGTGCTTCCTCATATGAATCTGTGTTTGTTAGCTTATATTGAACGAACAAACAAACAGGTAGGAGGATGAACTAATCACAATTGATAACTGAAGAACTTACTCTCATAAGTTTAGATATATCAGGTATATCTCAAACATCTGATTCTATCTGAAGCAAAATGTGCCATAACTGTCTGATTGTATTCCTCTATGAATACTCTAAAGGATCAAGACATGCATAGTATATATTTCTGCAACTACATTAGTTAAAGAATATATAAATATTTCATCTGCTAACAGAAAGCTTGATAATAAGTATCAAAGCTAGTTAAAAGAGTAATGCAGGTACATAGACCTTAGAAGATGTCACAGATGCTACTCCAGTGAAAGACCATGTGGAATTTTGGAGCAATTAAAAAAAAATTCAGAAGGATATTCACATGATGAATGTAGAAGGACTAAAAAAGAATCTGATCAGATATAAGGCAAACAATGGTAGATCATAAGAAGAACCTGAAGTATAAGTTGATCAGAAGTAATGCTAAGTTATGATAAGCTTTTGATTGCTATTTAACAGACTTAAGATATGATAAAGTTCAGAGTCAGATAACACTCTGAAGTTACTCCAGTCAGAATTCCTTTTAGTAAGTCTGATAGGAACAAGCATGTGACTGAATCAGCGACTCTGAAGGTTCAATGTTGAATAAACACTTATGTGTGATGTGTCCTATAAGTAAAACGATTTTCAAGCTACTTTATTGACACCTGGTCCACTAATTTGACACCATACTAGGATGTTTTTATCTGACGTGTATCTTAACTGTTGGATAATAACTGTTGGGTAATGATGCTTTGTCTTGATTACTGAATTCTTGCGCCCCTCTTTGCCATTAATGCTTTTGTCTGTCATCATTGCATGTTTATACTCTCAAAAAGGTTGAAGTTGAAAAGTTTACACAAAATCACTCATATCAAATCACACATTTTCACTTTTCACTTCCTACACTTTCGTTCTCAAGCTTTCTCAGAGAAAACAACCATTTTCAAACGCAACCTTAGAACAACCCTAAACTCCAGAATCATGGCTTCATCATCTTCATGCAAACAAGTCTCTACTAATCTAAAGGGAAGAACTATGAGAGTTCTGGAGCAAGAACTCAAACTGGTAAAGGAGTGCATAGTGGATTTTGGTTCGTTTACTGAAAATGGGTATGACATGTGGGCGAAGTTCAACAAGCATGGATGGACGAACTTCTTCGAATTATTAGAAGGACCCTGCTACACAACCCTAGTCAAAGATTTCTGGGTAAGAGCAGAATTAGTGAAAGCTGCTAGAGAAGAACAAGAAATGGCGATTAAGTCATCAGTTATGGGGATTAAGATCACCATTACTCAATCCACCATAGCCCAACTGGTAGGAACAGACAATTCTAGGTTTTTTGAAATAGACCCAAACCTCATTTCCTCAAAGTTTGGAGATGAAATCAAGAGTACTATCTACAAAGGTGTAGAAAAAAAGGCTGAAGAAGAAAATGGAGAGGATGGCAAGAAGAAAGAAGACAAAGCCATCAACTTGCTGGACATGGAGAAGATTTTGTTCAAGTTCTTCATCCAGTGTGTTTTTCCCAGAACTGGAAGCATAGATCAACCCAACTGGATTCACAAAGTAATCCTCCTTCATCTTCATAAAGATGAAAAAGTTAATCTTGCTGCATATGTGTTCCACCAACTATGCACAACAATAGATAACTCATGGAGGAAACAACACAATGGCATCCCATACCATAGACTCTTATCTGAATTATTTCACCAAAGCAAGATAATTCAGAAGCTGGAGAGTCTAGACCCTCTCAACCTGGGAACATAATACAGGGAGATCATGACAGGAGAACTTCTGGGGAAGATGAGGCTTATAGAACCAAAGTCTGTAAAGAAACCCTCAGTCTATACCATCAAGAAAACTGGAAAACCATTAATTCCATGTTTTCCTGAGATCATCTTGTATCTAAGCCAAGAAGAGCTGACATACTTGGTGTCAAATGCCCAAGCAGATTATAATGGACAAGTTAATCTGGAAGACATACCTGTTGCACCAGAAGCAGCTGATGGAAAGAAAAAGAAGAAGAGAAAGGCATCTGACCAGGATACTGAATCTGTACCTGTAAATAAGAAGAAGACAACAGAAGACAAGAAAGAATTGCAAGAGTTTTCCAAAGCAGAGGTCATGATATCAAGAACAAGAAGTAGTACTGCTCCTTTCGAGACTCAACCACTTAATCAGACTTCTGCTGCTGGTGGTACCAAAAGAAAAGGATATGAAAAGTCATCTAAAGCTCCCAAGAAGATCAGAGTGTACTTGGAAAATGAATCAGAATCCGAGACAAACTCTGATGACAACAAAACCCTTGCCTCCAAGATACCACTCCTAGCTAAAGTAGTGGCAAAGGATCTCTCAGCTAAGGAGAAGCTGGAAGACGCTGCACAGAAGGCAGAATCCCTCAAAGAAACTGTTGTCAGAGAGGTACTCGAAGTGGGTCTGATGACTGAAGAAGATATTGCTGCTCAGAGAGAAGAACCAAAGCAAGCAGAAGAAACTACTAAAGACGGTCAAACCATGCAAGGTAATGATTCTGTCTCAAGCATAAATGTGATTGATACTCCCTCTGTCCCTTCCACCCTCACCCAACCATCTTCTAAGTTTGACATTGATGCCATTTACCATCTAGTAAGGCATTCTGATGGTGTCATATACTCCTCCACACCATCATCACCGCAACCCATTCAATCTGCCACACCCACTACTCAAACTCCTCAACCTCAAACTACCAACATTATCATCCCTCAACCACCAAAGCTGGAGTTATTAATTTCTCTACCCGTACCTACAGGCTTAACACCCTTTTATCCCTACGAAGAAGTTGAACACACTGACACTCCACCAGAACCCATTGAAAGTCTTTATGTACCACCTTCATACGTTGATCCCTCAAATGACCTTGAAGGAGTATTCAACACTATCTATGCCCAGGCTTAAAGGACCTACTATAAAAGCTAAAGGATTGTGTGTGATCAAAGGATCTTGCTTGAATGGAATCTTCTGCAAAAGTCAGTCAATTTGACTTTTGAACAAATCAAACCTCTGCTAGCTGAAAACACAAGGAACAACCGGATTGACTGGCTAGATGCAATCAGATGAGTAATGGACATTATAGACCTCAGAAGGAATGCTTTCAGACAGCTGCCAGCCCCACCTCAGCCCGTCTTGGAACTTACACTTGAGGTCTCTCACAGTTTGTCTCTGATTTAACAACCAGGTTCAAAATCTGCACGACTTGTTGAGCAACCAGGTTCAAAATCTGCACAGTTTGTTGAATGATTTAGAAGGCTAAACACTCTGAAGGAGCAACATAAGGTTTTGAGCTCTGTGGTGACTACTTTGGCAGCTGATCAGGAGAAGTTGAAGATAAGAGTGAAATAGATTAGTCAGACACAGGATAAGATGCAAGTTCAATATGCTGAGACCAACGACAATGTCAATACCATTCTTGAGTTGTTGAAAAATAAACCTTAGGATTTTTTTTGTTTTTTAATGGTATTATTGTTAAATACAATTTGTTTATAAACATGCATCTCTTGTTGTGACTTTTCTATGCACCTGCATTCATATTTTTGTTGATGACAAAAGGAGGAAAAGAATAAAGTATTTGAGTTCTGAGCCTAACAGAAAAAGCTAAAAAGGAACTTAACCTAATTCAAGTTAATCTGCGCGTTATTGAAAATTTATTAAAACCTGAAGAAGTTATCAGACTTAACTAGACTAAAAAGACTTGAGAAGTCCATAGTAGCTCTAAGAATCTGATAAAAACTTAAGCTCTGGTAAGTTTATTCTTTATGTTAACTTATGTTTTTTTAGAACTCATCATACTCTAAAAATGTTATCAGACTTGAAGAAACTAAACAGATCTTAACAACTCTGATATGTTTAAAGAACTGATTCATTTGGAAGTTCTGATGTGTTATTATATATGTGATATGATGCGTTTGATTTTATTAACAATGAATTTAATTAACCGGGATAGAACATGTGGGGAGCTTACAAACCTCACCTTAAGAAATACCAGTTGGGTCTTAAGAGGAGCTTGCAAACCTCACCTAAATGGATCATCATAGACTCAGGGGGAGCTTGCAAACCTCAGACCCTGAGACTGTCAGACTCAGGGGGAGCTTACAAACCTCAGACCCTGAAGTCTACCTATTAATTAGATTAACAACAATTGTTTTAAATACTTGTGTTTGTCATCATCAAAGAGGGGGAGATTGCTGGAACAAGAAGGGTCTTGTACAATTCCTCTAAGGTTTTGATGATAACAAAGTATTGAAGAATAATTGGATATACTAATATTTGTTCAAGTGTGCAGGATCATAAAATGTATCCATCAAATATTAAACATGTATTAAAGCATCAGAAGCACAAGAGAAGCTCAAAGAGACTATGGTAGAAGATTTGAAGAAAGGTAAACCAGAAGTCAACATATTGAATCAGAAGAAAAGGACGCCTCTCAGAAGCTGAAGAGATCATCAGACTCTGTGGAGATCATCAGACTCAGAAGACCTAGTCAGACACAGAAGAACCTATCAGACTTGGAAGACCTTCAGACTTCAGAAGCACCTGAGGGACCCAAGCTCCACGTCAGAGTTGTCGTCTTCTATAGTTGTCCACATCAAAGGATCTGAGCACAATTTTGTCTTCTTCTGACCACGTGTAGAAACAAACAAAGAACTTCAAGGGCAACAAGAATGAATGGATACTTCCTGTTTTAGCAAAGGATTTTTGAATGAACATCCAGTGGAATTATCCATATCAGGCAATGGCTCAACGTCCTTTATTTGAAGCTTCTCAATGACTCTTAATGCGCTGATACTCTTCTCCAACGTCTCTCAAACCCCTGCCTATATAAGGAGATGAAGACCATGAAGAAGATTAACAAGACTCTGTTATTTTACTGTGTCATTACTCTGTCAAATTAAATAGCGCAAAAACACTTAGGATCTTTCTTACCAAACTTTGTATCTTAGAAATCCTAGAGTTGTAAAGAGTTTGTTCATTTGTTCAGTTACACCAACCATTTATATATATCGGGTGTAAGAACAAGTTTGTTTATATTTGTTGTAAACAAACAGAAGTCTCTTGCTTGTAAAGCTTGAGCATATAAGTCTCTTGGTGAAACCTTGAGCAATAGAAGTCTCTTAGGATTGTCCTTTGAGCATTGGAAGTCTCTTGCATGCGTGTTTGAGCAATAGAAGTCTCTTGGAGTTGCCCTTGAGGATTGGAAGTCTCTTGGTGGTGAACTTGAGCATAAAAGTCTCTTGCAAGTGTGCTTGAGCATTGAGAAGTCTCTTGGAAGAGTCCTTGAGCAACTGTAATCAGTAGTGATTATAGTGAAATCCATTGGAAGTGCAATGGGACTAGACTACTCCTGTGTTGTGGAAGGAACCAGTATAAATTGCTTGTGTCTGTTTTCTCTCTCTCTCTCTCTCTCTCATTTATCTTTGTGTTATGCATTCCACTGCACTCAGACTCTGTATCAGAATCTGTACTCATCAGATTCTGAACAGCTTTTAAACACTCATAAAAGAAGAACCAGAAAAAGCCAACACAATTCAACCCTCCTTCTTATGTTTTTCTCACCTTCAGGTCTGGTAAATTCCCATGAGGAGCCATTGCAAAACCTAACCAAACTGAAATATGATTCCAAAGGCGACCATAAAAGTCGCATTTGAAAAACAAATGATCTCTGTCTTCCAAACAACTACAATCAGCCGAGCAGTGAATATCAGAAGCAACAATAATATTTTTCCTAAACAATTTGTCCTTTGTTGCAATCCGATTTAATAATAAACGCCAAATGAAGATGTTAACCTTGAGGATCACCTTCAGCCACAAAACATGATTGTCATCCACGTTAAAATCAACAACAACATCAGTTAAGTTGTTAAAAGCACTTTTAACTGTACGTATAATGTAACTTTCAAACCCACCGATCCGACATCATAACCTGCAAAACCACGTTAGACAACCGAACAACACACTCACTCACCAACTCCTCCTCCCAAACAAACAACCTCTTGCGCCACTTCCACTCCTCCCCACTAACACCCCACCCCAAAAAAATGCATTTCCGCAACTATTGTTAATTTTGTTAACATATTATAATCTTATTTGTCATACATATTTTATTATAGTATATTTTAAAATTGGTATATCTATTTATATACAATTAAGCGCACACAAAAGAAATGCCAAATAGTCGGACACGTTAGTGCCCGACTTTCTACTAGTATAAAAGACACTCATGTGATTGGATGGATATTTGCCTGCTTACTTTTTAAATGATATATGTGGAGGGACGTTCTAGAAAACTTTGTAAGGAAAAAATGAGAAGTTTTCATCAAAAGGTAGTTGTTTAAAATATCACTATATTAAAAATTGTATATTTTATTTTTATTTTGTATTTCTCAATTCATGAATCATATTATTAAGGAATAAAAAAAAGGAAAAATAACCATTACAAAGTTAGCTTTTTAAAATATCACTATATATTTTTAGGCATAAAATATCACTATAGTAAACATTGTATATTTTATTCTTATTTTGTACTTCTCAATTCATGAACCATACCCTAAGAATATTGTAAAATATTTAACGACATTTAATAGATTGCATTAAATACTTCTCATTTATATTATAGTTTTGTTCATTGAACTATATTCAACCACTACTCTGCTTTGGTCAAATAGTCAATCTCTAGAACTTCATAAAAGAAAAACTAAAAAAATTTAGTCAAATTCTGGAATTAGAAAATAATTTTTGTAAAAAGAAAATAATATATAAATATGTAATATAGTTATTATAAAACATATTTGTTGACCGATTTAATAATTTTTATTGATATATTAATCATGTTGTTCACTATATATAACATAATGTTTTTTAACCTAATATTTTAATAGGTAAACAATATAAAAAAAATATTGTTTGTCAACCAATATTTTTTTTACAAGGAGTGTTCACGTTTTACACTCGAACAGTTTGTTAAATTGATTTTTGTTACCCAAAATACCCTTCCAATCCATTTGACATTGCCATTGCTGACTAAGCAGAAAAAGCCTATAAAGTGTCAAAGTGTTTGCTTCTTCTTCACTCACTCGTCTTAGTTTTCTCAGTTTTTTTTTATTCTTCAATGTCTCAGCAATAGACCATTCTGTCAAGTTTCAATCTTTTTCTCAATTCCTCTTTTGGGTCACCATTTTCTTTGCTCTAAAACTACTTAAACACTTTTTTTAAAAGGTTCTTTGATTAGTGGGTTGAATTTTAGGTATCGTTTTTCATTATTTTTTTTCTTTTTGTTTTTAGGTATTGTTATTGTAATAAAAAAATCATAAATTTATAATTTAGATTAGGGATTGAGTTTATTTGTGTAATTGGTAGTTTTTTTTAGCTCTGTGTTTTTAATTTGTAAAGTGGAGATTGTCTGTGTATATTTTTGGGTTGTAAAGATGGAAAACTCAAAAAAGCTGAACGAGAATTTAGGTGTAAACAAAATAGGGAAGACCATAAAAAAGAACCATTTTCAACAAACAAATGATTTTGGCAACAATATTATAACTAGTGGTAGATATCCCTATTCAATGCCAAAAGATGAATTCTACAACGTTCAAAAAGATGAATTCAAGAGTTTTATTCAGCAGATTACTGGAAATCAATCTAATGCACCAAATCCGCAAGCTCAGGTTACAAGGTTGCAGAAGAATCGGCCTCCACCATTGTCCATTGTGAGACCACCAGTTCCGGTTCAGGCTACGGCGTACGTAGCTCCTCCACAGGCTCCATACAATGCACTATCTGGACATCCTTTGCAGCCTATTACTGGTCCTCATCTTGTCGTCAGTTCACAGAACAATCTTGTTGAGTCTCCAATTTCTGCTTTCATGAGAGATTTTCAAGACTATATGAGGAACTATGATGATAATAGTACTAGAAGTAACCAATTTCAATCTTACCCCCCTCAATCACAAGTATTGAACAATAATAATGTTCAATCTCAACAACAACATTATCCTATGGACAATAATAACCAACTTGTGAATTGTTTTCATCCTTCACAAGCAAATGGCAGTAACCAACTTCTGAATGGTTTTGATCCGTCAGAAACATATGTGTCTCTGAATGCTACCAACCCAAATTTTCCTATGAATGTTAGTAGCCAACCTGTGACCGGTTTGCCTTCTTCACAAACAACTGGCCCTCAATCATCAACTTCTGAATTTCTATTGCCTTCACCAATAACAAATAATATGAATTTGCTATCCCCTCAGTCACCTTATAGGCCTCCACTATCACCAAACATGTTTTCTTCGCCTTTATCACCTAAATACCCTTTCCATCCACTTCTACAAAATGTGATTTTAAGCCCTGATCCTCCGTCTCCACTTTTTGCAGGACTTTTTCCTCCTTTCACCAGTCCTAAGAGGCCAGATAATCAATAATCTTCTCATCTTCTACTGAGGGTGCTCCATATTCCATCCAAATTTATCTTAGTTCACAGTATAATAATATATTTTTTTATGTAGTACTCTTTTGTAATATATATATATATAATAAGGTGATTGCTTGTCAAGATACCTTATTTTATTGTTATATTTCTTTACCGTGTATGAAAATATTTTTAAGCACTCATCTTATTTGGCAAGTGATTTTGCAATGAAAAATATTATGTACTTCTTCAGCAGTTAGATTCCTATTTCATTAAATGACTATTTTGAAAAACTGACTAATCTTAATTTTGTTTATGTATTCTTGGTAAAATGAATAGACATATTTGAAATTATTTATGTTTTCCTAATATATTAGGCAAAGGAGTGTGTACATATTCAAATGAGTTGTGATATGCGTACCACCCTACGTGATATACACCACTTCTACGCCTCCTATGTAACACTACTTTTTGTCTCAACTCTCAGTATACAAGAAGGAAAAACAAAAAATAAAAGTTCAATTTCACTTCCAGTCAACCTCTCTCAATATCATTAAATTTTCTTGTTTTATATATCAAACTTACATTGTTGTGTTGTTAGACTTTTGTATGGGGCTGCGTTTAACCTGGGAAAGCAGGATTGCTTCCCAGGATGGGAAAGTTGAAACTCAGCCTTAAATATAATAATTTTATATTTAGACGGTGTAGATTCATCACCTGCTACTTGCTTTAAATTTTTTTCCGGTTGTGACGGGTTGGCCAGATTTATTTGGTGACGACCGTCACCAAAGAAAAATAAAGCACGGTCGTGCTTTTTTTGCACGGTCCGTGCTTTTTTTGCACGGTCCGTGCTTTTCTTTTACATACTTGCTTTAAATTTTTTTCTGGACCAAAGAAAAATAAAGCACGGTCGTGCTTTTTTTGCACGGTCCGTGCTTTTCTTTTACATACTTGCTTTAAATTTTTTTCTGGTTGTGACGGGTTGGCCAGATTTATTTGGTGACGACCGTCACCAAAGAAAAATAAAGCACGGTCGTGCTTTTTTTGCACGGTCCGTGCTTTTTTTGCACGGTCCGTGCTTTTCTTTTACATACTTGCTTTAAATTTTTTTCTGGACCAAAGAAAAATAAAGCACGGTCGTGCTTTTTTTGCACGGTCCGTGCTTTTTTTGCACGGTCCGTGCTTTTCTTTTACATACTTGCTTTAAATTTTTTCTGGTTGTGACGGGTTGGCCAGATTTATTTGGTGACGACCGTCACCAAAGAAAAATAAAGCACGGTCGTGCTTTTTTTGCACGGTCCGTGCTTTTTTTGCACGGTCCGTCCTTTTCTTTTACACTCTTATATTTTTGTTTAGATCTGGAATACACGATTTTTATCATAGACTGTCTACACCATATTTTTTTCATTTCTCTTTTACACTCTTATATTTTTGTTTAGATCTGAAATTTTTTTCTTTTCTTGATCCGGAAACAATTGGTTGGATTTCCTCGCTCGCGCGTGCCTGCGAGCGCGCGCGCCCGTATTATAAGAGTGACTTAGAGGTTGAATTTTTTCACGATTTTTTGCAGGCATGTTTAGGACATAAAAACAACATCGCCCACAAAAAACGAGAATTTTCCGACAAGAGACGGATTAAATATGAATTTTTTACGCGCCAAAAACTCAAGAACGCGAAACAACAAAACATGCACCTAGAAAACGAATTTTGAGCTGGTTTTTTGCAGATCCTCTATATGTATTTTTATAGAGGTGTCTGCAAAAAACCAGCTCAAAATTCGTTTTCTAGGTGCATGTTTTGTTGTTTCGCGTTCTTGAGTTTTTGGCGCGTAAAAAATTCATATTTAATCCGTCTCTTGTCGGAAAATTCTCGTTTTTTGTGGGCGATGTTGTTTTTATGTCCTAAACATGCCTGCAAAAAATCGTGAAAAAATTCAACCTCTAAGTCACTCTTATAATACGGTCCGTGCTTTTTTTTGCACGGTCCGTGCTTTTTTTTGCACGGTCCGTGCTATTTAATGAAAGAAACAATATGGGTCGTTCTGTCTCGTAGGGGAATATCATGAAATGGGCTTAAATTAAAATCATAATATGTGACCAAATAAATGTCCATATAATGGATAGGTGGCACGTGTAATTGTTGCATTGTTCCACAAAAAAGCACGGACCGTGCTTTTTTTTTTGTTGTTTTGTAAACGCACGGTCCGTGCAAGGACCGTGCGTTTTGTAAACGCACGGACCGTGCGTTTACAAAACAAAAACAAAAAAAAGCACGGTCCGTGCTTTTTAATACACGACCGTGCGCTTTTTTTTTTTTGGATTTACCGGTATGGACTGCCACCTGTGGGTGCAGGTCCCACTTTCCCATCCTGGGAAGCAATCCTGCTTTCCCAGGTTAAACGCAGCCTTTGTATGGTCTAGTTTAGATTTGACTTCTATTTTAAATTTGAAACCAATGCCGTGACTAATGATAACGTAATGTCCTGACCTCCCCTCTCACTTTTACTTTTAATACGTACCTCTCTCCTATAAATGTGTATTTAGAATTCACTTTATCATTTTCATATCGATTAAGTCAACGATGACTACACCATTTTCATTCAAAAAGTATAAATTCCTTTTTTAATTTTATTTTTCATGTCTTGCAATTTTCGTGTGGTTTTTTGAGGTATATTAACAAGGGTGCTTTTAACATGTAGCTAAAAAGAAGTCTAAAACAGACTCTTAGAGTGTGTTTGGATGAAATAATTGAGAAATTTTAAAGAATTTAGAATTCTAAGCAATTCAAATAATTCAATTAAATTACTTTCATTTCTCAATACTTTTGTTTGGATGGAGTAATAAAAAATTTCATTGTCATCATTTTTGACAACTTTTATAAATTTTAATTTTTTGGGCCAAATTTGAAAATTGAAATTAGGGGTCAATTTGTAAATTTCAAAAATTTGAGTGGTCAAATGATAATTTTTGAAAAATTAAGGGGTCAATTTGCAATTTTTTGGGGTCAGTTTGAAAATTTTGGAAAATTTGATGACTAAAATGCAAAATTTGAAAAATTATAACAATGAAGAAATTTGAAATTTTTAGCTTTTAGGTGTCATTTGAAATTCTCTAAGTTTAACTTGAACAAAATACTTCATAAATTTTCATCATTTTAAAAATTCTTCAAATTATTATCCAAACAATGGAATTCACCTCAAAGTATTTAAATTTCCTCAAAACATTACATTACCTCAAAACATTCCCCCATCCAAACACACTCTTAATATTTTGAGTAAAATAGTGGATCTTGTAAATAAAACGGGAAATGGTGTAGTATTTTATTAAAAATGGTGTCCATCTTTGGAACTTTTTTTAGGTTTAACTTAGAAGTATTGATATTAACAATGCTTCACATTTTTGTCAAAAATAAAATAAATTACTTATGTATAACTTATTTCTATAACAAAAGACAAAATAAATTCAAATTATTTTCATAAGTTATATTGACGATTTCGTGAAAATAAGCTAAAAGCGGTCAATAAAATATTATAAGTTGTTATCATAAGCTTTTATTTTTTATGGGCTTTTGGTTTTAACAACATATTGTAGTTGGATAGAAACTATTATGCACTCGGCAAAGCATTTCATTTCAGTTAATGGCAAGTAAGAAGGTTTATTTTGCTTGTAGTAGGGGTGTTAGGCATGGAGATCCCTTGTCTCATTTGCTCTTTCTTTCTCTAAGCTAGTGGATGATGATCAATCAAATCTTATAAATTATACAAGAACTACATTTATTCCATATAAATCTTATTCCTTCTTTTGCTAGATATACTCAAATTTCAGGCCAAATTATAAATCCTAAAAAATCTACTATTTTTGTTGGCTCAACCAAAGGCTGACTCATATTGTTCACATGCTTGGCTTTAGTATAGGTACCTTGCCTTTCATTTATCATGGTGTGTCCATCTTCAAAGGAAAACCTAAGGCTGGTTACTTCCAGCTTGTGGTCGACAAAATCAAATCTATGCTAGCCTCATGGGAAACTTATCTTCTGTCTTTCCCAGGAAGAATCCAACTTGTGAAGAGTGTTGTTCATAGTATGCTCATTTATTCCATAACCACTTACTCTTGGCATGTTAATTTAATCAAAGAATTGGAGAAGTATCGGAGAAATTTCATATGGAGTGGTGACCTTAATAGCAGGAACATGGTCAAATGTCTTGCCGCATATTTTGCTATCTTGTATCTTAAGGTGGTCTTAGTATAAGGTGACTATCAAAACCTAATGAATCATCTAACCTTGAGCTATGATGGGAGTTATTATAATTTGATAATCAGTGGGAAAATTTTCTTAGAAGCAGGGTTATCAGAGAAAGTAGATTCATTGGTTATCACATCTTTTCCTCTATTAGGAGTGGTCCCAAATCTTAAGCTCAAAATTCTTGACAGTTATTGCTGGCTACTTGGAGATGACCAAAAAATAAACTTATAGCTTCATGATTGGAGTAGAGTTACTTTGATTAATCTATCAATATTCGTCAAAATAGTCATCACAATTTTGCGAACAATTGTTAAGGATTATTCGATCAATTCAAAATGACACATACCATTTGAGTTGCAACAAGCACATCCTACTCTCTTGAATCATATCCATTAAGCTACCATTCCTCTTTTTCGTAGACAAGACATGCTTATTTGGAAGCACATAATTTCAAGAGATTTACCTCTTAAAGATGCTTACTCAATTTAATGTACAACATGTCAACATAAATCTTGGTCTAAGCTTATTTGGAATGCAATAATCCCCAATTCTAAATCATTTCTGATTTGGAGGCTTATTCATAATAAGATGCCTACAAATGAAAACTTATTAAATAAAGGATGTTATCTTCTTTTTATGTGTATCTTGTGTAACAAGCAACCTGGATCATCTTAGCACTTATTCTTGCAGTGTCATTTTTCCATCACTCTTTGGAACTGGTTGCATTCTATTATCAATTGCAGCATCCATTTGAGCTTTATCCTAAGCATCTTGGAGATGTGAATTAGAGGATGAAGTCCCCAGTGTAGGCTGGTCATTATTGCTGCAATTATTTGCATCGTCAATGTTGTTTGGTTTTGCACAAACAATCAAAGATTCAATGATAGAAAGCCAAATTGGAGTTCTACTATATATAGCAATATTCACTGCAAACATCTCTTTAACTAGTAACCTTACTTGATTGGCCACAAGTCCCTTATTGAATGACTTTAGGATCTTAAAAGCTTTCAATGTAAACATTCATCATCCTTACGCTCCTAGGATCATAGAAGTAATTTGGAAGCCCCTAATTTTGAACGGGATAAAGTGTAATACAGGTGGCACTGCATTAGGGAGCTCTGACTAGTCTGGTTGTGTTGGTATTTTTAGAAATAAGCATGGTGAGAATCATGGTTGCTTTGCTTTCAGCCTTGTTATCTCAAATGCTTTTCATGCTGAATTGATGGGAGTCATCTTTGCCATTGAGCGTGCTTTTGAGAAAAATTGGAACTATCTTTGGATTGAAAGTGACCCAAAGTTAGCTATCTTGGATATCAAGTCACCACACATTGTGCCTCCACAGCTGAAGACAAGATGGTCTAATTGTTTGTATAAGCTTAACTCTATGAATTTCTTACTCGTATTTATAGAGAAGACAATCATTGTACAGATCAACTAACTACTTTGGGTTTATCTTTGTAGGAGTTTACTTGGTGGAATTCCACAACATGTTAATTATTATGGAGGACCTTGCTGAGAATAGGTTTGGTCTTCATGTTTATAGGTTCTACTAGGTCTTCCTTTTTGGGCATTGATCTAGGCTTTCTAGACACACCTATTTAAAAAAAAAAAATTATGTTTTTTTAGAAGAGGCTAAAAAAACTATTTATGTTAGATAAATTAATTCAATAAACCCAATTGACCTAGAGGGTATATTTATTATAATAGACTATATTTTAAAAAAGAGATGTGTTATTTGAATAACTATTTGTGTAACAACTTTTGAGACAACAAAAATTTACAAAGAAAAGTAGATATTGACACAGAAACTAAAACAATAGAGAAAAAAAAGTAAAAACATAATGTGAGTATGAAAGAAAAAGTTGTCAGAAAAATTGTCACTAGATGATTTTACAAATATCATTTCATTTTAGAAAAAGGAGACTTATAGAGGATGTCTTGTTTCCTATGGTTCTCTGTTTGCCAACACACTTTTTGTTATTCACTTAGTTACCCTTTTTTTTCTTCCGACACTAACACGTCAACAAGCTTTAGCCAGAAATGTGGCGATATTTTTAATAAAAAAATTGAGGAAGGTGAAATTTGATTAATAACAAAGACACTAATAATAGTGTTACAATGGTCACAAATTAAATTTGAACCATGTCTCTTAAGATTATAAAGTGAAGTTCTAACCACCGAGATATCATATCTTGGACAAAGATGTTGCAATATGAATATGAAGTTCGACACATGTAAATCTTGATAGGTAGAGTGAAAAAAAAAACGTAAAAAGTATAATTGGGCATGAAGCAACATAAAACAAACTTTTATATCAGAGTGAGGATCGTTGACACCGGATATAAGTTTTGTGAGTTACACCAAATCCTAGCGGTTCAAACTAAGTTAATCCTACGGACTAAAATCTCAACACAAAAGTAAACTAAAAATTCACGTGACTAGTTTTCTCGTATACTCCTGTGATGTCCTCTTCTTTCGAATAAACGAGAACACCGCTCCGTTCTGTAATTTACAACAAGATAATCAATTGAATTCAAACGGTTTTCCATTTTACCAAAACTAGAAAATTGAATTTTTTGTTTTTGTTTTTGTGAGATTATCATGAAACTCAATTTCCACACCTTAAATCTCATCATTCATAAAAAACCCATCCAAGACACCCCTGTGATTCGTATGAGGAATTAACAAAGGGGAATAAGATGGATTGTTGGCTTTGCCCAGTTTTTTCACCCCCAACATAATCGACACATTCAAATAATGAATTGATTAAGAGAAAATTTGAAATGGGAAATAAAAGAAACCTGAAAGTGGGTAACATGAAAGTGATATCGAAGAAGATAAAAGATCTAAAGAATTGGGGTGTCAATTTGGTGCAGAACAACGAAGAAGATAGCAGAGTCACATGTCACGTGATGGCTATTTTAATTTAATCTTTTTATTTTTATTAGAATATTATAAGACGTAGGATTAACTTAGTTTGAACCACCAAGATTTGGTGTAACTCAAAACTTACGCATGACGTCAACAGATCCTTAATATAAAATTATTATTACAATGAAAGTTGAAAGATGTGGGGACACTGAATCTAGTTATGAGAAATGCTTGTAATAAAAAAGTGGATAATGTTTTCACCTAGCTAGAACATCTTCTATAAGAGTGAGGGAGCTTGGGAAGACAATTAGGCTCATACTGAATGGACATCTGCAAAAAAATATTTACGATGAATAGAGTATAAACGTGGGGTAATTACCTACAAAATTAAGTGGGTATGTGTTTGGGTACGGTCACTCTAATATCACCTCGTCCTACACGTGCATATATATATATATATATATATATATATATATATATATATATTAAATTTTAAATATTAAATTAATCTAGCCTTAGTTTTAAAAAATTATTTTTTACACAATGACAATATAAAATTCATTTACAATAGCATATAATAGTATTTTAATCTTTTTGACACATCATCTTAAGATAAAAAAATCTAATTCTAAATTTCTTATATGACATTTCCCTCCACGTTGCGGTGAATTTTTAATTCTCCTCGCCTGTGAAAATTGAGTATGCATCATAAAGAAACTTACCAAAACTTGTCAACCAACAATATATTGTTGACAAAAATTAGACACGTACATAAAGTAAAACACCACCTAATAATTGTTCGAGTCACTATAATATTTTGGTTTATAAAAGACACACCAAAGTCTTTTGAATGGAAAAATGAGAAAAAATCTTGTGCATATTGTAAAAGATGAATGAGAAGAAAGATAAATAACTAAATTGTCACGAAAGATAAATGACCGCTGGAGAATTTTTCTTTAAAGTTAAAGTGCAGGTAACATGTATGGATACATATACCTAGGTACTCAGAGGGTATGTGGAATTGTGTATTGAACTTGCTACCCACGAGGGCACATGTTCGGGTACAAATAATTTTTCGAATTGTGGATATGGGGATGAACACCATAGTACCCTACCCATTGGCATCTCTAGAGGGAGCAGAACAAGAGTTATTTTTTTAACATATACAAGAACTAAAGTTAGATTCTCATACCTTAAATAAACAATAATTAATCTCTTGTTAACATAAATGATATATTATTTTTTGGGTTAAGTAGCATAATGACTAGAAATTCACATCTTAAGGTGAATAAGTGGAGAGTTTGTGGTTCGAATATCAACCCCCCCTGTATACTGTAATGTCCCTGTCAATTAAACTGTGATCATGAGGACAATGAGATCTTATTCAATTTCACTAATTATAAAAAATGGAATATTTTTTGAAAATAATTTCAATCACTAATTTTGACTTATCTTATAATACACAAATTTTCGTTAACATTAATTAATTTCTTTAACAATAGAAAAGTTAATACATGTGACATAATTACATATCATGCATACTCAAATTGATAATTTCATAAGATCTTCCTCATTTCTCGATAATTACATGTTCATAAATTTAACATGGATTTCCTCCCATTAAGATGTAATAGTTTTTTTTTTTGGAGAGGAAGATGTAATAGTTATTACATGGATTTCCTCATTAATAAATTATACCATGTCACATTTTAAATCTACGTAGAAGATTATAATGGTTAAATCAAACTCAGTTACCCTATAAATAACATAGTCTAACATCTTAAGTTTTCCCTTCTTACAGCTGGAGTTTGAGAATTGAGAGAGTACCAACTAAATTTAGCTTCAAATAATTGTAATCTTCAATCACATACAATGTCAATATTATGTTGCTAAAAGGTGAAAGAATCAAAGAGACCAATGAATATTCATCCTTAATAATCTTGATGATAACTCACAACTTTTTTGAAAGAAACATGCTCATTGCATTTCATTTATAATAACAGATTCAATACAAATGAGATATGGAAATAAGTAACGGGACTAGCTAGAAATGTAGCCTCTCTTGCAAACGCATGAGCAACCACATTTGCTTGTCACCTTGTGAACTTCACCCTAGAGTTTGTAAAGAAAGCAGAAAAAAGAGATCTACATGATGTGATGATATGGCCAAACTCAGAGATATCCTCTCTTCGAGAATGGAAAGCATCACGTGTAACTTTAGAATCAATCTCAAAATCAACATTGTCAAAAGACATATCACTAAGCCACTGATGCGCTTCAAATAGACCCAAAGCCTCTCCGATCTCAACTTGATGAACACTGGGGAGACTAACCGCTTTAGCCAAAACAAAACACCAACTGCATCACCAATGCAAATACCAATCGTTGTGCGGTTATTAGAGGAGGAAAAAGCAGCGTCGATATTGCATTTAACGCGACCTGGGGACGATTTCTGCTAGCCACCCGAAGAAGTAGCAGACGAACTTGCTTCTGTTTGGTGTGGAACTGCATGTTGTGGTTGTGCGCCTCTCTTGTCACTATGCATATCAGGTGTACGGGAATTAGCAAGTTGCCAATCAGTCACCATCGAACGCGACCTCTCTGTAACTGTTGCACAAGATTCTGTGACATCCTCCCAGACCTTGAGGTTCCGATGCTTCCAGAGACTCCATAAGTTGAAGCAAAAAATTTCTTCTGTTCCACAGTTATATTTTCAACAAGAAAGAAGATAGCCTCGGCAGCGGAGGCATTAGTAGCAACCACATTAAGAATTGTAGACCATAGATCTGTCAAAATCCAAACTTGAGTAGCAAAATGACAATGAAACATCAAGTGCGCAAGATCCTCACTATCATTAGTGCAACTAACGCAATGTGTCGGACACTGAACACCCTTATCCTGAAGACGGACCCGAGTTGGTAGGCATCCTTTGCAGATTCTCCAAACTAAGTTGTGAACCTTAGGTGGTACTTTAAGCTTCCAAATGCCCGACCAAAAACTAGGACGATGGAGATGAGAAGAATCGATAAGCTCTTCGACACATAATCGATAAGCGCTACGCACAGAGTACTTACCGTGCCTTTCAGCCTTCTAAATTAAACGGTTAGTTTGCACATGAGCAATCAAAGGAGTACTCATGATTTTATCAACTAAATCAGTACTAAAGACATGTCGGATAATTGGTTCATTCCATATCTTCTATGTTGGAGCCATTAAGTTATCAATAGTAATATTACGAACATAGTGAATGCCTATAATATTACCATCAATACAATCTTCGTTATGTAACCATGGTTCCCCCAAAATAGGTATAGACGAACCAGGACCAATACTCCAACGAGCTTCATCATGCACAATAAAATGGGCACGAAGAATACTACGCCACACATAGCTAGGGTTGTGACCAATCGTGGCTGTAAGGAAGGAATGATTTGGAAAATACCGAGTTTTGAACAAACAAGACACAAAAGAGTCTGGTTCTATGAGAAACTTCCAACCTTGTTTACCTAACATAGCGAGATTAAAAGTCGAAAGATCTTTAAAGCCCATACCCCCATTAACTTTATGCATAGATAGCTTCTCCTAGCTTAACCAGTTGATACCTCGCTGGTTTGTACGACCATGACCCCACCAAAAAGAGTTCATCATCTTTTCGATCGTATTAATAAGAGTAGCAGGTAGTTGGAAGATGCTCATCACGTACGACAGAATAGCTTGTAGTACAGACTTAATCATAACTTCACGTCCAGCTTTTGATAAGCACTTACTACTCCATGAATTAATTTTCTGCCACACACGATCCTTAATGAAAGCAAAAGTAGAGTTACGGTTCCTTCCAATCATAGAAGGCAGTCCCAAATATTTTCCTATACCAAGGACAGCTTGGACGCCTAGAATAGAGGCAAGAGAATTCCGCAAAGGCTCTGGCACATTACGACTGCAAACAATTTCGGATTTCGGTAAACTGATAGCCTGCCAAGAAGCTTAAACATAAGTCGAAAGAATATGCTTCATAACATGAGCTTGGCTTTCCTTCGCTTTGAAGAAAAGGAAACAATCATCCGTGAAGAGAAGATGGGATATGACAGGAGCCCCTCGACATATCCTAGTACCTGAGATAATACCCATATCCTCTGCATCATTAATAAGCGAAGATAAACCATCCGTACAAAGAATAAAAAGATATGGAGAGAGGGGATCCCCTTGCCAGAGGCCTCGACCAGCGATAACTGGCCCAACTGGTTCACCATTAACAATAACAGAATAATCCACTGATTCGACACACATACTCATCCAGTGAATCCACCTATTATCAAAACCCAATTTAATCACGACCTCATGGAGATAGTCCCAATCCATTCTATCATAGGCTTTACTAATATCAAGCTTTAAAGCAGCATAACGATCATTACCTCTAGTCTTCGATTGCATAAAGTGAATTACCTCTATTGCGGCCATAACATTATCAAGAATAGATCGACCAGGAACAAAATCTGATTGGTTGTCAGAGATGCAATGGGGAAGGATAACCTTCAGCCTGTTAGCAAGAACTTTGGAGATCAACTTATAAAGAACATTACAAAGCGCAATTGGACTCCAATCCTTCATACAAGTTTGCACATTGCCTTTAGGAATAATAGCAATGTTTGTCATGTTTAAATCTGGAGGAAATTGACCTGTATCAAGCGAGGCACAACATTCTTTGAAAATATCATCACTACACAAATTCCAGAAATGTTGGTAAAAGCCAGGATTAGGGCTGGGGCATTTGTCGGGATGCATGAAGAACATTGCATCACGGATTTCACACTTGGTAAACGGAGCCGTGACGAGCTCGTTGTCATGTGCAGATATAGAATGACGAAGAACATCAATGACAGGGTTAGTAACATTACCTTGCTTCTGAAAGAGCTCAACAAAATAATTTCTTGCTACTTCTTGCATACCTTGAGAATCAATAATTTTATTCCCATTACTATCATCAAGAGATAGAATTTGATTTACCTTTTTCCTGGCAGCTGCGGAAGCATGAAAAACTGTGTTTCTATCACTATCTTTGTACCAATGTGATTTAGCTCTCTGTTTCCAATAAGCATCAACTTGAGCTAGTAACCTTTGCATTTTCTTGCATATTTCTAACAATTGAGATTTCATCGAACCTGCCCTATTACCACGAATAATCTTCAGTTGGCGATGACATTCCTCTATCTCGGATTTCAACTTGCGACAATGGTTTTTGCTCCACCCCGAAATATCATCTACATAAGCTGACAACTTAGGAATAATAGAATGGGTTAGATGCATGTGCCATGATTCAGTTACCATTTCCTGAAAGCCCGAATCTAGTTGCCACGCATTCTCGTATCTGAACTTACAAGGAGGAGCAGGAGGCCGGCCACATGGCAACGGTGTAAGAGAATAAGGTAGTGGTCAGAAGCCGGAGCCACAAGATTTTCAAACAGTGCATTCAGAAATAAATTAAACCAAGCATTATTAGCAAGGGCTCGATCTAACCTTTCCTCAACCGCACGAGGCGTACCAAAACTTTTAAACCAGGTGAACGGATAGCCTTCAACTGGAACATATGATAAACCATAGTCAAGAACAGCTTGACGAAAACCATTTATTAACCATAGCGGCCTGGTAGCACATCCTCTTTTTTCGCTATCATCCATAATGTCGTTGAAGTCTCCGAAAATGCACCAAGGACCTGCAAATTGTTCAGACATATTACAGAGGAAATTCCATGCAGCTTGCCTACGTTCCCCATTGGGGTACCCGTAGTAGCCGGTAAGCCTCCAAGAGCCAAGAATAGGATCAACGATTTCAACAGTAATGTGGTTGTTGGAATAATTCACAAGGCTACAATTTAAAGAAGAAAGCCAAAAAAGAGCAAGACCCCCACTTCTTTCGGTGCGGTCTACATAAATGCAAGAATCAAAACCAAGAACATAACAAAAAGCTTCAATTTTATTTCGGTGGACTAGTGTCTCACTTAAGAATAAAAGATTCGGCCGGTGTAGTACCCTAATTTTGTCCGGACAAATTAAAAGTCTTGAAAAAAACAATAATGAGTGATAATATTTTAATTTATTTTCACAAAAGACAGATGAAAATTAATTTATTTGGGCCATTAGCCAAACCCAATGATCAATTGTCCAATTACATCCCAACAAAAAAATTGCAAAAAATATAATAAAGCCAAAAAAAAAGAAGAAACTTAAAATTTGGAAAGGAGGGAGGCGCCCATCTTGCTGTCTTTTTTTTTCCAGCAAAAACATCACCTTTCCCCTTCTTTTCTTAAGCCATGCTTGCACACTTCCTCTCTCATTTCCCTTTTTCCATAGCTTGCTTGCACTCTTCATTGTTGTGCCAAAAATGGCTAAAATCTTGCCTAATTGCATACACAAAGACAAAGTGAAGCCACCCTTTTCCTTTTCTATCTCTATTAAGTCCAAAACTTTGTACAAAGCCTCAAAGAACTCAATCACAAACATATCCCATGGTCACAAAGGTTTGCCAATGGTGCCTATATATTGTGAACCCAAGATCAAAGGCAAAAGAGGATTTTTTGAGAAAAAGGGAATAAAAAAAAAGCAACACTACAATTCTTTCAATCTCAGCAATCTCTTTTCTTCATCATCAACAACACAAAACAACACAACCACCAAAGTCACTACAACACAACCACAAAAGTCACTACAACCAAAAACCACCATCACCACCAAAACCACCATTACTAAACAACCCTCTTCTCCTTCTCTCTCCCATTCTCCCCCTCAAAGGTATATCTCTCTCTCTCTTTCCCACTCTCCTCTTCCTCTTGCCGGCGAGGCCGCCGCCGGCAGCGGCAACCGCCTCCCCTTCATTCTTTCCTTTCTTTTTTCTTCTTTCTTCCTCCTCCTTCCTTTCTTTCTTTCCTTTCTCTTTTCTTCTTTCTTTCTTCTTTCCCCGTGTTCTGTGTTGGTGTAGGGAAGAGAATTGGGCCACTTGGGCCCACTTGGCTATAATAGCAAATGGGAGGCAACCAAGTGGGCCTCACATTTTTTTTATTTACTCAATTATTTATTTATTTATTGAGTGAATAGGCAATTACCCCTGAAATTGCAACTTTCGTCAAAAAACCCCACTGAATTTCGTGAAACATCAATCACCCCCCTGAAATTGTCAAAAGTTAGTCAATTTGTCCCTCTATCAATTTTCTCTATTACTCAACATGACATGACATTTGACTGTCTACGTGGCACTGACATGTATTTGATGTTTCATGCCACATCATAGGGGGTAAAAAAAATTCCAATTATTTTTTTTGAAAAAAAATCTAGATTTTTTTACGGTTATGTGCAAATAACCCCTTGAAATTTTACGCTTATGTACAAAATGCCCCCTGAAATTTATAATAATCAAGCAAATTTGTCCTTATTTTTTTTCCAATTCTTTTGCTTGATTCCTGCAACATGGTTCAAAACAAGGGCCTTTGATGATGATGATAATAAAGATAAAAAAAATATTTAATGTCTCATAAGTACAAAAAAAAAGGACCAATTTGCTTGATTTTTATAAATTTCAGGGGGCATTTGCACGTAACCGTAACAAAAATCCAGTTTTTTTTTTTCAACAAAAAATTTGGGAAATTTTTTTTACCCACTGTGACATGGCATGACACGTCGGACACATGAAATGACTGATGTTGGTCAAAAGTAAGTATTTTTATATCGTTTCCACAGAGACTAGTGCGATATCGTAAGCCGTTCAACAATTGTTATCATTTTAAGTTAGGTTTATAAAAATTTTTTCTATAAAACTATTCAACTTTTAAAGCGGTAATAAAAACGACGAGTAATAGGGCGTAAAAGCGTTGGAATCGGAGTTCGTCAATCGAGCATCGAGTATATTCTAATGATCATGTATATGGATTCTAGCTTTTTAGTGAAATTATCACGTATCACTCGACAACACCATTCATGTCTAAATGATGTCGTGAGATCGATCGTATCGTTTAATCGACGATTTCTCAATCTATTAAACAATCTGATAGCATTACGTTCCGATACTTTATGTGATTATCAAAACACAATTCCATGTCTAGAATTTCTTATTTTGATAGAAGATTATTCTAAACCTAGATTCAAAAGTATTTTTCAATAACATTTAAATCAAGCATAAGAATGAATAGCAAGAATAAACTCAATATCACATAAGGTGCTACAATCATATAATTGAAAGATCAAATGATTACATCTAAGCTATATTAAGTACCTCCAATCCCAACAAAGGAAAGTTAGTTGGTCATTGTCATGACAACAATACAAAAGTGAAAAGAAAGATGAAGATTCAAAGCTAAGTCTTGATTTCTCAAAGATTCTTAGTTAATACACACTCAATCCCTCTTGCTCCATGAAGAATAGCACTTTTATCCTTATTTTCTATCTAAAAATATATCAACTACTTAATATTCAGCTTTTGAACCTATTTATATGTGTTCTGATATTAATGCCTTTGCTCTGCGAAGTCATACTTCGCTTTGTGAAATCCTTTCTTCACCACTAGGTTTCTGCCACCTCAGCCTTGAACAGTCCAGACCGCCTTACTTCGCTCTGCGACGCTCTACTTTGTTCTGCGAAGCTCAAACTCTGTTTGCTTGATCTTCAGAACCTACTGACTTGATTTCGCCTGGACTACGCCTAGACTTCGCTCTGCGAAGTCTTTGATTTGATTTTCTTTCATTCTTGACCTTTAAGTCCAAGGAAATAACATATACCTACAAAAAAGTTGGGATTAGGTCTAAAAAGCATGAAATATTAATTATCCTTTCTTTCAGAGCTTTTACCAAGATAACTTGTAAAACAAGTAAGAAAAGTGCCAAAAATATGGTTTATAACTAGTTTCTGGCACTTATCAATGACACGTCGGACACATGACATGACACGTCAGACACGTGGCAGTGCCACATAGACAATCAAATGCCATGTCATGTTGACTAACAGAGGAAATTGACGGAGGAGGTAAATTGAGTAACGTTTGACAATTTTTGAGGGTAATTGAAGTTTCATAAAATTCAGGGGGGGTTTTGACGAAAGTTGCAATTTCGGGGATAATCACATATCCACTCTTTATTTATTTATCTGTTTTATTTATTTATTTATTTTGGGCCAGATTTGAAATATGTAAGTTGGGTCAAAGCTGTTTAATAGACAACATTTAACATGTTTAAATTTTAAACCATATTTTTATTGCACTTTAGTAGAAATAATTCAAAACCAAAAACATTAAAATGTTTAAAATTCTAAATTAGCAATCTTTTTCTAAAATCATCGCAACAAAAACAAGTATTTTTTTTATGGGATTAATTTGATGGTAAAAACATCCCAAACACTTAAAAATAAACATTAAGAGTTTAATTGACCGAAAAAAGGAAAAATTGGGTAGACACACGACGCTTCCCTGAATACGGAACGCGAGATCCCCATCTCGATCACGTTCAAAGTATTCGTCTTTCGATTAAATTCTTAATAGAACAAAAATAATAAAAAAAAAAAATTTCGTGCGAGTGAAAAAGGAAAAATCGGGTAGACACCCGACACTTCCCCGAATATTCAGAAATGACGTAGACACTTCACTTTCGGTGGGATATTCGTCCTCCGTTTAAAATCAATCTCAACTCACCAAGCTTTATTTTTTTTCACGCCCATATGCATTTAATTTTTTTCCTCAACGGATACCATCGCCCAAGTGCGAGTCCGCCTTTTTTTTAAGCAAACTTTTTCGCCCAAGCGCGACAAAATCATTTTCATAAATAAAATCAATCAACACACAATCATTTTCTACCTAGAACTACGTAGCTTTGATTTCTCCATCGCACAGGGAGATACGTAGGAGCAAGATCAAACTCTTGTCAAACACACTAATGAAAAACTCATTTTTGGTCTTTAAATCATTTTTCTTTCTCTATTATTCTTTGCAAACACTTTTCATAATAATAAGGAAACAAACATAAAACTAACACCTAATTAAGCGCTAAACTAATTAACAGTTTCCGTTGGATACAACGGATGCGAGGGATGCTAATACCTTCCCCTAGCACAACCGATTCACGAACCCAAAATTTTGTCGCAATGACCTTGTTCTCATTCTCGAATGGGTTTATCGACGTTCCCCTTTTCAAAAATAAAACTTCGGTGGCGACTTTACTGTTTAGCGAGTGCTTTCCGCCCACACATTTTTCCCGCCGCTTCAGCCGGACTAGGTATTTTAAATCAGGAACTACACTCGGGCTACCTAAACCCCGACAGTTCCATCCTAGGATACTCATGGACCCCGACATGCCTGAATTTCAGGACCGGCCGATACATCAGACTCATCATACAAAGTATTATCAGTTACATTCATACTAGAAGTCCCCCTATCACTAACATTCATGCCTAGAATAGAAACCCCAACATCCCCATTAGCAACCATGGAAGCTTCAAAATTCTCCTGAGGTGTGCCTTTGTCATTAGCCATGGCCAGCAACCTTTTCCTCTTTCTCATCTCTGAATCCGTCTCCATAACATCATCTTCATTTTCACCAGCTAGGTGTGGAACACCCGTGATAGTCATAGGAACCGCAAACATACCAAGAAATAGAGGGCGAGGAGGAATTAAACCTTGATGAGAGGTACATGCAGAAGAAACAGTAAGCAAAGGAATCGGTGCCATGGAGTTCGAAACACCACCATTGCGAGCCACCACCGTGTTTTGAGAAACAAGAAAGCCCTGCTTGATGGAATTGATCTCCTGGTGTACAACAAGCATGCTCCCATGCAGATTGGATAAGTTATCTGAGGCACCGACATGAGAATTAGCACAAGGGGTCTGGTTTCCACCCGAGCTAGAATCTGCACGTGGAGTAACATCAAGAATAAGGTCATGCAACCATTTATTGGTAGCTGGAGTGCCCACACGACGAGCCACCGATTTCAATACAGGTCCCCATGCTCTCACACCATTATCAGAATTTATTTCAAAGAGTTCAGGACAAACTTTGACTGTGTGACCGAGAAGATCACATCGATAGCAAACTACACCAAGTTTCTCGTACTTAAAAAGTATTAGCACATAGTTTCCATCATTAACTCGGACTCTCCACTCTTTTTTCAGTGGTTGGGTAACATCAAGCTTGACCTTGGTCCTTGATGTTGGAACAAAATGTATGAACAACTCTCTTTTGGATAAAGGGGGAGATTGTTGGAACAATTTGTATGAACATCTCTCTTTAAGGTTTTGATGATAACAAAGTGTTAAAAAGAAAATTGGTAATTGCTAATGCTTTGTTCTAAGTTGTGCAGAACCATGTTCTTAATGTTGATTAATCAATATTGGTTATGGAAGAACAAGCTAAGAGTAAGAAGGAAAGCTTAGAAGCTATGTTGCAAAGTTGAAGGAAAACTGGGTCTGAAGGTTGAGTCTAAAGACTGAGTCTGAAGGGTGCTTCTGAAGGCAGAGTCTGAAGACTGCATCTGAAGGCAGCGTCTGAAGGCTGAGTCTGAGGGTCAACGAAAGTCAACGTCTGAAGGCTGAGTCTGAGGGTTAACGAAAGTCAACGTCTGAAGGCTGAGTCTGAAGGTCAACAAAAGTCAACGTCTGAAGACCAGCGTCTGATGAACAGTGCGTCTAAAGTCTGAGTCTGAAGACCAGCTTCTGATGAACATTGCTTCTGAAGTCTGAGTCTGAAGAACAACTTCTGAAGTACTGTTCCTGAGAAGCTTCTGAAGTCTGACTTGGATGGAAAAGCAACTGTTACTGTGCGCATTTAATGCCTGCAATGTCAGAACAACTCCAATGGAACAGTTGTCTCCCTGGCTCAAACATTCACCAGCTTTTAAGGAAAGTAAATTAAAAAATGGCTGTTGCTCTGGTTTTCTGCTGAGTTTAGCTCGCAATTCAGCCTGGCCTAGCTCAAGATTTGCAACGACTCTTTGCTTAATTCCTGGCAATCTTCAACAGCTCTATTTGCCTCTATATAAGGATGAAGAACTGAAGAAGAAAATTGCTAAGACTCTGATAAAACAACTGACTGTATCGTGCTCTGTTTTGCTGTAAAAACTCACCAAGTCATAAAAACTCTTAGGAATTCTTACAATCTTAGTATCTTAGAATTTCCTACGTTTAGAGTCTAAACTTGTGTTGTATTAAGTGAACACCTCTGATATTTGATCAAGTGTTCAACTCAAACTGTTTTGTAAAATCTGTTTGAAACCTCAAAGTCTCAGTCTGTATACTGAGCAAACCAGAAGTCTCATTACTTAGTGTTCTGAGCAATTAGAAGTCTCATTCCTTTGTGGTCTGAGCAAAGAAGTCTCATTACTTTGTGTTCTGAGCATTGAAAGTCTCTTGACTTAGTGTCTTGAGCATTAGAAGTCTCTTACTAGGTGTTTGAGCATTGAAGTCTCTTTCCTTTGTGGTCTGAGCAATTATAATCAGTTTGATTATAGTTAAATCTCCTGTAAGTGACAGGGGGACTAGACTACTTCCAACTTGTGGAAGGAACTAGTATAAAAACATTGTGTGTCTCTCTTTCCTTCTCTCTTTACTCTTTTATCCGCTGCATAAACACTCTAAAAAGGGTTCAGAACCTGTTTCTGAACTTAACCAAGTTTTGAGAAAGAAAAAGATTTTAAAACTGCTCACACACAATTCAACCCCCCTTTCTTGTGTGTTTTTCTCACCTTCACTTGATACGTATATAAGAACTGTGTATGGTATTCCGGCTATCATAGGCTTTAAGTTCTCCCAAGAATTGACCAATACCCTAACCTACCATTTGTTGAATGAAGCCAAAAGGTAGACCATGTACCTGCACCCACATGTCCAAATGATTCAGATCAACACTGCGTGGAACAACACCTGGGGCAATCATATCCACAACGAGATGGAAGTTGTCGTAAAGCCATGGCCCTTCATCAATGATCTTAGCCGCATCCATCTTGTGGTGGAATTAGAACAGATACCGATCCGCTTCAGCTTGCAAAATTGTTACACGCTTAACAGGTTTCCAGGTACTTGCCATTCGTTCAGCAAAATAGGCAAACTTGATTTGTTTGTCAGCCAAAAGGCAGCCGATCAACAATGTTCAAGAATCGGGGAAAAACCAGATTCAGATGCAAGGTTTAAAGTTAAACCTTTATCAGGTAGGGTTAATCCTGCAAGATTAAGGTCGGATGGATCCATTGAAACAAGGGAAAGCAGGGAAACGATGGTTAAAACGTGAAAATAGAAAGCATGAAAGGTTGAAAGCATGTATGTATGAACAACTTTTAGGGTTAGGTTTGTGATGAAACTGATTACCCATGAAGGTTGGTATATATAGAATCAAAAGGAAGCATCTAGATCATGGATCAGATGAAGAAACAACTCTCACAAGCTTGAATCTGGCCCAGGTGATGACGGCAGCCCAAAAAAAAGGGAGCAGTGGAACCCTAGGAGAGGAAAAGTCTGACTTTTTAAAAAATGATAACTCACAACTTATTAGTGAGCAATTTCTTCTTTTAATATTTATCATATTTATCTAAGTACATAAATTAAATTCGTCAAAAATTGTATACAAATAATTGAAAGTACAGTTGTAAATGATTCAAGCAGCTATCAACTCAACAGAAGGAAAAGAAGAACCAATTTTCTGCCTCTGGTTGGATCATGAATCATTTGGTACAATGAAGCAAGTATGAAAGGACAACATTTGGGTAAAATAAAAAAGATGCCATCTAATTTAGACACTATATGGTGAAGAATGAAGTCATCGTCCGATCAAGATTGAAGACTTTGCCTTACCAAAATTCATAGACTGCATTTGTTATTGACGTGAAAACATCATTTGGTTACAAACATACATCAAGACTTGTCTGCATATTAAATATGAGATTTGTTTTCATTAAAAATGAAGGATTATGGGGTTAGAACATTTAAAGAGGGAACCTGCCTTGGTGAATAATTTTTTGGAGTTAAAAAAAATCTCTCTAGACAGTTTAATATTAATTACACGACGATTACTCTTGTCCGAGAAATCATTTCCATTAGACAAAACAAGACACAAAGACAAGATATGAAATATATTTTTTTTGACAAAAGATATGAAATAAGTGTAACCAAAAAAACAATATAAACAAGTGTAAGTTGAAAACTAGAGGAGGTGTACGTGTCATTTCACTAAATATGCAATTTCCTTTTTATTTATAAGTTTTTTGAGAGACCTTTTATCTATAAGTTAATCCTTTTTTATTTAATTCAATAATTGAAATTTTCGAATATTTATGCTTTATGTAAAAAAATGCTAAATTTTGGTGTAACATTTTTCTTCAAATTTTATCCTTCAGTTAACTCTTTTTATTTTCTTTTATAATTTTATCCTTTCTTACCAATCAAAAAACTTGTTTTTTTTAAATAATTGGATAAATAAAATTTTACGACTTCGATTATTTTATCGATAAATGTGGAAAGACAAATAATTATGCTTGTCTTGACGCTAGTAAATAAGACACATGTTTAAACATATTATATTCTCTTCATAATTAATGTGAGTGAGTTTCACTGTCATTCTATTTAAAACCAAATAATAATAATAATAAAAAAGTGGAGTCACCACTATATCTATGTCAACTACATAGATGAGCAAATAGTTCCACCCATGATAGAAGCATGAAAGAATTAGAGATGGTATAAGGAAAAGGAAGAGTGAGAAGGGTCCCAATTGATGCTACCAAAGCCACAATGTTAGTAATTGTTAACTACTCCACCAAACAGACCAAAAAGAAACCACATTTCACAATCGTTTCAAATACTCATTAGATTCCATAACTCCTCCACCGAGCTTTAAAGTTGACAATGAATCGTGTCATGTATGTATGTATGTAGAAAATAAAAATGAAGTGGTTAAACTTCATCAAACTAGTACCCACCCACCCATGTTGAAATTAGAAAGGTACAAAGTTGAAAATTTGAAAGTGATAAAACCTTGGCACGAAGGAGGAAAAAAGTTACCCTAATGTGATGGTAAAATGTTACTTTTTGTACAACAAACTTTTAAGCCCAAATTGAAACAATTACAGCAAAGACCTACGTAAGCATCTATGTGAAAAATGCGTTATGTATGGTTCATTCATTCATAAAAGTCAACCCTTTGTAGCAATAATATCCCTTATTTTCTAAAGTCCCTTATTATCACAACTAATCTCAATATTAAATTGCATGTCCACTTCAGATATCTAATCAATTATTAATTAATTTCTTTCTTTCCCGTGATGTGCCGTGCCGTCACAACCACTGCAAATCAAACAAAATACATATTCTAACTTTTTTTCAAACAATTTGTATAACATTTAAGACACATCCATATTCTTAATAATTGGTGCATATTGTTTAAACAAATTGAGTTGGCCATGTTTGTTTGTGTGTGTGATTAAAATTCGACCTATATTATTAAAAGTTCATTATTCACCTTAGACCGAAATTGAGGCACCAAAAACTGAATTCAGAACATTAATAGAATAATATTGAAGTAATATTCACCATACATATATGAATAATAATTGTAACAAAAATGGGCAGTTTATAAAGAGAGGAATCACATATATATAACAAAATTTTCACTACACAAGTTTATTACAGTATCATGATGAAGAATAAAATAAAATAAAAAAGTATATGAACCTCATTAATGGTGCAATGGATTTGGACCAGTTGGAACAAGGCGTTTATCAACACCATACAATGGATCGATCTCGGATTCCTTTGGCTCATTAGGGTGAGCCACCCGCGTGTGACTCCGGTAGTGGTGATCTTGATGCTGACGATGACGATGACTATGGCGGTGCCGGTTGATAAATGGGGTGAAATCAAATCCAGTTGCTAACATTTTCCTACTCTGAGAAACCGGAAACTTGTTGCTGGTGATTATGGTTTTTCCACTAGTAGTACTAGTACTAATTTTTGATTTGAAACCAAACAACATATGAAAGAGTATAAAAAATAGGAATAACCAAATAATAAAACTAAGTACATGTTGGAGTTTGATGGTCATGGCAATGAAAGTGAAGTACAAAGAGATTGAAATGATTGCATGGAGGGAGAGAGAAATTTTTTGGAAGAAGAATTTGATGAATATAGGGGTTTTAGAGGAAGGGAAAGTTTTGAAGGTTTGACAAGGTGCTAAGCATGCATATGAAATTATTTTGTTATGGTAGCTTGACATGAGGGAGTGCTTGCTTCCATGAGACTTTAGCTTATAAATTATATATATATGTGTGTGTATGGTATATGACTATATGGTATAATAATAAATTAGGGGGTTGAATTAATTTGGAAGGTCCAGTAGATGCGGAGAGGGGGCAGGATTGTCGAGCATTCTTCTTCCAATGAAGCTTCCTTTGCGTTCAAGGAACATAGGGTCATTTAAGAGCAAATTGTCAAACTTTGAAATATATATTGGTATTACCACTAGAACTAGAACAGGTCAAAAAGTTTGTGATTAAAAGTGCCAATGAGTGAATAATAATACCCGCATTTGTCCAACGAAATAGTACTTAATTGGAAGGACAACCAAGCAATTAATCTGTTATTCAATAGATAGATAAATAAATTGTATCATATGATAAAATTCCAATTTTGTTTTGTACCTTAAAGACAAAGCATCTACTATTTCAGACATATTGCACATTGTTTTTGTTGAATATGAAGCTATGTGAGAAGACTAAGGAACCCTTACTAAAATGAATAGTATTATACAACTACCAATATAATTATAAATCGTTGGATATGACTCATAGTTTACTAATAAGTGGGAAGTTGGCTCGAGATGAGTCCAGTTCAAGAACATTTTTGAAAATTAGACGGTAGTAAAGATATTATAAATATGTCTATTCTGTGTGTTTTTTCTTTATATGTTAACTTTTGAATTAGTGTTGTTGTTCTACTTCTAACATAAACTTATAAGTGTATGCTTGGTTCTGTTTTGAGTAGAGTTGATTTTGTAAAATTGATTCTCACTAAAAATGAGTTGAAGATAAAGTTATTTGTATTTGGATACATTCATGTAAAAGTGAGTTGAATTATAAATTTGTATTCAAAAATCAATTCTATTCGAAAGCAACCGAACATGTCAGAATCAATTTTGCACCTCCAGAATCAATTCTAACCCCTTTATAAGTGAAAGCAAACATACACTTAATTATAAAAATCCATTTAAAAATTTAACCAAAGTATTTCACATAGTAATTTGGCCAAAAATTAACTGGAAACACAGAATGTGAATCCATTAAAATATCTCCCTCTATGCTTTTTCCGGTTTTCTGGGTTAAAGTTATATTATAGTACTATTTAAATACATCCTCTCCCTAAATGCCCCCTTTGTTTGTATAGTAGTCGGCAGAAACTTAAAAGAGAGAAAAAAAGTTGTGAGATTACTTTGACTCCCATTTTTGTTTTTTTATTTGGAAAATGACCGACGCTTGTGTTTAAACAAAGAATATAAACTCAAACATATATATATATATATATATATATATGTTCTTCCCTCTTTTCTGATTATTAACATATTGACTATCATCGACATTGACACAAGTTAGTGCAAGCAGAAACGAGCTGGCAATAAATACTCATTTCATTTTTTTTTGCTTGTAGATGACATCACAAACACCATTTAAAACTCATACACACAACTGCAAGGTCTCTAGTTTCAACTCAGGTAACATTGTTCGGTCTAGCTAGCAATATCGACTTGGCTAGTTGAGATAAGTCTTCCGGACAATTTAATATTTTAATTAATTTATATGTAAACTATAGTGTGCCAATTCACACGTCTATATAGTCTGTATTTTTATATATATACGTTGGAACACGCTAAAGTTGCATCGTGGAGCTGAAAACATTGCTTCAATTAGACTCTTTCACCTGTCCACTTTCAAATATATTGCTTATATTGACTGATATAAACAAATTGATACATTGCTCATATCCCATGTATCCTTAATGAAGGGATTGTGCAGGTGGGTCTTACTATTTGATTGTATTTTCCGTGATGATTAAGGGAAACATGCTGCCTCCATATGAAATATGAATGATACAACAATATATATTTCAACATCCCATTTTTCCCATTGGTTTACAGCAAAATATATGGATTTTGCATCTTGGTTCGTTATTTACGGGTCTTGTTAACGAGTGTCTCTGAGACACTGTTTAAATATTCTAAATTAAGTAATTATTCTTTAAAAATGTCAAAGTTTTCAATTTTCAATATACTGATTACACAAACTTTCATAAAAAGTTACCATTTAAGGTCATTAAAGATTTCCCTTATTTATATAACAAACAAAAACAAATCTGTAATATTCAAATGCTTGTGAACCATGCAGTCCAATAAATAGCGTAAAGCAAAAGGAAACGGATTATGTGGCATTATCTTTCATTTAATAGATTACACCATTTTTTAAATTTGTTGTCTTTGTAAATTATAATATAATCATAGAACTTGAAAAAAATACTATGCTAAAATAATGAAAAACCCTTAAACAAATTATCAAACCCAAATTATTGGGATATCAATTTAGACTTTTGATTAAAGATGGGAGCCAGCAATGACCTAACTGCCCATCTTTATACACTTCTATTCTATATATTGGGGGAATGGACAACTTGGATGAACTTACCAAAATGAATGGCCTTGTCGGGAATATGGAAAGGAGTAGAATAATTTAGAGCTCACCAATTTCTTCATTGGGAGGGCCCACCATTCACAAATCAAAGTATTCATTTGTAATGTAGTCATAACAAAATGGAGCCATAACACTATTCTTGGCCAGTCATAAGTCATAACATGCAAAGTTACAAATTAGGGATATCTAGTCAACCAATATATGATGAAAAGTTCAAAACTGATGATTAACTTAAAAGTCAACTGTACATCTCCTCTCAAACCAGGACGCATCTCTGCCAAATAGCACACTCAAAAAAGATTAGCTCTACGTTCTATTCTTTTAATTATTTCAAAAATAATCAAAAATTAATTCTACATTTTAATTTTACTTTTGTGAGTGTTTCCAAGACTTGTGACCATGAAAACTTCCTCTCACAAAAACATGCACACAGCTAACTGTGTCGTACATAATTTTAAGTTGTGTTATATAGTTATAATAACTTATAACACATGTCCTTGCAGATCAGAATAAGCCATTACATTCATAATGACTTTACTGAATTTTTTCCATCAACCTTCTTCCCAGTCGACGTCGTCTTCATCGTCTTCTGCTGGAGAATCGGCTTCAACATTCAAATCCACCTTGTAACCTCCATTTCCTTTAAAAGTTACACCAAGATCAGAAATGAGGGGATACAAATAACATTATCAACCAAAGGGTAGAATAATAGAGTATTAAGAATTGAACGCACTATTTTTCAACGTTGACACTTTTACAGTCAATTCTGAAAAATAAAAGATGTTCAGATCAATAATAAACAAGCTCCTACTCAACCTCATTGTCAACATCTTAACACATGGTTCTCCTGGAACCAGATTCGTGAGGCTGGGGTAGCCAGATCAGTTATTATATTAAATTTCTGATTTTTTAAATTAAAATGATACCCTCTATATGACATTTTCTTAAAGCAAATGCCTCCTATGAAATTCTTTTGGAATTGGAGGTTTTGAAATATTTCACAAAAGGTGTTAAAATAATTCATATTTTAGTTGAGGATTCCAAATAGGTAATGAAAATCAATTTCACACTATAGAAAATCCTCACTCATACATCACTCACAGGGTCTGAAGTTCTAATCATATGCAAGTTTTTACTAAGCGTATGTACTATATCCCATCTGTACCTTACACCATTACAACTGCCGTCCCTTCACTACAATCATCATGGCATCACCATCAGCTACCACTTTAGCTGCCATAACTTTCTTGCCATCCCTATTAAACATCAACATGCTCTTTCATGCTATTGCATCGCATCACCTATTCTCCCAATTTCTTGTAGATACTAAACTTACGTCTACCTTATTTATTCCACAACAATCACAACCATTCATGTGATGGCCACCCAGCCAGTGGCGTTGCCAGGACCTTGGGTCAGGGGATTCAACAACATCCTGGCCCAATTTATTTGTGTACTAAATTTTTTTATACATACTCCACAGTTACCCTCTATGCGATTTCATGTTCTAAAATCCTTGAATAATAAACTCATTATCAATAATGCCGAACATATATTTTTCAATAAAAGTCACGAGACAATAGATTGTATATTCATCTCTCTTTTGATTACGCAAAAAACTATACTCCTTTAATAGAAAAAAAAATACATCTAAATTAACACAAACTCCACCATGGAAGATTGCAATAATTAAATAAAGACGAAAAAAATGTGTATGCAACAACCAAAAAATGTGAGTCTTGTTTTAATTAGTTATGTATAGAATAAGAGGACTATCTAAGAGAATTCGGATGAGATGATAAATGATTTAATTTATCTTAATAAAATGTTTTGAGTTTGAATACAACTCTTAAAATGTAACATGTTAAATTTTTGAGGGAGAGCTTTGTATTGCAATTCTATCTAACTCGAATGATTTGTCAACATAATTAAGCAAGATAATGTTAAGTTCATTAAAAAAAGGAAATATTAACGAGTATCCCCGGACACTTTTTATGACCTTTAAATGGTAACTTTTTATTGAAATACGTAGGGGTGTTCGCGGTGCGGTTTGGTTCGGTTTTGAGACTAAAAGTCATCTGAACCGCAAGATAAAAAACATGCGGTTTGGTTTGGTTCGGTTGACTTTAAAAATAAAATCCAAACCAAACCAAACTAATGCGGTTTGGTTTGGATCGGTTGATGAAGTTTTTTCGAGACAATACAATTTTCTTTTCAACATTAAAATCAAGTTAAAAATATATTTTCAACAATGTTTTAAATTTCATCCAACATTGCAATTTCATTTTCAATTAAAAAATTTCCCAACTACATAGACCAAATTTAAAACGTGAACAAAAAGTAATCATATTTTGTAAGAAATACAAAAGACTACGATTTTAACATTCACTGAAAGTTCAAGTAGCATATGAATACACTTTTGAAATAAAATGCAAAGAAGAAACTTATCATGAGAAAAAATATGTCATTTTATAAAAGTTTCCATTGAGTTTTTATAAGTATTGGTCTAGGTGACATATGTTTAATTAGTGTTTTTCTTATGTTGCGGTTTGGTTTGGTTTGGTTCGGTCGGTAAAATAAAAACCGCAAACCAAACCAAACCATGCGGTTTGTTAGAAAAATGATCCAAATACATCCGAACCAAATGCGGTTTTTTGCGGTTTAGGTTTGGGTTCGTTCTGTTTGCGGTTTTTCTATTGGATTGGTTCGGTTTTGAACACCCCTAGAAATACGTATAATTAATGCATTGAAAATCTCGTTAACAACACATTTTTTGTATAAAATAATTTCTTCTTTTGAAATCCTTAAAGAGTGTCACGGGAGCATTCGTTAACAAAACCATTAAAAAAATGACCAAAAGGGCAGGCATTTTTTTGTTGTTGAATAAATGTGTGAACCAAGATTGTGCGTGTAAATGCGTATAATGAATAAAGGGATGGAATGTGAAGTGGAACTTTGACTCAAAATTGTACTTTTTTTAAGTGGTTCTATTTTTATTTTATTTTTTGCATTTTTACTTGGAGTATGTGAAGAGTGTTAGTAGTATTTAGTGTGACTTTGATGAGTACTGTAACTTAACAATTGGCAGCGCAAAGCAGGGGTGGCAGGTGCAATATCATAACCTGTTGGATATTAGGGAATTTCAGGAGATTCATTAGTATAAAATAATGGTCATAATCAGACATACTCGCAAGAAAGGATCATAACGTGTTGGGTATTTATAAAATTTTATAAATCTCAGAGGATGCAGCTGCATTCCCTCACCATTACGTGGCTCCGCCACTGCACCCAACAATCATCATGAGAACACCTATAGCTACCACGGTGGCTATCAAAACCACTTTTCTGACGCTATTAAGCGTCAAGGTAACTGTTGATTAGTGCATCTCTCATCGCCTATATCCACTACAAGAAAAATGGGTTTTAGAGTCAGCAAAAAACAAGATGCTAAAAGGCAAAAAATGGACGCTAACAACTTTTAGCATCAGACTAGCATCCAAAAAAGTGACAACAGTACAAGCCTCAAAGCTAAACACTAGCATTGAACTGACGCTAAAATAGCTTTTACAATCGTGGACGCTAAATTTGAGGCTAAATGGGTATTAAAAGTGTATCTAAATGCATATGCTACTTAGCGTTTGGAACGTCGACGCTATTTAGCATCAACACAGTGCTAATGCTAAAATTATATCTAAAAAACTAATTTTTTACAAGATTAGCGTTGGATTCTTGGACGCTAACCTTAGTGTCAAAAAAATGCAGATGCTAAATTGATGATTTTCTAAAAAATAGCGTACACAATAGCATCTTGTTCATGGACGCTAATCAACCTGAATGTATGATATTATTTTGTTGGTGAACGACCACCAACTAGGCTTACACAATAAAGATTTAATAATAATATGACTTTTATAGAAATTAAATTAACACTTAGAAGTTGAGGCTTACACAAATTAAAGATTGATGCTCAAGTTTAATGATAAAGAACTACACAATAATGAAGTCTTATACATAAAATTAGTAGAAACTAAACATAATCCTAAAGCGCCAAAACATAATGTGCACTAGTTTTGGTTATCCAAAAAAGTTTGGCATACACTGAAAGTCTTAACAATAAAATTAGTAGAAATTAAACATAACCTAAAGCCCAAAACATAATTAACATGTCACCAATTGAAAGAGAGCTAGGCGAGGTCATCCAAAAGAACTTGACAATTGTGTTATATCCAACAAAAACTACAACACGAATAAACATTAGGTGAGGTCATCCTCTGATTGATCATCTAGAGCAGCATCATAATGTGGATGCTGAGGAGTGTCACGAGGTCGAATCATACTACAAGAACCACCTCCTGATTGATTCTCTAAAGCTTCCATGTGTTTCCTGAATTCTTCCATAGCAGTCAAGAATTGGTTCTCCAGCTGTTGTGAACGATGATCAGCTTCAACAACTCTTTGGTTTGCTGCAGCAGCCTCAACACGTGCAGCAGTAGCCTCCTGACGAAACATCTCAATCACCTCAGTTTCAGGATAACGAGATTCTTGAGTCAGATGACTTACACCTGGTCTAATGTTGACAGATAAAGCCCCAGTACCGTAACAGTGACCTCGAGACATACCCCCAACAACATCTACCCATATTCGAAGCCTTGTCTCTCCGTCCACCTCTTGCATATCACCATTAGAATGCGCATCAATCTTTGTTAGTTAAGTCAGACGCTGCTGATAGTTATCCTGGTAAAAAAACAAAACTTATTACTATATGTATTTTGATGATTAGACGTAAGTTATTGATTTTTTAAAAAATTATGCTACTTACTAAAAATTCTGCATAAGCACATAATGAGTTATGGCTGTTCAGTACAAGATTCCATATTATATATGTTCACATGTCTTTAATACATATCTCAAGATTGCAAACATATTCGGTATAAAATACATATCTCAGATTGCAAACATAAGTTTTTCCAGCTTCTTGAGTGATTATCAATTCTATTATTATACAATAAAAAACTTACATAAGTTTTTCCAGCACGACTGTCACCCCAATCTCGAGACTTCCTCTTACGAGTGGCCAAGAAGAGTTCATCGGGATAGATAGGTCGTCCAAGTATTTTACCCTGTCAATCAAGCCATGAAAGAATGTATGTTTGTTTCAATGCCTGCAAGAAGGCCTTTGTGAGTACATATAGACCATTGATAGGATTAGATGGATGTTTTCTGAAAGGGAGGTATGGTGGACAGTTACTATCAGTTGTTGGCAAAGATGATAACAATCAAATGTTGCCCATAGCATTTGTTGTTGTGGAAGCTGAAACCAAAGAGTCCTGGGACTGGTTCAAGGATCTCCTGCTTTCATATTTGAATGGGCTTCAATTCAAAAGACGGTCTTTCATATCAGACCAACAAAAGGTAATTTTTATTTATAATCAGTCTTTAAATGCTTTTAAGTTCCATTTCAACATTTTAACTCATTCTTTTATTGCTTTTTCAAGGGTCTGGTGAATACAATAGCAGTTATTGGTGAGCATGTTGATCACATAATATCTGTGAGACATTTGTATGGAAATTGGAGAAAAAGACATGCTGGAGAAAACTTAAAAGAAGCATTGTGGGCAGCAGCTAGGGAGGAAATTAGGCAGTATGCACCAAGTATTTGGTCTAGGGCAGGGTACAGTACTCACTCATGTTGTGACTTGCAAGTCAATAACATGTGTGAGGCATTTAACTCTTCAATCATTGAGTATAAGGAGCTGTCAATTATTTCACTTGTGGAGGGGTTGAAGTTTTATATGACAAATAGGATAGTTAGATTAAGGGATTACATGTTAAGGTATACCTTACCCTCATTCCATTGTTGTAATGTCCTACAATAATCAAAACCCAGATGATTATGTGGCACACTGGTACATGTTAGTGTATATGTTATTTATGTTTCATTATATGAATATGTAATCATCATAAATATTCATTTCATCTGGTTGTTTGTAATTGTCAGGAAACAAACATTTTTGGATACATATTCAGGAAACAAAGATATGGCCAGAAGTGGACACTCCAACAATACTGCCACCCTTTGTCATAAGGGCACCTGGGAGGCCTAAGAAGCTTATGAGGAAGGATAATGATGAGCCTAAGTCAACTAGCAGGAACAATTAGAGAAATCAGGAGACTGTGAGGGGCAAAAAATGCAATGCTCTTGGACATATAACACCTGGATTGATAACATATAGTAACTCTATTTCCATCAATTTCTTATGTAGACCAATATTGATATCCAACACCCTGAGGCTTCAAATGCACAAGCTAATGCTGCTACTGTAATAGGGGGCCATAATCCTGCTGTCAATACTAATGCGGCTACTGTAACTAGAAACACAAATCCTGCTGTCAACACTAATCCTGCAACTTCTGTCACAAATCTAGCCAACACTAATCCTTCAAATGCCATAGTTGGAACTGCTGCTACAAGCAGCACTGCTGGGCCTCTAGCTGCACCAATACTGTCCAAACTTCTAGAACAATGAGAGGTGGCAAGCATGTTGTGGGTGGAGAGGCTTTGTTTGTGCTTAGAAAGACAAGGACTACAGGAGTTAAGAGGAAGAGTGATGATATGGCACAAGTTGGGACTCATCAGTGGGTGAACAAGACTTAATTAGGAAGGTCAATGAGAGACTGATGTAACATTTTTTTTGTTAAGTTATGGAATGTAATGTTAAGTACTCTTCATGATATTTTGGTTATGTACACTTAATGTTAGGTTATGTACTTTTAAGTTTGGTTAAGTACTCTAAATTAAGTACTGTGAAGTGCAATGTAATGTTAAGTACTCTGATGAGCAACTAGTTTGCTATGTGAATGTTAAGTACTCTTTTGAGGTTATATTATGCTATGTGTTTTTCAAAGATTGCATATTAAAATTGACATTGAAATATGACACTAAGTCAACATTACAGGCAGTACATAAGTTAACATTACATCTGAAAAAAATTACATCATAGCAAGATGTTTTCTTCTTTACAAAAAGAAATTGTTTTGTTTTTTGTCTTTAATAAATATAATTTTATCTCCTCTTATTAGAAAATATAATTTTAATATAAATTTTTTACCCAAAAATTAGAAACTATAGTAAAACATTCTTCATGGTCAACCATAATATACCAATTTTATAAACAACTCATGGGAAGTTATTGGGTCATCTAGTGCGGTTTGGTGGGATAAGAGGGTCATTCAAAATGTGTTCATTTGAGTCTTAATATTATTTGGATATCAATGATTTGAGTTATTTGGAAAGATCGAAATAGGCACACTTTTCAACACTAAGAGGAACATTTACAATACTTATGTGAACATGTTAAGCTTCAAGCTTTTTGGGGGTTAAAGTCAAAATATGTTACTTTTGATTTTGGTGGTTAAAGTCATCTTTGGAGGCTTAATCATATTATTTTGCTTAGTTGTTCTTAGTTTATAAAATTGCTTAGAAACTATAGTAAAACATTTTTCTTGGTCAATCATGAACTTATGTGATTAAGATTAACGAACTCCATCAATAATGAATTGTTCAAAAAAATCTGAGTTTGATTCTTAAGTAAAACAATTAACGAACATGCATGTGTGGACTTGAATGGGGTTTCACCACTTGTGAGATTAGGGGTTGAGGATTTTACGGTAGGACAGACAGCTCTAAAAGATGCGTCAATCAAAGTGATCAAACATGATAAAGCGTGTTCTAACAATCAACATGTTTTTATACCATTTACTTTTGACATTTTCAGCTTCCTAGTACCAGGGGTTGTTTGTAATGAACAACTTTTGGGGTTGTTCATTAATGGAGGAAAATTACTCTAAATGGGACTAAAAGCTACAACTACACTATTCTAACAAACTAATTTCTTCATTCATTTGATAATGATTACAATGAGCAACCCATTATTTATAACATTGGCATTCCAATGACTCATCACAAAAAGGATCTCTCTAGATCCTTCTAGAACATAGTGACTCATCCACTAAAATATCTAATACAACTAACTCATCATAATTTTTACCTACTTGGACAACTCTATTATATTGGGCCTATCTTAGGTCATTACATTCCATTGGTCTTCCACAAACACCTTGTCCTCAAGGTGGTAATTAAAAAGCTCACATTATACTCATTCTTCGTGTATTCAATTCCACTTCATTTAGACTTTGATGTTAACATATTTTTTTTTAGCAGGAGTAAGGTTAATTCATTTCATCCAAAATCATAGAGTACAAAGTAGTTGTTACATGATAGAAAATATGGGGGCTAGGATATGATAAGGAAGCTCTAGCAATACTATGAGCAACCTTATTGGCTCCGAATAAACGACACTACAAAGTCGGGATTGCTATTCAAGAAAACTCTACATTGAACAATAAGATCACCAAGCTCATTAGGAGGTGTGGCATGTGATTTGATGATCTCAACCAGAGTCTTACTATCCGTTTCAAAAAGAACCGCATGCATTCCATTTGTTGTAGCCATCTTCAGAGATTCTAGTAAAGCAATGGCCTCTGCTTCTAAAACGGCGGTCAAAGAATGCAAGAAATCTGATTTACCAATCAGCAGTTATCCCAAATGATCTCGAAAGCATATTCCATAACCCACAGTGGAATTATTGTGAAAAGTTGCAGCGTCGACGTTGCACTTTATCATACCTGCCGACAGCTTGGTCCATGAAGGTAAGCATGACAGAGTATGGGCTTGTTGTTTGGCTTTCTGCATGCAACTCCACTCTTGGAGGGCGTCTCCTGCGCGAGAGATAATGAAGGCCGGTGGTGTGTCCAAGGCGTCCCATAGCTTAAAGTTGCGGCTCTTCCAAATGCTCCAAAGAAGCATAGCGGCTGTTTGTTGTTGTTGAAGTGATAACCTGCAAAGAAATTCAAACAACAAATCTATGAAATCATTTGCCGTGCCGAGCAGATCGTGGATCATATTGTCAAGGCCGAGAAGATTCCAGCATGTCGTGGCTTTTGGACATACAAAAAATGTATGCATATGGGTCTCAGCTAGAGCTTCACAAGTTACACAAGAATCATCACAATGAATACCGCGGGAGGGATCTGCAAGTTCCAAAGAGTCATTCAGGAGTTATTTGGATTACGTGATGCTGATGAGTGAAGGAGATCAATGCAAACACGGTATCCTCATGCCTGCGGGGATATAGGGGGATTGAGAGTACAGCTGCGGCATCAACAGGGGATAATAACGAGTGCATTAACGTGTTGTTCCATGAGTTTAAGTCAAAGTTCATAAGAGAATTTACTGTGGCTTCCCCATAGTGAAGAGGTGGAGGTGTTGACAGCTTACAAGATGGGAGGCCGCGTATCCAAGGCATATGCCACATATTAATTTTAGAACCATCGCCAATCTTCCATCTATGTGTTGAGGCAAAATCCCTAATTAATTTTAAAGATAACAAACCCTAAATGATTAAAGGATTAATGGACTTTGATTAGTCTCTTGGTATTTAACTTGTGTTCTTGAGTGTTTAATTAAGATAGGAACAAGATATGAACCATACCAAGATACAAGGAATCAAAGATCATTAAAGAAAAAGAACTCAGTCAAAGTTCAGAAAGTTGAACAAGAGTTCAGAAGGTTGGAACGAAGTTCAGAAGCTGAACATAGTTCAGAAGCCTGTTCACAGTTCAGAAGCTTTGTCATAAGGCTATTCTTACACAAGCCCAGAAATTCAAGAACACTATCAAGAACATGCAAGTCACACGTAACATGAATAAATGTCCAGGAAAGTATACTTGCATGGATCAATCAAGCAATAAAGGCATTTACAAGATGAATGTCAAAAAGGATATTCAATGTTCATTTAAGACTATGAACATTGAATTGATAGGAATGTTCCAAAAGGGAATATTATCCTAGATGGTTAAATTACTGCACTTCATTAATGTTTCACTATTGGGATTCGATTACATCAAATGGAAGTCTTACAAATCATCCTAAGTGAAACAAAAAGAACATTCTGAAGTTCACAAAGTTCAAAACAGCACATGCTTTAATTCTGATAGAACTGCAAAGTGGTTGGTAAAGTAAAGCAAAAGCAAGATAGCAATCTCAAAGTCAGAATCCATGAGATTTCGACACCTAAGGGATTTGGTACTGTTACAGACCAACAAAATCCCCTAAAGCATGGGCATGAAGTGATAGTTCCACTTTTCTCTCTCCTGCACACAATCCAAGACTGATCTGCAAAGCTCTTGGCACAGAAACATTCTAAAGTACTGCACGCATAACAAAAGTTCATCAGCAATCCAGAAAATCATATCTTCATTCATACATGATGAACCTAGAAGAAGATCATCAAGAATGCAACAACGTTCTGAAGTATTCTCAAGAACACAACAACATTCTGAGGTTCAAAATGTTCACCCAGATTTTCAAGTAAAAATCAGTGGGGCCCAGGACACGTGGCACAAGACTATTGGTCACCTTCCAAATGCTACAAGAGACCAATAACTCTATAAATAGAAGTGAAAGGCTCAGCATTACACACACAATTGCAAAGCATACAAGAAAACATTTGAAAAGTGTTTGAAGCTTTAGCATCTCAAATTGATCATCACTGAGGTTCCAAATTATCTCTTAAAGTGTAAATCAATTCTCTTTTATCTTGTCAAAGATAAACTCTCCCCCTTCTCTTCTGAAAGTCTTCATCTTAACCTCATCTCTTCAAATATCCAATCAATTGTAAAAGAGAAAATCTCATCTAGTTTTAAGGGTATTAAAGTCTAGGTTGAGTAACATAGTGCAAAGTCTGGTGTGACTTAGTACAGGAAGTTGAGAGCCTGCTGAGGCTTAGAGAATACAGTTTGTAACCGTTCCAAGTGAACAAGATTGTAAGGTGCAGGATTTGAGAGGGTATCTCAAGCATCATAGTGGAAAACTCTCACTAGACTGTGAGGAGTGGACTAGCCCACATTGGGTGAACCACTAGAAAATTCTGTGTGTCTTTCTTCTCTCCTTATGCTCTTTACATTACTGCATACACAACACACACACACAATACTTAACTTAAATATCTTATTCTGCAACTAACACTTCAGAACGTTCTGAAGTCTGTTTAACTTTATTCTTCCAAGAATCAACTTGAGAAGTATTTTTAAGTACATGATTAGATTTTAAAAAGGGTCACAATTCAAACCCCCCTTTCTTGTGACTATATTATCTTCTTCAATTGGCATCAGAGCGCGGCTCTAAGGGTTTGAACACTTACACAAGTGTTAGAGAAAAAGATTCAGGAAGAAGTATGTCAATGGTCAAGTACATTACAGAAGGAGGATCATCAAACAAACCACCACTATTTGATGGCTCAAACTACTACTTCTGGAAAGGTAAGATGGAACTTTTTCTTAGATCTCAAGATACGGACATGTGGGCTGTAATCTCTGAAGGAGATCATGTTCCAATGAACAAAGAAGGAGGCATAAAAGAAAAAAGTGCTTGGTCAACAGATGACAAAGCTAAGGTATTACTAAACTCTAAAGCTAGATTATTTTTATCATGTGCACTAACCATGGAAGAAAGTGAAAGAGTTGATGAATGCCAAAATGCTAAAGAGGTATGGGACACTTTAAAAATACACCATGAAGGTACATCTCATGTCAAAGAAACTAGAATTGACATTGGAGTCAGAAAGTTTGAAATCTTTGAAATGAGTGAAAATGAAACTATTGATGAAATGTATGCTAGATTCACAACAATAGTAAATGAAATGAGATCTCTTGGAAAGATATATTCCACTCATGATAGAATCAGGAAAATATTAAGATGTCTTCCAAGCACATGGAGACCTATGGTCACAGCCATTACCCAGGCCAAAGATCTGAATTCTCTGACCTTGGAGGAACTTATTGGTTCACTGAGAGCTCATGAAGTTATACTTCAAGGAGACAAACCAGTGAAAAAGGTAAAAACTCTTGCCTTGAAGGCCTCCCAAGAAGCATCATCAGCAACTCAAGATGATGTGGAAGAACTAGATGAAATAGAAGGAGTCCAGGAAGAGGAAGCTGAAGATGAACTTGCACTCATCTCCAAGAAAATTCAAAGAATGATGATGAGAAGAAATCAGATCAGAAAGAAGTTTCCCAACACCAACACCAACAAAACTGAGACTGACAAAAGTCAAGTCACCTGTTTTGGATGCAACAAGCTTGGACACTACAAAAATGAATGTCCTAATCTCAAGAAACAACAAAGGAGACCTCCCTTCAAAAAGAAAGCTATGATCACCTGGGATGATCTAGAAGAAGCAGAACCTGAAGATGACGAAGCCAATTTGAGTTTGATGGCTAAATCAGAAGATGAAGAAGAGGTAATTATCTATGAACCTCACTCTTTACAAAAAGATCTTGAAAGAAAAATTGACAGTCTTATATATGATTCAAACTTTCTATCTAACAAATGTCATTCATTAATAAAAGAACTTTCTGAACTAAAAGAGGAAAAAGTTAAACTTCAAATAAAATATGATGAATCTAGAATAACCATACAAACTTTGCAAGACTCACATTTTAAAATGTCTTAACAACAAAGAGAGCTAAATAAAAAGCAAAAAGGAATTTTATCTAAACCTTCTGAAGTTCAAAAAGAAAACATTCTTTTGAAAACAGAAGTTTAAGGATTAAAAAATGATCTCTCACGTTTTATAAAATCCACAGAAACCTTTCAAAACATTCTGGGATCACAAGCTGGAACAAATGAAAAATCTGGCTTAGGATTTAAAGATCCAAACAAAAATCTTCTTAAAACTGTTTTTATACCAAGAGAAACTGAAATAAAAATGAAGATAAAATGCTCATATTGTAACAAGCTAGGACATCTTGATTCAGCATGTTTTCATAAAAAACATTTTGAAAAAAATAAATTAATTAATCTTAGTTCAGAACGTTCTCATCTCAATAGATCAGAAAGTTCACAAAAGGCTGAGAAGGCAAAGAAGATATGCTCTTACTGTAACAAATCTGGTCATATAATAACAGAATGTTACAATGAGAAGAGATCTCTTAGAAAGACTAACCCTCAAGGACCCAACATTACATGGGTACCTAAGATTTTGTTCATGACAAGTGTAGGACTCCTCTCAAAATGCAAAGACAAAGTCATGTTACTTGGACAGTGGCTGTTCAAGACACATGACAGGAGATAGGAATTGCTTTCTAACCTTTGAAAGTAGAGATGGAGGACTAGTCACATTTGGAAACAATGACAAAGGCAAAATCAGAGGTAAAGGAACAATAGGTAAAACTAACTCTGCCAAAATAGAAAATGTTCAGTTTGTAGAAGGGTTGAAACACAATCTACTTAGCATAAGTCAATTATGTGATAGTGGTTTTGAAGTTATTTTTAAACCCAACATATGTGAAATAAGACAAGCCTCCTCTAAAAAATTAATTTTCTTTGGATCAAGGAAAAAGAACTTATATGTGTTGGATTTAAATGAAATTCCAGCTGAATCATGTTTTATGTCTCTTGAAAAAGATAAGTGGATTTGGCACAAAAGAGCTGGTCATATAAGCATGAAAACTATTGCTAAACTTTCTCAACTTGATCTAGTTAGAGGTTTGCCAAAGATTAACTTTGAAAAGGACAAGATCTGTGAAGCCTGTATTAAAGGAAAACAAGTTAAAAGCAGTTTTAAAACAATTGAATATATTTCAACTCAAAAACCTTTAGAGCTTCTTCACATTGATCTCTTTGGTCCTGTTCAAACTGCAAGTCTTAGTGGCAAAAAATATGGATTTGTTATTGTTGATGACTTTTCAAGATTTACATGGGTGTTATTTTTAAAACATAAAGATGAATCATTTGAAGCATTTCAAAACTTTTGCAAAAAGATTCAAAATGAAAAAGGTTCTAATATCATATCTGTGAGGAGTGATCATGGAGGAGAATTTGAAAATGCTTCCTTCAAGACATTCTTTGATGAATGTGGTATTACACATTATTTTTCTTGTGCAAGAACTCCACAACAAAATGGAGTTGTTGAAAGGAAAAATAGAACCTTGCAAGAAATGGCTAGGACTATGTTAAATGAATCAAATGTTGAAGATTACTTTTGGGCAGAAGCCATCAATACATCTTGTTACATCTTGAATAGAGTCTCAATAAGAAACATTCTAAATAAAACCCCATATGAATTATGGAAAAACATCAAACCTAGCATATCTTATTTTCACATATTTGGTTGCTATTGTTACATTCTGAACACAAAAGAAAAATTGGGTAAGTTTGATCCTAAATCAGATAAAGCTATCTTTTTGGGATACTCTACAACATCCAAAGGTTATAGAGTGTACAACCTAAAAACCCAAACAGTTGAAGTCAGTATGCATGTCATATTTGATGAATATGATGAACCTTCTCAACTCCAAGAAAAAGAAGATACGAAGATCAAACACTTCAGAATGTTGACAACCAGAACACTGTAAGTTCTGTAGAAAAAGAGGATGATCAGAATGTTCAGGACCCATCCTTGCAGAGCCCTCCTAGAAGTTGGAGAATGGTAGGAGATCATCCTGTAGATCAAATCATTGGAAGCATAACTGATGGTGTAAGAACCAGAATGTCCTTCCAAGGGAACAATATGGCTATGATCTCTCAAATGGAACCCAAGTCAATCAATGAAGCCATAGTAGATGATTCATGGATTGAGACCATGAAAGATGAATTATCTCAGTTTGAAAGAAACAAAGTGTGGCACTTAGTTCCAAATAATCAAGGGAAGACAATCATTGGAACAAGATTGGTGTTTAGAAATAAACTTGATGAAGATGGCAAAGTTGTCAGAAACAAGGCAAGATTGGTTGCTCAAGGATACAACCATCAAGAAGGTATTGATTATGATGAGACCTTTGCACCAGTAGCAAGGTTAGAAGCTATTAGAATCCTTCTTGCATATGCTGCACATAAAAACATCAAACTTTTTCAAATGGATGTCAAAAGTGCTTTTTTAAATGGATTTTTAAATGAGGAAGTTTATGTGAGTCAGCCTCCTGGCTTCATAAATAAAGAAAAACCTAATCATGTTTTCAAACTCACTAAAGCATTTTATGGTCTTAAGCAAGCCCCTAGAGCTTGGTATGAAAGACTTAGCACATTTCTTATTAACAATGGATTTTCTAGAGGAAAAATTGATACCACACTTTTTAGAAAAACTCAGAACACAGATTTGCTCATAGTTCAAGTTTATGTAGATGATATTATTTTTGGTTCAACCAAAGAGAAAATGTGTGAAGATTTTTCCAATCTCATGCAAAGTGAATTTGAAATGAGCATGATGGGTGAACTTGGTTTCTTTCTTGGTTTACAAATCAAACAATTTCCAAATGGCATTTTCATAAATCAAGAAAAATATGTCAAAGATATTCTTAAAAAATATAAAATGAATGAAGCAAAAATCATGGTCACCCCCATGCATCCATCATCTAGCTTGGATAGAGATGAAAATGGAAAATCAATTTCTGAAAAAGAATATAGAGGCATGATAGGATCATTGCTTTATTTAACTGCTAGCAGACCTGACATAATGTTTGCAGTAGGATTATGTGCTAGATTTCAAACATGTGCAAAAGAATCTCATCTAACTGCTGTAAAAAGGATCTTAAGATACTTAGTAGGTACTACTGATCTTGGTCTTTGGTATAGAAAAGGCTGTAGTTTTGACCTTGTAGCCTATTGTGATGCTGATTATGCTGGAGACAAAGTTGAGAGAAAGAGTACAAGTGGATCTTGCCAATTCTTAGGACAAGCCTTGATTGGATGGTCCTGTAGAAGACAAAATACCATTGCACTCTCCACAACAGAAGCTGTGTATGTATCTGCAACCAGTTGTTGCTCTCAAGTTTTGTGGATCAGAAATCAGTTGGAGGATTACTCACTAAGGTACTCCAATGTTCCAATCTTTTGTGATAACACAAGTGCAATCAATTTATCAAAAAATCCAATTCAACATTCTAGGTCTAAACATATTGAAATTAAGCATCATTTCATACGTGATCATGTTCAGAAAAAGGACATTGAGTTAAGATTCATTGATACTGAAAATCAATTAGCTGACATTTTCACAAAACCATTAGTTGAGGATAGATTCAATTTTATCAAAGAAAAATTGCTAATCATAAAAAATCCCAATAAAGATTGATTAACTGAATCACTAAGGGCCTAGGACAAACCCCCTTGATTCATTCTGATTCACTTCAGAATGTTCAAACAAGTTCAGAATGTTCATTCAGGTTCTGAACGTTCACCCAGTTCAGCATGGCACTCTGAACTCAGAATATTCAGAACAAACCTTTTCTGAAGTTAGTAAGTCACTCTCATAAGTGATTTTGATCTTTCTCTGAAAATCTCTCCATATCTCAGCATTAAATGCTTGTATAGGAGTTAATGTGATAAAACCATTAACCTCCATACAAAAAGTGAACTATCAAATCAGCCTCTCTCCTTTCTCCTCCTAAACGGCTACTTTCTCTCTCTTGTACACTACTTTTTAGTTTCATCCTTTCCCATAAAACCACCATCATCAATTTCTCTCTCTCTTCCCTACCCGTTTATCTTTATAAACAAATCACCATTTCACTCAACCTCATTCATCTCCCTAACTCTTACCAAAACTTTCCAAACCTTAAAAAAAAAAAATTCTGTCTCTTCGCAAACACTGCCATGGCCAGAACAAAAACAACCGCTCGAAACAATGAACAAGAACAAACCCCTGTTCCTCGTTCTGCTCCACCACAATACCCCACTGAACCTCAACCTCTTCGCACCATTCTCCCTGATATCATCATCTCTACTGCTGAACATTCTAAACCCAGAAAATCTGCGTTGTCGCGGTGATTTTCGGAGATCAAGCTATTGATTAGCGTTGACTCACTAATTTTTACTTCACGACTGAACTTTTAATTTTTTTAAAAGAAGAAGTGGGAAAAAGTTCTAAATTACCACATTTTAAAAGATTAGGGTTCGGGGGTTAGTTACGTTTAGGGAAGGTGTTAGCACCCTAAACGTTCGTAGTACCCTACGAGAACCTCTTGATTTTATTTATTTATTTTGGCTATAACTTGCTTATTTTTTTTTTTAGAGACAGAATTAAAGTAATGAGAAAATGGAATGATTTTTTTTTTGTATTTTTTATGATTTGGAAGGACAGGGTCCTCTGCCTACGTATCCGTGAGGGATCAAAACCTCGTAGTTCGGGGTAAAAATGACGTTTGATTTGTTTTGTGTTTTTTATTGGTTTTAAAAAGTTTTAAAAATAAAAGTCAAGTGGCAAAATAAGATTGGTTTGTGTTTTTTATTTTGAAAATGATTCAAGTGTTATTAAAGTGGATTAATGGTTATTTAAAGAAAATAAAAGAGAAAAAACGGTCACTTGATTGAAAATCAAGGTTTATTAAGAAAAAATTTTTGATTTTTGATTATTTGCATGTTTTTTTGTTTTTTTTTGTTTAATAAACTAAAACTAAAAAAAAGTAACTAAAAAGCTAAACGCGAGGAAATTCCGTGGTGACGTTGGATCACCACGAAACCCTTTTTGAAAAATAAACTAACCTAATATTTTTTGTATTTTTTGTTTGTAAAGCGAAATAAAATAAAAGTAAAAGACATAAAGCAAAATAAATAAAGTGAGTGTCAGTGCAAGTTCTCATTTATATTTACATTGTACCTAAATACATTCTAATAAATGGCAAAATAATAAATATAAAATAAAAATTGCAAATGCACTAAAAGTAAATAAATGTGCTAAGAATAAAAATAAAATGAAAAAAATGCATGAAATAAAATGAAAATAAAAAAAAAATAAAAAAATGCATGAAATGCTATAAGATAAATATCATGAGATAAGATGCATGAAAATAAAACAAAGAACTAAAAAAATGAAATGCAAGAAATGATAAAGAAAAAAAAAAGAAAAATAAGAAAAGAGAGGGGGTGCTGCGAGCAACAGGGAGGTGCAAGCTGTAAAAGGAAGAAGAAGGCAGAAAAAATGCTCTGGGCCGCGTGATGGGTCTGGCTGGGCTTTGGCTTTAAATGGTTTTTTCCAGAATTTTCTTTCATTTTTCTCTTTTATTCTCTCCCTAGCTCTCATCTTCTCTCTTCTCTCTCTCAAACTGAACCAGAAAGCCTGGCCGGAAAAGGGAATTCCGGCGCGGTGGCCGGCCAGCCCTAGGGGCGGCGCCGCCGCGCCGGAGAGGGCAGACCTCTTTTTTTTTTAAAATTTTTTTCACTTTCCGAACTCCTTTTTGCTCCTCTCTTTGAATCCGAACTTGTTTTTCCGAAATTCTTTATGAAAAGAGCTAGATCTAAGATTAGAATTTTTTGAGAATTACCTTTTTATGCTATTTGGATTCGGGTTTTGCTTGGTAGTTTGGTTTTGGCTTGGTGGTTCGGTTTTTTGAGGAAGTGGCCGTGTAGGGTTATGGTGGTTGGCCGTGTACTGTGTGGTGTGGGTTTGGTGAGGGAGGTGCGTTTTTGGTTATGGGTGTGGCTGGATGTTGATTGGCTGCGAGTTTGTATGTGATTGAGGGAGGACCGTGTGTTTGGGTGGTTGAGAGTGGGGAGGCCGAATTGATTTTGTGTGGAGGTTTGAGGGTGATGGTATGGCCGCGTGAGTGGGTGTTTGAGTGGGTGAGTGTGTGTAGTGAGGCTGATTGTTGTTTGGTGGATGGTTGGTTGTTGTGGAGTGGAGGGCGTTTTGTGCGGCCTGGTGGAGGTTGTGATTGTGGAGTGGTGCTTGAGTTGTGGATTGGGTGAGTTTTTATGAAAATGGCTTTTGAATTTTTTGATTCTGTGTTCTTGGTTCCCCCTGCTACTGTTGACTGCTCTATAATATATACACTAATTGGCTATCAATGACCATAATAACGAATAAAAGACCATTAAGTGACACATTAAACACATTAAGTTTTTTTTTAAAAAGAAAAAAGTCTCCTCCACACAAAGTCAGACTTAAAAGAAAGGTAACTAGTAAAAAAAAAATCAATAAAGATGTTTAAATAAAATAACACTAAAAAAAGAAATAAAAATAAAGATAAGAATAATAATAAAAACAAAAACAAAAACAAAAGACGGACCTGAATGAAACCAAAAAAAAATGAGGTATTTTAAAATACCTCTATGTCGAAATTTCGTCTGAGACGACGAAAAATTCCGAACTAAAAAGACAAGTAAAAAAAGAAATTTTAGGTCAAAAGTTGGGGTATGACAGATGCCCCTATTTAAGTCTCTTCGTCCGGAGATTTGAAGAGAAAATCTTGAATTCGACGGATCGAAGGGACTTAAATACAGAGTACGCCAATTTTGGACCTAACAAAAAAGTATGAAATGCTCGTGATGCAAATGTGAATGCAAGACGGCGAAGATGACCTGACTGGGGGATAAAACAAAACAAAAGGATACCCGAGTTCGTTAAAGAAAGGGATCCGACTCCACTGGGGAATAACACAGTTTCACTGGGGAAAGGGATCAACTATCGTATTGACAGCTGAAGAAAAAGGTATGATATGGGAAACGACACTGACCAACAAGATGCCCGTTTGTAGGGCTTGCCACTTGAGATAAAGACAGAAATAAAAGTAACATGCCACTGACGACAAGAAACAAAGGTGAATGTAAATGTTGGATGAAAGGTGAAAGCTGGATGAAATACAAAAGTCGGATGAAAGATAAATGCTGGATGAAATATAAATGTTGGATGAAAGATAAAAGCTGGATGGAAGATAAATGCTGGATGAAAGATAAATGTTGGATGAAAGATAAAAGCTGGATGAAAGGTAAATGCTGGATGAAACATACAAGCTGGATGAAAGGTAAATGCTGGATGAAATATAAATGCAGGATGAAATTTAAATGTTGGATGAAATATAAAAGCAGGATGAAATTTAAATGCTGGATGAAACATAAAAGCAGGATGAAATTTAAGTGTTGGATGAAACATAAAAGCAGGATGAAATTTAAAAGCAGGATGAAATTTAAATGCTGGATGAAATATAAAAGCATGATGAAATTTAAATGCTGGATGAAATTTAAAAGCAGGATGAAATTTAAAAGCTGGATGAAACATAAAAGCAGGATGAAATTTAAAAGCAGGATGAAATTTAAATGCTGGATGAAATATAAAAGCAGGATGAAATTTAAATGCTGGATGAAATTTAAAAGCAGGATGAAATTTAAAAGCTGGATGAAACATAAAAGCAGGATGAAATTTAAATGCTGGATGAAATATAAAAGCTGGATGAAATTTAAATGCAGGATGAAATATAAATGCAGGATGAAAGATAAAAGCTGGATGAAATTTAAAAGCTGGATGAAAGATAAATGCTGGATGACAGATAAACGTTGGATGAAAGATAAAAGCTGGATGAAATTTAAAAGCTGGATGAAAGATAAATGCTGGATGAAATTTAAAAGCAGGATGAAATTTAAAAGCAGGATGAAATTTAAATGCTGGATGAAATTTAAAAGCAGGATGAAGGATAAATGCAGGATGAAATATAAAAGCAGGATGAAGGATAAATGTCAGCTGTTCGGGTTATTGCCGAACGAGTCAACTGACGACAAGAAAAAGGATAAATGTCAGCTGTTCGGGTTATTGCCGAACGAGTCAACTGACGACAAGAAACAGGATAAATGTCAGCTGTTCGGGTTATTGCCGAACGAGTCAACTGACGACAAAAAAAGGATAAATGTCAGCTGTTCGGGTTATTGCCGAACGAGTCAACTGACGACAAGAAACAAAAAGGATAAATGTCAGCTGTTCGGGTTATTACCGAACGAGTCAACTGACGACAAGAAAAAGGATAAATGTCAGCTGTTCGGGTTATTGCCGAACGAGTCAACTGACGACAAAAGATTGGATAGGAAAATGCACAAGCTGTTCGTTAAAAAACTGCCACTTGGCGAAAAAACAAGATAAAGGATGCACAAGCTGTTCGTTAAAGAACTGCCACTTGGCATAAAGAGGGTGACATTTCTGGACCAGACACACTGGGGATGACACTTGGGGAAAAAAAAAAGTCACAAATTGTCCATGATTGATTGACATGAAAAGCAAGACTCAGGGTGGTTAATGCAACCATGTATTGAATGATGTTATGTGCATGTTGTGTATGCAAGAATGTGTATATGCATGAATGTATGAATGCATGAATGATGATGTGACTTGTATGACTGGCATGACTGATTAACTTGTGACTGTATGAAGGATTGACTGGTAAGATTGTACGGAAGACTGACTTGTATGATTGTATGAAAGACTGACTTGTATGATACAAGATTGGACGGATAAGATGAAAAGTGACCTGACGTCGCATCACAAACACTCGGCAATCTTCAATGGGGATGATGCCACTGGGGACATATCAAAACCATGATGGGGTAAAGCCCGACATAAGCAACAACTGGTGGGGAGTAGATACTTCCTGGGGGAATCGTGCTAATCCATAGACCTGGCAGAAGAACTGGTGTTTCTGTGGTCATGCTTTTTATTTTTCTTTTTGAACCCCTAACTTTTGTCTGGACCGCCCTTTCGAGTTTTCAGTCCACCGGGAATATATTATTTTTTGTATGCCCCTAATTTTTGCCTGGACCGCCCTTTCGGGTTTTCGATCCACCGGGACGCTCATTTTTGCTTAAGCCGCCCTTTCGGGTTTTCGACTTACCGAGCTGTTTTTTCTCTTTTTTCATATATTTCTTTTTGTATTCCCCTTTTTCTAAGCAATTGATCATGTTCAGCCTGCAAAGTTTATCCGTTCTCAGGATGGCTGTTGACGCACTTATTCATGAGTTCAGAGAAAAGGTATTTGTTGTTTATGCTTTCCAAAAAATATATAAAAAAGATTTATGATTTTGAAAAAAGTTTTGCTTCAAGTACTACCATCAAAAATAGAAGGAATTTCATAAACAGAATAAACGGGAGTTCCAAATAAAAGGCACAGGCTCAAATTCATTTTAACAGAGTGGTGGCCCGCCAATGGCGTTGCCCCACGGATCTCTCAAAAGTTCGGAAAATGGTAAATACAAGGGGAAGGTACATTGAACACAATAACCGTTATTCTCTCTAACAACTTTGAATTCCACCGTTTAGATGCTTCAGATTCAGAGTCTCTTTGACCGCTAATGTGCCCCAAGTGAGTCATGGCTAACCTGATACAGTTACTTTGTCTTTTGATCCTTAATTTTTGCATAGACCGCCCTTTCGGGTTTTCGATCTATCAGGATGATTATTTTCTGTTTCGTGTCTCTAATTTTTGCCTGGACCGCCCTTTCGGGTTTTCAGTCCACCGAGACGCTCATTTTTGTCTAAGCCGCCCTTTCGGGTTTTCGACTCACCGAGCTGTTCTTTTATTTTTTAGACAAAATATTTCTTGACTGCAGCGGCGTTCACAGGACGGGGAAGCTCATCACCATCCATAGTCGTAAGAGTCATTGCACCACCGGAGAACGCTCTCTTGACGACATATGGGCCTTCATAATTAGGCGTCCATTTGCCCCTAGAGTCCGGTTGAAATGATAAAATCTTTTTGAGCACAAGACCTCCTTCTTGGAACACACGGGAACTGCCCGTGACACAAAGCATTCATGCGTTTCTCTTCAATCAAGTTTGAACTGATCATATTTGTTTTGACATCATTCAGCCTCTAATAACTTGGGTTCCATTAAAACTCTCATTGATGGAATCTCAATCTCCACAGGGAGTATTGCTTCTATGCCATACACTAAAGAAGAGGGGGTTGCCCCTGTTGAGGTACACACTGAAGTTCGATATCCATGTAAAGCATATGATAACATCCCATGCAAGTCCTTGTAAGTGGTTACCATCTTCTGCACCATCTTTTTGATGTATTTTCTTTCTTTTTCTTTTTTTTTTTGCTTTGTTTGTTTTGCTTTTGTTTTTTGTTTTTTTTTTTGCAGCCTCGATGGCACCATTTATTTGGGATTTGACCAGGAATACGGTAATGGCAGTTCTTCGGAACCCAAGTTAATCATTTCGAGTGCTTCTTCATGAGGCTGAATGATGTTGTTTTATATTCTAGTAACAGAGAGATCTTTTCGGGAATCTGTTCATCCTCCTCCTCTTCAGCTTCGTGAACAGGGAACTCAAAGTCGGGAGAGAGCGTAGGGTTACAGTGTTCAACGGGCTTATTGATGTTCGGTCTACATATGATTGATGATTGATTTTAGAAAATGAGTGCAAAATGCAGACCTTTTGAAATTGGTTTAAAATAAAATAAAATAAAATAAAATATTTTTTGGGTTTTTTGTGTTACCATTTTCCAAGAAAAAGCGGTAAAATAAAAATAAAAATAAAAAGTCGCGAAAGAAACGATAATTTTTCATTGATAGTGGTAACTTGAAGACAAAAGTAGAGCCCTACATGATTTCACTTTCGTATCGGGCGAAACGAAAGGATTTTTGAAAAGATAAGACAACTAAAACACAATCCTTGGACCCATGAGTAACTGAGGGAATGTCAACAACGATCCCATTGCAGTAACCTTTGCCATGTGTTACAAAATTCACTGCCACCTTCTTCACCAGGGTGAGCTTCTGAGCAATCTTGCACCAAATTAACAGATGGGGTCCCATGCCCAGGTAGTAGATTAGCTTGCACATCGGGACTCGACCCTTTGAAGGATAGGATGTTGGCCTGGATCAACTTTTGGACTTCGGCTTTCAAGGCATAACAATGCTCAACGTCATGACCGGGTGCCCCTTGATGGAAAGCACAAAAAAGATGAGGTCTATACCCCTGTGGCAACCTTTCAGGTACCTTAGGAGGTGCCCTAGTTTGAACAAGATTTTTATCAAGCAAAGTGGGAAGCAACTCTGCATACGCCATGGGGATTGGATCAAAATGGGATACCCGCTGAACCCGATTCTGTTGTCGAGGCTGTTGTTGATATTGTTGCTGAGGCCTTTGTTGGGGCTGGAGCTGATTTCTGGATAGCCGGAGTTGGGGTTCCAAAAGAGGTGGGATGAAAACCTTCGTCTGATAGGAATGACATCCCCATGGGTAAGCTCTAGACGCGCCGGGCGGTGGAGCAAGTATGGTAGAAGTTGGTAAAGCAAATGAGCTTGGCTGCTCAAGAGTAGTGACAGCAGGTTGAGGAACTGACATCTGGGCTTGGGAAGCCAACAGAGCATTCATCATGGAGGTCAACTTCTCCATCCCTTCCCGGAGATTGACCACTTCTTCCCGGAGGTTCTGGTTTTCTTGCTCCAACAGATCCATTCTTTTCCGATCAGCCATAGTGTTGTAAATGCAATTCAGTTTGTGGAGAATTCGGCGGGCCACTTTCTTTGGACGGCGGCTGATTGACCTGAGACTCGATTTAGAAACTATGAATGCGATATGATGCATGATTATGCGTATGCAAAAAAGATAGATATTTTATCGAAGGACTATGTTGAAGTAACTGTAAACATCATGATTTGGACATTTTGTTTAAGCATTAAGATATTACAAACTAGTTCTTTTTGACAGATTACAAGACTTTGGAAGCTAGAATCTAAACATAAAACTCTAAAGACTTCAACTCAAGTTCCTGGAGTAGATGAATCCTCGGAATCTGAATGTGCACCAAAGAACGAATCTGTAAACCTCCTCTTCCTTTTAGAATATTGGCTGAGCAAAGCATCTTTTTGCTGAAGCAAATCATCCTTCTCGATCATCCGTTGGTTCTGAATGAAAAGCTCATGGTTCTTCTGCGCTAACTTCCCTTTCAAGGTTTCATGCTCACGTTCAAGTTCCTGGTACCTTCTCTTCCAAGTTTCTTTTTCAAGCCTTTCCTTGGTCAGTTGCTCCTGAAATTCTTCCTTGGTGTCAAAGGGTAGGGGTAATGATGGTGGGGGAATGGTGGAGGACAGATATCTAGGTAGATGGTAGGGTAGGCCAAAGCTCATGGTCCTATCAATAACCCACTGAGTGTAAGATTCATGCACATAATCTGATTTCTTCCCCAACTGACTTCTGCTGAGTCTGCGGATAGCGCTCCAAGCTTGTGCGAATCTCTCTCTTTTGTTTAAGGGGTCTCCATGGTTAAGATAGAACTCATTAGTCAAGGTAAGGTTGTTTGGTTTTGACTTCATTGGGTACCCAAATTGTCGTCGAGCGAGAGATGGGTTGTAGCTAATTCCGCCACACATACCCAAAAGAGGTACGTTGGGGTATTCACCACAACTCACAATAACCTCTCCAACGTCACTAGCTGCCTGGTACCAAACAATGTCTGATGGGTCGAGGGTCATGATTCGGTGAGGCCAAGAAAGTTTGTCAACATTGGTCTTGAAGGCACGGGATTGAGGTAAGTGGAAGGTAAACCATTGATAGAGTAGAGGTGCACAACAAGAGATGGTTCCACGGCCAGCCTGGGTACGGTCATGGATGGAGTGGTAAGTATCGGCTAGTAGAGTGGGTACAGGGTTTTTGGAGAGGAAGATTTTGATGGCATTAATGTCGACGAAGTTGTCGATATTTGGGAAAAGTACGAGGCCATATACGAGTAGGGCTAGGGTGGAATGGAAAGCAAAAGTACTGGCTACCTCGGTGAAGGTGAAGGCTTGTTGGTAGAGGAAATGGGTGGGTAGACCCTGGAGGCCTCCTTTAAAGGTGAGGTTTGCTTGGATAAGGGAAGTTTCGAGGTGAAGGGTAGCGGCAATATCGGAGGGTCTAGGTACAGGTTCAAGACCGTGGAATGGTATCTTGTCAGGTACGGGTAAACCAACTAGGTATGAATATTCCTCAAGTGTAGGGACGAGCTGGTAATCTGAAAATGTGAAGCAATGGTAGAGCGGGTCATAGAACTGAACCAGGGTCTCTAGGCATCCTTCCTCAACATCTACTCTAAGAATTCTGAGCAACTTCCCATGATGAGCTTGAAAATCAACTGGATCACTTATTAAAGATGCTAGCTCCCTTAATCTCGACAAGTCTGTTTTTTTGAAAAGGTACTTCTTAGTGCTTCTTTTTGGAATGTCCATATCTACGATGTTTACGAAAAAAAATTTGTTTTAGTCCTTCGATAAATTGGATGAAAAAAAGTTTATGCATGGATGCATGGATGCATGATTATGTTAAAGAAACGGAGAAAACATGGTGAGGTTAAGTCCAAAATGTTGGAGTCAAAGGGTAAACATGCCATTTGGTAAGGACTATGGTTTCATATGTACCTGCATCACGGGTTCTACCAAGTTCCCAAAGTCATCGACCACTTCCGAATATTGTCGGATTACGGGACTGACTCCCGGTCCAACGACATTTGTAAGAAAGTCTCGTTTGAGTGTAGTATCGCGTATCAACCAATTCAAGACTACTCTTGATTAGCCACCGCACTACGTCCTAAAAGGCCAAGATGGGTTAAAGGTAACTAAAGGTCCTCAACTTCATAGGTCACTTGAAAATAACAATGCCGAACACGACTACTCATGTCAACATAGTAATACCTCCAAGATTCCTCCATTGAGTGGGGTTATCACATGTGCCACATCCGAAACTCACTCTCGGAAAGACACTTTGATTATACCACCATCCTATCATATGTTTCCCTCAAGTCCGGGTGTAGGACTTATCTCACCACTCTCGTAAAAAAGAAAAAAAACACATAGGCACATATTTACAACCTTATACCTTTTTTTTTTATTTTTTATGTTTTAAGCAAGTTATAGCACAAAATAATTAAATAAATTCAAGTTAGGCTCAACCCTCTTAGGGAATCCCCAGTGAAGTCGCCATTTCTGTCGCGGTGATTTTCGGAGATCAAGCTATTGATTAGCGTTGACTCACTAATTTTTACTTCACGACTGAACTTTTAATTTTTTTAAAAGAAGAAGTGGGAAAAAGTTCTAAATTACCACATTTTAAAAGATTAGGGTTCGGGGGTTAGTTACGTTTAGGGAAGGTGTTAGCACCCTAAACGTTCGTAGTACCCTACGAGAACCTCTTGATTTTATTTATTTATTTTGGCTATAACTTGCTTATTTTTTTTTTAGAGACAGAATTAAAGTAATGAGAAAATGGAATGATTTTTTTTGTATTTTTTATGATTTGGAAGGACAGGGTCCTCTGCCTACGTACCCGTGAGGGATCAAAACCTCGTAGTTCGGGGTAAAATGACGTTTGATTTGTTTTGTGTTTTTTATTGGTTTTAAAAAGTTTTAAAAATAAAAGCCAAGTGGCAAAATAAGATTGGTTTGTGTTTTTTATTTTGAAAATGATTCAAGTGTTATTAAAGTGGATTAATGGTTATTTAAAGAAAATAAAAGAGAAAAAACGGTCACTTGATTGAAAATCAAGGTTTATTAAGAAAAGATTTTTGATTTTTGATTATTTGCATGTTTTTTTGTTTTTTTTTTGTTTAATAAACTAAAACTAAAAAAAAGTAACTAAAAAGCTAAACGCGAGGAAATTCCGTGGTGACGTTGGATCACCACGAAACCCTTTTTGAAAAATAAACTAACCTAATATTTTTTGTATTTTTTGTTTGTAAAGCGAAATAAAATAAAAGTAAAAGACATAAAGCAAAATAAATAAAGTGAGTGTCAGTGCAAGTTCTCATTTATATTTACATTGTACCTAAATACATTCTAATAAATGGCAAAATAATAAATATAAAATAAAAATTGCAAATGCACTAAAAGTAAATAAATGTGCTAAGAATAAAAATAAAATGAAAAAAATGCATGAAATAAAATGAAAATAAAAAAAAAATAAAAAAATGCATGAAATGCTATAAGATAAATATCATGAGATAAGATGCATGAAAATAAAACAAAGAACTAAAAAAATGAAATGCAAGAAATGATAAAGAAAAAAAAAAGAAAAATAAGAAAAGAGAGGGGGTGCTGCGAGCAACAGGGAGGTGCAGGCTGTAAAAGGAAGAAGAAGGCAGAAAAAATGCTCTGGGCCGCGTGATGGGCCTGGCTGGGCTTTGGCTTTAAATGGTTTTTTCCAAAATTTTCTTTCATTTTTCTCTTTTATTCTCTCCCTAGCTCTCATCTTCTCTCTTCTCTCTCTCAAACTGAACCAGAAAGCCTGGCCGGAAAAGGGAATTCCGGCGCGGTGGCCGGCCAGCCCTAGGGGCGGCGCCGCCGCGCCGGAGAGGGCAGACCTCTTTTTTTTTAAAATTTTTTTTCACTTTCCGAACTCCTTTTTGCTCCTCTCTTTGAATCCGAACTTGTTTTTCCGAAATTCTTTATGAAAAGAGCTAGATCTAAGATTAGAATTTTTTGAGAATTACCTTTTTATGCTATTTGGATTCGGGTTTTGCTTGGTAGTTTGGTTTTGGCTTGGTGGTTCGGTTTTTTGAGGAAGTGGCCGTGTAGGGTTATGGTGGTTGGCCGTGTACTGTGTGGTGTGGGTTTGGTGAGGGAGGTGCGTTTTTGGTTATGGGTGTGGCTGGATGTTGATTGGCTGCGAGTTTGTATGTGATTGAGGGAGGACCGTGTGTTTGGGTGGTTGAGAGTGGGGAGGCCGAATTGATTTTGTGTGGAGGTTTGAGGGTGATGGTATGGCCGCGTGAGTGGGTGTTTGAGTGGGTGAGTGTGTGTAGTGAGGCTGATTGTTGTTTGGTGGATGGTTGGTTGTTGTGGAGTGGAGGGCGTTTTGTGCGGCCTGGTGGAGGTTGTGATTGTGGAGTGGTGCTTGAGTTGTGGATTGGGTGAGTTTTTATGAAAATGGCTTTTGAATTTTTTGATTCTGTGTTCTTGGTTCCCCCTGCTACTGTTGACTGCTCTATAATATATACACTAATTGGCTATCAATGACCATAATAACGAATAAAAGACCATTAAGTGACACATTAAACACATTAAGTTTTTTTTTAAAAAGAAAAAAGTCTCCTCCACACAAAGTCAGACTTAAAAGAAAGGTAACTAGTAAAAAAAAAATCAATAAAGATGTTTAAATAAAATAACACTAAAAAAAGAAATAAAAATAAAGATAAGAATAATAATAAAAACAAAAACAAAAACAAAAGACGGACCAGAATGAAACCAAAAAAAAATGAGGTATTTTAAAATACCTCTCTGTCGAAATTTCGTCTGAGACGACGAAAAATTCCGAACTAAAAAGACAAGTAAAAAAAGAAATTTTAGGTCAAAAATTGGGGTATGACATGCGTCTAAACCTAAAAAATCTGTTTCAGCTTCCCAACCTCCCAGAAGATCTCAAAGAATCATTTCTGGAACTGGAAAAACCAAAAAATACTCTACTTCCACAATTCTTCTCTCAGACTCAGAGGAAGAATATGAACCAACCATTTCTCAATACATGAGGAAGATTAAGACTTCATCCAAACAATCCTTTGAACCAGAAGAAGAGGATTCTGTATCTGAAAAAGAATCTCAATCCAAATCTCAATCTGAAGAAGGGATACTCTCTGATAAGCAGGAAGAAGTGTCCCCTCCAAAAAAACATGGGAAAGGAAAAGACATTGGGAAGATAGCTTCCATTTTGAAATCCAAAAAGGAAAAAGCACCTAGACCCATAAGCAGGGCTAAGTACTTTGATTTTGCTGATCTAAAGAAGAAGGGATGGAACCTGTGTGAATACACTGATGCACAAGGATGGACAAGCTTTGTAGCTCTTCAAAAACTCACCTACCCAGACATGGTAAGGGAATTCTACAATTCCATGAAGGTCAAAGACAAAGATGGAAAGAAGACTCTCATTTCAACTGTCAAAGGGATTAAGATTAAGCTCACTTAAGCTTCCCTCTCAAAAGCCCTAAGAATCCCAAATGAAGGTAATGAACTTTTCTTCCTTCTTGGTTCTCTGAAGCTAGAACAAACCATGCCAAACTCATACTTGAATACACCAAACCTAACCTCCCTTTTAACTCCACAAACCTTGCTGACCTACCAAAAATCCTTCACAATATGATACGCCACACTTTGCTCCCTAGGTCAGGAACCTATGAAGCTGTGAGTGATACAAATCTCTGCATCATGTTTCATCTCATCAACAAGAAAAAGTTAAACCTATGCTTCATTATCCTTCAACACATGATTGATTCATGTATGAACCCCAAACAAACCAGTGCTCTAGCCTATGGAATGCCAATCACTCTTATCCTCAAAGAAAACAAGGTACCTCTTGAAAATGAAAAATGTGATTACACTTTTATGAGATTCACTGCAAAAACCATAGCTCAGTTACACATCACTTCCTCCAATCTTCCCACACCTCCAGCATCTGAAACGTCTGGTTCTGTTAAAAGACATCCAGACCAGAAAGTTGGAAAGGCAATGAAGAAAAGAAAGGTTGAGAAAATCAACAATCCTTCAAATATTCCACTGGAAGAAGAAGTATAAGCTGTCAACAACGTGCTTCAAGAGGATCTCATGGATGAAAATCCTACAGAAAATCAAAAAGAAGATGAAACCCCTGCTGAAGAAACATTCCAAGAGATTGCTGATCTTGCCAAAGAAGCAGCTCAGAAAGTTGCAGAAGATCAGAATGTTGAAGAAGCTCAAGAAATTGCTGAGGAGGAAAGCTAACATGATAATGAATCTCTTCTCAACAAAGAGAATGCTGAGACAGCCACATTTGCTGAAGAAGAACTTCAGCAAGACACTAAAGAAAATGCTGAAGAAGGAGCTCAGATTGCAGAAGAAGAACAAAAGATTGCTGAGGATCAGGACTTGCACGATGTTGCAGAAATCTTAGTCACCCACATGGGAGGCCGCGTATCCAAGGCATATGCCACATATTAATTTTAGAACCATCGCCAATCTTCCATCTATGTGTTGAGGCAAAATCCCTAATTAATTTTAAAGATAACAAACCCTAAATGATTAAAGGATTAATGGACTTTGATTAGTCTCTTGGTATTTAACTTGTGTTCTTGAGTGTTTAATTAACACAGGAACAAGATATGAACCATACCAAGATACAAGGAATCAAAGATCATTAAAGAAAAAGAACTCAGTCAAAGTTCAGAAAGTTGAACAAGAGTTCAGAAGGTTGGAACGAAGTTCAGAAGCTGAACATAGTTCAGAAGCCTGTTCACAGTTCAGAAGCTTTGTCATAAGGCTATTCTTACACAAGCCCAGAAATTCAAGAACACTATCAAGAACATGCAAGTCACACGTAACATGAATAAATGTCCAGGAAAGTATACTTGCATGGATCAATCAAGCAATAAAGGCATTTACAAGATGAATGTCAAAAAGGATATTCAATGTTCATTTAAGACTATGAACATTGAATTGATAGGAATGTTCCAAAAGGGAATATTATCCTAGATGGTTAAATTACTGCACTTCATTAATGTTTCACTATTGGGATTTGATTACATCAAATGGAAGTCTTACAAATCATCCTAAGTGAAACAAAAAGAACATTCTGAAGTTTAGAAAGTTCAAAACAACACATGCTTTACTTCTGACAGAACTGCAAAGTGGTTGGTAAAGTAAAACAAAAACAAGATAGCAATCTCAAAGTCAGAATCCATGAGATTTCGACACCTAAGGGATTTGGTACTGTTACAGACCAGCAAAATCCCCTAAAGCATGGGCATGAAGTGATAGTTCCACTTTTCTCTCTCCTGCACACAATCCAAGACAAATCTGCAAAGCTCTTGGCACAGAAACATTCTAAAGTACTGCACGCATAACAAAAGTTCATCAGCAATCCAGAAAATCATATCTTCATTCATACATGATGAACCTAGAAGAAGATCATCAAGAATGCAACAACGTTCTGAAGTATTCTCAAGAACACAACAACATTCTGAGGTTCAGAATGTTCACCCAGATTTTCAAGTAAAAATCAGTGGGGCCCAGGACATGTGGCACAAGACTATTGGTCACCTTCCAACGGCTACAAGAGACCAATAACTCTATAAATAGAAGTGAAAGGCTCAGCATTACACACACAATTGCAAAGCATACAAGAAAACATTTGAAAAGTGTTTGAAGCTTTAGCATCTCAAATTGATCATCACTGAGGTTCCAAATTATCTCTTAAAGTGTAAATCAATTCTCTTTTATCTTGTCAAAGATAAACTCTCCCCCTTCTCTTCTGAAAGTCTTCATCTTAACCTCATCTCTTCAAATATCCAATCAATTGTAAAAGAGAAAATCTCATCTAGTTTTAAGGGTATTAAAGTCTAGGTTGAGTAACATAGTGCAAAGTCTGGTGTGACTTAGTACAGGAAGTTGAGAGCCTCTGAGGCTTAGAGAATACAGTTTGTAACCGTTCTAAGTGAACAAGATTGTAAGGTGCAGGATTTGAGAGGGTATCTCAAGCATCATAGTGGAAAACTCTCACTAGACTGTGAGGAGTGGACTAGCCCGCATTGGGTGAACCACTATAAAATTCTGTGTGTCTTTCTTCTCTCCTTATGCTCTTTACATTACTGCATACACAACACACACACAATACTTAACTTAAATATCTTATTCTGCAACTAACACTTCAGAACGTTCTGAAGTCTGTTTAACTTTATTCTTCCAAGAATCAACTTGAGAAGTATTTTTAAGTACATGATTAGATTTTAAAAAGGGTCACAATTCAAACCCCTCCTTTCTTGTGACTATATTATCTTCTTCACTATGCCCCAAGGTAAGCAGAGATTGGGTACTCCATAGACTCCTCCAGGTAAAGCTTGGATTGTGACCAAGAGGTGCTTCCAAGAAATCCCGTCTAGGAAAGTATTTGGCTTTGAGAGTACGAGTGAGCAAGGAGGTTGAGTCGTGCATGAGTTTCCAACCTTGTTTACCAAGTATTGAAAGATTAAAAGCTTCCATGTTACGAAAGCCAAGGCCACCAAGACTTTTATGCTGAGTGAGTTTCTCCCATCGCATCCAGTTAATACCACGTCTGCCATTTTTCTTTGAGCCCCAATAAAAAGAATTCATCATCCTTTCCATTTCTTCACATAAAGAGGTAGGGATGAGGAAAGCACCCATACAGTAAGAGGGGATAGCTTGTGCCACAGATTTGATCAAAACTTCTTTCCTCACACGAGATAGGGAACGAGCACTCCAAGACTGACATTTTTTTCCAGATGCGATCTTGATGTTAACATATTTGACCCATAACATTCCACCATTCTTGGACTAGCACCTTGCCCTCAAGGTATATTATTTTACCCCAAAAAAATCACAATATTATACTACCAGAGGTAATTTAATCCAAAGAATAAAAGTTTGTTTCAGCGATAGTAATCCCAAAATCAACTTGAAACTATTGGTCCCTGCCATTTCCAGACCCAACATTTTATTTTATTCTCTTAATTAATAAGCTTATTGCCACCATATAAGCTTCTGTTGCATACGAGTCTGTTTGACTATGTCTTATAGCTTATAAGCTTGTCTGGCAAAAAAAGACATGTTTGGTAACAGTCTTTTCGTCAGGAGCTTATATCTTATTTCAGGAACTTATAGCTTATTTTTCAGACGCTATTTCAAGTAGCGTTTGAGCTTATAGCTTATTGTTTTTTCTTCCTTTTTTACCTTTACTATTTTATTTAAATACCAGTTTTACCTCTTATGTTTTATTATAATTTAAAATAAAAAAATAAATGTATTAAATACAGAGAATACCAATGATCATGCAAAAAGAGATAAAAATGGGTTCTACTGCTTCTTCATTCTCTCTGTATCGTCATTCTCCTTCTCCATCATTCCTCCATTGTTTCTTCTCCTTTCTTCATCCAGGTTTGTGATTTTTCCTGATGATGAACTTTCGGATATTGTTGATGGTAATCAATGTAGTGAAAGACCAGAGAGGAGATCAACAAAGACAAAGGAAATTCGTAACAATATTGCTGCTTTATTATGAAATATTAGGCGATAGACTTATTTTTATTATTATTTTGGATTAATATAATTGTAGTTAAGATTATCTTAATTCGTACTTAAATGACAATGATATTATTATTATTATTATTGTATGTTGTGCTTGTCTTCATAAAAAATTGAATGATATAAAAATGTCCTTTTATGTCATTTTACATCTATCAGCTAGTTGAACTGCTAATTTTACCAAACACTTCAATTAGCTTATCAGCCATAAGTCACCAGTCATCAGTTATAAGCTATCAACTATCAGTCATCAGTTATAAGCTATAAACTATCAGTTATCAGTTATCAGTTATCCACTATTTTTGTCAAACAGACCCTACAAAGCTCAATGATCCTTCACATTAAGCGCATAAAATCCACTTGGGGCTTGGACCCGACCCATATACTTTCTTTAGGCCCAAATCGAATTATGGCCAACCCGAATTGTGTCAGCAACCCTTTTGCAAAGTTGCAACTCTGGTTATTCACAAAGCAATAAAACTACGACAGCGCCGCCGGAAATGAAGAAAAATTATTTATGTAGTTGTAATTCTTCTTTCCTATATCCCATGGCTCCCGCAAAAGAGTCAGTGACGGAACAAGATAGCATGGTGATCGCGCCGTCACGAGGAAGGAGAAGACGTCGCAACTTCTAAAATTTCTGATTTGACGACGGCGCGCGGCGAAGTTGACGGCGGCTGTGAGTGTTCCGCCGGGATCAAAGATGTGAATGGAAATAGCCGGTAGCGTGAAGGTGAGGTGCAGATGTTGTTGAGGCGTTACTGCGATGGCGCACGTGGTAGTTGCGGAGAAGGAGACATCTCGTTTCTGCTCCCCAGCTGAATCAAACACGGATCATAAATGGAGACGAGATCTGATACATGTTTCTTTTCTTCCTTAGTGAGTAGAGAAACTGAATCAACGGTGAGTCGGAAATCACCTTCACCACCCACAGGCTCGAATGGTTCTTCTCTCGTGTTGATTTTCGGAGCTGAGAATTGGGTTTTAGTAGCAAAATCATTTGCGGGAATGATTTTACCGTTAGGTATGGGCTCCTGGGTATTTTGTGTTTGTGTTTCACTCACGGTGGAGGTGGAAAATTGAAACACGGAAGTGGTGGTCGATATTGTGATCGATTGGTGATGGTGAGAAGGTGTGTGTGAGAAATAATTTTGTTTTGGTGTGGTATTGGTGATGTTGAATGGTGTTGGTTCGGTGGTGAGGTGTTGGATATATTGGAGTGAGGAAGGTGGTTGCAGGTGATTTAAGTGTTTGTGAGGCACATATGTTTGTTGCTGCAAGGTATGGGTGGTGTTGTGGGTAATGACAGAAGGTGCTAAGCTAGTGTTAAGGGTTTTTAGGTTGGTTGTAATGGTTGAAAGTGTTTTAGCACAATTTGTTATGGTTTGAAGGCTAATTTGTTGAGAATGTAAAAGTTGTTGGAGAATGGAAAGTGTGTTGTGAGGAAGGTTGGGAGGTTAAGAGTGGTTTGTGAAATTTTGGTATGTTAGTGTTGGTGAGGTGTGGGTGATGTAGTTTGGTTGTCGATAGGCTTGTGACTTCAACAATGTATGAACATTGATGATTGAAGGATCATGAAGGATGTGATTATAGTAGTGATGGGGAGGAGAATCATGGCAATGAAATTACCAATTTAATGAACAACTTTTGGGGTTGTTCATTAATGGAGGAAAATTACTCTAAATGGGACTAAAAGCTCCAGCTAAACTATTCTAACAAATTAATTTCTTCATTCATTTGATAATGATTACAATGACCAACCCATTATTTATAGCATTGACATTCTAATGACTCATTACAAAAAGGATCTCTCTAGATCCTTCTAGAACATGATGACTCATCCACTAAAATATCTAATACAACTAACTCATCATAATCTTTACCTATTTGGACTATATTATATTGGGTCTATCTTAGGTCATTACTTTGTTGACCTTCTGTATAGAGTTCAAAAAGTCATGCATAACAATGTCATGTCTCCTAGGTTATGAATATTCTGTTCACTAAGATTCGTTTTGTCATCCACCGCTTATCTTCGTAATCCTTGAGTATAATAAATTTCCATAATACTTTTTACACAAACCAAGATAACAAATACTTTTACAACTTTTGATACAACAATTATCTTTTTTCTATAATAACTTTAATTATTTAATATCTCATTTCATATATTTTCTTCTCTACAATAAATATATAAGGATAATATAGGTAAAACAACATTATTATACTTTGAAAATGACCGTGAAATAAAAATAAAAAATTTACCGTTATAAAGAATAAAGATATAGAGGGAGTAAAAAACAAAACTTTCCACAAGCAAATAAAAAAAAGGAAAAAACTTAGGTACAATTCTTTAGGTGCTTTTCGTATGGTTCTTAACTAAATTCACCATAATTTCCTTAAATCCTTGCACCTATGAAATTGTACCTAAGTTTTGTCCATAAAAAAACATTCCTAGATTCCTTCGAATCTCTCGCTCTCTTTCCAAAAACGTAAAAGCCAAATTCAATTCAATCCTTTCATTTTCAAATTTAAAGTTTCAACCCTAATCCGATAATCGCAAAATCATTTCATCTCAATAATCAGCAATGAAATTTGGGAAAGAGTTCAAAACTCATCTAGAAGAAACAATCCCTGAATGGAGAGACAAATTTCTATGCTACAAACCATTGAAGAAACTCCTCAAACATCACTTACCCATAACAACAACAACAACAACACCCATTAATCTTCATCTTCACTTTCTTCAACAACCCTTTTCTCCTAATATCTTGCAGGCTTGGTTTCTTCGGATTCTTAATCAAGAGCTTGAAAAGTTCAATGATTTCTACGTTGACAAAGAGGAAGAGTTTGTTATCCGATTTCAGGTTTTTTTTTGAAAACCCTTTCTTGATTTTGTTTGTTTCTATTGAATTATGTAATTGGTAATTAGAAATTTAGAAACTTGTGTTTGTTTGCTCTATTGGGTATTTCAGAAAGCTCTTGCCTTGATCGAACCTATGAATACCACGTTGACTCCGGTAATACTTTCAGAAAATGACATAATTGAATGTAATCACATGTGTCAGTACGTGTCGGACACCGGACACTTCGATCAAGCGTTTTGGTGCTACAAGAACTTTTTTTTTAGTAGATGTAGGCATATGTGTTTTGTAACATCATATTGTGTTCTGAAACAGAAATTTATAAAGTTAAAGGACACTATTAGAGTATTAGTGTAAATTGGTTTTACCCTATCATCTAATAAAAATTCACCATTTTGCTACTTTATACAATCAATTTTGAAATATAATCATAAGAGCGAGATGACTTGACAAAACAATGGACCCTTGTTGGATGTTAATATGAAATTGGTTTACATTGATATTGTTTGTCATTTAAACTCAATTTGTTATTTTTTGAATATTATCTTTCGTTATATGCCATTTTTAATATGAACAACAAATATACAACAGAAGGAAAGTGGATTTCATCGTTTCGACAATCACACTGTTGTGGAACCTTCTGATATTATTGTATCAGACAGTCCGCAATATTTTTTCTATAAGCAGAGACAGTCTACAGTCTGACTTCAGGTAGTGGAACCTTTAGAGAAGTTGGAAATTGAGCCGTCTGATTAAGATTAGATGTGAGACATATGAGATGTGTGACTGAATGGTTATCCCTACTGCAGGGAAACAAGGTCCTTGAATATATCAAAAGTTACGAATACGCTGGCAGTGATTGAGTGACCTATTCTTTTTAGTTTTGATCAAAATGTGTCATTGCTAATAGCAATTGAGTTAGCGCTGCTGGGTTTTGATAAACATCTTGGCTTGATCAAGTTTAGGCATATAGATACAAGCAAAGACACAAATTTCTTCTTTCTTTTCTCCTGTTTTTGACTAGATTAATTTAAACCTCAAATTGGTTGGGAGTTCTGCTTGGTAACACGCCTACAGATACTATATAGCTTGTTCATGCCTTCTTCAGCAATTATAGAAAATAATCTGGTTTGAGAATGAGCTTGGTTTCTTAAAAACTGGTACAATAGCTTTTAATCGTTTAAGTTGAAAGGTTAAATAAATATGTCATTCTTCTTGTATGTTAGATATCTAAAACTTATGCTATTCAATTAGTTGTAACTTCAATCATACTATATTCTTCAATGGTCTTCCTGCAACCTATATATAAACCTCTCTTGTTTAATGAATTTTGCTCTCACTGTTAATACAAGATACAGAATCTGCAACGGCATAGCTCACCGAACACGTAATTTGATATATGATTTTCAAGAGTGACTCTAATGAATCTGATATATGCCTTTCCTACCTGTGAAAGATCAATATAAAATATTTTTGATTAATGTCTGGAGAATATCTTTAAAGTATAATGTTGTTTGTTGACAACACAGAGTTCTGTTCCTTTCCTGATTTCTATCTGAAACTTGGAACAGGAGCTGAAAGAGAGAATTGAGTGTCTTAAAGAAAAAAGCAGCCAGAGTGAAAAGTACACTTCTGATTGTGAATTTAGTGAAGAAATGATGGACATCAGGAAGGACTTGGTTACCATCCATGGAGAGATGGTGCTCCTAAAAAACTACAGTTCCTTAAACTTTGCAGGTACAACATATAATTAATATGTATTGTTTTGATCGAAGTATGACATATGTAGTATCGAAACTTCAGATTGAAGGTGTAGTCAATGTCAACATGTGTGGTGCTGGTGCCATGTCGAACACCGTTACATGTGGTTACATTCAAATTCAATCACTTATATTCTCTTAGACATCACCTTTATCTGCATGTCGGCACTGTCTGATACTTTAGTGTATGACTATGTGGAAGTTGCCACTTTAATGTAAAAGTGTCATTTTTGTGGTTTGTCATACTGATTGTATGGTTCATATATTTGAATATATATTGTATATGTGTGATGAGGTTTCAGTCAGATAATTGTTGATTCTGATGACGTTAACATATTTCCACTTCAACAGGACTAATTAAAATTCTGAAGAAGTATGATAAAAGAACCGGCGGGTTGTTGCAACTACCTTTTACACAAATCGTTCTTCGACAGCCTTTTTTCACTACTGAGCCCCTGACTAGGCTAGTTCATGAATGTGAGGAAAATCTTGAGCTACTCTTTCCCCTACAAGAAGAAGTAATTCAATCAACTCCTCATCCAGAACACGAGTCTAGAACACCGGTAGATAACACAACAAATACTGTACCAGAGACATCGTCAACTCTAGGAGAGGAAACTGTGCATTTATATCGAAGTACTCTTGCTGCAATGAGAGCCATAAAGGGTCTTCAAAAAGCGAGCTCCACCTGCAATCCATTTTCATTTTCTTCTCTTTTTAGCAACCAAGACGAAGATGGTACTGGTGCTGTAACTGCTGAAAACTCTGCGGCAAATTCTCCAGATACCTTGCAAAATGAGGAAGACACCGGTAAAGAGGACAATGACTAACCCTTTTGCTTTTAGGGTTGAACTGTTTTCAGCCTTGTTTGTTGAAACTAATTGAAATGTTTTCTCTTTGTATGCATAAAGAGTAAATTACACGTAAATAATGAGATGTATTTTCTTCATCTAACTTTGAAAATAGTACTTGAACATTGTCTTTTTCCCTCTTCACTTGTATACAATCGATGTTTTGGAGAGCACATTTCTATGCTTGTTACAACTGATGTTTTAAATGTCAGTTTGGATTGATTCATTTGAACACATCTACTGACACAATAACTTGGGAGAGTGTTTTGGAGATGTTATGAGAACTGTTACATAATATGTAATTGGGTCTTTTAACAAAGGAAAACCTCAAGGAAGAGTTGGTGTTGGTACTGATGAATGTGTCTTTTGCAAGAAAAAAGGACATTGGAAAGCACATTGCTAAATTGTTGAACACTTGAAGTCGTGCAGAAAGAATTTTAAGGCTTTATTAACCAATGTGTTGTTACTGAGGTGTAACCATGCCACACGTGAGATTGCTGTGATGCCCCTAGTGATACTTTTTAATTTTAGTCATGATCTTCAAATTTTCATATGTTTGAACAAACAAGATTGAGTTTAATTAATGAATTGTCGGTATAAAATTATTTATTTTATACAGTCTATAAATTTTTTCTATAATGTTAACCAATCATAAGTCTTATGCACTACATAGTTATAATTAAAGTCAAATGTTTATATAATTAAAGTCAAATATTTTTTAGTCATGTGACAATTTATGATTGATCGACACTAAAATATTGAGAAAAGCCTCTGAGCTTATTGAGAAAATATCATTTTCAAACGTTTAAAAAAAATGCTTATGTGAAATTGAATGAGAATATCATTTTCAAAACGCGAAATCTTTCATGAATACGATTGGTAATGGCCTCTAATTACAACTTACATGCGGACTTTTTAAAAAATTATTGCATATGGTCTTTTAAAAAAAACATTGAACTAATAAAAAAAAGTTCATTTGTCATGTTCTTGATTGGAGAACGGAACTAACAATCTATGATACTAAAACCTTGATTGAAGAACAGAAGTTACAGAACTAACAATCAATTAAAAATAAGACTAATATATATATATATATCATGGGTTGCTATAGGGTGGGAAGATGTATCATGTAGTCCATACTAACCCAAATGTAATTAATTTTCACCTTAGAAGCAACCTCATATAATGTAAATTATATTTGTAGAAGTTTTCTTGTTTGGTTCGAAAAATAAGTATATTATAATTTGAATAAACTATCCAGTCCTAAATAGGTTCATCTAAGATAGATAAAGAGAAGACACCAGAGCGACCTAATAAACAAGTCAAAGCATCGGCACAAGAGGTTGCTCTCCGATAATTATGATTAATGTAAATATGTCAAGAATCATCGTTAATCAAATGAAGAATCTCATTCAAGAGAGGCCGAAGAAAACAGTTGGTATATCCATTGGTAGGAAACTTGAGTCGTTTTCACCCAACTTGTGTTCTCTTAACAAAATTAAGGGTAAGATCATATCACTAATAGAAATTTCAAAATTACCCAAAGAATCCTAAATTTTAATCCTTGTCTCTGTATCATGTTCAATTCGTTCTTTAAGGTTTTTAAAACACACTCACCTTCTAATAAAAGAGAATTAAATTGACAGTTGAAGGAAATTGGCACTTCTCTTTTGACAAAAGCACAAAATAAACAATGTTAAGTCATTTTATTCTTCATAGCTCAGAACTAAATATTTGGCGATATCACCTAAAAAAAATATTGGCGATATGAAATATTACATGGAAATTTTATCACAGTACCCACGTAAATAATTTTATTATACAACTTAGGACATATTACAAATAATTGCTAGCATACATAGAACACGTATAGTACTAAGCAAACCAACAACACACCACAACTTTCTCTTGTCAAAAAAAAAAAACACACCACAACTTTCTCTTGTCAAAAAAAAAAAAAAAACACACCACAACTTTCTAAATATATTCGGGAAAATGGCGTTTGTAAACCCTAAATAATTTTTTATGGATTTCTAGTCAATAATACGGTGACATTGACAAACTTGGTTTTCTCCTTGGACATCCGATCAGCTAAGATTTCTTGATAACGATTAAAGAGCTCTTCAATAATAGACTCTCCAAAGTGGCTAATTAGCAAAGGTTCAGAAACGGCTCTCATGCACTGCATGACATTGTATGCACCATCGTTGAGTGATTCATACATTTGAGACTCACAAGCAAGAGCATTCCATTGATCAAGGGCATCCCAATTTACTTCAGAAAGCCCCAATCGATCGATGGTAAATGATCCTTCTTTGAGAACTTCCAATTTCACTTCAGATGGAGATGGAGTGTATTGAGGGATGTTGAAAGTATCAAGCTGCTCTTCTTTTATGGTTCCCTAATCCACATATAAAAAAAGTTTCATAATAATATATCTTGGTGAATTCGATCTATCAATATCAAATGTGTTAAGGTATATGTACTACATCTGTCCCTAAATATAATTACAAATTGTCCCTAAAAATAGTACATATTTCAAATTTTCATTGCTTATGTAATATATTTTGTGTGTGTGTATTGTTTATAGACAATAACAACATATTAAAAAGTACATTTCAAATTTTCAAATGTATTGTTTATATTCAATTTTGTCTTTCTCAAGAAGATTTTCGTGAAATAAAAAGTTCGCTAAACAAATCTATAGTTTAGTTAATTTTAGCTTAGATTATTGTAAAAGCAACCAATAACAACATATACATTTACTAATTTTTGAGAATTCAAGTAGTGACGCATGATCAAATATCAACACTAACACATTATATTTAGGATGTCACAATTTACCTGCAAGACCATATCATTAAGAGCTATAGCCATAAGTTCCCAAATGTAGCAACACTCCTTGCTATACATCTTGTCACTTTTTCTTCCTAAAAATGTTAGAATCATGCGACCCCCTTCAACTACTTCCTCTGCACGACACTTGAGAAAAAGAGAAAAATCTCTTTGAAATTGGTTGTAGTATGCTGTAAGTACATTTGAGGGGCTTGTACGAGCCATGTAAATGTTGCCCTTATTGTTGTTCACATTCTCAGGAACCTAAATAATCACCAATCAGCAAAAATGTACTCCACCTTACATACATGCATATTAAATTAAACCAAATGATAACTTGTGCAAAGCACATGTTAAGCAACTCACTAAAGAAATATAGGTTCAAAATATTATGTTTATCAATACAAAGTTGCTATTTTTAGGTTTTTTAACATATGCCTTTAAGACACAAGTTAACATGATTCTTAAATTAAGGAAGAGAAAAGATTACTATAGAGTGAAAAATTAACTAAGGGTCATGTTATCATATGTCAGCGCCCTAAGACACATGTTAAGGATTCTACAAATAGTAAGTATTTATTGAAAAAGTAATTATCAAAATTGTGAAACAAATTAACACAATTTTCAATATACTATAATTTATATCTTTCTTATCTTAACATGTGCGCACATGTTAGCATTTTCCATCGACTAAAGACACAAATATAACAAAAAGAATAAGAAAGAAAAGTTAAACAAACAAACCTTAGATAGCCACATAAGGCTGTAAGAGGAATGGACAAAATGCAAACTTTGTTTAGGAAAAATCCTACCATAGAAAGAACCAGGAACTCCAGATATATAGCACTGATCCATTTCAGTTTCTATTTCACCGCGCAGTCTCTTTTTGAAGCTATCAAGAGATCTAAAGATGTTATTGAAGTCGTTACCCGGCAAATCGTTCAAGAAAACCTTGTATTCGGGAGATTCATGATTCGACTCTCGACAAAGCTTTTCCACGACCTTGATAAATTCTGATACCACCAACAAAGTGTTTGGTCCAGAAGAGCAACCCAAGTCTGCAATTGCTAAGCTATTTGGGTTTGCACTGTAGTAGAGACTAATTATGGCTTCTTCTCTAATGGACTTTGTCAAAGAAAGCACTTGTTGCTGTATATAAAACCAATTACAAAACAATTTATATGCACTTATTTTAATTTACTATTTTCAGCTACAGGATATAACAGAATCGGGTAATATTATATGAATTACATGATATGTTAAATATGAATTCATGTATACCTGAACTAAAGAGTTGTTTGCATAGCTTGCTTCTCCAACACCTCCATTCATGTGCAGTACCTGTGATACTTTCATTCTTGCTTTTATTTATTCTTTCAGTCTTTCTTAGTCTATACTCTATTGTTTTTTTTCTTCTCTACATTTAATGGGAGCCCATGCCACACCCATATATATATATATATATATATATATATATATATATATATATATATATATAGATGTGTGAAAGCTACTCAAAAAAATCTGTTTTTCATTTTTTTCATGTGTTCAACTAACATAGTACTTTTTGTGCATATTATATTCGTTTTATTTAGAACATCTCAAAAATCACAAAATTAAGTTCATGAATATCCAATTTGAGAGGGACAACTCATAAGGAAATATGTGGTAGAATTCATGAGGAAATTTTACATTACTTTTTATATTAAATAAAAGGATGTATTATTACTTTTATTGTAAGGATCTTCTTAGAAATATTAGTTACGACTGACGAAATAATGTGTTCAAATTCATTTGTTTAGTTTTTTTATATATATATTTTTAAAAACTATGGGTCAATTTTTAACAAAAAGTTTTGGTTTATATATATGGTCAAGTAATCTTTGGGCTAGAAATTCACCTCTTAATATGAGTAAGTGGAAGTTCAGGATTCGAACTCCGACTTTTGTATACCGCAATTTCTCTACTAACTGAGTTAAATTCACAGAGACTTGGTTTTTATATTTTATTTGTATTAAATAAATTTATAAAGAGAAAATTTAAATACACAAAAAACACAAGTATTAAAATACTGTTTAAATAAAGCAAAGTAAGATAAAAAAAGTATGCGATTGAAATAATAAGTATTTTTTGTTATTGCTCAAAAAAAAGTATTTTTTGTTAATATGTATGGATTAAAACTTAATATTGAACCTATGTTATTTTATTAATCTTCATGAGTTTGATTTATCGTCATGAGTTTGTTTTCTTATCTCTTCTCTTAATAAAAGTTTAATTCTCGAATGTTTGAGAATAAGAAGCATTGCTTCTTTAGTCTAGGAATAGTCGTTGATGCATGGATTCAATCTAGAATTTCTACTCTCCAAGTTTATTATTAATTTAGGAGTTAGAGATTTAATTGACCCATCTTAACTAACTAATTGGGAATTGAATTAAAGAATTAGAAATTTCGGTAACAACTCGGAAGATGAATTCATGAAAAGTTTAATTTGAATCAATTGTATAAGGTTGAAATCATTTGAAACTCATCTCAAATGCTTTTATATATCATATCATCAAGTTCTCCCTTTTGTGTTCTTGTTTTTAATTTTCGTTGACACACAAATTTAACTGGTACACTTAACGTACGACATCCTATTAAAATATTTCATCTCCATTCAAAACATAGACATTGAGAATATGACCATTATATATATATTCAATAAACTGATTTAAGCTGAGTGTTGAAGCTAAGTGATGGGGTGGAGTCCCAGAGTGTTGAAGCCGTTGTCCAAGAAAGATATATGCGACGAAGGTGAGACTGTCTAAAAGGTTAGAGATGCTCACAGATAGAGAGACAATGTTTTTAATTATTCTTTTTCTTTTTTTGTTTGTTTTTTGTTGACATGGAATGGGAAAATTATTTTATTATTAAAATTTACGATTAGAGGGTGTAGAAGAGAGGGATGTACACGTATGGTGGTACATGCATGTATCATAACTCCACACGAATCACGTGTATATTACTTGGTTCAGAGACTTGAGACTAGTGATACTAATTCATGTAACATGTTGTGGTGCCTAATTCTGAGGAACATGTTGTGGTGCCTAATCTGATGAAAACCACATGTTGGTCATACCAAACATCATTTTGTCTCATTCAAAAGGTACACTATTTTTTCTTAACGGACAATATTACTTGGAACTCAATTATACACATTATCCCTTTCAAAAATGAAATACGAGGACTGCTAAATAGTGCTAATGATTGTGACGTAATTTCACAACTATCTTTTTATGCACAACATCGGCTATTTTCTTATAAAAAAAGTCACGAGAATAACTTAAACAAATAAAAAAGGCTTAAATGCACTTTTAGCCCCCTATGTTTGAAAAAGTTACGATTTTGGCCCCCTTTTAAAAAAAATGGATTATTAGATCCCTAACTTTTGCCCATTTTGCGAAAGGTTGATTTTGACCAAGTCAACGAGTACGTGGCAGACACTTGTGCAATTATGAATTAAAAAATAAACAAAAAAGTCAGCGTGTAATTATGAATTAAAAAAAATAAAAAATTGGATGGAAATGAAAACAAATTGAGAGGACTGCAATTTGGAAGAAACAATTTAATAAACAATTTTGAGAGGACTTTCAACTCTAAAAGCTTATTACCAGTCCAACAATTTAATGCACCATTACCTCCAAAAGCTTATTAATTTAAGGAGTAGCATGGGAGCTTCAAAAGAAGAAGTGGAGAACCTCAAAAAAGAAACTGTCGAGCTCAAAGAAAAGGAAGAGAAAGCTTCCAAGGAGATAAAACAGCTGAAGAAAGAACTTTCAACTCTAACAGAAGGTTTGAAAAAGGTAAAGATGGAATCCGAAGAGAAAGACAAGAGAGTTGAGACGGCTGAAGCTCATGTTGCTTCCCTCCAAAAATAAGTTGCAAATTTACTGCTTGAATATGACAGACTCTTGGAAGACAACCAAAATCTTCAGGCTCAAGCAGGGAGGCATAAGAGTTGAGGAATAGACTGAGATACTTTGGTAAATCAAAGTTTTGAGGAGAGAGATCTTACTAAAACCACCCCTAGTTTTGTTGCAAAATCAGCTTTATTTAACAAATGAAAGAAGGGTGTTTTTTTGGTTCTCCCTGTGAAAGTTTACAGATTTTGCAGTCCTCTCAATTTGTTCAACATTTTCTTATTAAATTGTTTCTTAAAATGCTTATTAAATTGTTTATTTAATTGTACAGATTTGGAAGAGATGGGATTGGAAGAGGTACGATTGAAATTGGGGAAGATTGGGGGTTTGAAACCCTAGTTTTTGAAAAGGATAAAAATGTAAATACAAGATGTCACGTGACACTATATATTAAATCCAATTTTTGATTTTTTTTAATTTGTTAATTACACGCGTGGATTTTGTTTTATTTTTAATTCATAATTACACAGTTGTCTGCCAAATCAGTTAAGTGACCTGCCACGTATGCGTTGACTTGGTCAAAATCAGCCTTTCACAAAAGGGGCAAAAGTTAGGGGTCTAATAATCCATTTTTTTTAAAAGGGGGCCAAAATCGCAACTTTTTCAAACATAGGGGGCCAAAAGTGCATTTAAGCCAATAAAAAATACAACACTTTTAGTAGAAATATGAATATCATCAATAACACCTGTGTCTCATGAACTATAAAGTTGGAAAGAGGTAATTCATTCTCTTTTATCAACTATTTTGACATATCAATTGAAAAAAAAAAAATTGTTGAGTAGGAAAAAGGCCCCAAAACGGGTATAAAAGTGTTGATAAGTGAACTCACGGTAGAAATCTACTTCAATAAAGTTGTTTCAAGAATGAAAAACACCTTATCGTACCATCAAGCATTTTCCAAAAAAATATATACACTATCAATACGGTGAGGCCTACATTACTCGTTCATGAATTGGGGGTAATTTATCCCCTAATGATAAATATGATTTAATTTTGAAATGAAGGAGATGTAGATCACATGTTGAATGAAAGAGATGAAGAAACTTAATGTTTTTGAGATGAAAATGATAACTAATTGTAAGAAAAAACCAAAATACATTACCCTTAATGAATTGGGGGTAAATTACCCCTAATAACAAATATGATTCGATTATGAAACGAAAGAGATGAAGATCACATGTTAAATGAAGAAGATAAAGAAGCTTGATGTTCTTGAGATGAAAATGGTAACTGATTTTAAAAATAAAGATAAAGAAAATGATTTTTTTTTTGAAAGGGGTAAATTACCCTCAAATCATCTAGGGGTAATGTTGTAATGTGACTCAAAATTGGATTTTGGAGAAGTGCACAACCGTGACACGATTTTATAATCGTGGCACGATTTTGGAGGCAGAATAGGAGGGTGGTCCTGGAAGCCAAATCGTGACACGGTTTTGTGGATAAGGTTTGTACCTTGAGTTGTACGTTACGATCGTGACACGATTGTGATAATCGTGGCACGATTTTGACAGTTACAGAGCACTATTTAAGCATTCTTTGTTCAATTTTGGGCAGAGCTTCAAGAGAGAGAAACTTGGAAAATCAAAGGAGGAAACTTTAGGGTTGAGGGTCTTTGATTAGGTTCTTTTGAGAGGCTCTCTTGGGTTGGGAAACATTGTTAACACCTTGGGTGAGTGAAAATCATTGAGTGTCTTGTTCATTTGTGAGATTGGGAAAAAAGGGTAGAAATTAGGGTTTATTCTTTGTGAGCTTGTTGAAGCTAATTTCTTGTAACCCTTTTGTATCTCTTTGTAAGAACTCATTGATAATGGATTGGAGAGATCCCATAGTAGGTCATCTTGGACCGAACTGGGTAAACATTTCTTGGTGTGTTTGTTTCTCATTACTCTTTATCTTTTGCTTGTGGTTTTGTGCTTTTCACTTGATTCCTAAATTAAATCTAGGTTTGTTATTGTTGTTGTTGCTTGTGGTTACTTTGATATTGGTTACTACTTTCCTTTGCTCCACACATCATAGTTTTATTGGTGTGAGTTTTGAGTCCGAATTCACAACATATAACGTAGAAAAAACCTATCAATACACACGTAGATATGTTACCAAACCAATTAATGATATATGATAAGTTATATATTTTTCATTTATTAGATGATGTAGTAATACAACATTGAATGAATAATTAAAACTTTTTTACATTGATTGTATATATAAATTAGCCTCTATTCTTGTCAAAAAAAAATTACCCTTTATTACTTATTAGAAAAAATAAAAATAAAAATTGTTTCAATAAATTAATAAGATAAATATTTTTTCTGGGTTAAATATAAATTGACGTGGAGCATGTTGAGACGCTAATATGAAAAGTACATGTTGGGCTTACCAAACACCATTTTGTCCATCGTTGTTCTCTTTAAAAGCATACTAGGTGGAAACCCGTGCAACGCACGGCTTCGACTATAATATATGTTCATAATATTTTAGTTAATAAATGATAGTTTATAGAAGTAAGCAATATAAAAAACACAAAAAATGGATATGATTTGCTCAAACCACTAAAAAAAGTGTAGAAAACATACAAAGAAGCATTTTTTCTTTTTCATTATTGAATATCGTAAGGAAATGAATTTAAACAATTGTGGAATTTAATTCAAAATAAGTCTTGAGATTTAATTATAATATTTTTTGTGGTCACAACTGCGCTTTAAGTTTTTATTTGATGTTTGATTTAGGGTTCCAAAATTGATATTTATATTTATTTAATTTGAAAATGGTTCAAGTAGATAGTGTATACTCTTATATCAACTCTAAGGGCTTTATTTATTGATAAAATGACATATATCTTTTGAGTGTTCTTTAAATGTGAAGGTCTTCAATGCTTTGGATTGGGGACCATCACCTCACCCCAAATTTTTATTATTAAAAAAAAAACTCTAATATCATTCTATATAAAATTAAATACTCTTATATTACGAACCTTTTTATGGTGCAATTTTGTACCTAAATCAATCCAAATTCATTGGTTTCAACGTGTAAAAGATATTTAATCTGTTTAAAGGCAATGGCTTTTTTTAAGGAATAAATTCAATGGGTTGAAGTATATATCATACCAATAATATTTTACGTCATTATATTAATTATAATGGTAGTTCAAAAAACTTATATTAGTTATTGGTACACTCTCATATATGCATATGTGGCATAATTATAATGGTAGTTCAATTTTTTTTTATTATTTATTACTCTAGTTACAATCTTTATGTGGCATATATCAATTTGTTTTTGAGGGAATATATCAACACATTTATGTTAATTATCATTTTCCAATTGTGAAAAGGAAGAAAACAACGAAAACAAATTAATAGATATAATATAGTTATATATCTTAAAGAATGCATAAGACATGTAGTATAGAGTTTGTTGGCTTGCATAAAAAGTTGACACCATAAGTCATCACGCATTTCTATCTATGTTGTCATGTATAAAACCTAAAAACAAAATAGAAAAAAAATAAAAAATTGTGGCGGTCTAAGAAATAAACTGCTCTCTAGATACAACCTTCTACTCTTTATATGTTGCATATATCAATTTGTTTTTGAGGGAATATATCAAGAAATTTATGGACTAAAAATGTAAACCGGTGCGCAAAAATTAAAGAAAAGAAAAGCAAAAGGAGAACCACTTCACCTTAGCGGCATGAAATCATACATATATAACATTGGGCAAAATTTTTTACTAAAAAAATTAAACGTTTATTTTTAGTGTTTTCAATCTTATAAATGGAATTTATTTGGAAAACATATTAATCATTTGTTAATGTTCTTATAATGTAAGAACTGACTTTTAATTATTTTTTTGTTAAGACATTTCATATTGCCGTGTATATATAGAATTTGGTTAGTGCATAAAACCAAAGAAAAAAACAATTAGATTAGTGTGTACGTTTTTTTTGCGGCTATATGAATTTAATTATAGCATACCATATTTTGTTTTTGAACAGTTAAAAAAGCAAACCCAAATCCGCTCAGGAGACACGAAACAAAAACACTACACAAGAGCCTCCAAAAGACTAAAACAAAGGAAAGGCACACTTAGACCTCCCCACAATTACAACTCCTAAATGTAACCTCCCCTTAAGCAAGTCATATTGTCTTTGAAAATCATCTTTAAATTAGAGCATAATTACTAATTAGTAACTGTTAAAAGACTCTTGGTCTACAAATGAAATCCCAAACGCGGCATTCAAATGAAATAAGTCATATTGACTTTAGGAAGTCCTTTTTTTTATTCCTTCCCACTATTGAAATAAGTCGTGGATTTAAGGAAGCTGTTCAGTCTCATCCACCCATTCAATCGAAAAAAGCCATGAATTAAATTTAAGTTGAAATAAGTCCTCAAAGGTCATATAGTTTAATTAACACAAATAGATAGATGTAGATATGGAGCAATGATAAAAAATTTAGTTTATGTTGTTATTATACTTCAATATTTGTTGTAAAAATTTAAGCTATTATATTAGTTTTGATATTTTTTAGGAGTTCTATCATCATTATCATTATTAGACATAAAATTGATGAGACATCATCATAGTGGGTGGTGGTAAGGTTTGTTTTAGGAGATGAGAGAATTTTTTAACAATGACATATCATCACAATATTTATCTAAGAATCACTTTAGTTTACAATGAAAAAAGCATTTTCTAGAAGTGCAAATAAACACAATGTTTGTCTATGAATAACTCAAGTTTACTTTATATATAGAAGATATATAGATAGAAGATTCCAAAACAATTCTTTTGAGGTAACAAATATTAGTAGACAAATAAATACAATAAAACAAATAATTTTATAAGTTTATACATTAAAATGCTTGTAAATTAAATAGGTGATCAAATACACACCTTGTTGAAAAGGAACCCTTTCATATTTAATTTCAGAAAAAAACACGTTGATTTCTACTGCACATGACCTCATTCTAGAATACATAATCCATAATTATAAGCCCACAAATCAAAGAAAATGAATGAAAAATATAAAACCTAAAGAAAATAAGAGTTTTATCATGCAATGTATGGAGTGAAATATACAGCTATATCATAGACTGTGAAAAGAAACAAAAGGAATGAGAGAATGACTAAAAAATAGATATAATTTCATTGGAGTAATTCCAGATATAACAAAAAGTTAGGTGATAAATATAACCTTCCACCATACAAAATCAGCAAAAATAGTTAACTTAAAAATCAAAAGATCAGTGATACAACGTCAAACAAAAATAATAATGAAAAAAAAACTTCAATTTTAATGTAAAGATAACCACCTTTTCACATAAGAAGTGTTGTTTCAATAAAACTCCTTTTTCCAAAACCCTACAAAGAAAGGGTATCCATTAGATAACAAAATATTAGAAGGAAATGCACATGAAGTTGGAGGAGAAAAATGAAAACCATCGAAAAATGAAATTGAAGGAATGGAAGAGACAAAATAAGTTACAAATATATATAGATAGGAGCTTCGTAGAAAATTTGTCTAATAAACTATGAATGAAATTTTCTTTATAGGCAAAAAGTTGGATAGTGTAGGAAAAAACTATGAATGGAATTTTAATCAAATGGATATATAATGCATTCATTATGAAAATTGCTTCACATGAAGTTGATGAATTGTTCTTGCAACTGACGAAAAATGTCAAAAATCAAGAATAGAAGTAGTTAAGAAAAGAAAATGTTTTAATAGAATAAGAAAGGGTGGGAGTTTTTTTTAGAAATTATTAGAGTTTATGATTAGTAACTATTAGGGTGGGAGTTTCCTTAGAAATTATTAGAGTGACACATCATCACAATGCTTGCTTTAGATTAACTCAAGTTTACTCATTTAGAGTGCCACATAGGCATAATGCTTGCATGTGGTTAACCCAAGTTTATTTTATATATAGATATAGATATAGATAGATACAAGATTTTGAAAATTGCTCTTCTCACAAAGAGAATTGCTCATTCCCATAGAAACTTCTTAAAATACTCCTACGTGACTCAAGTCACGTTCGGTATATCACTACAAGAATTCCTCAAATTACTAACAAATTCAAAATTGCGTTACTGAGGGATTTAGGCGATCAGTAATTACTGGCGGAATAAACCTTTAGTAACATAAAAAAACTTCAATAACGTTATTGACATAAAAAACCTTCAATAATTCAGAGACTAGTAATATCAATAACGAACCTGCCATTAATTACTAGCGGAAATTTTCCGCCAATAATGATAATGCTGGACAGCCACACATGCCTTTCCATTACTGGCGGGTATAAATCTGTCAGTAATGTAACAAATCCACCAGTAACCGTAGATATCCGCCATTAATAATGTGAATTAAATATCCGTCAGAAATGCAACAAATCCGCCAGTAATTAAAACAACAAATCTGGCAGTAGCGTGATATTTCCGCCAATAATGGTTAACAGTAATATTGATTTTGTTTTCAACTAAATCCGTCAGTAAAACAAGAAAATCCGCCACTAATGGTCGGTTCTGGTAATAAACAAATCCGCCAGTAATGAAACCAAATCCGTCAGTAATCTCATTTCAGTCTGAATTTTTTTTTTTGCCGTATGTACTCCTTCTCAGCCTCTATCCCTCATTTACAACAACCATTTATCTCTCTAAAACAATTCTCTAACATCTTTCTACAAAATTTCTTCAACTTTCCTCTAAACAATTTTTTTCTCATCAAGGTAAAGACTTATTTTTTTTAATAATGTTAGATGTATTGAATTTATTTTCGTGATTATTTTAATATTGATAACTTTTAAATTTTTATATAGTTGATATTCTATACATTGAGCAGTATATTGGTGGTGTCGGTGGGAGCATTTCTTATAGTGAGAGTCTAATTGACACAAGGTTAGTAGTCAAATTTAAATTGTACAATTTATTTTGTTTAATAATTGTAATTTTTTTAGTGTATATATATATTTAATTTAGGAAAAAAATTGTGTTAATACCATCATTTTTTTTAAGTATTATTACAGTAAATTCTTGACTCTAAAAATAAAAATCTTTAAAATTTTATTTTATAATTTATTGACTCCTTCAATTTGGATGTGTGTGAATTTATTTTATAAATTAAATCTTTTAGTAATTAAAATAATTTTTAAAATAAATTAAAAAAAAGTAGTTGTAACATCCCGCTCAAGCATGACTTTTAACAGTATTACAGGAATTAAACGTATGGAATGGCAAAATGGTAATTAGGGAGAAAGGACCAAAATGGATAAATATGAGTTTATGTCATATTTATCATTCACTCTCTCTCACTAGAAAAACAGAATTTCTTCTCCCCTCTCTCTAGATTTTCATCATCATCATCATCATCAACCCTTAATCCATCAACCTTATTCCTACACTCTTGTATTTTCAAGCAAGCATAGTTTTGGGAAAACTTGGAGCAAGAGAAAGCTAAGGAAAACCAAGGAAAGGAAGATTTCTCAAGTGGAGGTTTTGGTTTTGAAGCTTAGCCAGTTTATTACCAGCTTTAGGTGAGCTCTCCAGGGGTTTTAGAACCCACTTTGAGAGGTTTGATGTGTATTTCATCATATGCAAAGTTTTAGTGTTTTTACCCTAATCCCATTGCTTGCTAATTCCTTGCTCATATATGTTTAAAACTATCTTTTTGTAATAGAAAATCATTCCTAACATGGTTGGGAAGCTTGGGTAACTTTGGTTGAGCAAAAATGGTGGAAAAACACCTTTTTGAACAAGTTCTGTACTGTCATGGTCGCTACAGCGACCAGCCGTCGCTATAGCGACCAGACAACATTTTTGGTTCTGACTACCGTCGCTTGTAGCGACCAGGCCGTCGCTTGTAGCGACCACACCAGAACAGCTCATGACAGTTGAGCTGTTTTGGGTGTTCTGGTGCGCGTAGGCGTGGCTTTTCGCAACCGTTTTCTCCTGAAACATTTTAGAAACATTATCCACCATTTTACCTCATCGAAAAGGGCTTCCAATGGTTGAGATATTATAGGAGCAAGGAATACGCAAGGCGTGGGAAATGCAAGAACAAGGGTTAAATGAATAGGTAAGCCCTAAGAACGGCATATGACAACGATATGTCGAATCCTTTGATAGGAAAACAAGAATTAAGAGTATGAGTGTAAGGATTAAATGGATAAATCCCTTGCAAGTGAGTTGATAACTCTTAAGGAGGGCATACGACTTTGATAAGTCAAGAACCTACTTTAGGTATGCAAGATTATAGATGTATTTTAGTTTAGAATACAAGGGTAATAGGAATGTTTCGACTTTCGAAGCTTCGGATAAGTTTATAGAGTTGGTTTCCAACGACCAAGTAAGTGGCTTATGAGAACGATAAGCCAAGAATCTTAAGTTATAGGTTAAGTGTTATGTAATTGTTATTTTATGATTAATACATCAGATATGTATATGTAAAGTTAAAGAATTATATGTTACAGTCATAGGCATGTTCAGCAGACTCCGGGATACGCCGGATGGGACTTCTCCGAGAGGGTTGTCCACATGTAAAATTAAAGAGGAGTCCGGTGATTAGCCTCAGATAGGAATTTTCACCGGGTCATAGGGAGATGTACTTCGGGGTTACTCCACCCGGATGCACTCCGTAAAATGAACTCAGATAATATTGTTTGTTACACGCTAACATCTAACATAATATTTGTTTATACGTATTATGTTTCATAGTTACAGTCAGAGTTATAGTTACAGGCAGTTTTATAGTTATAGGCAGATTTATATCCTTGTGGATAAAGATAAGACTTGGCGATCATAGTATTTTCCCTAAATTGCCAAGGTAGGCATGGCGACTCTAGGTTCCCTGTGGTTGCCAACAGTAGGTTGGGTAGAGCTCACTGAGACATTATGTCTCATCCCATTCCTTCTGGTGCAGGTTCGCAGGCAGCACGCAATAAGGGTAAGGAGGAAGCTTTGGACTGATCGTGCTGATTTTATATGTTTTACAATTTAACTGTATCCTGTTGTTGTACTTATGATGTACATGTATCAGAGAGATGTTGTATAAACTTTGGATGTAATATTACTATGTGATGTAATATTCTGAACTACTTTAAGTATTGTAAATTAATGTATCCAGTACGAAATTTTAATACTCGTATAAGATCCTAGGCAATCTTTATATGGGTGTTACAGTAGTAAAATTAAAACTTTTTAGTGATCTTTATTTTATAATGACCATGTTATATGCATTTTGTGTTTTACAGATTTAAATTATAGGTATGAGTGATCGTAGTTGGATGTATGATAGAAATTATCATGAAAAAAGAGGGCAAGTTAAGGAGCTTTTTAAGTTAGGTGTTGAACTTTTTATCAGTACCGTGAAATTTATCCATGTTGTCATAAATGAAGGGGGAATTAGATGTCTGTGTGTGATTTGTTGTAATATCCCGCTTAAAAGTATCAATTAAACGTGTTAGAAACTTCATGAGCAAGCAATGGCAAAGTAGTAATATGAGGCAATGGCAAAATTGTAAATTGAAGGAAAGTGGTTATTGGATAAATATGAAATTTACCAAGTTTTCTACTCATTTTCTCCCACTCAAAAATCAGAAAATTGTTCTCCCTTTCTCCCTCATTTTCGCCCCCATCACCTCCATCATCCTCTCATCAATCATCACCCCTTAATTCATTAAACTCCTTCCTAAACTCTTGTTATGCAAGCAAGCTTATTTTGGGGGAATTTGGAGCAAGAAGAAGTTAAAGAAAAAGCAAGAGAAGAGTAAGAGATGAGCTAGGGTTTTGATGTAAAGCTTGGCAAGGATTGGAATCAAGTATAAGGTGAGCTCCTAGGGGTTTTAGAACCCACTTTGTCAAAGTTTTGGAATGTTTATAGTTTATGATCAATTTTTGAGGTTATAGTGCCAAAAGCCCTTTTGATAGTGATTTCTTGTTCATACATGTTATAAGTTGATTATATGTCTTGGAAATCTATTCCCATAAGCTGTTTTGATGATTGGAGGGGTTTGGTTTAGCCTAGGAAGCAAAATTATGAATGCTGCTGAAGCCAAAATCGGACTACGATTTTGTGAAATCGGACTACGATTTTGTGCCCTGTTTTTCATGAAATTTACGGCAAAAATCGGACTACGATTTTAGCAAATCGGACTACGATTTCTCAGCCACCCAAATTCATGTTCTTGAGTAAAGGTATGGAAATAAGGTAGGATGGGTAATGGGTATGGCATTGGGAGATGATTACTCAATTTCTAAGTTATGTAGAGGAGTAAAGGAGCTAGTTAAGGGATTATCCCTTACTAAGCAACTCCATATACACACTATGTATGTGCAAGCCAAGAATATTTCAGTGGTTAAGTTGGAACCTTTTATAGGATAAGTACTTATGAATAAAGTTATAGAAGTATTCCTTTGGAATACATAGGCAATGGGAATGCTTCGGCAATCATAGTTATAGATATGTTTATAGTGTTGGTTCTCCAACAATTATAGGTGGCTTATGAGAACGATAAGCCAAGGAACTTTGTGTTATAGGTTATACGTTATAGAATTGTTATATGATTACAGTAACAGATTATATGTTCATATGTTAAAGTTAAAGAATTAAAGATCAAAGATAATGGCGTGCTTGCACGTTTTACAGTTACAGGGCGTGTTCAGCAGACTCCGGGATTCGCCGGATGGGACTTCTCCGAGAGGGTTGTCCACACGTTTCATAGGGAGTCCGGTGTTAGCCTGATTGATAGGAATTTCACCGGGTCATAGGGAGATGTACTTCGGGGTTACTCCACCCGGATGCACTCCGTAAAATGAACTCAGATTAATTGTTTGTTCAACGCTAACAACTAACATAAAACTGCTATAGAACTGTTTATATGTTTTATGTTTTATAGTTATAGTCACAGTTACAGTTACAGTTATAGTCACAGGAATCTCATAGTTATAGTTATAGACAGTTATCAGGAAGTGATCCTAGGTTTCCCCTCGATCACTAAGTTAAAGTTATAGGCAGATTACAGTTATGGTTATAGACAGTTACAGCAAAGGTTATAGGCAGTTCAAGTTATAGTTACAGGAGGACTTATAGTCATAGGCAGATAAAAGACTTGGCGATCATAGGAAATCCCCAAGATTGCCAAGGTAGGCATGGCGACCCTAGGTTCCCTGTGGTTGCCAACAGTTGGTTGGGCTGGAGCTCACTGAGACATTATGTCTCATCCCATTCCTTCTGGTGCAGGTTTACAGGTAAGTCAGAGGTTCGTGATGAAGATCTTCACAGAGATGCTGGATGGAGTACAGTTGCTCGTTATGTACCAGCTCAGGAGCTTGATGGATATAGTATGAGTAATGTAATAGTATTGGATATTTGTACAGACGAGTAAACTTGTATTCAATCATTTGTGATGTATTACTATTATTATTATTATTGAAATTTTTAAATGTATCCAGTATCAGTTTAACGCACATGCTAATATACTAGTTAAAGTTAGTATGGGTGTTACAATTGGTATCAGAGCAGGTCGATTCAGACCGTGCCATGGGTCATTTAAGATTCAATAAAGTAGTGGAATCATTGGGTTCCGGATGTTGTTCTAAAGGTCACATCTAGTTGAGCCTGATCAACTCAATCTAGTATATGACAGTTAGGATAAATGTTCGAGAGCTGAATGTGACCAAGGAGGAAAGAAGTGTACGAAGGGTAAAGGTTAAGACGTCAGATTCTAAGACGAAGTTGGCGAGTGTGTAATGTCAAAGGATGGTTCCCTAACAGTGAAGTAATTGAGCCTGTTAATGGCAAAGTTTCAGGAATACAAGAGGTATTTAAGAGTAGGGTCAAGTCCCTTAACTAGTTGGACGCATCCTTGAGCGATGCTTTCTCCGAGGAGATGTGTAGAGTAAAGGATTATAGAATACTCTGAAGAATGATTTGGAATCCTAACGGGAACCGTAATTTGGAAAGTTAAAGTTAAGGGTTGATTAGAGTTTTAATTCCGGCTGCAGATATAAAGAATTACGGTAACAAACCCAGCGACTTGGAATAAGGAATGATCAATTAATTATTGGAAGCTCTGGACTTCCAGTAAGGTTATAGGGTGTAAGGATGGAAAGACTTGCGCACTTGGAATGGATGAGATTTTGATATCCGATATGTAAGAGATTTATTTATGTATTAAGCGATATATTGAATGGATGAAATAGATCACCTTCCTTTATTATGGGACACCAAGATGCTTGGTATGAAGAATGCGAGCTTAGCGGTAAGCGAGGAAACCCTTGGTAAGGGAATGAAGTAAAGATTGAACCTTTTGTTATCAGATTATAGCAGATCGGTTTCGAAGATTAAGCAGGAAGATTGTCACTAACGTACGAGTCGTAGTTAAAGCTACGGTTAATGTTAAGGAGTTCTATGTTATCTTTTGACGGGCTCCTTACACGAGTATTTGGGTAAGCCCACAAAGATCACCTTATGTTGGTAGATGTTAAAGATGGTAGAAATATATATACTTTGGGTTGTTCGAAACCATGAAGAGGGTAACGGTCGAGAAGACATATGGGATATTATTCAGATAACAAGATTAGAATGGAATTGTGAATACAGTAATAAGTTATAGGAAGGATCCAATGGAAAATGTTAAGTATTGAAGCTTACAGATTTATTAATCGGGTACTCGAAGAGGTGTATCCAGACGGATTATTCCGGAGAAACCCGAGGAGTAACCAAGAGTTATGTTAGAGTTTTGTGGACCTAAGTGTCTTGGAAAAAGGTTGTGGATGTGAAATCCTTACGGATAATTATAGGATGAGACTCGATTCATTAATCGATTAAGTATATGAAAGACGAGAATTTCGGGAAGTCATAGAATGTTTCTAGAAGTTACCACAAGTAAATGATGTATGAACTTAAGTTGTGTTAACAGGAGCATTGTTGGGCTCGTGACTATTGTTAAAGATTGTTTATAGGTTTCGGCTTATTTCGTGAAAGTAAGAATTTTGTTTATGCTCGAAAAGAAACGCAGAGTCAAGCGTCGAGCAATCAGTAAGTTAACAAGTGGATTAAACTACAAGAGAAATCATAAGGTAAGATGGTCATGTATGGTAATAGTGGTGTATTACTTCTATCCCAAGGTTAATTGTTTAAATCAGAGTTGCGCAGCAGAGAAGAAATCCAATAATGAATTAACAGACCAATCAAAGCTGAAGTTTAGAAAAAAGGATATTTGTGAAGTCCTTGCCAGATGAATTACAGGAAAGGTATTCAGAGATTAATTCTCAAGCTACAGAATATGTGTAAGTAGTGATGACTTGAACTTATCATCAGTTCTAACAGGAAATATTAATAGTTAAATTGAGGAATGTTTCAGACCTCGAAACTCATGAGATAAGAGAATCGAAATAGTTTGATAACTTTTAAGGATGTGTTTATGGCGCAATAAGTACATAGCAAAGGAGGCCACATTTCATACGGTGATCTAGCTGTTTAGCTCAGTAACTTAAAGTTAACTTGAATAGTAAGTTTAACCAAAGAGGAATTATGCCGTGGCATACAGTTATTCCGCATCGTACCCACGTTATACTAGCATGTCGCATGTAACAGGCATGTAACAGGTGATGATTAGTATTATGGATACTGATCAGGCAGAGTTTATGCTACTTAGACAGTAGTGTAACATATTTATAGTCATGAGACATGTGTTAGTAATCGTGGTACGCAGTCGGTAATGTTTTAACAGAAAAGTCATATGCATAACAGGTTTGTTGTTGCCGAATAAATCTCAGTTGAGGAGTTCAGAAGTTCTTGAACTTAATGTTCATAGTTAAAGGAAGGAAATGTTTTTACATAGATCAGAAGATTACTCATAGTTTATAGTAAAAGGCTACGTGAATTTAAGTTATGAATTAAAGGATTAAGAGTTTTAAAAGTGCTATTTTGAATAGCGAACAGAATAGAGTTTTCTTTTAGAACGGAGAATGTTCTTGAACGAAATAAGTTATAGCGCCTATGGGATGTAATCATAGTTATGTATGGGATTGTAGACACTCAAAGAATACAAGTATGAGTTGAGAACAAGAAGAGTGACTAAGTTGGCGTGGCATTGTCTCAAATACATGTTGACTAAGTATGATGTCCCATTAGTTGGACAATGATGATGCGGCGTACTGTGTACCCGATAGGAGTGTACACGTGCTCGATCATGTATGGAAGCTATGTGCTATGGATTATATTATATGATGATATGTGAGACGGCTTATGCCACACGTCACTTATACTGGATTTTCATAAGTTTGAAAGTATTGGTAAAGAAGAAAGTTCCTAAAACCTTTGGCTACATGTTATTGTTGATTTATTAATCGGAACATAACTGACTTATGTGATTTCTCGAGCTTAAAGAATTCTCGCAGTGGGAAGGTGAGCAATGCTTAAGGTTGTGATAATAGCTACACCAGGACAACAGAAAGGAAGGAACGTAGACCATAAGTTCAATCACCACTTTGAATTTGAATCGTGGAGGTAGTTGTAATAGATTTCAATTCCGTTTGAGAATATTCAATATCAGATACCTTCCAGTGTAAGAATAAATTTATACGAAGAATGATACGAGTGTAACAGTAAAAGGTCGTCTTGCGAGACGAAAGTTAAAGACAAAAGTTCTTTGAACTAAAAGTAATGTAATAGATCCCTCGGAAAGTTGGAATAATCGAGGAAAATCAGATCGACCCGACGTCTTCAGGTTAATATGGAATGGTCAATTAAAGAAGAACTAATAGAATTCAGTAAAGGAAATCCAAGATTTGATGATTCTACGTTGGATTTACAAGAAATATGTCGAATAGAGGACATAGTCAGATAATATGGATATGTTGGTTCAGATAACCATCCGTCTTAGCAAGCGATAGTTATGTAACATGCATCAGATCTTTCGGCAGGAAAGAATTTGTCATACGTTTTGGTTTGTGGAAATGGAAATCATGGCTAAAGAACAAGTGTTAACCAGTATGGTTTAATCAGGATGCTTGACTAATCTACATGTCGGACCTTAGAGTTGCCATGAAATTCAAATAAGCTAATAGAATTGGAGATTTTCATAGTAAAGAAGGAGGTAGAAAGGATTTATCTTTCAGGATCTCATAAGGAATTTCTAAATTTCGAGGACGAAATTTCTTTAAGGGGGGTAGAGTGTAATATCCCGCTTAAAAGTATCAATTAAACGTGTTAGAAACTTCATGAGCAAGCAATGGCAAAGTAGTAATATGAGGCAATGGCAAAATTGTAAATTGAAGGAAAGTGGTTATTGGATAAATATGAAATTTACCAAATTTTCTACTCATTTTCTCCCACTCAAAAATCAGAAAATTGTTCTCCCTTTCTCCCTCATTTTCGCCCCCATCACCTCCATCATCCTCTCATCAATCATCACCCCTTAATTCATTAAACTCCTTCCTAAACTCTTGTTATGCAAGCAAGCTTATTTTGGGGGAATTTGGAGCAAGAAGAAGTTAAAGAAAAAGCAAGAGAAGAGTAAGAGATGAGCTAGGGTTTTGAGGTAAAGCTTGGCAAGGATTGGAATCAAGTATAAGGTGAGCTCCTAGGGGTTTTAGAACCCACTTTGTCAAAGTTTTGGAATGTTTATAGTTTATGATCAATTTTTGATGTTATAGTGCCATAAGCCCTTTTGATAGTGATTTCTTGTTCATACATGTTATAAGTTGATTATATGTCTTGAAAATCTATTCCCATAAGCTGTTTTGATGATTGGAGGGGTTTGGTTTAGCCTAGGAAGCAAAATTATGAATGCTGCTGAAGCCAAAATTGGACTACGATTTTGTGAAATCGGACTACGATTTTGTGCCCTGTTTTTCATGAAATTTACGGCAAAAATCGGACTACGATTTTAGCAAATCGGACTACGATTTCTCAGCCACCCAAATTCATGTTCTTGAGTAAAGGTATGGAAATAAGGTAGGATGGGTAATGGGTATGGCATTGGGAGATGATTACTCAATTTCTAAGTTATGTAGAGGAGTAAAGGAGCTAGTTAAGGGATTATCCCTTACTAAGCAACTCCATATACACACTATGTATGTGCAAGCCAAGAATATTTCAGTGGTTAAGTTGGAACCTTTTATAGGATAAGTACTTATGAATAAAGTTATAGAAGTATTCCTTTGGAATACATAGGCAATGGGAATGCTTCGGCAATCATAGTTATAGATATGTTTATAGTGTTGGTTCTCCAACAATTATAGGTGGCTTATGAGAACGATAAGCCAAGGAACTTTGTGTTATAGGTTATACGTTATAGAATTGTTATATGATTACAGTAACAGATTATATGTTCATATGTTAAAGTTAAAGAATTAAAGATCAAAGATAATGGCGTGCTTGCACGTTTTACAGTTACAGGGCGTGTTCAGCAGACTCCGGGATTCGCCGGATGGGACTTCTCCGAGAGGGTTGTCCACACGTTTCATAGGGAGTCCGGTGTTAGCCTGATTGATAGGAATTTCACCGGGTCATAGGGAGATGTACTTCGGGGTTACTCCACCCGGATGCACTCCGTAAAATGAACTCAGATTAATTGTTTGTTCAACGCTAACAACTAACATAAAACTGCTATAGAACTGTTTATATGTTTTATAGTTATAGTCACAGTTACAGTTACAGTTATAGTCACAGGAATCTCATAGTTATAGTTATAGACAGTTATCAGGAAGTGATCCTAGGTTTCCCCTCGATCACTAAGTTAAAGTTATAGGCAGATTACAGTTATGGTTATAGACAGTTACATCAAAGGTTATAGGCAGTTCAAGTTATAGTTACAGGAGGACTTATAGTCATAGGCAGATAAAAGACTTGGCGATCATAGGAAATCCCCAAGATTGCCAAGGTAGGCATGGCGACCCTAGGTTCCCTGTGGTTGCCAACAGTTGGTTGGGCCGGAGCTCACTGAGACATTATGTCTCATCCCATTCCTTCTGGTGCAGGTTTACAGGTAAGTCAGAGGTTCGTGATGAAGATCTTCACAGAGATGCTGGATGGAGTACAGTTGCTCGTTATGTACCAGCTCAGGAGCTTGATGGATATAGTATGAGTAATGTAATAATATTGGATATTTGTACAGACGAGTAAACTTGTATTCAATCATTTGTGATGTATTACTATTATTATTATTGAAATTTTTAAATGTATCCAGTATCAGTTTAACGCACATGCTAATATACTAGTTAAAGTTAGTATGGGTGTTACATTTGTGATTGTGAAGACGAAATTAGGTTGCATTTATATAGTAAAGGTTTCAGACTTGACTATTGGATTTGGACAAGTCATGGTGAATCGTCATTTGTGGCACCTCCGACAGTTAATGTAGGTACTGAAGAGAGTCATGCAGTAGGTTCTTCAAGTAGTACCCGACATGTTCAATTTGAAATGATGGATAATATGATAGCGGATGCTCTTGGAGGTAATGCTGGATTAGATGATGAATATGATGAGTTGCAGGATGATGTTGAAGTAGATGAACCCCCAAACAAAGAAGCCCAGAAATTTTATAATCTTTTGAAAGAAACTAGTATGTTTATGTAAAAACTGCGTTCAGATTCTATATTTCGAACTATGAATTTGAAATTTTCAAATTATATAATTCGAACAACGTCAGTACATGCATATTAACGCGAATGAAACAAAAACACATGAGGAAGGTTTTATAGTCATGGTGAGAGAGTGTATGTTTATGAGAAACATGCTCATGCACATATATTAGAATATTTCGAATTCTATAATATGAAGCTTAAAAACATGCTTCGGATTATAGAATCAAAAGTGGGTGATTTGGTAAAGGACAAAATTGGAAATTAAGAGGAGGTCGTACGAGAAGCTTAAGAGGGTAATACGAAATTCTCTAATACTAGATATACGAAGAAGAAGAAGAAGAAGGAGAAGGAGAAGAAGAAGAAGAAGAAGAAGAAGAAGAAGAAGAAGAAGAAGAAGAAGAAGAAGAAGAAGAAGAAGAAGAAGAAGAAGAAGAAGAAAGTGATGAAGATGAAGACGATTGGGATGTATAATGCTCCAAAACCCCTCTTTCTCACCTTCGCCACCGTCATCCTTTGTCCAAGCCTCGCTCTCCAAGCCATCCTCCGTCCACCACCTCGCTCTCCAAGCCTCCAACACTTCAGGTTTGTTTTCTAACACTCAACAGAACAATCTGGATGAATGAATCTCCCTTTTTTTGTTTTAAATTAGGGTTTTTTGATTTTGGATTTTTTTATATGACTCTAATAGTGTTTAATTGGTTGATTGATTATGAAATTGGGATTATGAGTAATATATTTGTGTTCATTCATTCTCCAACTGCTTGTTTTTGGGTTTAGAATTGAGAATTGGGAATTTTTTTAGGGTTTTAGAATTGGGGAATGGGGATTGGGGATTACTAGGGACGGAACCAAGTACTAGAAATATGGGACGGTCGCCACCCCATGTTTTGAATTATACTTGACCCATATATATACCAAACTACATTCACCCCCCTAATTGAATATGTGTTTCCCTTTTCTTTTTTTCAAAAACCTGTGCGCATGGCTAAAATTTTTTCACTCACCCTCGCTATATCAAACAACAACTTGCTTCATTTCTTCAAAAACAAAAAAAAGAACTTTTTATTCCTTCTTTTTTGTCACCAATCCACCAGTAATGTGTATTACTGAGGGATTAGTTTCATTACCGAGAGATTAATTTCGCCAGTAATAATCAAAATTCTTGTAGTGTATACCAACGTGAGTTAACTCACATTGCGTGTTGTTATAGAATCAGAACAACAACCATTCTGCCATTCCATTTCTAAAACATCCAAGTGCGATTTTGAGCCCTCAAAAGTGCGATTTCAACCATTCTTGAGCCAATCAACGCCAATTTCTACCCCAAAATCAAGTAAGTGTTTATTATCATATTGTATTGGCTTTTTATGGTTTAAATTTTGGTTTTTTTTCGGAGAAATTTCACAATTTTAGGATTTTAGGGTTTGATTTGCATGTTAGTTTTTAGGATTGTTAATGATGAATTAAGTTAGAAATTGTTGTTTAGATGTTGATTAGAGTAGGTTTAACTCAAATGTGGTAGGTTAGAGTTAGAAATTGTTAGATTTTATGTTGAACTGTAGGTGTTTGATAAAATGTCTCAATGAAAATTTGTTTGATTTTTGCATTGTTAATGATGAAATTAGTTAGAAATTGGATTGTTAATGTTGATTATAGTGAGTTTGAGTGCAATGTGGTAGGTTAGAGATTGAAATGACACTGTCTGAGAGACCGGACAGATTGAGCGCAGGCAGGGAGACCATGACCAGGAGTGCACGGGCTGAAAAGGCGGCTGCGCGCCCTGCTCCTCGAAGGAGACAGGGCGTTAGGAGACAAAATGTGGAGGGGATGTCATCCCAGGCGGGTGCATCCCAAATAGTGGACCCCATGCAGCATCAGCAACAACATGAGGAGTATCAGCCTCAGTGCGAGCAGGCTCAGTAGCAGGAGGGTGAGGCCCAGCAGCAGGCTCAGGAGGAGGCCGTGCCAGAGAGTTTTCCTGGGGGACCTACTGACTTGATGCTTCTACCGAATTTCGGCAGACATGTGGCATGCAAGCTTTGGAGCGACGCCGAAGTAAGTATAATTGTTTAATTTTATTTAATTATGCGTCAATTGATATGTTTATTTTAATTTAATTTTACGATTTAATTTTTATGTTAAAATATTTTATTTACGCGTCAATTTTAATTACACGTCAATTTAACTACGCGTCAATTTAATTACGCGTCAATTTAATTGTTTATTTTGTTTTAATTTTACTATTTAATTGTTTTGTTAAAATATTTAATGTTTATTTTAATTATTTTTTTTTACGATTAAATTGTTATTTCTTTTTTAGTCATTCAAATGTTTATATTTTTAGCGGTTTTTTGTTCGTTTAATTTTTTGTATTTCAGTTTTGGAGGACACATAAGGTGACCCCCTGCCTCGTACGGGAAGAAGCTTGGGAAGCTGACAGTCCCGGGACAGGGACATGTATGGTTTCGGCAGTGGGTGGATGCATCCGGTCTTGCCCCCCTCCTTCAGTCTGGGTACAAGAACATCAACTCAGCCCTCATCACCGCCTTGTCAGAGAGATGGCATGCGGAGACCAGCAGCTTCCATCTGCCCGTTGGGGAGATGACCGTCACACTAGATGATATGGCGTGTCTTCTACATATCCCCTTCTTTGGGAGGCTCATGGGTGATGGGGATGTAGGATACGAGACAGGTATGCAGCTGCTACAGAGCGGGCTGGGTATGACAGAGAAGGAGGCTGAGACTGAGACAAATAAACAGTGGGGTGGGTATATTAGTATACCTAACCTGAGGAGACAGTATGACAGACTCTTGCATAAGTGCAATGAGTTAGAGCAGCCTGGTGATGAGGAAGAGGAGGAGGAGCAGGAGAGGGTTAGGACGCAGTGCATTAAGGCGTTTTTGTTGTTCTTGGTTGGCGTCACCATTTTCACCAACAAGAACAGCAAAAGCATTTATCTCTTGTGGCTGACTATGATGCAAGACTTGGACACGGTGCACAAGTGGTCCTGGGGCGGGATGACACTTGCTTTTCTCTACACCCAGCTTTCTCTTGCTACAGACCCGGACATTGGCGCTTGTGGCGGTTACATGACTCTACTTGATGTAATATTTTTTTCCTTTTCTATAACATATTATAAATGTCTTACGATATTATTGTGTATGTTTATGCGTTTATGATGCTGAAATATTTGTTTGTATGATACTTGTGTTGATATTATTGTGTCTCTTTGTGTTTGTAGGGATGGCTTTTGGAGCACTTCAAGAAGCTCTTTCCGAGGATTCAGGCTTTGGACTACAATCGTGCTGACCCGCTTGCTGCTAGATGGAAACCGCCCAGGGGTCATTCTGATCATGGATATTACTGTGGCCTGATTGATCTGAGGGTCAATGATGATGTCATCTCGAGGTCGTACGAGGATCAACGGGATATCACACCTTTCCACGACATTTGTTGGTGCTCCGGTTGGATCATGGCCAGCAGTACGACGATGTGTCATCAGTTGCCGAAGCGGGTTCTGAGACAGTACGTATATGTGCAGACCGTCCCCAGATCTCCTACTCTGATGCAGGCTCTTAAGGCTCAAGCGATAGTTGTGGCCTTTCAGGATTTTATGGTCCATGTCCTTCCACAGGTGCTTCGGGGTCGACGGACAGCAGAGGCTCGACAGAGGAGGTATCAGGAGGGGTACATAAGTTGGTTCTACCGTGTATCTCATCCTATTATGGGCGACCCTCCACCCGTTGCTGAGTACACAGCTCCTGCCCCTCCTTGTGAGGAGGTTATTGTTTAGCAGCAGTGGGTCAGACAGGTTCCCAACCCACTCCAGATTATTGCAAACTTCAAAGCCATAGTGGACAGTGCAATGGAGCATCCTGATGTGTTTGTGTCTCCAGTCTTTGCCGGTATTTTGCAGGGCATCCAGTTGGAGTATCTCATTTTGCAGGAGGAGCCGGTTCCCCAGAGGAGGACTAATAGCCATAGTCCAGAGGAGTAGGGTCTTGTGACATTTGTACATTTGTATATTTTTAATTACTTTTATGAAATTTTGGCAGACATGGATATGTTATATTTACACTCGCGTCTTTGCGCATTTTTATGACATTTTGGTACATTTTTTGTTTTATTTTTGCGTATTATTTTTGCGTTTTATTTTTGATGGAATGTAACTAAGCCCATTAGAGAGAGTAACCCTAGTACATTAGTATTTAAAGAGAAGTATTAGTGTTAGTAGAGCTAGGTCAAAACATTTGCACAAAAATCACAAAGGAGGCTAGAGAGAGAATAGGGGAAAGGAAGAACTTTGGAGAGAAAGATAAGAGAAACTCAATAGCACTAAGGGGAAAAGGGAGAATTAAAGCTAGAAAGCTAATTTTGAAGAGAATTGAGGTAAGGGGGAAGATTATTTTCATCATATGGGTTGTTAATAAGCAATTGGGTAGTTGAGTGTTTTTAACTTATGCTTAAATTCATGAACTTATGATTAATTGTGTTAAATTCATGTTCCTTTTTTATGATTAAATTAAGCATGTGTTAAGTTGACGAATTCATGTTGTTGTTTTACCAAAAGTCATGTTTGATTATGTTAAGTTGGTAACTTTGAGAATTTTGATGAACTTGATGAAGAACATGATAATTGATGATGATTAAGCTGAATTAAGTTGATTTTGAACATGAGTGTGTGTTTAGTTTGTGAATTCATGTGATTATGATGTTTGGGTTATATGGAAGTTGTTGTTGTTGTTGTTGTTTATGAGAATTTGATTAATTTGGTGAAAATGATTAAGTTGTTGTTGAAATGAAAGTTGAGATTGTTGGTATAATGTTCCGTTCGATGAATTAAGTTGTTTTGGGAAGAAATGAGTTTTTGAGATGAACTTTGAATTAAGTTGATTAAATTGGAATAAGTGGTTACGTAATGAGTTGTTTAAGCTGGTTTTGAAACATAATTGATTAATTAATGTTGGGTTAATGACTGGAATCGAGTTTGGAGTGTTTGGGATCGACTGATGTCGTTGAAAAATGAGAAAATTGATGTTTTTGTTGTGCTGAGCAAAATGCACGGTCTGCCTGTGCAAAACGCACGGATTGTGCGTTTGCTACGACATTGGCAATTTAAATAACACATGACTGTGCGTTTTTCCCAGGCTTGTAAAAATCCAATTTTTGACTTTTAAAGTGTAACCAAGATGCATATTTGGGTCCCAAACCCCTAACCTTGATCATTAAGAGTTTAATTATGATGTTTATGATTGATTAACAAGGCTTATGATTGAAGATAACTTAAGAATGAAATAAGTTATGAATAGGTATGTAATTGGTCTTTAATTGAACCATGATGTGAACGTAAACTTGATGATTGATCATGAGATGTAATTAATGATGGAATATGAATAATATATGAAGTGTAGATAAGTTAATAGGTTTATGCAACCTTGTTTGTTACGTGTGTGTTGTGATGATGTGAGTGAAATTAAATGATGATGTGATGTTATGATATATGATGTTTGATAAGCGACGATGATCATATGAAAGAATATATGATAATGTTTGATGATGATGTATTAAGTGACGATGATCATATGAAAGGATATATGATAATGTTGATGATGTTGGTCTTGAGTATTATGTGTGTACCTGTTGTTGAGTCATAATACATGTACATGCATTCATTCATGAGTCAAGTCCATCGACAATGTTAAGCGATGATGAAAGTGACGATGGGATCACTCGGTAAAATAATTCTGATATCCAACCCGGTACCACTTGCATGTAGAGTCGTTAGGCGCATTGCATATACATAATGAGTCGTATGTGACAATGTATTAGAGTGAACTTGTGCATCTAAGTGGTAATTGCATAATTAGTGTTTGTGATTCGATGAGATTATTATGACTTGATTTGATAATGAATTATTGTTGAGAATGTGTCATGTACATTACGAGGATTTTGTTGAGATGTTGATATGATTATTCTTGAGGATATACTTGATGAATGATTGTTACTAGATATATGTTGTGTATGATTGACGGTCGTAATTTGAAGTATGAGGTAACTAGACTTGTAATTGAATGTGATTATGAAATACATGTTTTATGATATAAAACCAGGCTTTATTATGATGTATGATTATATGATGATGATGATGATGATGATGATGATGATGTTGTTTGCCTAAACTTATATGTATTATTAATCATTTATGTTGAACGTATATCTTACTCCCAGTGACTTTTGTCGCCTCATCCTTGTGATGTAGACGTGCAGGTTAAGGAGTAGCTTTTACATTGTGAGTTTGATGAGGACGACTGGATGCCTACTCATGTTATTGCTTTCTTTTGGAGTCTAGATTAGGAGCTCTGATCTAGGGCTTTGGGATATTTTCCTTACTAGGTGGAAACCCGTGCGTTGCATGTGTTCGACTATAATATATGTTCATAATATTTTAGTTAATAAATGATAGTTTATAGAAGTAAGCAATATAAAAAACACAAAAAATGGATATGATTTGCTCAAACCACTAAAAAAAGTGTAGAAAACATACAAAGAAGCATTTTTTCTTTTCATTATTAAATATCGTAAGGAAATGAATTTAAACAATTGTGGAATTTAATTCAAAATAAGTCTTGAGATTTAATTATAATATTTTTTGTGGTCACAACTGCGCTTTAAGTTTTTATTTGATGTTTGATTTAGGGTTCCAAAATTGATATTTATATTTATTTAATTTGAAAATGGTTCAAGTAGATAGTGTATACTCTTATATCAACTCTAAGGGCTTTATTTATTGATAAAATGACATATATCTTTTGAGTGTTCTTTAAATGTGAAGGTCTTCAATGCTTTGGATTGGGGACCATCACATCACCCGAAATTTTTATTATTAAAAAAAAAACTCTAATATCATTCTATATAAAATTAAATACTCTTATATTACTAACCTTTTTATGGTGCAATTTTGTACCTAAATCAATCCAAATTCATTGGTTTCAACGTGTAAAAGATATTTAATCTGTTTAAAGGCAATGGCTTTTTTTAAGGAATAAATACAATGGGTTGAAGTATATATCATGCCAATAATATTTTACGTCATTATATTAATTATAATGGTAGTTCAAAAAACTTATATTAGTTATTGGTACACTCTCATATATGCATATGTGGCATAATTATAATGGTAGTTCAATTTTTTTATTATTTATTACTCTAGTTACAATCTTTATGTGGCATATATCAATTTGTTTTTGAGGGAATATATCAACACATTTATGTTAATTATCATTTTCCAATTGTGAAAAGGAAGAAAACAACGAAAACAAATTAATAGATATAATATAGTTATATATCTTAAAGAATGCATAAGACATGTAGTATAGAGTTTGTTGGCTTGCATAAAAAAATGACACCATAAGTCATCACGCATTTATATCTATGTTGTCATGTATAAAACCTAAAAACAAAATAGAAAAAAAATAAAAAATTGTGGCGGTCTAAGAAATAAACTGCTCTCTAGATACAACCTTCTACTCTTTATATGTTGCATATATCAATTTGTTTTTGAGGGAATATATCAAGAAATTTATGGACTAAAAATGTAAACCGGTGCGCAAAAATTAAAGAAAAGAAAAGCAAAAGGAGAACCACTTCACCTTAGCGGCATGAAATCATACATATATAACATTGGGCAAAATTTTTTACTAAAAGAATTAAACGTTTATTTTTAGTGTTTTCAATCTTATGAATGGAATTTATTTGGAAAACGTATTAATCATTTGTTAATGTTCTTATAATGTAAGAATTGACTTTTAATTATTTTTTTGCTAAGACATTTCATATTGCCGTGTATATATAGAATTTGGTTAGTGCATAAACCAAAGAAAAAAACAATTAGATTAGTGTGTACGTTTTTTTTGCGGCTATATGAGATTTAATTATAGCATACCATATTTTGTTTTTGAACAGTTAAAAAAGCAAACCCAAATCCGCTCAGGAGACACGAAACAAAAACACTACACAAGAGCCTCCAAAAGACTAAAACAAAGGAAAGGCACACTTAGACCTCCCCACAATTACAACTCCTAAATGTAACCTCCCCTTAAGCAAGCCATATTGTCTTTGAAAATCATCTTTAAATTAGAGCATAATTACTAATTAGTAACTGTTAAAAGACTCTTGGTCTACAAATGAAATCCCGAATGCGGCATTCAAGTGAAATAAGTCATATTGACTTTAGGAAGTCCTTTTTTTTATTCTTTCCCACTATTGAAATAAGTCGTGGATTTAAGGAAGCTGTTCAGTCTCATCCACCCATTCAATCGAAAAAAGCCATGAATTAAATTTAAGTTGAAATAAGTCCTCAAAGGTCATATAGTTTAATTAACACAAATAGATAGATGTAGATATGGAGCAATGATAAAAAATTTAGTTTATGTTGTTATTATACTTCAATATTTGTTGTAAAAATTCAAGCTATTATATTAGTTTTGATATTTTTTAGGAGTTCTATCATCATTATCATTATTAGACATAAAATTGATGAGACATCATCAATGTGGGTGGTGGTAAGGTTTGTTTTAGGAGATGAGAGAATTTTTTAACAATGACATATCATCACAATATTTATCTAAGAATCACTTTAGTTTACAATGAAAAAGCATTTTCTAGAAGTGCAAATAAACACAATGTTTGTCTATGAATAACTCAAGTTTACTTTATATATAGAAGATATATAGATAGAAGATTCCAAAACAATTCTTTTGAGGTAACAAATATTAGTAGACAAATAAATACAATAAAACAAACAATTTTATAAGTTTATACATTAAAATGCTTGTAAATTAAATAGGTGATCAAATACACACCTTGTTGAAAAGGAACCCTTTCATATTTAATTTCAGAAAAAACACGTTGATTTCTACTGCACATGACCTCATTCTAGAATACATAATCCATAATTATAAGCCCACAAATCAAAGAAAATGAATGAAAATATAAAACCTAAAGAAAATAAGAGTTTTATCATGCAATGTATGGAGTGAAATATACAGCTATATCATAGACTGTGAAAAGAAACAAAAGGAATGAGAGAATGACTAAAAAATAGATATAATTTCATTGGAGTAATTTCAGATATAACAAAAAATTAGGTGATAAATATAACCTTCCACCATACAAAATCAGCAAAAATAGTTAACTTATAAATCAAAAGATCAGTGATACAACGTCAAACAAAAATAATAATGAAAAAAAACTTCAATTTTAATGTAAAGATAACCACCTTTTCACATAAGAAGTGTCGTTTCAATAAAACTCCTTTTTCCAAAACCCTACAAAGAAAGGGTATCCATTAGATAACAAAATATTAGAAGGAAATGCACATGAAGTTGGAGGAGAATAATGAAAACCATCGAAAAATGAAATTGAAGGAATGGAAGAGACAAAATAAGTTACAAATATATATAGATAGGAGCTTCGTAGAAAATTTGTCTAATAAACTATGATTGAAATTTTCTTTATAGGCAAAAAGTTGGATAGTGTAGGAAAAACTATGAATGGAATTTTAATCAAATGGATATATAATGCATTCATTATGAAAATTGCTTCACATGAAGTTGATGAATTGTTCTTGCAACTGACGGAAATGTCAAAAATCAAGAATAGAAGTAGTTAAGAAAAGAAAATGTTTTAATAGAATAAGAAAGGGTGGGAGTTTTTTTTAGAAATTATTAGAGTTTATGATTAGTAACTATTAGGGTGGGAGTTTCCTTAGAAATTATTAGAGTGACACATCATCACAATGCTTGCTTTAGATTAACTCAAGTTTACTCATTTAGAGTGCCACATAGGCATAATGCTTGCATGTGGTTAACCCAAGTTTATTTTATATATAGATATAGATGTTATTTTGATGTTATGAGATCTTTAAGATTGAAACTGATGTTATTGTTATTATTATGTTGAGATATTATGTTATGAACCGAGACATGGCATTTGAGTTATGATTTTATTTCCACTGTGCTATGAATATATCGATGAAAATTTTATATTGGATTTTTATGAGATGTAATTGAATAGTGAGACCTTGATGTATGATATTGTGTGATTTATCACTTTATAAATATTCTCGGGGATCTGGGTCTTACAATGTGGTATCAGAGCAGGTCGGTCTAATCTGGGCCAACACTTGGTTATTGTCCCTGTTGTATGCGACATGTATGTGTATATACTGTTGATGCTTTTCTTGTATAGCTAGGTGGTGCTTGTTGTGTAGTGGAGAGATGGCTGGTAAGAATGATGATGTGATTGCAGAGGCGACGACGACGATGGCCCAAGCACTAGCTCAAGCTAATGTTGCGGCTCACGCTCATCAGAACCATCAGGGAGGAGCCGACGAGTTACATTTAGACCGATTCTTGAGAATCAGCCGCCGAAGTTCAAGCGTAGGCACGCCCGGAGGGAGCTCAGTGATGGTTGATGGAGATTGAGCGCATTTTCAGAGCTATGGTCACAGATGATGCACAGAAGGTTCGGTTGGCTACGTACATGCTTGATGAGGAAGCAGAGTTTTGGTGGTTGAACGCCAAGCAGAGGATGGAGGCTGGTGGAGTGGGGATCTCTTGGGGAGTCTTCAAGGAAGAGTTTCTTGGCAAGTATTTTCTGGAAGATGTCCGAAGCAAGAAGGAGATAGAGTTTTTGAAGCTTAAGCAAGGAAACATGTCTGTTGCAGATTATGCGACGAAATTTGAGAGCCTTTCTCGTTTCTGTCCGCATTATAATGCTTTTGGAGCGGAGGCGTCGAAGTGCATTAAGTTTGAGAGCGGTCTTCGACCCGAGATCAAGATGTTGATTGGTTCTCAGGAGATTAGAGTGTTTTCTGCCTTGGTGAACAAGTGTCGTATTCTTGATGAAGACAGCAGAGCTAAGTCAAGTTACTACAAGAGTTTGAATGAGAAGAAATGAAAAGGAAATGATCGTGGAAAGCCTTATGGAGGAGATAAGGTTAAGAGTGCTAGTGGTGGAGGTGACTTGAAGTGTTACAAGTATGGAGGACCTGGGCATAAGGCAACTGATTGCAAGAGTGTTGTTGTGGTTTGCTACAAGTGCGGTAAATCTGGACATCGTGCTTTTGAATGTAAGAATAAGGAGGTGGTTTGCTTCAACTGTGGAGAAGTGGGTCACATTAGTCTGAAGTGCACAAAGTTGAGGAGAGAGAAAGCTAGTGGAAAAGTCTTTGCCTTGAGTGTTGAAGGAGCGGAGTCGGACAACCTGATCAGAGGTATATGTTTCATTAACAACACTCATTTGCTTGCTATTATTGATACTGGTGCAACACATTCGTTTATTTCGCTTGATTGTGCTAATAGGTTGAATTTAGTTTTGTCTCCTATGTTGAGAGGGATGGTAATTGATACCCCAGCTAATGGCTCGGTGACCACTTCCTTGGTGTGTGTTAGTTGTCTTGTGAATTTCGATGATGTGGACTTTAAGTTGAATTTGGTTTGTTTGCCTTTGGAGCATATGGATGTCATTTTTGGGATGGATTGGTTGTTAGCTTTTGGTGTTAACATTAATTGTTTAACCAAGAGTGTAACTTTCTCTAATTCGGTGGAGCGCATTGGGGGTAAGTTTTTGACTACAAGTCAAGTGGAGGCGTCGTTAAATGGGGAGTCTCAGCTGTTTGTGATGTTCGCTTCTTCGAAGGTGGAAAGTGAGAAGGAAGGTAGCAGAGTGCCAGTTGTGAACGAGTTTCTTGATGTGTTTCCGGATGACATTTCTGATGTACCGCCTGAGAGGGAAGTGGAGTTTGGCATTGAATTAGTTCCTGGAACTAGTCCCGTGTCGATGGCGCCGTATAGGATGTCTGCATCCGAGTTGAGCGAGTTGAAGAAGCAGTTGGAAGAGTTGTTGGAGAAGAGGTTCATCAGGCCAAGTGTTTTGCCGTGGGTAGCTCCAATGTTGTTGGTTAAGAAGAAGGATGGTAGTATGAGGTTGTGTGTAGATTATCGGCAATTGAACAAGGTGACCATTAAGAACAAATATCTTCTTGGTAGTATGACTAGTTCTGCTTGGTGGAGGGGTATGTCGGGTATCCGTGATGGTATGAGTATGGGAGTGGGGAGCTAGTTTGATGACAAAATATCTAAGGTAGTTGTAGATGGTCGTAGTACTTATTTCTGGACAGATAATTGGATTGGGGACATCCCTTTATGTGTTAGATTTAGCCGTCTATTTGATTTGGTTGATAATCAAATGTGTTAAGTAGCTGAGATGCGGCAGTTAGGGTGGGATGAGGGAGGATGGGCGTGGAATTGGAGGAGAAGGTTGTTTGCGTGGGAGGAGGACCTTATTAGGAACTGTTGTTTTTTGCTTCATAACATTGTTTTCCAGGAAAGTGTAACCGACCGTTGGAGATGGTCACTTGATCCAACTAATGGTTACTCAGTTAGCGGGGTTAACATGGATACTATTTGGCATAAACAAGCCCCTCTCAAGGTTTCTTTATTTGCTTGGCGCCTCTTCCGCAACCGTCTTCCAACAAAGGATAATCTCCTGCGGCGGGGTATTATTCAAGCAGAAGCTACCGTTGTTCCAATGGGTGTGCGGTTCAGGAGTCTGCAGACCATCTCTTCATTACTTGCAGTCACTTCAGTTAGTTATGGCCTCTTATTCGGAGCTGGCTTGGTCTCTCTTCGGTTGATACATTTTGCGCACGCGATCATTATGTGCAATTTGGGCAGTTAGGTGGGATCCCTCGTCAAACTCACCCTTTTTTGAAACTAATTTGGTTGTCTTGTGTTTGGACGATTTGGAAAGAATGAAACAATCACTTATTTAACAATAAAACTTTGGACCTTCATCAGTTGCTTGATAAAGTCAGGTTTCTATCATTTACGTGGCTAAAGGCAAAAATGACAAACTTTGCTTACACCTATCATGAGTGGTGGCGCCAACCATTATTTTGCATGGGCATCACTTTGTAATCGTTTTTGTTGATCTCCGGTAAGTAATTTTTCATTGTTTTGCCTTCGCCGTCTTTGTAATAACTTTTGGTGACCTTTCTTAGCACATCTTGTGCCGGGGGGGGGGGGGGGGGGGGGGGGGGGGGGGGGGGGTCACTTGTGCTCGTGTTAATATATATATATATATCATTTTGGCTTGTTAAAAAAAAGAAATATGAACCTTGTTTTCTCAAATTTTATGAATGTAGGATAAATCACTGAAACCTACTTGACAAACCCAAAGCTAAAGGATAATCATATTTCTAGTACAAAAATTATAAATTATTATAATTAAATCTATTTGTTACTTTGTTAATAAAATCTGGGCCAAACGCCATTTGTTACTATGATAATTTATTGAGAATTGCTAGTTAGACACCTTCAATTGCTCACATACACCTCAAAATGCCAAAAATAGTTCATCAGGTCCTAATTCCCGTTCGCTTGTAATTGAAAGATAACTCACGATCGCTACTCTTTAGATCGATTCCTCGTTTAACCGTTTTAACAAAGTATCTTTGTTTATGTCACACATGTGAGACCTCGTTGTTTCAAATAGCGAAGTATAACCTTTTAGAGCGATTAAACTTGTGATCCCGCTAAACATCCTTCATTGATCTGTTTTCATATACTCATTCATATTATTATTATTATTTTGGAAACACACTAATTTATTTTATTTTTAGTAAATTATAATTTTCATAAAGAGCAATCAACATTACATGCTTAAAGAGCAATTTTCTTTGCAAAAATAACAATGACCATTCAATGATATGGTTGTGGAGTAATTTCTTTTGGCCTGAAAGTTTTATTTAAAATAACCTTTCAAAATTATAATATTCAATAATTTTTCTTGGTTTTGATATTTTTTTCTTGTTGTATATATGGCCTGGGATTTTTAAATGATAAATTTTAAAGGGAGCAAATTATTTTTTTTTACCAAGAAATTATAATTCATTAAAAATAAAATGAGTAAATCAATGTGTTTCCAAAATAATAATATGGATGGATGTATAAAATAGATCAACATAGGCTTTTTAAATGGGTTACACATTTAACAACTCTAAAAAATCATACTTCGTTATTTGATGAGACATTGATACTTTGTTAAATCGGTTAAATGTGGAACCAATCCAAAAACTAGTGATCCGAAGTTATCTCCCAATCACAAGAGAACGGGAATTATGACCCAATGGAGTTATTGTTGGCAATTTGAGGTGCCGGTAAGCAATTGAAGGTGCTTGAAGAGAAATTCTCTAATTTAGTTAACCAAATTTAGTGCAGGTAGTCTAGTACAATATGATCTTAGGCCCGTGGTAAATAGAGCCTCCACACCTAAATATACCTCCATCTTTTTATAAATACTCCCTCCGTCCCAAATTGTACGATGTTTTGGGCATTTCACACGTATTAAGAAATATAATTAATTTTGTGTGGGAAAGAATATTATGAGTTGTTTTACAAAATTGTCCTTAATAAATGGTATGAGAAAGATAAATTAAAGAATTGAAAGAAGAGAGAGTAATAAAAAGTTAAGGATACAAAAGGAAAAGTAACATTAATGTTTCATTGGTATTGTAAAACGACATATAATTTGAGACAAATTTTTTTTCCAAAGCGACATACAATTTGGGACGGAGGGAGTACATACCATTGACTCATTTTTAAAGAAAATATCACGTATTGTAAACTTGTAGTTAATTGTGATCATTTTAAAAAATCTATACATCGTAAATTCTAAATATTTATGGTTCACATCGTACACAAATGAAAATATATTTATCACGGACTATGACTTAAAGTTTGGGGATCATCTCATCTCATCTCATTTTATAGATTTAAGAGAGCTCTGATACTTTTATTTGATGAACCAATTGGCGGTATTAAAAGGCTTTAACAAGCCACAACATCACTCTATCTCATCTAAAACAAACGACAACTATATTCAAAGTACAATCACTTTTGTGCTTAAAAGCTTTAAAAGCTATAGTATGAATTTTTTATCCAATTAAGCTTTTGTCAAAGTGGTTTCTATTTCTCCTAAGACCATTTACAATGGTTAATACATTCAACACCCCTTCAACATACACTTTTTTAATTCCCAACACTCCACATCATTTTCTCTCTCTTCCACATAATAATTCAACATTCATTCAACAAATACCCTCTCCAATGGTTTTTCATTCAACACTCTACCCCACCACCACTTTTTATTTCATATTCTTATTTAATTTTATATTTTTGTTTTTATAATTACATAAAATTACAATTATCAATTATAATTAAATTAAAATAATAAAAACTTAACAATTTATTTTTTAGTGTTTTTGTAAAAACAAAATTTATTTAAATAATTTATTTTTATTTTCTTAAATTAAAATGCAATACAATAAAGTAAACACGCGACACACAAATAACTTAAAATGCAAGACAACAAATTAAGCACACGACACACAAGTAACTTAATTAGTACGATACAAATCATTTTTAATCATGAAACATTCCAAACTTTTCCCATGTGTGCTTCACTAGATCTGCTTGCAATTCACGATGAACATTTGGATCACGCAATTCGGATCTAGCACGCACATGATTTGCAAAACCGGGTAACACCTCGGTCGAGTATGGTTGCGGTGTACTAGATCCACTTGTCTCAGATTGCTCAAAATCGGTCCAACGTTGAGCATATGTATCTCGTTCATCCTTAACAATCATATTATGTAATATGATGCATGACCTCATGATGATACCCAAATCGGTTATGTCTCACAAGCGAGCTGGTTCATGGATGATTTTAAATCGAGCTTGAAGCACTCCAAATGCACGTTCGATGTCCTCCCGACATCCCTCCTGAACTTTTACAAATAACTTATCGGGTTCACTTTGAGGAAGTCTAATCGATTTGACGAAAGTCGGATAAGAAGGGTAGATACCATCAGCTAGATAGTATGCCATGTTATAGGGACGTTGATTCACAAAAAATTTCACACTTGGAGCCTTTCCTTGTTCCACATCATCAAACATTGGTGACCGGTCTAGAACGTTTATATCGTTCAACGTTCCCGGGCATCCAAAAAAGGCATGCCAAATCCATAGATCATGAGATGCAACTGCTTCAAGAATAACTGTGGTGGTTCCCTTGTCCCCCCCTAGTAAATTGACCTTCCCATGCTTTAGGACAATTTTTCCACTCCCAGTGCATGAAGTCAATACTCCCAATCATCCCTGGGAACCCCCGCATTTCACTTACATGTAGTATTCTTTGCAGATTATCTTGGGTTGGTGCTCTCAGGTACTCTTGCTCATACAATTGTATGATTCCTTTACAGAATCTACGTAAGCACTCCAATGTTGTAGTACCTCCTATTTTGATGTATTCATCGACCGCATCTGCTGCCACACCATATGCTAACATTCGCATTGCTGTGGTACATTTTGCTAAGGGTGATATACCTTCTTTATTGGCTGCATCAACTCGTTGGGTGAGGTAGTTATCACTACTTGAAAGGTCCCCAACGATTCGAAGGAAAACATGTTTTTGCATCCGGTACCGACGACGAAACATTGTATCGTCATATGTAGGCTCATTGGCAAAGTAGTCGTCAATTAGTCTTTGGTTTGCCGCTGCATGATCTCTATTGAGATATTTTCTACTACGAGGTGCACTATCTTCCAATATTTTGTTTCGACGCTCTCTGAATCGGTTGGCGATATAAGTTTCTTCCATTTCACATTTTTGTTTGTAGGCTGCGATATCAAAAGGATATTCTGATGGATCCATTAATAGTTTTTTTGTGATATTTGAAGTAGATTGAATGAGATTTGGGATATTGGTGATTCAATGTATGTATCTATGAGGCCTTATATATAAGTACATTAAGTGGTGGACATTGACGGATTCAAAATAAGTTATTGTATAGAGTTAATACTCAGATAAGGATTAGATTCCAATTGGGTGGTACATATTCAAACACAATAACTCATACATTAAAGCCAAAAGTCACGGACAATTATTAAAGCAAACACAACATACATCACTGACAATTATTAAAGCAAACACTACAGCCAAAAGTCACGGACAATTATTAAAGCAAACACAACAGACATCACTGACAATTATTAAAGCAAACACTACAGCCAAAAGTCACAGACAATTATTAAAGCAAACACTGGGGACTTGACACCACCGACAAGTTTGACCGAATACAGACAAATACTTGATTGAAATTAATTTCCAAACAGCTCTTGGCTCAATATCTCCAACAGCTTTTGCTTCCGATCATCGAGATTCTCCTCGGAACTTAGTTTTAGATACATTTTCATTTTCTTAGCATTAGTCTTTTCTTTCATCAATTGGTTAGCCTCATGTTGCACCGACGCTATCTTGTTCAATCGTTCAAGCTCTTTCTCCTTGAATTGTTTGAATTCAGCCCACTCGTTATCCACCACCTCCAAGGCAGCTTCCTTACTTTTCTTTTTACCTTTTTTCTTAGTTGCCTCCCTACCCATTGGACGAGCAGTAGATCCTACAGAGTTTGAGCCACATGCATCACTGTCGTGAGATCTCTTAGATCCACTACTGCTTGAGCCAATATTTCCTACTTGACTACCATAACGTGGTTGATCACGGAGAGCGTGCCATTCTGCCATTAAAGTAAATTGAATATTCTTCCCACTTGCGTATAATTCCCGCGCTTTTACCAAAATATCATTCTCTGACCAACCGCTTCCTTGCAAACGCTTAGCGCTTTCATAAGCGCCAATCCATTTATTCAGTATTTTGCTCATATAATTAAAACGGTTTCGGCATGCAACTCCATCGCGCGGATGATCGAATGAGCAATGCTCATTACAATACTCAGCAATTTTACCCCAATATGTTTCACCTTCCTGATTTCTCCCGACAACACTGCTTGTTCCATATTTAATCCACCCACTAATCAGCACCAAATTTTGTTCAATGTTCCATGCTGGTTGCTGGGCTTTCTTGCTCTTAGGAGTTGAATCCTCTGGATTTGGAGTGACTTCATTAGCACTTGTCATGCCACCAAGAGTTATTTGTGTTGAAAATTCAGGAAATTAAGGTGCACCAACACACGGAAAGTTTTCATTCCCCATTGGCATATAAACATTAAACGGGGGTGTTTGAGATGGATATCCCATCATAGATCCATAATATGGATTAAAGTTTGGAACAGAGGATTGGTGGTTGAAATTTGGTGCAAAACCAAAATTATGCATGTTTTGAGAACGTTGGTTTGGAAATTGATTTGGATGTTGATAATTGTTGGGATTTTGGTAGCTAAATGGGTAATTAGAAGAATTCTGGGTGTTGAAATTATTATTATTGGGATCCATTTCACTAAAAAGAATTTTAAAACTTCAAAAGGAAAGCTAATAGAAGGATAATAATAAGACTAATATACTGAAAAACTTGGTTTTTTTTTTCTGTATCCAAATCAAATGAACCAAGTCTCTATTTATAGAGGAAAAAAATCATGAATTTTGGTAATTTTTTTTTAAAATTAATTTGCAATGAAATAATTGAGTTGAAATTATTAAGATAATAAAAATCCAGCAAGCCAATCAGATGTAGCCACGTGTCGCACCTTTATCAAAAAACATCTCTCTCTGAATTCTGTGCACTGACACGCCCTGTCGGCGCGTGTGGCACACGCGCCTGTGATGTGCAATAAAAAACCGCCATGTGTCCCCTCGGCCATGCATTAAACATAGTTGAATTATTTCAACACTTCTCTCTTCCACATCACCATTCAACACACTTTCAACACACCATTAAACTCCTCATCCAACTACCCATTGCATATGGTCTAAAAAGGATGCTCAATCACAAGATCGAAGATTATGTGTTGTTCAAACTCACAGTTGGAAAAATTGGTCCTCTAGTTTTGGATGTTACAACATTTTTTAGGGAGTCGGGGGTAGAGATAAAGAACAACACCCAAGTGACATGTTGTTTGCTTCAACAAAGGTCTACCTATCACATATCCTTTGAGTAGTGTAGGCAGCATATAGAACACACACACGCACGCGCGTGTACACACACTGAATGGTTGACTCGAAAGCAAGAGAAAATCTCTTTCTGTTACACTGCAACACCGTCTTGTCTCTTAAACCGTTTCCCAATTCTGGAGTCGTTGAAGCTGAAGGGACAACCGAGAGCAGCAAAGTATGATCTGATTGCTGAAGGTTGGGGAGGTCACGTGACGCCATGGATTCATGAGATTGTTGAGTATTCTCATTGTCTCAAGAATCTTCACTTTCGGCGTATGATTGTTAAAGATTCCAATCTGGAGCTTCTTGCTAAATCGCGTGGTCCCGTTCTTCAATCTCTTAATCTGGATATGTGCTCTGGATTTTCAACTCGTGGTCTTGACTTCATTGCTTGTTATTGTACGTAAATTTGAAGTCTACTTTTATAGTTTTCATTAAATGTTTTCTTGAGCTTCTTTTGAAGTCTCCAAGCATGTAATGTACATAATTGTGACCCAAGAATGCTCTCTGCCACCTAATTTCAAAGGATTACTCTAGTTATGCAAGAAAATAATGACATTGATTGACCTGCAAATAATTACATTGCCTGCAATTATCAGTTAATGTGGCTCTAACCGCAAATTTTGGGTTTTGGCAAGAAAATGCTTTTTGGCTATTGTTTAACTTTAGCTTATCTTATTTAAAGATAAATTTGTATTACTATTAAGGGGTATGGAAAGGAAAAAAAATCAATACACATACTAAGTTTTTTTTTTGTTAACATACACATACTACGTTAAATAGGGCTTATATTCTAGATCGAAAAAAGGGACTTATTTTTAAGAATACAATTCATCTTCAAAAGAAGCTTATTATTAGGGACAGAGGGACAAAACATAGTTAAATCACATTTAGCCGTGCGACAAATATACCATTTGTATTTAGCTCTATTGGTCTAATGTGTTTAGATATCCATTATTTGTTTGTGCAATCAAAGTGATTGATATTACTATACTCAAACTTAAGAACATCAAAATTGTACTTTAGAACACCAACATCTCCGATATCACGCTTGCTCTAGCTTGTTGTCCAACTTAAAGCTCTTTTATAAGGTTTTAACTTGATCAAAACTCAATCTTCTTTTCGTCTCCAACATTAAACTACCATCTAGAAGAACATCATACTTAACTGAAAAAAGGACAAACAGAAATAATGTGAATCAATAAAGATGTGCTACATGAGTGGAGCTCAAGTAAGCTAATAAAAACTAAATGCACAAACAACCTTAAATCAGATACCTTATAAAACATGCACAATACATAAATTAGGTGAAGAAACTACAATAGTTCTGCAGTAGCAGTGAAAGAAACAAAAGGAAGACAGAGAGAACAAAAGAAGCCACCCAAAAGAAAACAAACAAAACCTACTATCCTAAAATACCAAACCACACCCACCTAAACTGAAAATCCATCACGGCACAAAAATGTAAACAACCAGCTAAAACATAAATTAAAAACTTGTATTCAGTAGCAAAAGCACTTGCAGACCAAAGCAAAGAGCGGAATGAAATCCGCTCTGCTACGGCTGCTGTATTGTACCACCAGAAAACTATGTTGTACAACTGCAGTCCATAGGCCAAATACACCCGAGAAAACACAACATATTTTCAACAAAAAAAACAGCTCCAAATTATACAGTTCAAATGTCCATCAATAATACATGCGCGTATTTGAAGCAAATCTTCCAAGAAACCACGGTCATGCTAACATTCTCAACAGCCTACTTAACTGAAAGAACAATATTACGAAACAAACACTCATTCCTTTCTTGCTAAATAGACCACTATTTCCAAAGCCTTGTAATTTCCCAAACCAAAATCCTCAATTTGAAAAATTCAAATATTATAAATTGAAAAAGAAACAATGCCAAAGCCTATGTGAACCTGAATGACTATGTGTAGACATTATACATGAACGAAATTGGACCTATTTCTTTAAACTGTGCAAAGTTTCGAGAACACTATAGCAACACTAAACTGAAAACCCTGTCTAAAGTTCTATTTCTGTTTCCCTAACCACTGCTAAAGCACATGCATCGTCTAACTTACTAATGCTATATCCTTAGGTTTCATCTGCACAACATTTAATCATGACTTAGACCATTAAATGATACAAAATGGTGTGATAAAAAAATTGAGATAAACAATGCTAATATTGCTCAATGACATAAACACAAACCAAATGAAACTCGGCAATTATTTATATGAACAGTTACCTTAATTTGTGATAGAAACCTAAAAACAAAAATCCAAGAACGCATACCATTGTGGAATCGAAAGTGTAAAAAAAATTCAGAAATCAAAAGCTCAAATCTTAATGTTAAATGTGAACACATAAGATCCTTATAAAACCTTTGCTTAATGTGCAATAAAAATCAATAGCAACGTAATGACCAATGAGATTTTACAATGCAGCAAAATGACAATAAAAATAGCAGCAGAGTGACAATAAATGTCAATGCAAAATAGGTAGGTCAAAGACTGCGAAGCATACAACAATCAAAGGAAAAGAGACAGATATACGAACCTTTGTTCTGCTATTTCTGGAGGCCTCTCTCATATGATATCATAAGCAAGGTTCTGGTGGGTTGGAGTTAGGGGCAATTTGACAGAGTTAGAGAGAGATGAAATTGAAAATTTTATTTCATTTTAACAGCAAAAAATTTGAAGTGAATACTACAGAAGAAACAAATAGTAAATAACATGGAGATGATGATTTGCAGATACATAACAAACAAAAGCAAAAAAAAAGGCAAAATTGCAAGAGATTGAGATTCAAAGAAAGACAAAGAAAACTAATAAGAAGCTTTACATGAACAAAACAAAATAAAACTCATTTAGCATCCCATGTCACCTTATTTAGTCCTTGTTATTCTCAACCTTTACAACTTTATTTTAAATTTTAAGAAAATGAATAGTAGGATAATTATGTAGATAAAGAAAGCAAAATCAAGGGCCCTATTGTATCTCTTCTCAATCCCTTGCATAATGGTGTTGAGAGTTGAATTCAGAACTTAAATAAAAGAAAATAAAAGAATTCATTGAAGAATGTTGTAACATGCTGGAGACAATTTCAAAACCTAAATATAAAACACACATTTGTAATCCAAAAAAAAAAACATGAATTTTAAAAGTAAATCCAATGAGGCATTCAGTCAAACATGTAAAATAAGAAGTAATTAAAGATGGGAAAATTACAGTAAAGCTTATGAATTAAATGTAAATGCATTGAATGGAAGAAGGAAACATCTCACCCTGTATATGACTTGAAGATGAGTGAAGTGTTTTAATCTTCAGTTGCGAATCCAAACCGCATCTTGAACAGAGCAAATAACATTATAAAATAGAAGTGGAAACAAATTTTGTGAATCGGAGAAGAAAGGGAAGAGGTTCGGGTGGTGGCAAGAAGAAGGAGGTGAAGGAAGGATGATAAAGAAGGGGAAAACAGTGTGGGGGAGAAAATAGATTGAGCTATTTGGGGGTTTTGTTGTCGTGCAAAATCAATGTGTGTGTGTGTGTATGTGTATATATATATATATATATATATATATATATATATATATATATATATATATATATATATATAAGACATCAAACGAATCAAGAATCCATAAAGAATGAACAATGTTAGTTTAATGTGAATAAGGAATTCAAGATAAAAGAATGAACAATGTCAGCCTAACGTGCAAGCTATTCAAAGCCTAAAACATCAAAGAGTCCATGATTGTTACTCATTTCCTCAATTGTTGCCGGGCAAGAAACATTTCCTCAATAGAAAAAAAAAACAATTAAGGTTGTGTTATAGTAAAAATAAGCTCAATTGATGCAAGGTATTCAAAGTCTAGAAGCAGCCTTTTACTATTGGAATCAAGATAAAACTACATATTACACGAATAAGAAGAAACAATCAAAAGGCCACCCCAAACTCCTCTTCATCATCTGCCAAAAATTGCCATGAAAAAATCAGGCTACCAAATTGTAACAAAATCAAGAATTATCAACAAAAATGAAACATGTGTTAATAAATTACAATTACAAATAAAAAAAATCACTTTAAAAAATTGCAAACCAAAAGACAGTGAGTTCGTACTTTATACAAACTGAAATAACTACATAAAAAACCAAAACCCAAATACTAAATTTATGACCATCAATAAAATCAAGGAATCTAATATGAAAAACCAGCTATTAACCTGGAAAAAATACATATTCAAGTAATCTAAGAATCCATCAGATATGGAAAACGGTAAACACTATTGGCCAAGATAATGTAGGGAAACTGGGAAAGATTGGTGAACCTGCAAAGGAGAAGAAATGTTAGTGATGACAACAAAGCTTCAGGATTTGAAGATGACCGAAAATTTGTAATCCTCAGTCGCAAATCCAAGCAGCGTTTTGAACGGAATGCTTTAGAGACGTGAAAAGCTTCAGTAGGCAATCACCGCCGCCTAAACCGTCACTGCGAGCTACCATCACCGTGAGCTAGAACCACATTAACCTCCTTCCTTAATAGGTCTCCCATTAAGGATTTTGTAGTCGTTCCTTTCAGAAAATAAGAATTCTAAAAATGAATTGAAAATAAATTTCAAAATTCAAATGAAGAAGAAATGGATGGGACAATCTAGAGAATGAATCCAAAAAGAAACTGGTAGAAGAGCCTCATACAAAATACTAGATGTGGAGTGTTAATTTTTTGTATGCTCAAGGCTGGTCAGCTGCCCAGTTCATTATGGGAATTAATTTTTGTCATTTACTATGATAACTAATTAATGGTGGCCATTTAAGGCTGTCTCTAGAGCTTTATGTTAGAATTTGAAATTCAAATTCTCTAATTGAGGCGGGTTAGGGAAACAATTAAGGATTACTTGTTTACTTTAATGTGTACACAATGAGATTGGAAAGTTGTAGAGACTTCTCCGGGAATACAAATGCACTTGTTTAGATTGCTTAATGGATTAGCGGGTAGTTGGAAGCCAAGGCCGTATTAATTGCAAGCTTGGGAGGGAAAAACTTAAGCAATTAGGGTTTAAGGACAGCCTGGCAGGTCTAGTGTTTATAATAAGGGATAGAGCTCATCTGTAACATAAATAGACAATTATGGAAGAATAGAATATTCTACTGCTCTCTTTCTATCTCTTCTATTTTTCTCTTCTCTTGATCTCTCTATTCCTGTTCTATTCATAGAGTTTCATAACACGTTACTAGCCGTCACTTACCAACTGAGAAGGTATGCAATTCTTCGTGATCTATTTTAACATGTATATAACCTTTACTTTTGTATCCATGATTATTGGTTATACTGTCAAAATTCCATCAATTGAAATCAGAGCCTTATAGATACATTATTGTGTGAATTATATTCAATTAGTGTTTATTTATTTTCTTGTGAAATAATCTTGAAGATATCAATATTCATGCTTCGTTGAAGGATTTCATAAGGGATTGATCTTATATTATAAAGATCTATTATATAGTTCTTAAAGAACTACCCATTTAGACCATGATAACTATTTATAAGATCTATTTGATCATCGTATTAATATGAAGAAAATAAATTATGAAGATTTGATGTTGAGTTTCCAAAGAACTACACATTTAGACTATGAAATTTCTTTTATATGATATATTTGATATACTTATTGATCTGAAGAAAAGTAAAATAAGAGACAACATATATATGTGTATTTTTATGTATGTCGAATATGCTCTTGAAGTAGCAAAATTGAGTAAACATCTTCAAGAATATTTTTCAAAGATTAGTCACATTTGTAATTGAACAAAGAGTGGTTATTTGAATGTCATTCTGAAAAGTGAATGATTCATACTATTTGTTTTATATAAACAATGTTGTGGTTATGGTAATTGATTTAGTAGAGATTACTATTGATATGATACATGTTAAGGTCATAATTTTTTTTTGAAAGAAGTTCATAAAATTTTATTAGTATGAACTTAGATTAGATGTGAAATTAGTATTTGATCAAAGACTTTTTTTTTTCATTTTTTTATCAAAGAATTTTTTTTATGAGGTGATATTTTAAACTTCTATTATATGCTTTGTTTCTTTTTAGAAGCTTGCAAGACTGCTTTCTTATTCTATGACCAAATATTTGATTAGAATTTTCTTCTTTCTTATTCCACAATATACGATTTGTTTTCTTTTAGAATCTTGCAAGCATGTTTCCTTATTCTGTGACCAAATATTTGATTGAGATTTTCTTCTTTCCTATTCCACATGATTTTTAGAAAGTTTGAATTACAAATTAAACACAAATCTTTCTCTACATAATTCTTGATAATATCTTTTATGAATTGAATTTCTTTTATTTACACATTAAGTCTTGTAAGTTTTTTATCTCATAAATATTACATGTGAGATATGCATATTTTCTTAGGAAATAAATTTATATAAATTTATTTGATCTTGATCTTATATTTGATATACACTTTGGGAGATGTCAAACTTTGAAAATATATTTTATTGACAATTTGTATCACCTAATTAGTCTCTTAAAAAACATATATAATTTATAAAGTTTTATTTGTTGAAGAAATTTTGTGTTTAGCTCTTTCTATATTTGACGTATGTATGAAAAAATAAATAAATCAAGGATTTACAATATTTATTGTATGGTTTCATTTAGGTATAAATTTTTTTTGTTCATTATTGTCTCAAATGGATTAGAACAAATGAAACATATATTATTGTAAACCAGAAGTTTTAAATCATGTTTCAAATGTTGATTCTTGAGTATATTAAACAATCTTTGTAGGATTGCTCAAATAATAATTTTTCTTGACCATTCATGATATAGTTCCCAAAGAACAACTAGATCATTGAAGGCTCTTGAAGAGCTAAAGTGTTGTTACATGGATGAACAAAGTTACACATTGATATTGCATTATATTCCTCTAAGTCTCTTCAAAATTTATTGAGTTTTAAGATATCCATCTAAATGGATATCATGTTGAGAGAAAAGAAAAAGAAAAGAAAAGAAAATGAGATGTTAAATATATCTATATTACGAGACATACTACGGATAAAATAAGTGTACGGAAAAACTTACTTGTTTTTTTCTTTGATTTGTACTACAACTATATAGTGCAATTGAAGCATACACTATTCTAAACCATAAGTTTACATATCGTATTAAGTTTTTTGTTGGCAAGACCTGTTTAGTTATCTCAAATCTATTATGATGCAAAAATAGTGAAAATTTTCTATAAACATGTACTGAAGAATTAGAAGATTCTTCAAACCAGCAATATTTGTATATTATTAGTTCCCGGCGAAAGTTGACAATTTGAGGAAATGAGTCTATCACATTGTTAGAACTTATATAAGATGATATTTGCATATCAATACATCGATCATGTGGATCACTTAGATATTTTATGACTTTATTAATGCATCAACTAATGATCACGTGTATGTTTGTTGTCGACTCGCAACCATAAAAGTTTGTGGGATTGTTTTCTCAACTAACTTGATTGAGAACTCACTTCCTAAATGAAAATTCAAAAACAATTTGATATGTATCGTATGTCAATTAAAATTGATATTGAACATCTTGTAGTATATGCTCATAAAAAATGAACTTGAAGATCCATTCTTTAGACGTCTAAAGTTAATCGTATTATTAGTACTTATGAGACCAAACCTTTTTAATTCTACTTTAGGAATGAGCAATCATGTATATTGAGATAGTGATTCGCATCAAGATGACAAGCTGATACATGTACGTCCTCCCCTTAATTTATAATTTATTTTAGGTTAACAACCTAATATTTCACATCTAAATGAAATTTTGGATGTATTATGTATATCACAATTGCTCCATCATAATGCACCAAGATAAAACTTGAAAGAATATTAGAAAAATATATTTGATATGAATCTTCATCTACTATAAATTGTATTGAGTCATCGTGTTCACAACTCAGTAGGCTAATCGTCAATTGATGAATTAGTTTTTCCAATATTAAGATGAGAAGTTCAATTGAATCATTTAAAATGAAACATTATTGTCTCATCTTGATCCTCGTATAAACTAATATGAACTGGAAGTTCAAGATGTAACTCATTTGTAAAGTTAAGCAAATCAAATACTAGTTGCTAATGCTCCAAACTAAATAGATATCCCTGTCAGATAATCTAATATTACAAATGAGTCGCAAATGTGCATGAAGCATGATAGATCAATCAAATCCAAATATAAAAATCCTCAAATAAAAAAAAATAGCTAAAAGAAAAGATGACCCAAATCATTTGTCCATTTTAAAGATTTTGAAATGATTTTTTTATAATCAATTGTATGATGATGGTATAAATATCATCAGAACTCCTAAAGAATTTTTAAAATTTGTTGATTATATAAAGGTTTGAAATGAAATACATTGGATTTGCAATATTTATTTGGATTTGAAAAATTATTATTTAAATAAGATTTTGTTCATCAATAAACTTATATAGCAAATGTTTTAAAGTGATTTGATATGGACAAATCTAGTTGATTGTGTACTAGAATGATTGTGATGTCACTTGATGTGAGTAAAAATCAGGTTCTCAAGTTAATGATGAACAACTTGAATTGATTCTGAACTACGATATCTTAGTTCAAATGAGGACACTAATTTGTTTTTCTAATTATATATATATATATATATATATATATATATATATATATATATATATATATATATATATATATATATATATATATATATATATCATGATATTTTATTTTTGTCAATATTGTTAAACATAGATATTGGAATAAAATGAAGCATACAATTTGTATCTTAGAGAAACAAGAATATCATCCGACCATTTGGAAATGTTAGCACTGCATCAAGGAAGTGTAAAATGCTCTTTATTAAGAATTATGATTTTACACATACAAGAAACTTGTGGTTTTCTTAAGGGGGATCTTGCAACATCTCGATATGAATATAATATCTCAAACACTGCTAATTTGGAGAAGAGTATGAAGATAGACCGGATCTTTCTACAAAGTCGCCGCCAAATAATTTTTTGAGTGACTAGCACAAAAGATTATTTTACTTTCTTCGTCTCATATATAATTGTCTTCACGAGGGAGAGAGATAATGTATTATGGAATCTTTTTTTTTCTTCTTATCATTGGTTTTATCCCATTAGATTTTCTTGGTAAGGTTTTCGTGGTAAAATTTTCAAATTTAACTTTTTAGTCCCTATAAACTTTCTTATATTTTTGGTTCTCCAATATTTTCTGTCACCACTTTTAATCTTTGATGTTAAGTCATATCATGTGTACCCTTCATATTTTTTAATGAGTTTTAAGGAATGTTATTAATATTATAAGAATTTCTCCCAAAATAATTTAGAATTTTTTAACAAAACATGAATTAAATTTGAATTTTTAAGCACAAAAACATAAAAATTCATATGTAATCATCCCTTGATAAAAAATTCTGAAAGAGAAGATTCCATAATCTACTAAACACTACTAAAATAAAATCACAATTTTCACATGTGTTGAATTAACAGTATAAATAAAAAATGGCGACAAAAGAGATTTGGAGGACCAAAAATTAAAGAAAAAACTTAGAGGAACTAAAAATAAAATTTAATAACCAGGCTAAAAACTTATTTAACTCTAAAAATTGTAAAAAAGCTGCATATAAAGGACAAACTAAGAATCGTACCAAAACAAAGGACAAATTAAGAAAATATAAAAATAGTTATATATTTAGGAATAGAGGTAGTATCACAAATAAGAGTATTTGCGGTGCAGTTTAGTTCCGTTTGATGCTAAATAAAAGTCATTAGAACCGTAAGATAAAAATAAAGTTATTTGACTTGGTTCGGTTATTTGCGAGACAATATATAATTTAAAAAATCTGCCAACAATTTTAATTATATTAGCTGCAACAATTGACTACTTTGCATCGATAACAACTAACTCCAAATACCATTAAAGTGCATAAAAAAAGGTGCAACAATTAATAATTAACTCCAATTACAAAAAGAAGAAGAAAAAAAGGGATGAGTGAAAATATAACCAAAATCATTAATATTTACAATTATCCCTTGGTTTATACGATTTATAAAGTTATTCCCTATTTTTGAGGTTTTGGTGAAATATTTTATGGATGATGTTGGGGTTGTTTATTTTATACGATCTGCATTGTATAATTTTTTAGGTTAATTGAAAAATGAAGAAGAATAAAAAAGGACTGAGTGAAAATATAACCAAAAATGGTTAGTTTTGGCTGATTGAGTGTTGCTCTAAGTCTTCCGTTTATTTGTTTCGGGTGGCAATAAAACCGTAAACAAAACTATACACGGTTAAATGAAAAAAGGATCTGAATATATTCAAACCAAACACGGTTTTTATCGATTTTTGATTTGGGTTAATTATGTGTGCAGTTTTTTATTAGGTTGATTCGATTTTGGGTTAATCATTAATCACAAATCAATGTTTCTTTCTTTCTTTTTTTTGATGAAATTATCACAAGCCAATGTTTTTAATTTTTATAACAGTTTAATGCTTCTGATCGAGAACGCATTCCGTGTCTTCAACCCTACATTTTCATATTCAACCGGCAAGACTAGCTTCTCCAACAATTATTGATATATGACTTTAGGGGATAAGTAATATTGTCCATGCAAGGATAGCCTAGGACCCCTATTATTTCGTAGGTTCACATTGTTAAGTTATCCTTTTTTTTAAAGGACATTGTTAAGTTATTTATGGATTTAGATTCTCTCCAACAATTTCTATCATTCAGTTTCTTATGTTATAATCCAAGCCATTTATTCACATTTTTTCTCTCTCTTTAGTATCGTTTTTTATTCATTTACGAGTCAATCAACCATTGAATCATAAAAGGAGAGGGGGCTGCACAAAAAAGACGAGAGGATTCAATTCCGTTATGTATCTATCTTTAAAATTGACATCTTGTATATTTGAGGTTGTTAGGCTTAGCAGTGAGCTAAATCCTTACGTTAATTAATCGAAGAAATATTACACTTTCAAAAGTAAATTAAAATGTCTTTCAAAAAAGAAAAAGTGAATTAAAATGTGATAAAAAGTTACATTTTCAATTTCATATGTACGTTGTAGGTTATTTACTCTTTTTTTTGAAGAAAGGTTATTTACTCTTTAAAACGTTTAATTTTTAAAAATAAATGTCAACGATTAATTTGTTAGGGAGGATATTTGTGAAATAATATAAATTAGGTAGGATAATTTTATTAGCAGATCGGGATCAAATTAACAGTATTGGTAGGCAATTTCAAAAAACAATATTAATAGGTATCTACAAGCATAAATAGTGGTCATCCGTTTTCCGAAAATCATACATATGTGATGTGTCTGCCCCATACTAGGGTATCCACTAAACAAGGTATTTAGTGGATCTTGAAGTATTTTGCTTGGAGTTACATATATTATCGGTATAATGTGTTTTTAAGAAGTTAAAATGAATTATATTAAGTGAAAAACCTCATATTTCCGGTATAAGGAGTACCAAAAAAAAAAAACAAGAAGGAAGGTAACAAATTACATCAAAAGACAAAGGAAAACATGGAATGAAAAAGAGGCCAAAGCAACCCCGTTACAAAGTGATTTCCAACCAAGATAAAGGGTTAAGCCACCACAAATGATAGTTAAAAGCAAAATTAATGTGATTCGCTTTCAGCCACCAATAAAATTGTAGCTTAATTTTGTCAAGAAGTTGTTGTAACGACTCCTCTTTTTGACGAAAAACCCGAGCATTTCTTTCACACCAAACCACCCACACACATGATAAACAAATGAGTTGAAAAGCTGAGCGAATGTGTAGGGTGCAATGATGCCAAGCCAATTATGTTGGAACAAAAGTGGTATGTACAATTCCTCTAAGGTTTTGATGATAACATAGTATTGAAGAGCAATTGGATATACTAATATTTGTTCAAGTGTGCAGGATCATAGAACATATCCATCAAGAGATTGAACATATATTAAAGCATCAGAAGTGCAAGAGAAGCTTAAAAGACTATGGTAGAAGATCTGAAGAAAGGTCAACTAGAAGTTAACATATTGGATCAGAAGAAAATGACGCCTCTCAGAAGCTGAAGATTAGCCTCATCAGACTCTGTGGAGATCATCACACTCAGAATACCTAGCCAGACACAGAAGACCCCATCAAACTTGGAAGACCTTCAGAGTTCAGAGGAACCTGAGGGACCCAGACTCCACGTCAGATTTGTCGTCTTTTATAGTTGTCCACATCAAAAGATCTGAGCACAATTTTGTTTTCCTGACCACGTGTAGAAACAGACAAAGAATTTCAAGGGCAGTAAGAATGAGTGGATACTTTCAGTTTCAGCAAAGGATTTTCGAATGACTATCCAATGAAATTATCCATATCAGGCGAAGGCTCAACGTCCTTCATTTAAAGCTTCTCAACGACTCTTAATGCGCTGACACTCTTCTCCAACGTCTCTCAAATCCCTGCCTATATAAGGAGTTGAAGACCTGAAGAAGATTAACAAGACTCTGCTATTTTTATTGTGTCATCACTCAGTCAAATCAAATAGCGCAAAACACTTGGAGTTGTCCTTGAGCAGTGGAAGTCTCTTGGTAGTGACCTTGAGCATTAGAAGTCTCTTGCAAGGGTGCTTTAGTATTTGGAAGTCTCTTGGAAGAGTCCTTGAGCAATTGTAATCAGTATTATAGTGAAATCTCTTGGAAGTGAAAGGGGACTGGACTACACATATGTTGTAGGAGGAACCAATATAAATTGCTTGTGTCTGCTCTTTCTCTTTCTTTCTCTCTTTCTCTCTCTCTCTCTCTCTCTCTCTCTCTCTCTCTCTCTCTATATATATATATATATATATATATATATATATATATCGTTTATCTTTGTGTTATGTTATTCCGCTGCAATCAGACTTTGTGTTAAAATTTGAACCCCTTAGAATCTGACAAGCTTTAAACACTCAAAAAAAGAAACCAGAAAAAGCCAACAAAATTCAAACCCCCCTTCTTGTGTTTTTCTCACCTTCAATATCCTCCATCATTCCACAACCACCCACACAAAACTGAACATTAGGCTGAAGAATGTGCCTCATGATTAAATTGTCCGTTGTAGGTAAACGATTGCAAAACATGCGCCAAGCAAAAAAATTGACCTTTAGGGGAACCTCCTTATTCCAAATTGAGTTTGTGTGATCGGTAGCCAAAATGTTAACTGACGTCAACATGTAATTATAAGCACTTGTAACATTGTATTTGTTGGAAGCATGTAAATGCCAAAGCCACATGTAAGGAAGATTAGGCTGGAAAACAATATTAATTAAAATCTCACTACACTCCCGAACTTGCTCCTCCTCCCAGCTAATAACCTACACCTCCACTTCCACGTCTCACCATCCTCCCCCCACCCAAGAGAGTACATTTCAGCCACCGTTGTCATTTTATTATCAGCAATATAAAAAATGTGACTAAAACGACTCTTCAAAACCATACCATCTATCCAAGGAAATCCCACCAATATAATGTTTGAGTACCATCACCTACCTCCCGCTCTATATTATCATCAAACCACCGACTAACTCCCACACCGGCCCCACCTTAATACCAATCAAATTATTCCACTAAACTGAATTAAATCGGCCCCCTCCGCTATACTTCCTCCAACCTCCTCGTATCTCGCAGCTAAAACTCTATACCACAAACTCCTATTTTCAATCCTCATCCTCTAACACTATTTACCAAGTAACGTCAAATTAAATTCCTTAATCTTCCGCACCCCTAACCCACCATTCTCCTATCGTCGTTGTCCTATTAAACTCCTATCATGTTTTTTAAAATGTAGTAAAAAATGTAGAATTTATTCATTCTCTTTTGGCGTGAAATATCAACTTATTACACTCGCACTTTAACGACAAATTAATAATCTAACAATAAACTAAGATTAGGTTAAAAACATTATGTGAAAAAAAAAATTATTTAAGTAATAAAATATTTAATTTTATTAAATATTAACGAATAGAAATATTCACGACCATAGTACGTGGTACCTCCTCTTATGTATCCATTAAGTGAAGGATAATTGAAAGATAGTGGCAAATTCTATCCACGTGCAAGTATTGTTTAGCATCCCTGTGTAGACCTTTTTCCTAATCGTCATTTAGCATCCCAAGTCCCAACCTTTGCACCAATAGACTAAACATTCATGGAATTTTGAGAAAAATAGTGAGTGCACTAATTTTCATGATACAATGAGTTTTCACGAGCTAAAATGTTTTTATTAAAGGGAAATGCTTTCTCTCTTATAAAATAGAAACAAAAGTAAGTCAAAGAAAGTTGATCTATTTAGACAAAATTTTAAATCAAATACATCAATTTTATTTGACTCACTTTATTTATATTTTGTAAGGAATAGAGTATTGAGTGTAAGATAAATTAAGAAGCAAGTAAAAGTAATTTTAGTATTCTCATTAACACTAATTTATAACACATGTGAAATTCCGACTCCTCTCTCTCTCCTCCTCCTCAAAACTCTACCGCCACCACTTCTTCTTCATCTATCGAAGAGGGTGATTTAGGGTCAATTTTGACCTAGAATTGCCCCTCCAAATTGTTTTTCTTTGTCTTTCATCTAAGTAAATGATTTCCACGTATTTTCAGTGTTCTTTCGTTTGTTTTTGTGATTTCGTCGTCTTATCACAATTTTGTTTCTTTTGATTTCCGTCTCTGCATGGCGTGTTTTTGATTTTCTGATTTAGTGCAGTGTTTATTTGATTCAGGTTGGAGACTTAGCTTTGATTAAGAGCGGATTCAATCAAAGACTTTGACATCGTGTTGCAGATACGGAGACATGAGTATTCCAGAGACTTGAATATAGTCATATTTGTAGGCATATGCACTCTGTCGTTTTATGCTATTAACATGAAAGTTGTGAGTTTGTTTGCATATTCATCATTTTTGTTTTTAACGATTTTCAATCTCTATTGTATCGATGTACTCTAACAATTTGAATGAATGTATCTAGTTTATTTTTTTCAAATGACAAATGAGACGCAGGCGTATAGTTAATGAATGTGATGTTTAGGAAAACGAATTAGATATTTGAAAATGACCTTTTTTTTTTAAAGAAAATGATATTTGAAAATGACTGTCGGCTTAGACCAAATTCAATTCAAATTTGAACCTATACAAATGAAATGGAGTAGTAGAGTAATGTAAAGCTAAGGAAACTCCAAGCATGCCACCCGCAGGACCAACATCCCTTAATTCCTTACAACAATACTAGTAGTATTTATCTTTCTTTACTCAGCCTTTGTTGTCAGATATTCTTAAATACAAAAGTCCCATACTTGCTTTGTTTAAGGCCCCACCTTACAGCACGAGCCTAACAAACATTATAGACAAATATATCAGAGGCATTGAATTGAGAAACCAAGCGTCCAAGCTTATTATTATAGACTATAGCTAGTTTACTGAGTTTAGCCTTCTCTAGAACAAATTGTATATGATATGTCCAAATAATGTTTGGTGAATTATTGCTTGATAGTTTTGGTTTGAAAGAGCAAATTAAAGTGATGAATCAACCATACACTTTTCTTTCATATATACTAATTGAGTAAATTCTTACAACAACCCACTAAAAAAGAGAGAGAGAATATTAATGGGGTTATATACATATCTATAGCTATACCCTAAAATCTCTGATGCCTTTTCAGCTTATAAGAAACTTCAATTAACTATATTGAATTAAGGGTCGTGCTAATATATGTCATAAGGGTCTATGTTAAAGTTTCTATAAAAAAATAAGTATTTATTGAAAAAAAAATTTCAATCTTTTACAAAATAAATTGACATATTATTTCCATATGTGATACATTAGCACAACATGTGTCCTTAAGACACATGTTACCATTTCGCTTGAATTAATTAGCTTAATCTTCAATTGTTAGGTCAGGATATGCAATGTAATTAGGCCAACAGGCTGAAATTACATGCATATGCTAACACAATAGTTAGTAGTACCCCTATAAATTGAACTTTTCTAACCCACATATATACGGGTTCTTTTTGTACTGATTCCATGAAAATAGATACTCATTGGTCAGTGGTCGCCCTGTAAAAAAAGACAGGGTCTTGTTAACGAGTGCCCTAACATTCTAAAATAAGCAATTATTCTTTAAAAAAAAGTCAAATATTTCGATTTTCAATGCATTGATTACACAAATTTTTATAAATACTTACTACTTATGGTCCTTAAAGGGTGCATCGAAGACACTCGTTAACATTTCTAAAAAGATACTCATTGGTCACAAAAGATATAAGTTCTTGTTAACGAGTGCCCCGGGGCACTAGTTAACATTTCCCAAAGATATATCATCAACCTTAGGGTTAGAGGATTCATGGAAATAATGATACCCTGGTCAGAAATACTGATATATACATCATGGAATTGGAGATCATTTGACAACAAAGTAATCAAACGACCCTATATATATTTGAAAGTTAATTAATTAAACCTATACATGTAACAAGTATGAACCAATATTTGTTACTTCTTTTTCCTCCTGTGCCCAATATTATCATGAGATGGGAGTACTTTACTTACTTAATCCATCGTATTTTTCCTGCTAGACTCGTGGTGCTGTGAACATGACAGTCTTTCCTTATCTGTTAAATATAATTGATTTATTGTCCTATTTTGTTTTGTTTTCTTATGTATTTATATATAAATATTAATTTTGTTTTCCATTTTCATTACTGTTTTTTACCAGAAGATACAGTAATTATATATTTCCTTTTCTCTTAAACTAAAAAAAAACATTGGGACTCAGAATGTGCTTTAAAAATCATGTTCCAAAGCTTTCCATAAATGGATGATCTGTGACACTGCTGGAAGATAAGCCAGTGTTTTCGTTTGTCATTTAGCTTTCTTTGTTCTTGGTGATTCAGGGGAAGAGGTGTGTATATCTGGCAGTCTGAGTTAATGATTTCTCTGCCTATGATTGGTCACTGTGGGGGGGGGGGGGGGGGGTATAGGTATCAACTTCAAAATATAATATGCTTGTAGAATTGGGTATTGAGATATTGTTTTGTAAATTTTAACTCATCGATGAAAGTTTGACGATACAAGTCTACCATGTGTTAACTCATTGATAAAAGTTTTACTAACAACCTTTTGCGACAAAGTTTAAATTTTATCCGAGATGAATTTCAAGTCTTATATGGTTGAACGTGTAAAATGATTGTTAATATCATTTTAATTGATAATAAATTCCTTATTCTCCAATTTTAAAATTTTCATTATGATAAAAAATTGTGATATTGTAGTATTTGCAAATTATAGGGAAAAAAGTAAAGATGGGAATTTTTGTAGTATTGACACATAAATTTGGATTAGATAATGACAAAGGAAATAAAATATGAACACCCTTTTGTCTGAACCTTAAAACATAATCATGACTTGGTTCTGTTTTTATGTGGTTTAATAAAAATAAGTGGGTTTGAGAATATAGAGCTTTGCAAGCAAGTGGGTCCTTAATATAGACATTTTAGAGCTACTTTGGTAGAAGAATGTGTGAAGAAAAAGTATAACACACCCAACTTTGTCCCTCAATTATTTCTATCATTAAATAAATACGTTCCATTTTAGCTTTCTTTAGAAGAAGGGCTATAGAAGGTTTTCAACTTTATTGAATAATTGAAATGTCTTGCAAAAATTTCTCCAACCAATGGATAAGAGGAGCTGCTAGATTTGTTTAATGTTTAATGCCTTTGTTTCTGCCTTCAATAAAGGAATAGTTTGTTGGTACCCACCACTAAAAAATCATATTACAACAAATAAACCATATGACTTCTTCTAATTTCCATTATACTCTCATAAGCCTACTCAAGGTAAATTCAGTTGAGGACTGTTAAATGCCATATATAATTGATTTTGATCTGTTTAAATTATGGGTTTTGCATTTAAAACAATTTTAACTATTTTTCGAAGAAACCAAAATTAAAATATAATATAGAAATCTTAATATATAAAGACGTGCCAAGAAAAACAAGTTAAACAATACAAAAATCAAGCCAAACGATCCACCAAAGTAAAATAAGAACAAAAGACAAATCATAGCCAACACCAAAGGCTAGAAGAAAACCAAAACTCCAAAAGAAAAAACCGGTCACCAAACCACAAACACTTAAGAAGCACCAACCCCTAAACGACCCAATAGACAAAGACATCTATGATTAAACCCGTAATTGAACCCTTCACCTTACACTTAAACCAACCCCATGATTAAAGTTTGATTATATCTAGACCAAGATTAACATCACACTCCTAAAGCCAGGGACGGATTCAGAAATGTTGACTTGCGGCGGCAAGATTTTATATAATAAATATTTATAGAAAAATTTTAGCAATGCAAAAGTGATAGAATAATAACTTCAGAAATATTAAGCAAACTACTTGAGATTATAAACACTATCCTATTATACATTAGAAAAATCAAAGACTCATTAACATTTACAAATTAAAATTGTTTTTTATGTTTCTTTATATTTAAAAAGTATGGTAGAAATTATTCAAAATTTCATTTCAAATTCATTTACACATTTGATTTTATAAAATTCATGAGTAAAACTTTTTTTTTTTTATGGTATAAATTTCCATTTAATGGGGTCTATCTATTATTTAAAAAGAGATCAATCATTAAAAGAGTAAATCATCAAATTCGTCCCTGGATTTTGCAGACGTCCATCAAATTGGTCCCTCCGTCCAAACAGTCCGTTAGTGCTGCTGAGGTGGCCTGCTGCATGTTGTGCTGGATTGTACACGTGTCATCTAGCTTCCACGTGTACAGGGACCAATTTGATGGATTTGTATAAAATTCAGTTTTAACTTTTCAGTTTTAATTTTTTTCTGGTTTTCCCGTTTTACCCCTCTAGAAACACATACTTTCATCATCCCTTTTCACACAATCCTGTCGCGTCGCTAAAAAACGCTCGAGCGTACTAACGCTCGGAATAACTACGGAGTCGCCACCAAAGTTTTATTTTTAAAGGGAAACGTTGATAAAACCCTTGACGATTTGAAAAAGATGGTCATTGCTGTGCGCACCTCGTTTTTTAAAATCCTCCGAGGTCGTTCGTAAACGCTCGGAGGGCCTTGTGAAGTCGCCACCAAAGTTTTTGTGTAAAGGGAACGTTGATAAACCCTTAAGTTTTTTATTTGAAAGGGAAACGATAATAAAACCCTTTGACGATGAGGAAAAGGATGGTCATCGCAACCATTGTCGGGTTCGGGAGTCGATTACGCAAGGGGAAGGTATTAGCACCCCTCACGTCCGTTGTACTCAACGGGAACCTTCTATTTGGCTAAAGCTTAAATTATTTTTAAATGTTTTGCGCGCATGCTTATCTATGTCAAAAGAAAATATACTAAAAGGGGGGAAAAGAGATAAAAACAAACGAAAGGGAAAAAGAAAGTTTTTATTATTGCGCTTGACAAGATGTCGATCTTGCTCCTACGTATCTCCCGGTAGTCGGAGAACTCAAAGCGTACGTAGTTCTTTGGTAGAAAAACGTATATATGTTGGTTAATTTTAAATGGACGATGTTTTAACCAAATTCTGGCGATTCAACGTAGCTTGTATGCTCGCGCTCGGGAGACTTATTAAGCGTATAGCTTGTATGCTCGCGCTTGGGAGACTTATTAAGCGTTTGTTCACGAATCGCGCTAGAATGTTAAAAGGTACGTCCGTTGGGGTAAACGGGTTGAGTTGGTCACTATGGGACCAAAAGAGGCGCAATGGACTCAAACGAGTCAATCATTGACCGAGGGGACTCCAACGAGTCGAGGGATTGTTCGATTGATCCACTGAGATCAAGAACGGGTACAATGGACTCGGGCGAGTCGAACATTGACCGAGTGACTCAAACGAGTCGAGGGATCGAATCTAGTGGCCACGGGGGACCAAAAGGTTCGGATTGACCACAAGGGGCCAAGATTTGGTTTGGTTATGGTTGGATACGTTGAAAATGGAATGACGATTGCCCGAACGACGAGACATACGTCACGCATTCGTACAATCGGGGCAATGGAGAGACATACGTCACACCATCCCTTTTTCATTCAAATTTTTGGGTAGAATTCTTAGAAATCCCAAGGTATATAAAAACATTTGGTTTGAAAACCCAAAATGAAGGGATTTTAGCAAATTGTTAGAAAACGCACAAGTTCGGCTCATTTTGCGAATTGTTTTGAAAAGCGAACGAATTTGGCGTATGTTCACGTTTGGGTTTTGAAAATCATGAACAATATTTATTGTTCAAGTTTGGATTTGAAATGATGAACATAGCTGGTTTGTTCATGCTGTTTTGAAAGATTGGAAACGTAACTTGTTTTGCAAGTTATCCACAAAATGTCACCCGAACTTGCGAATTTTCCAATATTATGCAAAATCCTTGAACTGGTTTGAAAAAAAACATGAGTTTTAAAACTCCTAGGTTCTGAGCTCTTGGGCTAGAACCTCAAAAATTGGCCATTTGGGCACCTAAACTCAGATTCTGAGTTCTGTCATGGTCGCTCTGCGACCATGACTTCGCACTGCGAACAATGCGAATTTTTGAGTTCAGAAGCTGTTTCTGAACTTTTGTTCAGAAACAACTTCTGAACACACTCAGGACCTTTTAGGAGGGTGAAAAACTTTGAGTTTTTGGGATGAAAAGGCTTGGACCAACCAGTTTTGATGTTTTGAAAACCTTGGGATTTCTTTGAAATTCAAAAGGGGTTTTTTAGAACCAAGTGGTTTTGGACCGAAATTAAGATGCAAACACAATTGTAAATGCAAGATCAGTACTTGGAATACTTACAGAGATCCTTAGCAAAGCTCCACCTGCAATGGATTTGAATTGGTTGGAGGTTCTTGCAAAGGTTTTGAATGTTGGTGATGATTTTTGAACTTTGTAATACTTTGTGTTTGATTGGTTTTTTTTGCTAGTGTTTTGGCTGGTTTTCTGGTTGTTTGAGTGGTGTTTCTTTGTGTGTATATTGCTCTTAGAATGCTGTATTGACTGATGCATTTGCTCTTGCCTTGCATCTCTATTTATAGGCCAAAACCAAATCAATTTCATCATTAGAAATCCCCAAAATCCAGCTGATTTGTGGGCTAGGATCAGTCTGAATCCCTTTGCATTAAATGCTAATGGATAGAGGTAACCTTGCCTTGTGCCAAGGGTCAAGACTCAGCCTGATTTCAGCCACAAATTCAAAGGCTTTTGGATAGAAATGATGATGAAATAGGGTTGGATTGCAATTGGCCAAGCTTGGGGATCAATCCTTGCAATCTCAATGGTTGATCAATAAAAACGTGCACTGTGATGTGCAGAGATTGGGGGATGCAAAAGGCTATAATTGGCTGGTGTGAGAGGGTGAAAAGCTGTTGCAAAACAGGGTAGGCACTCATGGCTTTTTCAAGTGAAAAATCCAGCTGGTTTGACTGGTTTTGGGGGGAACAAGCAGGAGGAAAGTCATCAAGCAGGTGGCTGGCAACCTTGGGGTGGTTAACAGGTCACTTGGGAGGGACAAGAGCTGCCCAAGGGCAAGCCCACTTGCTTGTCACATGCTAGGTTGGAAGAAAAAGCTTCCAACCTTGGCATTAATGGCAAGTCTCTCATTTCTGGTTTTGCTTGGCCCAAATAGCCATGAATGCTGATTAAAATAAATATGGAAATGATATGCAACAAAATCTGGAATTAAATCAAAAACACCAAAAATCTGCAGAAAAATCGCAGACTTCGCAGTGCGAAGTGAGCTTCGCAGTGCGAAGTCATCATTTTTGAAATGTTGACTTTTTCTGTTGACTTTTGTTGACTTTGACTTTTTCCCCCTCTTTGATTTTTTTGATTTTTGTTTTAAAAGGCTTAGGACAAAATTGGGGTACTACAATTGCAACCATTAACGAGTCCGGGAGTCGATTATGCAAGGGGAATGTATTAGCACCCCTCGCATCCGTTGTACCCAACGGGAACCTCCTAATTAGTTTAGGGTTAAAAAGTGTTTTAAAGGGTTGCTTGCTACATTTTAACATTTCAAAGAAAGAAAAGGAAAGGGGAAAAAAAGGTTTTTTATTAGTGTGCTTGACAAGAGTTGGATCTTGCTCCTACGTATCTCCTGGTGCGATGGAGAATTCAAAGCTACGTAGTTCTTGGTAGAAAATATTTGTTTGTTGGTTGATTTTAAATTTAAAGAACAATGTTTTTGATCGTATTCTAGCGGTTAAACGTAGCTTGTATGCTCACGCGTGGGAGGCTTAAGCGTTTGTTTGTGTCGCGTTAGAATTGATAAAACATCGTGCGTTTGTGAAAAGAGATTTGAATTTTATTTGACCACGGGGGGCCAAAAATTAGTTTGGTGTGTTGGATTTGTTTTTTATGTTTTTGTATTTTGAAAATAGAATGACGATTGTCCGAACAACGAGAGATACATCAAGTGCTCGTGCAACCGGGGAATGGGAAGACATACGTCGAACAACTCCTTTTTCATTCCAGTTTGTTATTGAAAATAAACATATAAACTATAATTGAAAACAATAACACTTGTTATATTTCTCTTTTTTAAATAAAATGAGTTTCAGCCATAAAAATGAGTTTCAGACCCTTCAAAAATAGTTCAAACCAGGTTCTGAACCTTCAGACGCAGAAACTGACTTCAGAAGCACTGTTCAGAAGCTACTTCAGAAGCACTGTTCAGAAGCTGCTTCAGAATCACTGTTCAGAAGCTGCTTCAGAAGCACTGTTCAGAAGCTGATTCAGAAGCACTGTTCAGAAGTTGCTTCAGAAGCACTGTTCAGAAGCTGAGTTCTGCTACGGTCGCAGAGCGACCAGGACTTTGCTCTGCGAAACTTTCAGAAGCTGACTTCAGACTCTGAACTTCAAAAGCACTGTTCAGACTCTGAACTTCAGAAGCACTGTTCAGACTCTGAGAAAAACAAAACATAATAATAATAATAATAATAATAATAATAATAATAATAATAATAATAATAATAATAATAATAATAATAATATATGTGTTTTTTTTGAGAAAAACAAAACATAATAATAATAATAATAATAATAATAATAATAATAATAATAAAGAAAGATAAATAAATAATAATAAAACCTTTTTTTATTATTTTTAAAAAAAAGAAGAAAATAAAAATTAATTTTTTTGCATGATGATGATTTTTTTTTTAAAAGAAGAGACTTGGACAAAATTAGGGTACAACAGCTGCCCCTACTTAATTGTGTCTTCGCGTAGAGAATGCGAGTGTCGAGGGTATCACGTAAACTCTTTGTGAAGAGCAATTAAGTATAAAGGAGCCAAATTTTGTCCTTCAAAGTGAGAAAAGACTGTAGGAGATAGTATGAAGGTATTAAAATGCGGAAGTATGGACACAAAAGTAAGTGCAGGATCGCCTCTGGATTGGCTACTGGTGCATAGACTGAAAGAATAAATAGATCGTCGCCTCGGGGGGTGCTCAGATCTAAAAGACAAGTCGTCGCCTCGGGGGTGCTTAGACTGAGAGATAAACAGATCGTCGCCTCGGGGGGTGCTTAGATCTAAAAGACAAACAGACCGTCGCCTCGGGGGGTGCTTAGATCTAAAAGACAAGTCGTCGCCTCGGGGGGTGCTTAGACTGAAAGATAAATAGATCGTCGCCTCGGGGGGTGCTTAGATCTAAAAGACAAATTGTCGCCTCGGGGGGTGCTTAGACTGAAAGATAAACAGATCGTCGCCTCGGGGGGTGCTTAGATCTAAAAGACAAACAGATCATCGCCTCGGGGGGGTGCTTAGATCTAAAAGAAAAGACAAGTCGTCGCCTCAGGGGGTGCTTAGACTGAGATATAAACAGATTGTTGCCTCGGGGGGTGCTTAGATCGAAAAGAAAAGTCGTCACCTCGGGGGGTGCTTAGACTGAAAGATAAACAGATCGTCGCCTCGGGGGGTGCTTAGATCGAAAGATAAACAGACCGTCGCCTCGGGGGGTGCTTAGATCTAAAAGACAAGTCGTCGCCTCGGGGGTGCTTAGACTGCCCTGGGGATAAATGTGAAGGTGAGAAAAACACACATGAAGGGGGGTTGAATTGTGTGGACTCAAAAACTTGGTTTCTTTTCTTCTCAAAAATATGTTAAGTTCAGAAACAGGTTCTGAACTATTATCAAAGTTAATATGCAGCGGATTCAAATGAAAAGAGAGAAGGAAAGAGAGACACACAATGTTTTTATACTAGTTCCTTCCACAAGTTGGAAGTAGTCTAGTCCCCTTGTTACTAACAAGATATTTGAACTATAACCAAACTGATTACAATTACTCAGACCACAAAGGAATGAGATTTCCAATTGCTCAACCACAAAGGAAGAGACTTCTAATGTTCAGACCACAAAGGAATGAAACCACCTTGCTCAGACCACAAAGGAATGAGACTCTCTGCTCAGACCACAAAGGAATGAGACTCTAACTTGCTCAGAACACTAAGTAATGAGGCTTATGATGCTTAGCACGCAGACTAAGACTTGAACCAAACTGAATTACAAAGAAAGTAAGTTTGGGTTGAACACTTGATAAAATATCAGAGGTGTTCACTTAATACAACTCAGGGTAAGACTCTTAACCTTAAGAAATTCTAAGATACAAAAGATTGAAAGAATTTCTAAGTGTTTGGTGAACTACGATTTCTGGACAGCAAAACAGAGCACAAGTTCAGTTGTTGTGTTTCAAGAGTCTTAGCAAATTTCTTCTTCAATTCTTCTTCCTTAAATAGAGGGAATTAGAGTTGTTGAAGATTTGCAGAAACTAAGCAAAGAGCCGTTGCAAGTAGTGAACTAGGCCAGGCTGAAATGCGAGCTAAACTTAGCAAAAATCAGAGTGCAGCATCCATTTTTGAATTTGCTTTCCTTAAAAGCTAGGGAATGTTTGAGTCAGGGAGACAACTGTTCCATTGGGGTTGTTCTGACACTGCAGGCATTAAATGCTGAAGGAAACTTTCCACGTCAAACTTCAGAAGCTTCTGTGTGAACAGTACTTCAGAAGCTCTTCTTCAGACTCAGACTTCAGAAGCACTGTTCATCAGACGCTGGTCTTCAGACGTTGACTTTTGTTGACCTTCAGACGCACTATTCATCAGACACACTGTTCATCAGATGCTCCCTTCAGACGTTGACTTTCGTTGACCCTCAGACTCAGCCTTCAGACGCTGCCTTCAGACTCAAGCTTCAGACGCTCCCTTCTGACTCAGTCTTCAGACTCACCCTTCAGACCCAGTTTTCCTTCAACTTTGCAACATTGCTTCTAAGCTTTCCTTTCTTGCTCTAAGCTTGCTCTTCCATAACCATTATCAAATACCAATCATTTAAAGACATGGTTCTGCACACTAGAACAAAGCATTAGCAAATACCAATTTTCTTTTTAACACTTTGTTATCATCAAAACCTTAAAGAGAGATGTTCATACAAATTGTTCCAACAATCTCCCCCTTTATCCAAAAGAGAGTTGTTTCACATATTTTGTTCCAACAAAATGTATCGTCTCTAGACGTGGCTAGTACTTAGATGGTTGGAAAAGAAAAAAATGATTGTTGATGCGTGATATTCTTTAAGTTTCTTTATGCAGTATGTTATGATATGAGGTAGACTCATTAGGGAGTTTCTGCTGGGGAAACTTAATAGCCATAGGTAAGTTTAACGAGAATTGGGACAGTTTGTGAAGGGACCCGTTGGGTTTTTTGAAGAAACCTACTAGGGAAGCTCTTGAAAGAGGTCCACTGGGGAACACTGGGATAACTTGGTTGCGAATGTTGGTGAATATGGGATACTCACTGGGGAGTTTTGCTGGGGAGCATGAGAAATTGTGAGGAAGCGTATGATATGAATATGAGATGCATGTTAATGAATGAGTTTGATATGATGCATGCACTATGCTGACATGTGGGATAAGCAGATGACATATGGCGATTGGGGTTTGGTTGGAAATTGCGTTTGGGAGTGCCAATGAAAATTGGGCTTTGGTTGGAAATTGTGTTTGGGAGTGCCAATGAAAATTGGGCTTTGGTTGGAAATTATGTTTGGGAGTGCCAATGAAAATTGGGCTTTGGTTGGAAATTGTGAGTGGGAGTGCCAATGAAAATTGGGTTTGGGTTGTGATTATAAGGATCATCTTGAAAGCCGATCGATATCCAACCTAATTGGATGAAAGAAATGTGGGGTATGTTTTATTTGGAGAATCTCGTCCTTCTGACACCCGGAATCTTTATGTTTCATGTACCGCGAGCTGCGCACTTGTTTCTGCTGAAGAGTAAGAATCTTAAAATGACTGATGAAGAGTTTCAGGCCTTGATTCCTTTGATGCAATACTAGAGACCAACGAAATTCTTTCGACATTTAAAAATTCAAGTAAAACACATTTTTTTGCAAGTTTTTATGTTATGCATTATTCATCATGAATAAAAAACAACATTTTATGAGCAAGTGAGGACACAAAAAAAATGAAAAGGCTTAAAGGCGATTTTTTATTCAATGAAACTTAATCCCTTGAATGGGTAACAATACATGAAGATGTAATCCCTTTAAGAGGTGATTACTAAGATAGAGAAAAGAAAGAAACAAATGAAACAAATGGAGATTTGCGTGGGCTTCGCTTTGATACGACACGTGCTACTTTCCCTATGACTTCGAAACACTTTGCCTCTGAAAGATGATAACGAGACCGATTCTTCCCATATTGAATTCTGTCAGGATCTTGTGTGCTGCAGCCTTCAGCCTTTCTCATTTGTTTTGAAACCCCTAATTTTTACCTGGACCGCTCTTTCGAGTTTTCAGACCACTGGGGTATATTTCCTTTTTTGATGTCCTTAATTTTTGCCTAGACCGCATTTTCAGGTTTTCAATCTACCAGGACGCTCTCTATTGCCTAAACCTCCATTTCCGGTTTTCGATTTAGCGAGCTTTTATTACATTTTTTCTCTTTTTTTTAGGCATAGTATTTTTTGACTGCGTCGGAGTTTATTGAGAGTGGAAACTCCTCTCCATCCATAGTAGTGATGATTAAGGCTCCGCCAGAGAAAGCCTTTTTTTCCACGTATGGTCCTTCATAGTTAGGAGTCCATTTTCCGCGGGGATCCTTGTGGATGGGTAATATCTTTTCAGCACTAAGTCTCCTTCTCTGAATTCTCGAGAGCAAACTTTTTTGTCGAATGCCTTCTTGAGCCTCTTTTGGTACAACTGTCCCTGACAAAATGTTGTTAGGCACTTATCTTCTATGAGGTTCAGTTGGTCGAATCTTGTTTGGACCCATTCGGCTTCCTCTAATTTAGTTTCCATCAAGACCCTTAATGAGGGGATTTCAACTTCAATGGGAAGCACGGCCTCCATGCCGTATACTAAGGAAAAAGGGGTTGCCCCAGTGGAAGTGCGGACTGACGTTATGTAGCTGTGTAGCGCAAAGGGAAGCATCTCATGCCAGTCCTTGTAGGTTTTTACCATCTTCTGGATGATTTTCTTGATGTTCTTGTTGGCTGCTTCTACTGCGCCGTTCATCTTCGGCCGATATGGTGAGGAATTATGGTGCTCAATTTTGAAGTCTTTGCACAACTCCTTCATTGTGTTGTTGTTTATATTTGCCCCATTATCTGTGATAATTTTGTGGGGAGTGCTGTAACGGCAAATGATCTCCTTTTTGATGAATCGGGCCACCACTTGCTTTGTTACGTTTGCATAAGAAGCTGCTTCAACCCACTTGGTGAAATAGTCGATGGCAACCAGGATGAATCGGTGTCCATTTGAAGCATTTGGTTCAATCATTCCAATCATGTCTATGCCCCACATAGAGAATGGCCAGGGTGCTATCATGACATTCAGAGGAGTTGGTGGCACGTGCACCTTGTCGGCGTAAATTTGACACTTGTGGCATGTCTTGGCGTAGTGGAAACAGTTGGCCTCCATAGTTAGCCAGTAATAACCCGCCCTTAGGATCTTCTTTGCCATTGCGTGTCCGTTGGCATGGGTTCCAAAAGACCCCTCATGGATTTCTTTGATGAGCATGTCCGCTTCACGTTTATCCACACACCTGAGTAAGACCATGTCATAATTTCTTTTGTAGAGTGTACCCCAGCTGAGGAAGAACTGCGATGTCAAACTCTTGAGGGTTTTCTTGTCTGTTTGTGAGACATTCTTTGGATACTTTTTCTCTTCAAGGTATCGTTTGATGTCGTAAAACCAGGGTTTGTTGTCAAGTTCTTCTTCGACTACTGCACACACAACAGGTCTATCCCTACGATCCATATTTATGATTGGTGCCTCGTTGTGGTAATTCACTTGGTACATTGATGATAATGTAGCTAAAGCATCTGCTACCTGATTCTCTTCTCGAGGTATATGATGAAAGGTGATCTCATCCAAATGCTTCATCAATTCTACAACACGGGCACGATATGGGATCAAATTGGGATGTTTTGTTTCCCACTCTCCTTTTACTTGACAGATGACTAGTGATGAATCCTCGTATACTTCCAGGATTTTGATCCTTAGGTCAATTGCCGCTTCGAGGCCCAAGATGCATGCTTCATACTCTGCCATGTTATTGGTGCAGTCAAAGCATAACCTTGCTGTGAAGGGTTGATACCCATTTCTTGGTGATATTAGGACAGCCCCGATCCCATGCCCCATGGCATTTGAGGCACCATCGAAAGCGAGTTTCCATCGAGTTCCTAGTTCAGGCCCTTCATCATCACTTATGATCTTTTCGTCATTCAAGGCTACAACGTCTTCATCGGGGAAGTCAAATCGTATGGGTTGATAGTCTTCCAATGGTTGGTGAGCAAGGTGCTCGGATAACACGCTCCCTTTTACAGCCTTTTGAGTAACATATTGGATGTCATACTCGGATAGCAGCATTTGCCAACGGGCTATCTTTCCTGTGAGGGCGGCCTTTTCAAAGATGTATTTGATGGGGTCCATCTTTGATATCAACCAAGTGGTGTGAGTCAACATGTATTGTCTTAAGTCGGACAGCCCATGCTAAGGTGCAACAAGTCTTTTCAAGTGAGGTATACCTTG